>OX155680.1:12846791-13550370 GCA_944547425.1 Eupithecia centaureata
CAATTATGACTAGCCTGTCACATGAAACATCTTCCATAGCTGATGTTTTTATTTTCAATGTTGGATTCGTTCGAAAATTCAAGACTTTTTTGATTTTGAACTTTTAATGTACTTTTTCAATTTCTGAATTGGCTTAACATTTTAATTTGTCTAATAGAACAATATATTAATCCATGCGATCCAACCAAGGAAACAATTTACGTGATCAGCTATTGTCGAACGAAGCATGTTTCTGTCGTTCCGAAGGTACCGGGGGGTTACTTCAAGATTGGTTTATACATATATCAGAAGTACCTACCGAAAAACTTAGCTCTGTATAGAGTTTTAAATATGTATTATTTAAAACACCAATAATGAAAATACAAGAGTAAGGCGGTCACTCTGATTGAATACCGCATGGTAAGTGTGAAGATAGGCAACATATCTAGGCGCTCAAGGTCCAAACAAACAAGCTCTAAAAACAAGTTTGGTCGTTTTGATTGAAAACTGTATTTGTTAGTGTGTCGGCAAAACTTGCTCTTTACTGCGGTCTAGAAAATAGCTAGGTTGTCTTGGTTGAAAAGTATTCTTATTTGTATAATGTTTTAGTTCAATGGGTAACCTCCGCATGCGGCTCCAAGATGATTATCTTCAAAGACTTCAAATATTACCGGCACAACATTTTGAAAACCTCGGAGATGTGGTACTGCGTCAAGCGTTCATCCGCCAACTGTCGCGCTAGCTTCAGACTCACAACGGAAGGAATTTTTGAACGTTATTCGGATCATAATCATAGCAAATATGCTCATCATCAGTTCTGTTAGTATTGTGAAAACAGTAATATGTGTAGTACACTAAATCATTCACTGACTTACGACTGTAATCTTTAGTTTAGTTTGTTATCGATTAAGATCTGATATAGGATATAAAGAAAAATTGGAAAGAAAATTTTAGATAATTATTTAAAATTTTAATCTATGTTACTAGTAATCTTTTTTAAAAAATCTTCACAATGTGTGTGCTTTGGTTTTATTTGATGAAGACGTAACGGATCGTACAATTTTTTTTACAATTATAAGGCTATTCGTTCCAGTGAGGTTTGTGCGGAAGCAAGCGGACGGGAAAGTATTGGCAATAAGGAAGTTTCCAATTTTTCAAAAATAAAAACTACTTACATGAATTGAAGGGCATATAAATGACAATATATATGGTGAAAGAATTATTTAAAAAACTTGAAAAATGACAAAGTTATTCCAATTTTACTGAACCCCAAACGTATTTTGAAATAAGTGCGAGGCATTTCGCCTGTGACGTCACAATTCCCGGCGAGTCAACGGTACAGTAGGGGCGGAAAGCGTTTTTCGGCTGTTTCGTCGTTTGTCGCTCACAGTAAGTAAGTAGGTACATGGAACGCGGTGTGTGGTGTGAGTGTCTTTATAAAGTATTAAGTAACCTTATTAATATCTTAATATTTTACTATTAGAATAAATGGGAAAGACTGTGTGAATGTTTGTTATCGATAATCTCCGTAACTACTTAAGTTATTTAGATGAAATTTGGTATGTAAATCGATTGGGACTTAAAATAACATATAGGATAATAAAATTTAGAAAAAATAATCTCTGAAGGGGTTAAATGGGGTGGTAAAGTTTGTATGGAAAATAATTATTCCTTGGTTCGATTCTCTCAAAACTCGGTACAACTTATCTGTGGAATGAATAATTTAACACGTATTTTTTATTTTTACTCATTAACAATAACTAGGGGGTGTGCAATAACTTTCTGGAATTTGTATGACAAAATTCTCTGGTTCGTGGGCGAAGCCGCGGGGCGCGTCTAGTGTTTATTTTATTTGAAAGAGATTTCTTTCTTTTAATAACTGGGTGTGCAATAACTTTCTGGAATTTGTATGACAAAAATCTCTGGTTCGTGGGCGAAGCCGCTGGGCGCATCTAGTGTTTATTTTATTTGAAAGAGATTTCTTTCTTTTAATAACTTTGCACCAATCTTATTTTTTAGGCACCATAAAATAATGTTTATCGGGTGCACTAATAGTTGTAGGTACTGTGCACTTGGGCACGACACAATATTATATACTGTAGTGTAGCATCAACTTGCACGGTTTCCATAATGATTCTATGCGACGTCACTAGAAAGTCCTATATATGAAGATGACGTAGAATTTAAAGACTGTTCTATGAGAACAGCTATTATATTTCCATACCTACTGCAATACTGAATTTATATTTCTATTAGTCCACTATTTTTTTTTCACTTGTTCGTTTCCAAAGACTTAATCTATACTTAATCCATTCCAAACATTGAATGAATAATCGTCGGACATGTTCGGCCTTTTATATCTCCAATAGGTACCTCGTAACATTACAAAACTTAGTTGAAAATCGACAAATTTCTAGAGAAATAACTCTGTCCCTTTCATTCAAACGCCAGCCACACCGTCAGCTGTCCTTGTCTTATGTTTCCACGATTTTCCGAAAGGTAAATCTGTCTCTGTCATTCCCATTGTCTCTTTCTTTATTTTCGATTCGATTGAGAACCTTGATATGATGTACTTCAAAGTCATGAACATTAATAAGCAGTGATCGGAATTACAAGAGCATATTTTCCTAAAGTTACATATTTACATCAAAATCATAATGTTGGGATTTTAGAGGACTAGTGAAGAGGATTTATTGATATCATTATACAGACTTAGAGATTGTTCTATAGGCTTCCAGAAGTTTCTACTATGTTCTCGAATGATCTTCGTCACATATAAACCAACTCAACACACTCGGTAAGGTACTCACACATGCACACAACACACACACAACTCAAAACACTAACATGCCCAAAACACATACACACACATATACTTATACACACACGCCACAAACACACAGGCGCACACTTATCTAAACAATCAAATGCTAACAAACTTTTGCAAACAATATTAAATGTTTTAATTTAATCTTTCAAATACGCACCTTCCAATATTTTAGTAACTATATATTACGGAAGAGCGGAACCCTCTAACACACATAGGTATCTCTTTATTTAAATAGGGTTCCAAACCCAAGCTATGTTAATTAGTTTACGTTTACTGTAATAGATAATTTGTATTTGATCTCGTATATTCCAGAACTTTCCAGAGCTTTCTGCACATTCCCGAAAGCTCTAGAATGTTCGACTGTACACAAAATAAACCTTATTTACACAAAAGTAGGTAGGTACATATATTGTTTTCTATCAACTATAAGATAATCTATTAGATAGTTGCGATAAACGTGTTCTTGGGTGGAGACCACGACTGGGCAAACGTAGTGTAGGACACCCTCCGGCCAGGTAGGATAACGATCTATGGCCAGTATATAAAGATAACCTATGGCCTATTTTTGTTGGAGACAAGTACCAACACTATTCTATGATGATAACTGAAAACGACGAACGATTTTGAACTCTAAAACCTGATAATCAGACCATCAGAAAAATACTAGCAATCTTAAAACTATGTAGATGTTGTCCTGCACAGATTCTACAACGATAATATCCATTCGGTCTTGATTTAGCCAAAAGCAACAACCGTCTGAGGTGACCGCGCATCGATTACTACTCGACTCGAGCGTCTCGCGGAAGTTGTGACGTCATGACGTTGTTGAGCGGCCGCGCGCCGAGAACTTTTAAACCGGACGGGAAAAGTATCATAACTTCGTCATTTATGAAGATAATTGAAAAAAAAAATCATCGGGCTTTATTGCAAGTATAGTATTATTTTTCTACATTTAAATAAAAAATTTGGAAACTTCCTTATTCTTGATGGCTACACCTACTATCGTCAGATACAGAGTAAGAATTCTTCGAGGTGGCAGTGTACGCTCGGCAATGGCAGATGTAAAGCAAAATTTATCATGGAGCCATCGGGTGTGATGCACAAGCGAATAACCATACACAACCATGCACCGCCAGCTTTTAAAATTATTAATGGATATTTTATACGAGTGTAATGCATTTCGGATCACAATCTAAATTCATATTACCAAGCCTGTTATTCCACAATATTAATGAATTCCACGTAGATTCGGCAGAATTTACAATGACAGCTACGCGATCTCTTTCAGTATCAAACTGGTGTAATTTATAGTAAAAAAAATCTAATCAATTTATACAGGATTAGTTAATTGGGTAAAAAAAACTCGAAGAGGCAGCTCGTTAAAATGTTTCATGTTTCAATGTTTCGGATTAAGGTAGATTAGACATAAAACTTTTTAAATTATCATGCTTATTAAAATCACCTCTATTTAAATTAGTATACTAAACTAAATACTTAATATTGCTTTTGCAAAGGTAGAGATCCCTCGCGCTTGTAATGTATACAATCGAACTTAGAGCGATAAGTTCAAACTAAGATTAAGAAACAAGTCTAAACACTGTATGTACCTACTGCTACTCTTAAGACCCTTTTAAATAAACGTTTATTATTATTATAATTAATATTTTATTTTCATAATGCCAGCGAACGCAATTACTATAAAACCATACCCAAGTTAATATTTTAAGATTTTTTTGAAAAAATTCTGCTAGGTACATCTTCTTTACCTACTTTTGATTGCGTGCCTATAAAACAATCTTTTTTTCAGTGATGTATGCGGTAAAGGAAAGTGGTACGAAGATAATTATCTGCCATGGCTACTCATTCTACTGCTATCGACAGTCTATAAGGACTACCACCTGGCTTTGCACTTCGTGGGGCAACTGCCGAGCGAGGATGATCATCACGGAGGATGGGATTATGAAGACGGCTAGGCTACAGCACACTCATAAGCCTCCACTATTTCAGATTGTCAATGGAATATACTACAAAAAGTACTAGATGTATTTAAAAATTACAGCCCGTATGTAAGTGAGGTGATGTAAGAAGTTTGATCTTTCAAACACGCTATATTGATGTCAGACATTCTTCTTTGGTTAGATGGTAGATATTGCCAAGGCAATTCTTTTTGTTATTTATGTTGGTCTTTATTATCCGTAATGTATGTTATAGTGATAAATTTAATTAATAATAAATGAAACATATAATATAGTGAAACTTCTATCTTCTTATATCACGTCACTAACTGATAAATGCTTGAAGTTTGAAATGTTGGTCTTTATAATCTTTAATGTATTTTATAGTAATGAATTTAATTAATAATTAATTAATAGCTATCATTATAGTGAGACTTCAAACTTCTTATATCACGTCCCTAGGTGAATAAGAAGTTAGAACTTTCAAACACGCTATATTGATGTTAGACATTCTTCATCGATGAGCTGGTAGAAATGGTCAAGGCAATTCTTATTGTTATTAATGTTAGTATTATTAAGCCGTTATATAATTTTCGAAGGTATATTATATCAGGGGCTAGTTAAATCGATCGAGAAGATGGCCTCCACCGGGAACTCTTCGTCGAAACATCTCGTGGCACTTTTTAGCTTATAGATATCTTTTTATATTATAGATTTGATACTCTGTTGATGTGTGATGAATACATATTTTTAACCTTTGAAACCTTGGCACGTTTAGATTAAACTATTTGTACTAATGGGTCTTTTTTATTAAGCCTATACATAAGCCAGGTGGGATGACGATCTACGAAAGACTGCTGGCAGATGCTCTTTGCGTCAAGCTGAAGACAGGGTTCTATGGCGCTTATTGGGGGAGGACTATGTCCAGCAGCGGACTAATATAGGTTGATGATGATGATGATACATAAGTCAGCGACCACGTCTCTCTCGGTATTGAAGATTTTCGTCGTGAGTGAAAATAACTCTTTCATTGCGTATTTATGGACTGCTAGTGCTTTTTTACTTCTGACTTTTATTTTTCATCAACAGTACTTTTCGTTAAGAAGCCATCTGGGAAGGAACTAGCGATATATCAAGGATTTACATTTTACCGTGACAAGGTTCGTGATAGAACAACTTCATGGCGGTGCACCAATGGCAGCAAATGTAAAGCGAGGTTCATGACTGCTACGCCTGACAATGGAACTATAGTTAAAGCGAACTTTACTCATGAGCACATGCCGCCGTTCTTTAAAATAGTTAAAGGGGTGTTTTTAAAAGTTTAATATGACAGCATAGATGCGCTGGCGAATACTAGGACTTAACCATTCTGTAGATACGGAGTACATAAATAGCCCAGACGTAACGTCGGTTTTGACACAATACTATACTAATAATAATGAAATATACATAATACTATACTAATAATGAAACTAATGTCCAGTCAATCAAAGAAACTCGGGTTCTATGGCCGAAACAAAATCGGACTGTATATTGGACTTTATACGTTTTCTTTATTTTAGATCAGAACAACATTGTAGTATTAAAAAAACGGATACAATTTCTAAATTATTCTTTGTTATCATAATAGGTGCTTTTAATTTAAATGTTGTCTTCAAATTTTGAATAGTACTTGTAAGTAGTTGAACTTGTAAGTACTTGTTATAGTAACTTGGGTTATGGTGTAATTTATTTGTATTGCCTAAAATAACTTAGATGTACTTAATGACTTTATCTGTATTTCCTAATATAACTTAGATGTACTTAATGAGATTACAGTATTAAATAATTAATCAGTTTTTTCTTATCTGTACCGTAGCATTTTCCCGATTCCTTAATCAAAAGGAGCGACTTCGTCCAGCAGTGGTAGAAAATATTAAACCAAGCTTAGTATAAGCGGCTCCGTGTGTTTTGGATATGGGGAATAAAAATGCAATGATAAATAAAATCGAGTAGATAGATACAATATTACCTTAGTAAATTGTCTATTCATATATCATTCTTTTATTCCTTTGGATTGCTCTAAACAACAGGCTGTATTCTTCACAGTGTTATTTGTATCAAAGAGATGTGGAAAGAGACTTGCAATCTACAAAGGCTATACATTCTTTTATTCTCGACGCTCTAAAACTACGGAAACTTGGAACTGCACGTCATGGGGCAAATGTATGGGCCGGCTGGTACTGACTGAGGACGGATTCATCGTTAGGGCTGTAGGGCATTCCCATAATCCACCAAAGTATGCTATCGTTGACGGAGTGTATGTAAAATTATGATTTCATATCGAATATTGTAACGTAACATTATTTATTGGAGTAACATCTGTCGGCTTCGGTGAAAAGTTGTTGCTATGTTGGTTGGGACATAATTTATGCTAGTCCGTAATTAAGTTTTTTAAACTTACGCGATCAGAACACATTATTATAAATATTTATGTACAGGTATTTATCGCGTTTATTTACCTATTTTTCCCGACGTTTCGACAGGTTTACACACTGCCGTGGTCACGGGATGACTACGATGCCGATGCCGACTGCGATGACGGGTAAATAAACGCGATAAATACCCGTACATAAATATTTAAAATAGTCAGTAATTAGTTAAGTTATTTGTGTTGTGATTAGTACTAGCTTTATTAGACTAACATAGTAGGTTTTGCAAAAAGGAACTGTGTTTGTTAACGCCATTGTAAAATACTTTGAAATTAAAATGAAAATGACGTCATAAATTCTTATTAAATTGCTTGATCTCACTTGTCCATCGATACTTACTAGTGGTTTATTCGACCTATTTATATGTAGAGTAGTTTGTAAAAACCATTATAATATAACAGTAGACTTTATTATAAAAATATCTAAAAATTAAAAATGTCTTATAGCGTTGATGTCTCCACTCTCTCTCGAACAGTCATGGCGTTTAATTATACAGTTGGATTCATTTAATAATATACGTATAGGATTAACAATCGATAATTGTGTAAAATCCTTCTCAAAATTGTTTATACCTAGCTGTAAAATCTGCCCAAGGTAAGTAAACTCGGAAACAATTTCAAGAAGGTGACCATCTACGACGATCGGTCCCGGAACAATGTGGCCATTGATCATGACTTTGGTTTTATCCAAATGCATGCATACATCGCGAGGCTGAAGCTAGGCCGTCCAGCATGTGGGTCAGCTCCTCTAGCGACTCCGCCATTACGACTATTTCATCAGCGAATCGCAGGTGTGAGATGTAATCGCCGTTTACGTTATTGCCCTTACCTTTCCAGTCCAACGTCTTAAACATATCTTCCAATGCGCTTCCAATGATGATGATGAATTGTGTAACAGGTATTATTTTTGTTTCAGTGCAGTTCGTAAAAAATAAACTGGGCAAGACCTTGGCGATACTTTGCGGGTACACTTTCTACGCACACAAGAAGACAAAAACGAGTGTAAGATGGCAATGCACCAACACGGGGGTGTGTAAGGCTAGCTTCATACAGTCGCTAGACGGTCAACTACGGAACTTTTATATGACACATACACATAAACGACCTCAATATGTTATCAGGGGTGGGGTTTACATCAAAATCTAGGCTAACTTACTTCTATAATAGTTGTTCATAAATAATCTACATAGGTAGGTACTCTGAAGCAAAAATAACAACATAACAAATTACAACAACAACAACTGGGTGTTTCCTATTATGTATAATAAAAAAATATCTATCTATGTAATGTATTGTATTAAGTATATCAGTCATCTAGTACCCATAACACAAGCTCTGCTTAGCTTGGGGCTAGATGATGCTGTGTGGATTGTCTGGAATAATTTATTTATTTATTATTATTTATTTATTAACTACAATACTTATTTCTATTTCCTGTAATTCTGAGCTATCACCGGTAAGACTCAGAATGCTGGCAGCAATGCTCGTTGGCCGAAATATAAGTTCGTGTACTGAACACTGGTGGATGGTATGAGATAGATATATAAAAATACATTTTTCTTTTAAATATTTTGCTAGATTTTTTTTTAACAAATCGTTACAATGTACACAAAAACATAGCCATCCTAATAGCTTACCTAATTAGCTTACCAATGTTCTTTTAAACTACCCGTTGAAAAACATAATCTTGTTAGAATCTGCTAAAAATCAGTTGCACCGCGAAGGTCGGGCGCGATAGTCGTGTTTAACTACTGGTTCAATTTGTTTAAAAACTCATTAAAAACCCAATTAAAGTGAAGTGATTATCAAAAATGGTAGATAATGTGTATGTGTTAAAGAGTTTTGACATACAGAGAAGACCTCGCGTCGGCTGTGAGTTTACTTTATAGTTTAAGCAAATGTTTGATACTATTATTACTTGTCACACGGTTGTGAACTTGCACTGTAAGCGTCCCTTTATAACGAGCGTCAATACAGCTTGGCAAAAAAGTCTTGAAACGGAACTAATTTTTTTGTTTAATGGCAACATTCTTAAAACAATGACGTTTGATGTAAAATTGTAAACAAAGATTACGAATTCTCGGATTTTTTACTTGGATCGGTCAAGCGGTGGTGATAAAGTGACGAAAAGTGAAAAATAATGAATAAAACAGTTAGAAGTGCTGCCAGGGAGGTTATTCATAAGGTATACAGGCGATGTCTGGCAGAATTTGAGGCCAGAACTATTCTTTCAGATCTCAACAATGTTTTTCAAAGAACCGCTGATATGACAGGTTAGTGAGAGTTTGTTTTGTAATTATAAGTTGAATCAAAGGTAACTTGATGGTCCTAAAGCAGGATTAAATTAAAGTTCCACGGAACAAGTGAAATATTCAACAATAAACATCGGGCAGTTAGGTTATGTTTACGTTTGCTCTGCGTACTCTGCTATAGCGCGGGCATAGAATTTGATACTTGAGCTAGACTAGCTAATATGTAAATCTATTTCTACATAATTTAAATGTTGTGTTATTTCTTTGTAATAAAGTTATTATAGCGTTTGTATTTTAAATGGTCTAGAAATTAGGTGCCTAAATAATAAACTGAAAAAGGTAAGATAAAGGTATCATAAAAAGTTTCTTCTTTATAGGAAGCAGCTGAGCGTGCCAAAACGGAACGGTTCCAAGCTATTACGGAGGAGGATTGGAAGAATTCGTGCCTGCGCGTAATAAAAATAGAAAAGGAACTGTGAGAGAGAACTTACAATGTATTAATAACAATGTATTAAATTTTAATTTACTTTATATTTTTTTCTTTTTAAACTTACATAACGAGAACCTTGCTCAATTAAACAATATTTACTGATACTAGTATACTATGTGTGGATATAAATGTACGTATAACAGAAATATACACCTAAGTATCAAGACTAGCTTGGTGCGCTATAGGTGTTGCCATAAGGACCTACAGTGGCGCCCCCATTATTTTCTACTCTTTTTTGCCAAGCTATAGATAGCAGGTAGCGACAGATGTAAAACTTGAGGGGTTAGCAATATAACCGTGTTGAGGTGTTTTATATTTAGCATTTTTTAATTTACGGTAAAAAATACTTAAGCTTTGTGTATGTTTACTTCTCTATAAAATAATTTAATCGCAAATACGCAAATGAAGCTATAACAAATAGAGGCCTAAGTGTATAAAAAGCATTTTTATTTGTTATGTTTAAAGGTATGATATCTCTTATTAACTATAATCTTTTTCTAAAATTACGAATAAAAGACAATAAAATGGACCAGTGGTTTTATTAGTCTATTGAAGATTACAATACATACCGCTATAAGGCGCTAAACCAGTTTTTTTTATTTCTTACGCAGGTATTATTCTTACTTCCTCTATTTAGCTTTATTAGTATTGTTTCTTATATTATTTGTGACGCAAATCACAACTCAATAAAATTAAACATTCTTTAAAATTATTTTTTCCATTAACCTATTCTTGTAGAGTAGTTTATAAAAACCTATATACCTATCAGTAGAATTATCTACTCGAAGACTGTATGTATCACTGGTATTCTTTTTGTTTTAGTGACGTTCGTAAAAAATAAAGTGGGCAAGAACTTGGCGATACTTTTTGGATACACTTTCTACGCACACAGGACGACAAATACAGTTATAAGATGGCAGTGCACAAACACGGGAGCGTGTAGGGCTCGCTTCATACAATCACTAGACGGTCGATTACGGAACTTGTCTATAACACATACACATAGACGACCTCAATATATTATTAGGGATGGGGTGTATATCAAAATTTAGACTTCTTTAATGTAAACATTTTGTTCATATCTACAAAAAACCTATGTAGGTACTTTCAAGATAAGCGTACGATTTTTTTTTATTTGTGAAGTGAATTATCAAACATACGAGTGAATGTATTAAGTTTTGATATTAAAAAGAAGATGTCGGCTGTGAGTTAACTTTGTTATTATTATAAGCAAATATTATCTTTTATTATCTTATTTTCCACATTTGCGATCTTGGGCTATGAGAACCCTTAAGGATGATTCACGCTACACCGTGTTGCGACCAGGCCGTCCCCGGCCGGGGCATTATGGTATACTTTTTGTATTTGTAAGTGATTCATGCCTAACCGTAGCTCGGCCGCGCCCCGGCCGTGTGCCACCGGGGCTCGGCCAGGGCACGGCATTGAAATATCGGTTGGTTTTGCTTCCCGGCTCCGACACGGTCCGGCCCCGACACGCTGTACCATCAACATATGAAATCTTAGTGACGTTAGCAGCTCAACAGAAAAATGGACGGTGAAAAAAAACAGAATAGCCCGGTGTGAATGACCGGCCCGACCGGCGCACGGCGGACGTGTCCCGGCTGAGGTCCGGCCCAGTCGCGACCCGGTGAGCTTGAATCATCCTTTAGATCTTCAATAGCTAGGCAGGTAGTTGACAGATGTACCTACACAATATGACGGGTTGGCAATGACCATGTTCAGTTTATTCTGCTACATCACATTTTGCACTTTTTATTTACGAGTCTACAGTGTGGCACAGTTATAAGTAGATTTATTTCTGTTTGTGTTTGGGTCTAATAATTTTCCTTGAAACAGATCTTTGTCCTTCATACCTACTTATTTTTTCATTCCAGACAAACCAACAATTCGTTCCGTTCCGTTCCATTCCATTCCATTCCATTCCATTCCATTCCATTCCATTCCATTCCATTCCATTCCATTCCATTCCATTCCATTCCATTCCATTCTATTCTATTCTACACGAGATGCGAGTGGTATGCGATAAATCACACAAATATTATGAATGTCAAAATTTGGATGTTTGGATGCATGGATGTTTGACACCTCTGAATACATCTTCACGCCAAAGCTGCTGACATTTACAGTATGTTATCCTTTACCCATAAATAAGTTCTAAGGGATAGAAAAAGCCTTTAAACGTTTCCATAAAAACAACGCGTGTGAAGCCGAGAGCAGATATCTCTATTTACCTAATCATTAATTCTTCTCTTATGTTCATCTTAAGCGTATAATATTTTTTATTAAAGTTTTTAGGACCTACCCTATAAAAAGACCTACAAATGAATAAAATTCAATCCTATGTTTTATTTCAGGACTAGAATTAAGTCTATTCAAAATTTTCAGCCATATCCGTTCAATAGTAATTGCGTGAACGAATAACAAAGCTAAGTAAGGATTAAGTTACATGACGTGCTATATAAACAATCGTTTGATTCTTCAAGTTCATGTTTTTATAGTTCTTAATTATTGATTTTGTTTCCAGTGAAATTCATCACCTCCCAACGCGGTAAAACTTTACTTTGCGTTGGCGGGTTTACATTTTGCTTCCAAAGTGAAAAAGGAGCTAAGAAGAGATGGATATGTTCGACACACAACCACAAACGCAACCATACACGGTGCCGGGCTGTCGTGCACACATACGAAAACAGAGTCATCAGAATTTCTAATTATCATAACCACTTACCTTCCTACATATACTCTTGAAACAAACATTATAATGGAACGGGACAAAACGTAAATACCTACTCACTTATTCAAGTGAAGTAGGTACCTATTTTTCAAATAGACAAGTAGGTTCAGAAATTACCCCTCTGTCTATCGAAATACAAAGTGTCTGAACTCGTATAAATTGTCTAGTATAACTGGCATTTTTATTTCCTTACTATCTACTACTATTGCTGTAGGTACTGATCGCGACGCGATAAAAACGTTTGATCATTTACATCCTATCACTATTCTTATGTTTTTTTTTTCAAAAAAAGTTGTAGTAGTGGTCAGTAATTTCAATACATACCTATTTGATGCAGTATAACAGGTATAGTGTACATTGTTAATACAATACATTGCAAAAAGTCCTATGATATTTGCATATAATGCACTATGATCTTTTTTTGAGATTACTATTGATTTCATGTGAGTTAGATCGTGCTTGAAACCACAGATATCTAGATGACGACTATTCTCTATTAGGATGCGTAGTTACACTAATTGTTTGAGTCTTAGCACATATAAGTATTATACTTTAAATATACATTTATCTCAGATAGTTGGGCTTGTTTTGCTGTAAACTAATATTAAACTTCCCTTTTCCACTCCCCGTTTCGTTTCCCGCTTTTACTCCCACGGCCATAAGTTTAGTTAATCCAATAAGTCGTGAGATAAACGTTTTATTAATATAAAATAAATGAGAGCCTGTTTTCTTCGTGTATCTTATTCAGTGGGGATTGAGGAGAGGAGATTTAGGTTTCCAAGAATGTATTTAGTAAAGAACAAATCTACTATTAATAAACATTGCAATATTTAAATTTACTTTTTTAGCAAAAACATTTATTTTCTACCAACTCAACTCGTGAACCCTTATCTTATGACATGTTTTTCTACGTTAATTATGTAAAAATCTTTAAATTACACACACTCAAATATATTTTCATAACTTTCAGCCATTACAGTCACAACATCCAGTCGTGGCAAACCTAGTCTTATCTGTTCTGGGTTTAAGTTTACCAAGAATCTGACATTGGGCCCTAAGATCCGTTGGGTCTGCGCTAGAAGACAAGGATGCCGAGCTCATATCTATACACTAAATGATGATAAAATGACTATTTTAAGATGCTTTAATGATCATAATCACTTGTGATTTTTTATAAGTATTTTCAAGACATTAGCCTTAAGATTATATTGTGAAATATTAAGGTTTAAAATATAATTTAATTTGAAAAAAATAAACATAAATAAACAATTTAAATGATTGTATGTGAAATTGTAATTTGTATATAGGTATATTAGGGATTATACTAGTCCCTTGGATGAAACAAGGAAATCCCATAGTGTGGGACCCTACGTGCATCGACACACTTGCGTCTTTATTAAATGAACCCTTAGCCACCTAACGTGAAAACATACTACTGCACGTACCTATAAGTTAATTCGCCGTCGCGTCTCGCGTCGAGTGGTTTTAATCAATGGTTAGGTCAAGAAAACTGCCCGAGTCAGTCGTACTTGGTGTTTGTTTGCCGTCAAATTAGTTTATCGATAGTAATTTTAGGTTAGCTGGCAGCAATTGAGACATTCAAAAAAAACCGAATGAATTAGGTATAGAAATTTTCGCACGTACGGTGTACTATACACATATATTTAGTTTTATTTTGGACTTTATTTTCCTATTTTATGTTTACCTTTATAGATATATAACCTAGCAACATTCTTCTTTCATTTCACAGACAAACCATTAATTCTTAACTCGGCAAGAGGCAGCAAAATTTTGATTTGGCGAGATATCAAGTACAGATTTAACAGCATGAACAAAAAAGCGGGCAAAATTCGATGGAGATGTACTACACATACGAAACACCGATGCAAGGCCCGAGTTACTACTAAAAACGGCATCGTAGTAAATTTTTTAGGTGACCATATCACTTCTGGAAACGAATATCCTGAATATTAAAATCTTGGATTATGACTATTTTAATCTTTCGAAATATGGAAATACAGACTTTATTCATTAGGTTCTCCTAATAATGATAATGGAAAATTAATTCATTATAATTATGTCTATTTGTAAAAATATTACTTACAGATTATATAGCGGGTATTTATATTGTTTTTTTTTCTCTACGTTTTCCTCGCTTTAATTTTATTTAGTTATTCATAGCGATTGTGGTCATGGGGCTACTGGATGTACTTCCTAGTTAGAGCCTTGAATTGACATTGACAATTTAATTGCCTAATTTTACAGACATTCCATTAATTCTTAACTCGATTAGAGGCACCAAAATCATGATTTGGCGAGATATCAAGTATAGAACTAATGGGATGAACGAAGCACAAGGCAAGATTCGATGGAGATGTACTACACATGCGAAATACCGATGCAAGGCACGAGTTACTACTATAAACAACATTGTAGTAAATTATTCAGATGACCATTTCACTTCTTGAAACGAATTTCCTGAATATTAAAATCCTGGAATTTAATTTTTTCCTATTTTTATCAATCTTTCGATTTATAAAAGTACGATTCGAGGTAAGAATTGATATCAGTATCCAAGCGAGATACGAGACACAAGTAGGTAGTACGCGATAAATCACACTTATATATTTCAAGTTTGGATGTAAACATGTTTGGATGTGTGGATGCTTGATACGTCTTCACGCCAAGAGCACTGAACGTATCGGTTTAAAATATTCCTTAAAGGTTTTCCGTACTTATAGTTCTATTTAATAAAGCGTTTTAATTTTTATCTCATAAATAAATAAATATCCTATGGCATAGATAAAGCGTTTTTTATGTTAACCTTTAATCGTTTCCATAAAAAAAAACGCCTTAGAAGCCGCGGACATAATTCATAATCGTTATAGTATGTTTTGAGTATTGTATGTATTACATAGTTTTGTGTATTTTAAGTACCTACTATATCAAGTAGTTAGTCAACATAATAAATGCTTGGCCTGGACCTGTGTAGGGGATGCTGTGTAAATTGTCAAGTATTTATTATTTCTTAATTTACTTAGTAAACAAGCAAACCATTATTATTAGTATTCTCATGTAGGTAAACATAACTTATATTACTTTAAATGCTCTTATGATCACGCACGCTAATGTAAAAATTAGACTTTATTTTGTAAGCCTAAACAAATAAACCTTTCATTGATTGATAATAAACATTAATTTAATGTTTATAAAACATTAATTTAATGTTTATTATACTAGTTATTTTTGAAAAATTATTTATGTTAGTTCCTTTTAACTAACATCCCATAGAACTAACCCATAGATGATATCTCATGTACTTACCTTGTAGAAATTAAAATTAAACCGCAACGTGGCAGGACTCAACTACCTACTGATTATACTATGTCCAGCAGCGGACTAGTATAGGTGATGATGATGATGATACTTTAATAGTTATTAATAACTAACAAATAAACTATATGTGTTTTCATTTTAATGAATGTATTTTTTTTTTAATTTCTAGTACAAAATTTATAGAACTCAAAGATGTGTTGCTCTGGACGCACGCTATCTATGTCTGGACATAAGAATTTTAAATTAGTTTATTTATTTTTTACGCCTGCTTGTCATTTATATTTATTAAATATATTTTTAGCAAAATACATCACTTCTCAGAAAGGTAAAACATTGCTTAGCGTTGATGGGTTTACTTTTTACGTTCAAACTACAAAAGAAAGAAGGAAAAAATGGAAATGTTCCACCCACCACAACAAACATTGCCGAGCTGTTGTTTATACAATTGAAAACGAAATCATAAAGATTAATAATCAGCATAACCATGATATGAGTTCGACAAGAAGATTCAAATTACGAGATTAGCCCCCGCCTGTTGGGCGGTGATACTAAGGCGAGTGCACTAATAGTAGGAAGGTGCCTTTTTACATTATGATTGGTTGTTTTGCTTTTCCTGTTCATAATGTGTACTTAAGTTTTATAATTTGATTTTTTTATTAACATTAAAAATAAAATATTTGTCATCAATTGAGCTAATAAAACAACTTAAAAAAGTATGTGTAATTATTTTATCATTGTAGGTTAAGTTGCCCCTAGATATATTGTTTTTGAACAATCTGCATCTAAATCTGACTGTTTCAATTAAAATTACTTACTAGTTCTTATTTGTCTTACTGTTCCTTGACCATAAATCAAATTATTTAACTCAATTATTTCTATAAGATCATCCTATAATAATTACTGATCAAGCATCCTATAATAATAACTGTTTTATTTTAGTAAAATACATCACTTCTCGGAAACGTAACACATTGCTCAGCGTCGATGGGTTTACATTTTACGGTCAAACTATAAATGAAAGAAGGAAAAAATGGAGATGTTCCACCCACCACAACAAACATTGCCGAGCTGTTGTTTATACAATTGAAAACGAGATCATAAAGATTAATAATCAGCATAACCATGAAAGAGTTCGAAAGGAAGATTCAAATTACGAGAATAGCCCCAGCCTTATTGGGCAGTGACTACCTACCTGTAACTAAGGCGAGTGCACTAATAGTAGGACGGTGCTTTTTATTATGTTTTATGTAGAATTGTATTTATAATAATAATAATAATAATAATAATAATAATAATAATCTTTTATTCAGACACAAGATCCACATAGTCACTAGCACACTAAATATTACAAATAGCTAATTAAAAAAATAAATTGTTAAAATAAAATAAAATCTAAACAAAAAGAGCTACATACAGCAGAGGTACATACGGTTGTACATAATATATAAAAAAATACATTGTGTAAGTTATCTTATACTAGAGGTATATTAGGACGCGATTAACACCCATCGTTTATACATAGATGTCAAAAAGATTCTCTCGGCCAGGCTGGCAATGACAGAATTTTTACATCTGTCAACTCTAGACATGAATTTGGCAACCCTGTTTCTTTGAATGGCGTTAAAGGAATCTACCCGAGCTTCGAAAAACATGCCAGAAGCACTGCAGTATCGCTCCAATCCCAAGAGTTGCCTAAAGATATTATTATAGGCAACACGTATACCATTATGTGCTTTCTTAGTATAATTAGTCCAGAGCTGACAGGTATAAAAAGTCTGACAAAAAGAACGAAAAAGAGTCAGTTTGACATCTTGAGCCGATTTCGCAAACTTTCGTATGATCATATTGCCAACAACGCACAATGATCTACGCTGTCGTTCAATATCATCATCGTCTCTACCGCTTGACGTCACAATGTGGCCAAGATACTTGAACTGTTCAACCCTCTTTATAGATTGCTCATTCATCAGGACATCAGGTATATTATCAGGACCTTTACCGGCTCTACATATTATCATCTCCGTTTTCTTGACATTATATGTTAGGTCATGGTCTTTCGCATATCTCTCACAGATCCTGATTAGCGTCTTCAAACCCTTGACCGAGGGGCTAAGCAGCACCATATCATCGGCGTAGCTTAAATTATTTATGTATCTACCATCTAATTTAAGCCCAACCGGGGTGCTGCTCAGCTCCACGATCAAATCGTTGACGTACGCATTAAAAAGGTCTGGAGAAGTCAACCCGCCCTGTCTCACACCATTAAACAGGGTGTAATTGTCAGATAGCTCATGGCCCCACTTGATATTGTTGGTTTGATTACGATACCAATATGTAAGCAAACCAACAGCATCACGGGGGGCATTGGAGCGATTTAGCTTGTCCCACAGCAGATCGTGATTGATAGAGTCGAATGCGCGACTCAAGTCGAGAAAACATACATAGACGCTAGTGTCTCCCACTTTGTAGTACTCTATCACTTGCTTAAGAGAGAAGATAGCCATGTCAGTACCTACATGGGGCCTAAAGCCGAATTGCCCATCGTCAATAGACAAGTAAGGTGAAATATTGTGCTGTATAACTCGTTCAAGTATCTTAGCCACTATTGTGGCCAAGGAAATCGGTCTATAATTGGCCATGCTGGACACATCTCCAGTCTTATTTTTAATTATTGGGACAACTATGGTCCTAATCATTTCTGCTGGCAGATAAGAATGACGTAGGCAAAGATTGAATAGCCTGGCAAGCACGGAACAGATATGTTTGCCCGCATATAGCATGTGTTCAATACTTAACCCATCGTGTCCAGGGGACTTACCTCGTTTCGTTTTCCTTAATATTTCTTCAATGTTTTCAGTCGTTACCGTTATTGGGAGGCGCCCCTCGACACTTTGGTCGGTGACATACTCTAAATTTAATTTATTAACTGGCCTTGCGGCGTTCTCAACATTGAAGTGTTTCCTAAATAGATTAGCTATATTCTTTTTATTCTCTTCTCCTTCTATATTTACGGGCATACTATTCTTACTGTCTAACTTTTTAGTTTCTTTCCAAAATTGAATAAAATTTCCTGAAGAGTGCTGGCGGGCAAGCATATCCATTTTAATCTTTTGCTGGTTGTTTTGTATATATTTAACTGCAGTTTTAAATTTCCTTCGGGAGTCATTCTTTGCCTCATGATATGTACCTGAACACGGCCTACCATACATTACCCACTCATTAAAACTGATTCTAGCTTTTATATGTAGCTCGCGTACATGGTAGTTCCACCCTATTAACTTTTTATTTTTAAAGCTTTTCTTATTAAAACTATGTACAGCCGAAGATTTCAAAATCTGAATAATTTCATTGTAAAAAAGGTCTATTAGCTTAAAATGATCACAGTTAGTACATTTATCTATTTCTAAACATGTAAAAATATCAAAATTAAAATTGTAAAGTAGACTAGAAAGTTTTTCAGTACATATCTTAGAATAACTATCAGTTTGAACTCGATCTCTCACGCCCCATACATGTTCTTGTATTTGCGACTTTGCGGGAGCACTAAATTTATTTCTTATCATATTAAAGTTACAAGTAACTATCATAGGAAAGTGATCAGACCAGAAGGTGTCATATTGAACATGTATCTTAGAGACAAGCGCAGCCGCCGCCGCAGTCGTAACGCAGTGGTCGAGCCATCTGCATGTGCCGTGCGCATCGCTCATGAAAGTGTAGGTATCCGCCGCGAGTAACTGTATATCTAAACATTGCATCAATTGCTCGTCACAAAAATCTGTCAGCTCTTTTCCAAAAAGAGAACCAGGGTGCGCATTGAAGTCGCCTAATACAAACACACATTCAATATCTGCACTCTCAATAATGGCACTAATCTGCGCTAAGCATTCGGTATATTCTGGCAGATTTTCTTCGCAATTAACGGGCATGTATACACTGAAAACTAGCACATTCTTCTTATCGCCTATTCCCAACCGCACGGCCGTAATGCGATCACTCTCGCACTGCACGACGCTCGCACTTGTAAACAAGCTGGACCTCCACATGATCGCCGTCCCGCCGTACGGACGTCCGCGCAGCACGCCCGCAGATGTATCGACGGCAGACTTGGCGCAACAGGTAAACCCTTGGTCTATTTCGCTCATGAAACCCAAGTCGTGAGGTAACAACCACGTTTCTTGTAGGGCAATTATATCGGTATATTTACACAGCTCCTTTACATGCTCCGCAGATCTCTTAACCGACTTGCAATTAAAGGAAGCTAACGTTATACAAGTATCTTGTGGTCGTACAATCATAATGATTGTTGTACAAGATCGGAAATGTCCTTTACAGGCCTTTTAAGCCTGTACCGTCGGAATACTAAGCCTTCAGGCCAGAAATCAGTTTGCAAAAATGTATTTATTTTCGTCATGGGAACAGTTATTTTAAATGAATTAAAATTCGTTTCTTTAATCTGACTTAATAATTCCACCTCCTTACAATCTTCTTTCATTTCTTTTATATAATCCTTTATATCTTCAGCTGTTATATTTTTTTTCGTACGTGATATGTAAATATAGCCATAAGATTCAGCTACTTCCAATTTACTAGTGTTTCGCAATGTTCCCCTTGTATTTAAGTATTTATAACTAGACTTCTTTTTACTTTGAACAAGTGTGAATCCGTCATCTCCATTTTTAATCATGTCGTCATCCCTTGGCGTTTGCGAAATATCTCTATAGGTAGGTTTATGCATTTTAAACTTGTCATTTATTAAAGTCAGCTTTTCATTATAACCAATTTTGGCAGTCTTCATAGCAGTCGGGCGCCGCGACGAGGGTGATGATGATGATTGCGCTCGCGGCGAGGTATTAACGGGTTGTATGGGCGCACTCTTAAGTGCAGGCGCACTGAGTGCGGGCGCTCTGAGTGCAGGCGCACTCGGAGCATACGCGGGTCCCCCGCCCCCACGCTCCGCGCTCGCTTCGCATACCTGCTCAGTCCGGTCGCTCGCAGCGGTTGCCGGTAGCTCAGCTGTGAATGCTGCGGGTCTACCTTCATTGCAGTCAACACTCGTTCTTGGACTTTTCATAACATTTCTTGTATCCTTATCTTCACGATAAGGCCTAAGAAATGAGGTCGTATTTACACCGTTGCTAGGCATCTGACTACAACGATTCTGCAGCTGAGATATCATGCTCTTTAATTCGCGGACTTCAGTTTTCACGCATTCCACATCCGCAATAAGTGTCGGACATTCTTGAGATTTCAGTGAGGTTTGAGCTTTAGTAAAAGCTACGTCATTTTTTAGCACAGCCAATTCTTTCAAAAAGCTTGTGACGTCAATGTAATCAAAGGAAACTGCAGGTAATTTGTTCAGATTTTTTGCAACAAAATTAGGTAATTGGTCGGGTTCAAATTCTTTTATCAGCTTTATTATTTCCTGCACGCTTTTCTGTTCAGTACCTTCTTTCCTTCTTGTTATTCTCTTGCTCGGGGCCAATAGCGCGTAAACTAAGGATCTTGCGTTTTCAATTTCTTCCGTTGTGTAAGAGCTGAGACATATTTGTATGAGTCCTTTCTCAGGTAGGGTGTCAACTTTATTACATACAAATGCCAGTAACTCGTTCACCACTAACTTGCACTGGTCACAGTGTATATCATCTGAGGTGTTAATATTTCGGTAATTAAAAGTATTCGCGCCCGGCGGAGAACGCCCGACAACGTTCATCGTAATAACTACGTGCAGCGCGCGCGACTGCGATCAGCTGACTCGCTTTAGTTGTTTTGCTTTTCCTATTAATAATGTGTACTTATATGTTATAGGTAATTTGACTGATGTTTACCTCAAATTTTGTTAGTTTTTCTGTGCTGTTTGTGTTGTGATCTTAAAAAAAGTTTATCTTTGCAAAAAATAACGTTCAACTGTTAATATGTTTCACTAAGGAGACACCTACATTTACTGTATCTAATATAATTATTATGTTACGTATAGCAAGCATACCCGTCTATTTCATCTTAAACTATCTCCCATCTATGGCCAAAATAATATTTCTAAAAAATAAATGAACTGTCATCTATTAACCTAATAAAACAACTTAAAAAAGTATGTGTAATTATTTTATCAATGTAGGTTGAGTTGCCCCTAGATAGATAGATTGTTTTTGAAGAATTTGCAGCTAAGTCTGTCTGTTTCAATAAAAATTTCTAACTACTTCTTATTTGTCTTACTATTCCTTGACTATAAATCAATTTGTTTTTAAAGATAAAGATCATTTATTTGCAGAAACATGTGAAATATTTGACTCAATTATTTCTATAAAGTCTTCATCAAGAATCTAATAATAAATTATTGTTTTATTTTAGTAAAATACATCACTTCTCAGAAAGGTAAGACTATGCTTAGCATTGATGGGTATACATTCTTCATTCAAGCTAAAAACCAAACGAGAACGAGATGGATTTGTTCCACCCACCACAACAAACATTGCCGAGCTATTGTTTATACATTTGAAAACGATATATTAAAGATTAATAATCAACACAACCATGAAATTGGTTTGAAACGAAGACTCAAATCGCTGAGTCAATCGGTGAGTAAACCCCGCCCTGGTGGGCGGTAACTACCTGCCTGTTACTACGGCGAGTGCACTAAATAGTAGGTGCCTATTATTATTATGTTTGGTTATTTTGCTTTTTCTAATATTGTGTACTTTTGGTATATAATTTTATTATTGTGTTGCCTTTACCTTCCTTAGATATGTAAACTTACTTGTAATACCTAAAATAAGTAAAAAAAATCTGTTCTATCGTGTGATCTTAATAAACATCCATCTATCTATGCAAAACAAATCTTTAATTTTACTACATATAAGTGAGAAGTTACCTACTTGCAGTACCTAATATTATTAAGTATTATGTAACGTATAGCATACCGCATACTCCATCTTTAACTTACAAATACAATAATCTAAAAAAAACTTGAAAAAAGTATATGCAATCAGTTTATCATCGTAAGTAAAGATAATAATTTATAATAAATATGTTGGACAATCCACACAGCACCATCTAGCCCCAAAGCTATGGGTACTAGATAACTGATAATGTATTAAATATTAAATACTTACATTATATACATAGATAGATATTCTTTATTATAAATAGAAAACACCCAGACCAACGGAACAAATTTCTGCAGATCGTACACAAATTTTTTCCGAGGCGGGAATCGAACCCACAACCTCCTGCGTCGCAGGCGGACCTTCGCCCACCGCGCCACATCGGTTGTCAAAAGATGCCCTAGACAAATAGATTGTTTTTGTATCATTTGCAGTTAAATCTATTTACGAGTACTTTAATAAAAACTAGTTCTCATTTGTCTTACTCTATGACCATAACTTTCTTTCTTAACAAAGATCTTTGAATTTGCCAGTAATCTAATAATTCTTAATACCTAATTTATATCGAAGTCTTCATCTCTGCATCCAATGATAATGTTGTTTTTGGTAAAATACATCACTTCTCAGAAAGGTAAGACTATGCTTAGCGTTGATGGGTCTACATTCTTCATTCAAGCTAAAAACCAAACGAAAACGAGATGGATATGTTCCACCCACCACAACAGACTTTGCCGAGATTCAGACATTTGAAAACGAAATAATCAAGATCAATAATCAGCATAACCATTTTATTAGTTTAAAACGAAGATTCAAATGAGAAATAACGTGTTATATTTTAATTTTACAACTTATAAGAGGGTTACAAAACCTACGTTTTGTAAGTTTTACAATTATTATTAACAAAATGTACTAACACTTTAAATAATTTCTATCAAAATATTTTGAAATCAAATATCTAATAAAACAGAATAAAAATTATGTGGAATCTTTTATCGCTCATTTTATTACATAAGTATTTGACTGTAGTGTAATGTACTGATAAATTCTTGTTTTTTTCATGTATATTTCTCATGAGGCTGCGTGCGGTCATAAAACTATGGATGATATGATTTGATGACTTTTACTTAAATTAAAATTACGAGTTGTACCAAAAAGTGTAAGTCTTATTAAAGACTGAATCTTGTTTGAAAATTTCAATTTCTCTCAAATTTCTTTTTGAAAATTTCTAAAACCACTTTAATTTGTTAATCCATTGTTAAAATTGTAAAGTTAAATTAAGTTGCAATCTCTAATAATCAATAAATAATTATTTTATGTATTTTTCAGCCATTACAATTACAAAATCTGTACGTGGTAATCCGAGTCTTATCTTTTCTGGGTTTAGGTTTCACAAGCACGTGGTAATAGGTCCTAAGATCCGATGGATGTGCGCTAGAAGACAAGGATGCCGAGCTATCATCTATACACTAAATGATGATAATATGACATTTTTAGGATACAAATATGATCATAATCACTTGTGATCCTTTCATATTACTTATTAGTTTATAACTATCTAAAAAGGCAGTTTAACCCGATGCTTAAAAATGATTTGAGTTCTTTATTATACATTATTAACAACATTATTATACCTTTGCTTCTTAAAGATATTTTAAGTGAATAATATAATATAATATAAAAAATTAATAAAATTTTAACTTAATAATCTTTAAAATAATAATAATCTATATCTATATATATAAAAGAAAGTCGTGTTAGTTACTTCACTTATAACTAAAGGACGGCTGAACCGATTTAGCTGAAAATTGGCAGGGAGGTAGTTTAGAGCCAGGAGAAGGACATAGGATACTTTTTATCCCGTTCGGTACTTATAATAAAACCGTGCGAAGCCGGGGCGGGTCGCTAGTTCTTAATAATAAAAAGATTATTGAGAAATCATATTTAATGCCCCCGCATTCCCACGAAGTCAATCCTAACTACAGAGTAGTGTGTTATTATAATTTTACAGGAAAGGTATTTTATTTAACTTCTTGAAAATATCAGTTCTATTAAGTATTCAGAAGTTAAGCAATATCGCCAGCAATTTATTGCGTATATAACCACTTGCTTTATTATATTCTATTTCTTAATTGTAATTTTCGTTTTTTATAAAGATAAGTTTACTTGAAAAAGTATGTACTTACCTATATTTTTGTTGCAACGTTTTTACTTTCATTTTTTTTTCAGATATGACATTCACAATATCAAAAAGTGGTCATACCAGTATTATATTTTCTGGTCAAAGTTACAACAAGCGCCGAATGATTGCCTCTGAGATACATTGGTGTTGTGAAGGAAGGAAAGCGTGCCCAGCCAGTATACATACCTTAGAAGATATGACTATTGTTAAATGCTACAATAAACATAATCATTAATGCAAGAGAATGACTACGTCCTTACTCAATAAAAAATCATTTTTCTAAATATTTTTGTAATTTTGTCTCTTATTTGCTAATTTTTGTCATCCTCACCATTACCTAGACCGTATTAAAATAAAGTTTAATTTCTAACTATTAAGCTATAAAATTTACAGCACATTGCATACAGACACATTGACATATCAATACAGTGGATATATCAATCCTAAGGGTCATCTCTTCAAGTGAATAGGTGTCTTCTATAGGTACATAATATAACCATTCACGAAGGATTTTAAGTGTTTGCCATTGTTTTCAGGAGTGAGACTTATAACATCAAAACGCGGTCGACCAATGGTCACAGTACTTGGATACAGGTTCTACAAACATCGGGTTATTGGGCCAAAAACCATTTGGCAGTGTAACAAACGTGGCTGCCACGCCATTATACATACTTTGGATGACATGAGCATCACAAAATTTCACAATGAACATATTCATTAAACTATTTATCCAAAATTCTGGGTATGTTGTATTGAACATATTTTTGTGTGCCAGTCGTTTATGCGCCGTTATCGTAATTTGTTACGTTTATCTCTTCTAGTCAATACTTAAGTTTAAATGTTATTTTATCGATAGATCAAAGGTCGGTCTGTGTCTACACAGGAAAAAAAAAGACATGGGTCTCTACTCCCATGGGAGCATATGCGTAGGCTCTGTCGAGACTTGCATATTTACCAAATTAATTATGATAAAACCTGTTGCATATAATTAAGTTTTTTTTCCAGATCTTTCATTTTCTACTTCAAGAAATGGAAACCCGGTTATAACATTAAATGGATTCAGATTTTCCCGAAACCAAGTGAGGGGACAAAAGATCCATTGGCGATGTACGCAGTCGAATCGACTACAGTGCCGTGCCTTGATCCACACGTTGTTTGACATGACTATCGTGAAATGCTACAATGTTCATAATCATAATTTTTCGCAATAGTTAATATTTTAGGTTCTAATAGTTAATGTTTTAAGTAAATCTTTATATTTGTTGTTAGTTGAATTGCATGTCTCTCAGACAAAGAATGAAGTGAGGAATTTCTCTATAAGAGTTATGTGAAAGAACTGTTTTATTATTTTAAAATGTTTACTGCTTGATTTCTTATTCCGATATGTGATGTTGATTTTATATTTAGCAGTTTCCTAAGATAAAGAAGTACATAAGAAGGAGATAATAAAGAGAGATGAAGAAGTGATTTTTGCTCAAAACTTCCTGGATTGATACTTCTGAAAATTAGAAGTAAACAACAAGATAAACATAGTAGGTACTCAAGTGGGTAAGTACGAGTTAATAACTCGTACTTATTAGTAGGAAAATTAAAGACAAAACATGCAAAGAGACCCCTCATCTTATTAACCCGTTATTGGGATTAGTAATGAAGAGATGGGTATTGATACACAGTCACAAACACTTTTATAATTTGACAGCACTTTTGTGACATTATCATTTCATTTGTGCAGAAAAACTGATGGTAGGTACATTAGTTTTTCATCAAATTTATTTGTATTGTGTTACATTTTTCAAGAATAATAACTGTATTTTCAGATGCTGTCTATGCATTTTCGAAACTCGGAAAGCCTAGTCTCTTTATTACGGCACAGTTTCAGCATGAAGCAAGTCTTTAAGACTAACTAGAGATGCAGTCTTGAAGGCGCACTCTCGACCAGTTATCCATACCTTGGACGATCGTCGCGACGGTTCATAATCCAGACAAAAAGAAACCATTCATGACAAATCTGTATTCAAATATGTCAAATAAATAAATTATCTTTTTTAAGTCGCGTCTCTTTTCATCCCAAGTTTTTTCCTATAAATTAATAAAAATGCGTTTTTACAGAACAAAGAAATTATTTATATACTAGCAGTGCCTCGCGGTTTCACCCGCGTAATTCCTATTAACGAATTCAGATTTAAAATAACCCATGTGTTATTCCAGACTATAGCCTATCTCTGTGCCAAATTTCATCCATATCCGTTCAGTAGTTTTTGCGTGAAAGAGTAACCAACGGCCATCCATCCATCCGTCTATACTTACAAACTTTCGCATTTATAATATTAGTAGGATTTTCCAATGTTTAGCATCTTGCTAATTTAACTGTTTATTTCAGGCATCGTCTTCTCAAAATCAAAAGACGGAAAACACATGATGATTCCAGGCTATAGATTTTGTATGAAACGTGTCAGGGGAGTGAAGACTCACTGGTATTGTATCAAGCAATGCCAAGGTTGCCGTGCAGTGATCCATACTATACATGACAACATTATTACTAAGTATGTCAACGTACACAATCATCCCATGGACAACTCTATACCAATGGATGTAATAGCACCATCGACTCCGAGAGCTAATAATTTATTACCCTATTTCTAATAAACAATTACAATTAACTATAACTATAGGAACTCTTAAATAAACTTAATTCTAAATGTAACCAACCCTTTTATGCGCTTATTCTTTTTTTAAATGTTTTAACCATGTTTTAATGCTTATCTAAAACATTGTATTTTTTTGAATATTATACGATAGACGTAAGAATAGTTCTTTTAAATATTTTAACGAATATGTTATATGTTAGTTTTCACGTTGTAATTAAATAGTATTATATTATTAAAAAGGATCAACAGCTCTTCATTTGGCAAAATCCTTAGTACGTTTTTCATTTATAGAACGTTTTTAGTACGGTTAGTGATGTAACAATACAATTATTTAATAATGTACACACACATGATACAAAAGTTTTAGAAAAAGATGGTATATCAAAAGAGTTTTATGTATAATAAGATGTATTAATAAACTATCTGAATACTTTCAAGGTTTTTTTAACAGTATTATTGTTCGAACTTCGAACATGTTATGAACATGTTTATGTCATGAGGTCCTGACTTCGAACTTCGAAGTAAAGACCTCATGACCGAAATTTCAATAGGTTTGCCAACAATAAATAAATATTTCCGGACAGTCCACACAGCATCATCTAGCCCCAAGCTAAGCAGAGCTTGTGTTATGGGTACTAGATGACTGATATACTTAATACAATACATTACACAAATAGATATTTTTTTTATTATACATAGAAAACACCCAAACCAACAATAATGTAGAATATACTTTAAATATGCCAAAATGATGACAGTATATTTTGACAGCTGCTCCACATTGTATGAATATTCAACTTGAGTTCGAGTAAAGTATTAAACGAAACCAAATTTAGTATTAAAGTAGGCCTCCAGTATATGAAAAACAGAACACGATCGTGTCAGCTCTCACCTAGGTATAATTATTTTCTCAGAGAGATTTGATATACATTTCACCCTACACACTTTTTTCTAATAAAACTGACAGAAAGGTCTGAGAAAATACATTATTTAGTTCTTTCCAGGTATTGTTTTCACTACCTCTTCACATAACAATCCAAGTATTCTAGCTGAGGGATACAGATTCAGTATCAAACAGAGAAGAGGGCCGAAAATCTACTGGCAATGTACCTCACACAAAAAGTACCGTTGCTTAGCAATCATACATACTTTAGATGACAACACTATTTTAAAATACTATAATGTACATAATCATGGCGGTACTGTGTTTTAAATTGTTGATGAATGGTGTGCAAAGATTTTGTTATGTTTGGAATGTTGTGTCAAGTTCTTGCCTCACTTTCGGTTATCTTTATAAAAATAGTCGAAGAGCTATAGAATACTGAATTATTTATATATTTATTCAACTAGAAAAAG
The DNA here is from genome assembly GCA_944547425.1 of Eupithecia centaureata. Taxonomy (NCBI): domain Eukaryota; kingdom Metazoa; phylum Arthropoda; class Insecta; order Lepidoptera; family Geometridae; genus Eupithecia; species Eupithecia centaureata. The sequence goes on from OX155680.1 coordinate 12,875,917, forward strand.
TATTTTATAATTTATCCTATTATGATGATTTAATTGAATATTATGGTAATTTAATTGAATACTCTCGGCGATAAGGCCGTTTTTTGAACTATGTTTATTTTTTAATTTGGTTTTAAGTTTATTGATCTATATTCTAGTACAATAAAGTGTTCATTCATTCATTCCTATTACCATTTTAAAACCTTCCTAATTACAAAAAAAAAGTGTTAAACCTATACCGTGTATAAATCCGTTTTGACATACATAAACTTTTTCCAGCAGTTAACTGTAGAATCGTAAAGACGGCGCGTGGAGGAGTTGCGTTAGTATTCAACAATTACAAGTTTTACAAGAGTTATTCCAACAGAGACTCTGTATCCTGGGTCTGCTATCGCATCCCTCACTGTAAGATGCGGGTTCGGACCCATGGTCTCCGAGTAATTTCCTACCAGTATAATCATACAGAGTTGTGTGTACCTATAGCAAGGCCTTGCTAAGCTTGGTGAAAACAATTTTTACATTGTATGAAATAATTCAAAATCAAACGTGGTGCAAGGTGAATTCAGACTTTGAGAGAACTTTGTTTGTTTCTCAGTTGTTTATTTCAATATAGGTACGTACATACAATGAACTTTACCTTGAGTGCCTATTATTAGTCAAAAGAACAATTGAATATTTTTATCTTTTATCCTAAAGTTCAGTAAGCTTCTAAGTAATGTACTCTAAGTACTTTCTTAAATTATCGCCCTCCGGCCAGGTGGGATAACGATCTGCGAAAGACTGCTGGCAGATGCTGGATGCGTCAAGCTGAAGACAGGCCGCTATGGCGCTCATTGGGGGAGGCCTATGTCCAGCAGTGGACTAATATAGGTTGATGATGATGAAATAAAATCCAATGAAGAATAGCGCTATTAATGAATTTATGCTATAAAAATGTGGTTTGTTTGCGTCAATACACGAAATTTTCTAGATGAATCAAATGATCTGGTAATCATCTACTTACAGGCAACCGATTACGGTTCCGTACCTTCTCCTACTTAGCATAGCATTTCTTAAACTGTTATACATATGGACTTGTTTTGATATGTGAAGTTTTTTCCAGCTGTTAATTGTAGATTCATAGAGACAGCGCGTGGAGGAGTTGTCTTAGAGTTCAAGAATTACAGATATTACAAGAACTATGCCAACGGACACGTCGTATCTTGGGTCTGCTGTCGCACCCCATACTGCAAGATGAGGGTTCGGACCATTGGACATCAAGTAATTTCGTACCAGAATAATCATACCGAGAAGTGTATGCAGACGTCTAGGCCCTATTAACCGAGTCGATCTCATCTAAACCAGTCGTCCCATAACGATAACGGGTCTGTTGGAAAATAGTTTAATCGTACCGAGAAAATAATTGTAAAATAGTTTTAGATCAAATGTGAATGAGTATGATCGAGTGTGTCATGATGAATTCAGATGAGACAATTGGATACCCAGTGTGGTTCTACCTCACAAACACAAATAATGTTTTAATAGTCGAATTATACAGTTCAATTAAGACCCTTAGGATCATAGAGGTAGTTTGTTGTAGGTACTAAGACAAAAACTATTTAAGAAGGTAGGTACATACTAGGTATATATAATAACTATATGGGACATCTTGTACCGTGACAGATAGTATTAAATATATTGTGTGGTAGGTATGTTATGTTAAAAGATCTCCAGATAGTTCTTTATGTAAAAAACGTAGACTTTTTCTGTATTATTGTTTTAATGTAAGTAAATGTAAATTTTGACTGTAGTGTTGTGTGTTTGAGTGTAGTGTTTTACTCAAAGTACCTAATTTAGGCAAGTTCTTCAAACATGTTTCTCTAATTCCGCTAATTCGATTACTTTTTTGTGACATAATAATAAGTCATAGCCTAAGTATGTAATATTAATTCTTCAGAAATGAACTTTACAAATCTATATTGCTTTAAATAACTTGAAATTCTGTATTATATTTAATTTTGTGTCTCAGTTGTTTATTTTATTAAACTTATCAAGAAATTTATAATATACCTAATATATTTCTTCGCTATACCTAATTATAATCTAAAAGAAATAAAAACATTATACTTGCATGTTTACTCGTAGTAAGTCTTAGAATAATTTTCTAACATAACGTAAATTTCAGGGAAAACTCACCACAATCGAGGGCGGTACGACTTTTCTCTATGGGGACAAATTCGCAATGAACTACCAGAAAGTTCACCACGTGTGTTGGAATAACAAACCGCGCTGCATCGCTCGCGTCAGCTCTTACGGAAACCAGATCTTCGTCATCAAGAACCAGCTCAACTGACAGAAAAACTGTCTGAAGTTTCTGAATCATAATAGTCTTGCCCTCTTAGACTCATAGACCTTATCTCTGCCAATGTGTCTGTACCAACGTTAAGAAAACTACTTGCTAGTTTGCAACATTTCAGCTGAGCAGTGTTTTGTCTTTTCGGTGAATTTACACCAGCCACCATCGACATACCGTGGCCGGCAGTGTATATATTTTAAGGTGGACCGGACCTACTTTCAGTACAAAGTGAAAACAGAATCTGCGTGGGTTGCGGCCAATTCCAAAATATCATGAAATTCCAAAAAGAAGGAGCTGCACCCGCAACTGACTGGTGAAATGATAAATTAATCTCAACCGCGTGTAGAAAATTAGGTCTAAGAACATTATATTCTAAACTATAACTTGTAAATGTAGTCGCACCATTGTTTTTATAATCTTTTTTTGTAAAATCTCCAATTGTTATCAGCACGGGGATTATCAAGATGTGGTTCCTTTCTTGAATTAGTTGAATAGTTACTAAATTGACTTACCAAAATGGTACAATAATAGATTTTTTTATATGGGAATCTCACTTCGATGATTTTAAAACGACAAATTGAGAATTTTATTTTCATTTGTTTCAGGTACAAAGGGTTAATTAAATAGTTTTCGCATGGCCATAAACATAAGATATCCTCAAAATGCTGAGAGGGTTTGTAAGGGTTATTTTAGTTCCGTATTATGTATGTTTAAACTAAGAAATAAGGTCACCGGAAATCGTAGAAAGTAACTAAAAATGTATTTCGATAAAGTAGTTATGGATTTAGTTAGGATAGAGCAAATAAGTCCTACGTTGTAGATAATTACTCTATGGTAAAGGACAAAAGTAAAGTTGATGTTTTTTTTTTTAATTACAGCAATGGTAGCATTGTTGGCGTCAGTGCAAACAACAACACCTAAAAAGTGCGATCTGATCAAGTTCGAAACGACGAGGTTTGGGAATCCCACCATCTCCTGGGGGAACTACCGATTCAACAAGAAGCTGACCCGGAAGACCAAGACCTGGTGGGAATGCGGTGCCAGGAAGACGCACGACTGCCGCTGCGTGGCGGTCACAGTCGACGATCGTCTCGTGAAGCTGAATGGATGGCATAACCACTCCTAATGTGACATTAAACATGTAGATGTTAGGTAGAGAAGCGGCATGACCCACACCCTTAAAAACTATTCCTTTTTCTCTTAACAATCAGTCTGAGTATTCAAGGTGGGTCGACAAAATAGTACGCATCGGGAAGCTTCAATGAAAGCCGTTGATACAGAACCGTAGTGGATGGCACAAACAGACCACCAGAGATCCATTGAATCTTATACTCTGTCATAAGCGATGGTTATACGACTTATGTTGGACAGATAGCTTGTTCCGTCTTAAAAAATTCCGTATTAAAAAAAATTCCGTATTAAAAAAAATTACTCGGAATCATGACGATGAATGAAGGGAATGTAACTCACAGAAATCTAAATATTCTGGCACCATTATTAAGATTTCTGTGGTCTAATCGCTAATAAAAATGAAACAAAAAATTTAAATATATTATTTACTTATATTGCGGTTGCGTATTTGTATGTTAGTTTGAGCTATTAAGCTAATCGACTTTGACTTAATACGTAAGTTAAGGAGAGTTACTACCATTAGGTTTAGAAAGTAAATCGTGAAATGTAGACATGTAGATTGTTTGAAGATTATATTGTTGTTCATTTATGTATAATGGTGGTCTACCGTGATACTTAAATCGTGGCTTAAGTAATCGTTTTTCTTTTGCCTCTACCTGAAATAATTTCAATAGACTGAATGCGTTTTTTTCTTTCTTAGTTCAGTACTTTTTAATTTTTTGTGTGTTTTGATGACATCAGTAGATATAACTAATACTTAGAAGTTTTTTTACTTGAAAACTTTCGTTATTTGATGAATTCATTATGACTGCCTGACCTAAGAACCTAGGTTTATTTGGAAGAAGACCAACATTTCATCTCTTTACGAGGGACTTCTTCAGGGTTGAGATTCTAGATGCGTGTGTTACGCCTCTCTGCAGTTTGTTCGTAGATGTTATTTGTGTGTTGCTAAGCTTGACCATGTGTGATAGTTTAAAATATCAATTTCCATGTACGCATGTTTGGTGTATTAGGTTTGTAAATATTGTGAAGGAAATATGTTATTTTCTTTAAAATATTTACGATACTATAAAATATATTGTTTAGCATTATAATAAATTAATTCCAATTACTAGAGGATATTCATCCTTACTTTTTAAGACTTATGATAGTACTTTTTATGAAAATAAAATCGTCGTTGGTTCACGAGTCTCTGTTTTAGTATTCATGTGTTCTTATTAGCATGTGGAGCGAGGCCATCGAGAAGCATGGTGAAGCCATCGCGGTTTCATTGGATGTCTCGAAGGCCTTCGATCGGGTTTGGCATGACAGCCTTATCGGCAAGCTTCCAGCATACGGACTTCCAGATCTCTTCTGTAACTGGCTTTGTGACTTTCTGAGGGAAAGATCCATTCGAGTAGTCATTGATGGCTGTTCGTCTGATCTATTGGCGATCAACGCTGGGGTACCTCAGGGGTCAGTACTATCTGCCACGTTGTTCCTGCTACACATAAACGATCTGCTGGTACCCGGTATTATTGGGTACGCAGACGACAGCACCGTGGTAGACAGGTACCTGTCTAACGCCAGAGCCAGCCAGAATGAGATACGGGCGCACAGACAAGATATGCTGCAGCGCTTGAATTCGACCCTGAAGGTAGTCTCAGATTGGGGCGAGGCCAATCGGGTCAATTTCAATGCCACCAAAACACAAGCATGTCTTTTCTCAGCTAAAAAGAGTCCGTTAGTCCAGGCTCCTATTTTCCGTGATGTACCGGTACATATAAAGGATCATCTGGAGCTTCTCGGTGTCACGCTCACACCAACTCTGAACTTCGGTGTCTTTATCGAGTCGAAGGCTAAAATAGCAGCCATGAAGCTAGGAATCCTAAACAAGGTGCAGAGATACTTTACACCGGGACAGCTTGTATCATTATATCAAGCACAGGTCCGATCTGGTATGGAGTATTGCTGCCACGTTTGGGATGGCTCGGCTAAATATCAGCTAGCGGCCCTAGACTCGATAGAACGTAGAGCTTTCAAACTTATTGGCGAGCAGTACCTTGAGGAAGCTAAGATCCAAAGTCTTGAACACCGCCGCAAGGTCGCTTGCCTCTCGATCTTTTATAGGATACATTTCGGAGAATGCTCACAGGAACTTCACGACCTGATTCCACCATCTCCCTTCCACTCCAGGACGAGTAGGCGTACGGCGCATTACCACCCTTTCCTTGTGGATATCCCATCCACCCGAACTAAGCGGTTCTCCTCCACCTTTATCATTCGTACCGCTAAGGAATGGAATGCGCTGCCTGCTTCAGTTTTCCCGGACAACTACAACCCGAGTCTCTTCAAGACGAGAGTGAATAGATGTCTTCTAGACTTTCGTGATACATCTTCGGCCACGTCGTCACTTACCATCAGGTGAGACTGTGGTCAAACGAAGGTCTATAGATGATAAAAAAAAAAAAAAAAAAAAAAAAAAAAAAATGTTTGACTTCTAGGTGGCCTGGAATTCTTAACTGAGCTCGATCTCATACTATTATCTTGTGACAGGTGCATGATAGTTGAAATTGCCTTCACATCGCTCTTTTCAGTTCTGGTGGAGGAGTACAAGACAAGCCGTGGGACAGTGATGCTTTTAGTCAACGGGTACAGATTCTCTAGAGAGAACGTGAGAGGACACAAGACGAGGTGGCAATGTACCCTAAAATCTCGCAAGCGGTGCCGTGCGTACATCACTACGGTGGATGGACAAGTCGTCCGCCATAGTTTTGAACATAATCATGGCGCCAAGTTCATGTGAATCTTTTAGAGCTTACGAATAGGTATTTGATACACTAACATTGTATTATTTATTATTTTCAGAAAAGTTTTTTTTATTTATTTTCCAGTTAAAGTACATATTACATTACTTATAGTTTCTGCCAAACTGTGCAACAGTTTGTCGGCAGTAAAACAGTAGTACCTATTTTTAATCGTTTCACTTCTATACGTTACATTAATATTTATCTAGTACGTACGTAAGAACCTAGTTTATACATTATTGTTATAAAATGAGACCAATTTTTATGAATTTATGAGAAAATTAGGAAAGTTAGGTGTTTTACATTTGATCTAAACATCACATAAAAAAACTTAAATCAAAATAAGTAATTCATTGTGAAACGGAACGTATGTTTTTTATCGGTGGTGTGTCACACCTGCCAATATTTTTGAGATTATGTGCAACGCATCCGGCCGGTCAAATGGAAATAAAATAGTAACACTTTCAATTGTTGAAAACAAATGTAAAACGTTAAGTAAGATCTAAATAAATAATTTCACAGTCTTTGATTCATCCAACACATAGGTTGCAACTTGTTTTTGCTTTTATTTTTGTTTTTATTGAACCTCCTTCATAATTCATGCAGTAAGTGGTTAAGATATTATTTATCGAATTGAGTAGACTGGTATAATTATTATGCAAATATTACATAGGATGTTAGTACTTTTTGTGCCCAGTTGAAATTTAATTCTGTTATAAGTAGCTAAGTAAATAACTTTTTCTAGTCTTAAAAAATGACCTTTCTTTGTACAGTAGTAACAATAGTATCCTATTATTTTATTAAATTATTGTCCAGCAGTGAAACGAAATTGTACAGTCCCAGTGAAACGAAACTGAAGGGTACAGACAGACCATGAATATTAAATTTTATATGGAACTTAAGCTAGTGTACGTTTATATTTCAAAACCCACAATCACTGATTAAAAACGAATATGTTGTATTGGGCATACAAACTATATTATACAGTTTGTATGCGCAGGCTTTAATTTTCTCAAAACTTGTACTTATTCATTGTAATATTCAAACTTTAATTATCGACTTCGTTTATTTTTGAAATTTTATATTTAGTTACTTATTCCTTGTATTTTTTATATGTAAAAAATATTTATTTTTCTATGAACTTGTAGTGTTACTTACACAGGATGTATTTCAAATCAGTGCACAAAATGGCTGGAGGTCATTCACCTGCTGTTACTCATTCCTGCCGCACAGTCTCTAGATTATATAAGACTACTAGCAGCGCCTCGCGGTTTCACCCTCAGTATTTCCCGTTCCCGTGGGAATTACGGGATAAAACTGATATACTACATATACTCTTTGTGTTATTCCAGACTATAACCTATCTCTATGCCAAATTTCATCCATATCCGTTCAGTAGTTTTTGCGTGAAAGAGTAACAAACAGCCATCTATCCATCCATCCTTCCATCTATCCATCCATCCATCCATCTATCCAACCATCCATTCATCCATCCATCGATACTAACAAACATTCGCGTTTATAATATTAGTAGGATGTTGTTGTTTATTCTAATGTTTAGGAGCAGTCCACGTAGGAACTACCTACCCCTACCAAACTGCGTAAATTACTAATTTGTCAGCCCAAGCCAGAACAAAATGTGATGGGAAATCGTTAGTAACTACCTAATTGGGTGATATTACTTTTTTGGTAAATTATCTTAATAAAGTGCTTTTTGTAGCGGTAGTAGTATTATCAGCTGTTGAAGATGGTTTTAAACTCTGAGTTACAAAATAATTTTGCTGTATAAAATCGAAGGTATGATGTTTATTATGGCTTTGTTTGTTTTCTGAGTATTATAGGCGCTCCACATTCACATGAGAACTTCGCGAGAACGCGAGAAACATGTGAGAAACGTGAATGTGGAAGCGATTCGCGTATTCTTCTCAAGTTCTCGCGTTGTTCTCGGGCTTTTCTCCACTTTTTGTCGGTTTTTTTGGCACGAGACAAAGGAGCGCGAGAACGTGAGAACAGGCGAGAACGTGTATTGATCCACACTCGCATGTTTCTCAGTAGCGCGCGAGCCGCATAACAATAAACTTGTCGCAGCGGTTACGTCTGCGTCCATCGTCATCGAGCGCGAGAACTGTAGTGAGAACTATTTGAGAACTTTGTGAGAGTGTGTACCCAAAGAAGTTCTCGCTACAGTTCTCGCTGAGAATCTCCGGAGATTCTCGCGTGAATGTCTCGTGAGAATGTGGAGCGCCCTTTACGGAATTAATTTGTCACAGCAGGTGAACAACATCCCTCGGTATTGCTCACTAATTTTAACAACACCTTCTAATATATCTAATATTAAGAACTATTTTAATAAAAAGTACAATTGGTTTACTTAAATATATAAATACATTTCTTAAAAAATAAAATCCATGTGTAATTTGTATTCACCTAAAGTTACCTGTTCTTTCCAGAACTATCTTGGACGCGATCTCAAAGAGGGCAATTGCTTCTGCAGCTAGGCAATTATCGTTATAGTAAATATACACAAAATAACAAGTCAAGATGCCGGTGGGTATGCGGACATTGGAGCAGAGGCTGCCGTGCGACAGTCATTACCTACGAAAGTAAAATCGTCCAGGTTAAAGGGAGTCATATTCACTGATGCATCAAAAATAACTGAAGTTTGTAAATACATACATGATTACCTATATTATTTTCATCATTCATTGAAAAAGATTTCTGCAAACAAATATTTAAATCTATTATTTTATATGTATTATGTAATATACGAAATGTAACCTAATAATTTTGTTGTCCTCCCTTACCTACAAACCCAGCACTTGAACGTATTTCTGAACGTATTTTTATTTAAGAAATCCATAGGTAGGTACATAAAAATTAACACGGAACGATACGGTAACCATGACATCACTGAAAGCAGCAAGACGCGTTGAGCCAGCAAGGGGCTGCTATAATTAACGATATTCATCCAGCCAGTGGACCCAACTAAGGTGTCTAAATTTTCCAATGCTAAGTTATCCTTTTCTATGTCCCCTTTTGATTCTTGCTATCTTAAACATGCTCTCACAGAATACTCATTTATGGTATCTCAAAGGGGGCAGACTATGTTTCTAGTGTGGGAAGGACCGGTTCGAACAACACGATTACAAGCCTGGCAATCCGAAGTGTCGGTGGGTCTGTGTGAAAAAGACCAGTGGATGCAGAGCCTCGCTAAATACCGTGGATAACATAATTGTGCGCGCCAATTGGACTCATACACATGAAGCCATTGAGGATTGTTTGTTTATTATATCTGTTTGTTCATCATAAGCCTGTGAGAAGTCGTTGGGTAAGGTGAGGAGAAAATAGTCGACGAGCAGGTTGATATGGTTGAGGCCGGACAAAATTATATTCGGTCAGAATTACGCTGGCTCTGCTCGAAGCATCAGAAATGTTGCTGCATTGTCATACGCTGGAAGATATGTCCATCCTTAAATGTCATAATGTGCATACATACATAATCATTGAATTATTGAAGTGGAAGTGAAAGCATTCTCTAAAATGCAGGATTTTTTTTAGATCCTATTTTTAAATTTAAGTTGTAAGAGGAGCTAGCAACCTGCTTATAATTTTTTGATATGGTTTACCGAACATATTACAATTCTGTCTTAAATAGTTAGGTAGTCATAGTCTTTATAATATTTATTTTCTTTGTTTTAGACGGTGTGGACAGTTGCTATTTTACTTCAGGAATAACGCTAACGACATCAAAATTCGGTCACCCAATAATATCAATTGGCGGTTATCGGTTTCATAGGCAACGAAAAAGCGGTATTAAAATACATTGGAGATGTTTTAGGAAAGGTTGTTGTGCTGTTCTCCACACTCTTGAAGATATGACCCTCGTCAAAAACTATAATGTTCACAATCACTGAATGTTAAATACATAATACAAATCTGTTATATTCAATAAAGAACATAGCAAACCAATTCATTAAAAAGTTCATGAACCTACATCACTGGCTAGGTACAATGGTGTATTTTACGTGGTTAAATGATGATTATAACTAAAGAAATGAGTGTAATATTTTGTTAAGTGATATTATTTTTTAGTCAGTATATTCTTTACACTCTCTTTTTGTTATAGATAATGATCGACACTCCAGATCGTCACCGCAAATAAGGCTGACGACATCAAATCGTGGTTTCTTGAACATTGTGGTAGATGGTTTTCATTTTTATAAAAAACAAACGCGTGGTTCGAAAATACACTGGAAATGTACGACACATTTTAAAAGAGGCTGTCGAGCTGTGCTGCACACTCTCGAAGATATGACCGTCATCAAATGTTACAATGTTCACAATCACAAACTGAACAAACCTAAATTTACAAACACTACAAAACAGTAGGTACAATTGAAAAGCATGTTCAGTTAATTTAATATTGAATATACATTTATAGAGTGATAGTTATAAAATAGATGTTTAAATTATTCTCCTTTGTACTTTTTTGAACAAAACAGTAAAAACAAAAAGCATGTCATTAAAAAAAAGGAAAAAAATTGTACACCTTCGATTCTTCTCTTTTTTTCGATGCTGAGATTTATAAATTGATTTCCTTAAGTTTATTCAGCAATGAATAATGATTTTAGCATAAATAGTTACCTACTGGACGGATTATGTTGAATTATGGCAAATCACTGGCGCCAAGTTCCGTCTTTTAAGTCTAAAATAGATACTTATTTTGAACTGAATGTGACAGGCACCTGCTCATTAGAATCCTTTGTTTGCAAGACTTGCATACATTTCACCATAGATTATTGAATCATGTTAAATGTTTTAGACATTATACTAGTTCAGTTACCACGGGGATTTCAATGCTAATTTCAGGTGGTTATAGACTCTCAAAGAATTACAAAAGAGGATCAATCAATACCTAAATATTGTTTTGGGACGTCCATTCGGGAACATAGTGCTATTGCAATTAACATTTAGTAATATGATAATTAGTAGAGTATGAAATGTGAGATTTATACATTAAATATTCAAGTGCATCTCGCACAAATCAAACTATCAAACGCCCTCAATATTAATTTCTTTATTGATATGACTTTGACTGTTGAAGCAGCATTTATTCTTATTACTACAGCAGTCAAAATAAGGTTCAATTTACATTCTGTTCCTTAAAAAATACTACTGTTAATAATAATATTGTATTATTTCTATGTACCTATAATAAAAAATATCTATCTATGTAATTGGTATATTATATTAAGTATATCAGTCATCTAGTACCCATAACACAAGCTCTGCTTAGCTTGGGGTAGATGATGCTGTGTGGACTGTCCGGAATTATTTATTTATTTATTTCAGAAGATATAATGATTACTACATCAAAACAGGGCAAGCCTAACATTGTGATCGGTGGAAACACATTCTGTATCAAACGCGTACAAGGTACCAAGATCCACTGGCAATGCACCAGGTCCAGTAACCAATGTCGGGCAGTGCTGCATACTTTAGAAGACTATAAGACTGTAAAAAAATGCTACAATGTTCATAATCATAACAATTTATAATACACAAATACAATTTATGTCATAAATAATAGTAAAAGCGAGATGGAAGAAAAGACAAACAAAAATTTAATATCCGAGCAAATAAATATTTATTGTTTTAACGTTAAGTAACTTTCAACCTACTTCGGAAGTTGGTATTAAAAATAAATGTTTGTGGTAGAAAGATTATTTTAATACAAAACCAAGCTGAAGTCCTCTTTTCTTTTAACAAGACTTTAATTAAGTGCCTTCTCATTACTTTAACGGACATATTCTAATTTTTCTTTGTAGTTTCAGGTGAATTCATATATACAAAATCAAAACATGGCAATCCAAATATAATTTTCCGAGGCTACACCTTCTGCGTTAAACAGAAGGTCGGACCTAAGATTCATTGGTGTTGTATCAGGCAAAGAACTCGATGTCGCGCACTGCTGCACACTTTAGAGGACATGAGTTTGGTTAAATGCCACAATGTTCATAATCATTAAAAGTTTATATTTTAATTTAAGGCCCTTTTAATGGCCTTCGTAATTTGAAATTGTATGGAATGGGCGTGCGCGATGATCATAGAAATGGCTTACATGTGTAAATTTTGATGGGTGGTTTTAGCGTAATCACACAGAGCCGTTCTCTTGAAGCACACAAGCAGCGAGCGCCTCCGGTGCCTTTTTGAGTTGTTTTACTTACTTACTTACTTATTAGTTAATTAGTTAGTATGCTTGTATTGTGTAGCTTTGTATTGTCACTTTTCTAACAATAAATATTTTTTTTGTGTTTTGTTATGATGTTGGCATCTAAGTTGGAATATGGTTTTACGGTAACTATCAGGTACTTTTTAATTTAGCAGATTAAATCACAATTGCTTAGAAATCACAAACTGAACAAACTAATGTTCGAAAAGTGTTTTACCTATTTTATTTGTAAGCATAATCGTATTGTAACTATTGTAAGGCTTTGTTTTGTAAGTTTCTAACAATAAATATTTTTCTGTTTTTCCAATTATTATTTGTATATTAAGTTGGAATCTGCGTATATTATGTATTTTTTACTGTAATAATGAGCACCTATTAATTTGTCAGATTAAATTTGAATTGCTTAAATAAATAACAAGTGACTTTATTATTTGAACCTCTATTTACCTACATGGTGGTCCCCATGGTGTTGGTAAACTATATATTCGGCATCAAATACATTCAAGTCCCTAGGATCCAATGGTATTAATAAGGCTGATTATAGATATCTGTGGTCTCCACCACAGATTGACTACAAACTATAATTTATAGACTAGATTAAGGTTATCTAAATTTTTTATTATTAAGCTTTGCCCAACAGGAGTGGAAGTAGTCTTCCAACCGTGGTGGAGATGGGCTTGCGGATGATTTATTAGATGTACTGAATAGTCATAGAACATAGAATAGATAGAAAATAAAACATATCCTACTAATACTGGTTTTTAAGCTTTATCCAATAATAAAGTTACATGTAGTTGTAGAACTATTAAAACTGATTCTTTCATAGGTATTGTATTAGTTGGTATTCACACTTAAACTTAAACTTAACTTAACTTAACTTTACTTAACTTTACTTAACTTTACTTAACTTAACTTAAACTTAAATATTTTAGGTGTCATGGATTTCGGTGTGAATCCAGAGTAAGCGTGAGATGAGACCGATTATGAATATGCTAAACATACAAAAACGTGGAAGCTGCATACCCATCTGACATCAGAAAAGATAAATCAAACTAGCGACCATGAAGAGCTTATTTTTATGTTAGATCTTATAACGTTCTAGTCTTGTATTCAATACCTTGTACATGTAGTCGCACCACTATTCTTAATCTACTATTCGATTGTGATACTCGATGATCACTGTAGTGAGATTCTCTCAAAAAATACTCTCTTAGCTCAAACAGCTGCCTAACAAGATATACAAAAACGCGATTCATTAACAGATGGTAAAAATTGTGATTGTTTTCAATTCAATGAGAAAAATAAAATCCGTTTTATCTTCTTTTCTTCGCTACATCTTATTGTCTCAGGAGAATCTCGCTAAAATGATTTGTGAAAAAGACAATTTGTGATTTTTCTTTTCATTCGTTACAGGTATTAACTACATAAGTAATAAGTTGGCCATAAACTAAAGAAATCCTCAAATTACCTCTAAAAATTAGAAGGGTTTGTATGTACGCTTTAAGTTAAATTATGTACGAGGTATGAAATAAACTAAAGGTATTTCGGTTATACATTATTACGTTAGGAGTAAGCAAATAATTTATAAATTTAAGGACGATAACGACAAAAGTATACGAATGATTTCATATTTACAGCTTTAGCAGCGGCGTTAGCATCAGTGCAAACAATTACCACAAAAAAGTTTGATCAGATCAAGTTTGAGACGACGAGGTTCGGGAATCCCACCATCTCCTGGGGGAACTACAGGTTCAACAAGAAGCTAACCCGGAAGACCAAGACCTGGTGGGAATGCGGTGCCAGGAAGACACATGACTGCCGCTGCGTGGCGGTTACAGTCGACGATCGTCTCATGAAACTGAATGGATGGCATAACCACTCCTAATGTGGTTTAAGCAGTTTCAGAACCGACAACCTAATAATTAAATTATCTACTTGTATTTTCTATCGTATTAGCATCTAAGATAAAGTAGCTTCAGCTTTCGAATAGGTATGCTACTTTACGTTTTGTATGTTGGAATATGGCCATTAACGAGCAAATGGATGGATTCCTATATTTAGTTAAAATAGCTTCTTTTGCTGTAAAATTTATCTTTTGACCATACTTATATTGTGTATTTAGATTAACCTAGCTTACGTATGTAGGTATAATTATTTTATAGTTATGTGAGTGCTCATGTTGAGTATCTATACAAAATCTGATAGTTTAAAATTATATTATTGTTATAGGTACTATGGATCATTATTGATGTGCTGTAGAAATGTAAATAGTTTTGAATCATTTAAAAGTAAATTTCAATTTCTAAAAGAGTTTCTTAGTCGCCTCATTCTAAGGCCCTGTAGTGTTGATGATAATAAATTGTTCAAAGTTCGCTAAACGCTGGTTTAATATTCTCGTTTTTTTCAGCATGCTTCATTTTGTTCCTACTGTAACTTCTTACTCCTAACAGAACCTAAGTTTGTTCTACCCCAAGGCCAGAACCTGATGCCATATCGACTATTGGCCGTTTAACAAGCACCTTGCACTTTAGAGCCTCACTAAAAACCTCCGTTTAGGCTCCAAGATGCTCTGATGGACTTGATGAAGAAAAAGAACGAATGCAATGGGATGAAAAGTAGCTTATGTGTTATTCCAGGGCTAGAAATATGTCTGTTCATAATTTCTGCCCGATCCGTTCAGTAGTTTTTGCGTAAAAGAGTAACAAACATCCATACATGCATACAAACTTTCACATTTATAATATATGTAAGGATTGGTTTGAGAGTTTGTATGATTTCTACTCGTATTCCTTTAGGTAAGTCAGCTTAAACATTAGTTGTAATTAAAATATTTGAATCTTCGTTATTTTTAAATGAGTCTGGTCATTTTAAATAAAATACTATTTTATTTACAGTTTAGTTATAATACATTATATTATACCTATTTCAACTGTAGCTCGTTTAGTAACTAAGGGTTTAAGGTGAGATATGCTTTGTAGAAAAAAATTAGAAAACCTAGTTCAAACAGCGAACGTCAACCAATTAATCAACACAATTTCAGATTTGAATCCAGTCTTTGCAGAATCCCAACGCGGCAACCCTGTCATAATGATAGGACATTACCGTTTCAACCGAGTCAACGAATACGGTGGAAGAACCAGATGGGTCTGTGTCAAAGCTAAGAAGGGATGTCGAGCCTCGCTGCATACCATAAATAATGCGATAGTCAGGGTCTGGGGTTTCCACGACCCGAAGGCCCATACCACAGCCAATCGCTATCTGTCGTAGCACCTTCACTTGTTTCTACTAGCCTAACTTATAAAAAGAACAAAATTACTCATTTTTGTCCTAAATACACAGAATGACTTTAAATAATGAAACGACATGAGTTGACCAAGTTTTGGCCAACGAGACTTCTTCAAGGTTTCACACCCTTGAACATGGCTCCACTTTTTAACCTTAATAAGCATGTAACATTTTTTTTAAACTTCCAATACACTTTTTTGCTCGTTATATGGATCTTAGGATGTAAATATTACTGAACAAAATATTGGCTGTTAGATTTAAAGGAGAACAGCCGTCCTACTTTGTGACTTATCATCATTAATAAACATTTCTTAGGGCAACGATTATAAAACATACGCCTTTTTCTAAAAAGGAACACGAAGTTTTGTCAAGGTTTTTTGTCAACAAGTCCTAGTAAAAAATATGAAATAAGAAAACATTAACCTTATGTTATACCTATTTGTGACATTTTTTCACACCACGCTAACCCAAAAATAGTCAACGACCAACAACCACAACGATTACTGTGTGAGGAGTGCGAAGGTTCGTAGTTAATCCTTTTCCATTCATAATGAATTCCTACTAACTACGATAAGTTTTATAATATTAATCTCTTTCTAAGACGTACTTTATAGGGTAGGTAGGTGGTTTAGCCGGCAAATGCTAGATACAACATCTACGCATAGCAATATTTTGAAATTACTTAGGTATTAGTAAAAATTATAATATTTTTACCTTAATTATAATTGATGTAGTGTAATGTACTAGCTATCCTGCGCCTAGCACGTTGTTTAATTTATTTTCGGTGGCGGATGATATTGCTTTGATTCAATGGATTTTATGATCATGTTTTTACAACAAATAAATAAAATATCAAATAAGTAACTGTTTCGTTCAACTAATATCTACTCCTTAATTTAGTTTTCGAATTAATTTTAACTAGAAAAAACCAGCTTGAACTGTATTAGTAAAGAATAGAATAAAAGCAAATACATAATTGTATGGGTAATGCTCCAACCTTAGAAAGTAAAAGGTGTCTCATAAACCATTTTCCTTCCTTTTCATTTTCCATTAATTACAAGAAGACAACTGAGTGGAAGGTTAGTGGTTCAAGCCCCGTCGAGGTCGATAATTCCTGATTTATTATTTAAATTCTTAAAATTAGAATTATGGCATAATTCATTTATGGTATATTTCCAGTGACCAGAGTAAAGACACCCCGGGGTACGTTTATGCTGGTGGTGGAAGGGTATAAGTTCTCGCAGTGCGGCTGGCCCAGAGTTAGTGGACGGACCCGATGGCAGTGCTCCCTCAAAACAAGGACCAAGTGCCGCGCCGCTTTGATCACGCTAAATGACGTTATTTTGAAGTCTAATCTTGAACACAATCATTGATGCCACACTCTCAGTGCTCTAAGTTTACATAGACTTTTTTAAGTATTTTCCTTTGTTATTAGGTACATAGACAAAAGGGTTATAAAATATTTTGTACATATTTGTACATATTGATATTTTGTAAGACCCGCTTTGCGACATCTGCTGTGTGGCCGCTTCTTCGTCAAGTCTTCTGCTGTAATGGGAAAATATAAAAGAATTAATTAACGTGATATGACCAACACATCTGAGATAATTTGCATTCAGTCTATGTAAATAAATGTTTAATTTTATTTAAGTATACTGTTTTATGAGTATTTTTATCTTCAAAAATAATGCTCAACTGGTCACAAAAGCAAATACATAAAAACGAAGGCCATTGATTAACTTAGGAAGTATCTGCATTGCAATTGTATTAACTTCCAATCGTAATTTCAGATCCGTATTTCGAAATGACGAAAGCTGGCAACCCTGTTATGGTGCTAGCAGGGTACCGGTACAACCGCGTCACGGCGTGCCGCGGCCCGCGCGTTCGCTGGACGTGCGTCAAGTACTGCACCGGCTGCAGAGCTACCGTCGTCACCATCGACGACCGGATCGTACAATTCCTGAACCAACACTTACACTGATTAAATTTACCAGAGCTACCGTCGTCACGTCACTATCGACAACCGGATCGTACAGTTCCTAAACCAACACATACACTGATTAAGTTAACAAGAGCTACCATCGTCAGTATCGACAACCGGATCGTACAGTTCCTAAACCAAAACTCACACCCGGATCGTATAGTTTCTGAACCAACACTTACACTGATTAAATATACCAGAGCTACCGTCGTCACTATCGACAACCGGATCGTACAGTTCCTAAACCAACACTGACACTGATTAAATATACCAGAGCTACCGTCGTTACCATCGAAAACAGGATCGAACAATTCCTGAACCGACACTTACACTTATTAAATTCACCTATCAGCTTTTAGGGTTTTGTTAAACATATTTGTTTTTTCATTAATAGCCATTTTCACCCTAATCTCATCTGACGGTAAGTGAGGATTCATTTTTCATTTCATTTGCTAAGATCGTATCTATTAGCATCATATTAGATAGATAGATAGATAATCCTTTATTTCAAAGCCTTAAGTCATATTATTACAAAATCTCCCATCTTTAAAATCCTATCGTCTCGTTGTTTTTTGAACTCGTGGCGCAATGGGTAGCGCATTCCCATTTGAGGAAAGGTTGCGGGTTTAAGTCTTGACGATGTCGAAATTATTTGGCAAATTAATAAATTTCTTTAAAAAAAAATTGTCTCCAGTTATTTTTAATTTTTTACAGGTCCGTATTTTGAGACGACGAGGTCTGGCAACCCCGTGCTAGTCTGGAAAGGATACAGGTTCAACCGTAGATTGTCTTACAAAGGCGCCAGAGGTCGCTGGATTTGCATAAAAGCCCGCTTTGGTTGTCGTGCGTGTGTCATTACATTACACGATACCATAATTACTCAAACTCATGCTCATAACCACTAATCATCAGAAACTATAATGAATAATTCTTCATTTACTCTGTATTTTTCTTTAGCCTAGTTTATGCTAGCAAATCCCTCCCCAAGTCCTTACAATGCTGTCACACTAGTTTCTTAAGAAGATGATGATAAAAAAATACTATCATCATCATAGCATTTTGTTGGTCAATCTGATTTACAAGACCTGCGATAGATACCCTAGAGTTGCCTTTTACGACACTTGAGATGTCAAAAATCATTATACATAGACCCTCATTTGAGACGACGTGATCAGGCAACCCCGGGGTGCCGGTTCAATTGTCATTGGTTGGGCTATAAAGGATACAAAGGAGCCCGGGGATTCTGAATGTCATCGCGCAAATGGTCAAACCATTCTTGAATTTTGATAGATAGATGGTTCTTTATTCAAAAACCTATACCTTTTGATATGATTGATCAAGAGTGGTTTGCCAGACGATTCCATTCATCAACGGGTCAATTAAATTAATTATTTATTAATCTTTAGACACTCTCGTACTTAGATAAGTCAAATAATTTAGTCAACTAGTACAGCGTATTTAGTTTAAATATTAATTATTTTTGATAATTATTAAATTTTAATTTGTTAATCTAATTCATCGCAACTTTGAGAATTTTGTTATAAATTTCGAATACTTATGACAAAATCGTATTATACGATTCGATTTAGTTTACATATCTGTTTATTCGTACAAATATTCATGGATATTCATCGCGTTTATTTACCTACTTTTCCAATCGGTGGCAGCATTTCTTGCAACTACCCTGAGTTGTTCTTCAAGATATATACCCTTGAATATTTATAAAACGAGTTCTGATCGTGTAAGTTTAAAGTTCTTTATGTTTATTAGGTCCGCATTTTGAGACGACGAGGTCTGGTAATCCAGCGCTAGTGTGGCAAGGATACCGATACAACCGTCGATTATCCTACAAGGGAACCAAAGCTCGCTGGAGGTGCTGCAGGGCCCCCTATTGTCCCGCCGGTGTTATCACAATCAACGAGGTCATCGTTTCACAAACACACACGCATAACCATTGACACACCATAATATTACCTATTTATACATTCTGGTGTGTATACCTTAATACTTTTATACGTTGTGTTAAAGGAAAATGCTCGGTTCATATCTGCTATAGGTTCAGTGAAAATAAATTTAATGTAAAAAGATAAACATCTTTATAGTTTTGTTCTTTATTGTTCTAGGAAGAAAGATCTCATATTGATATTTATTAATAAAAATATATGTTTATTTCCTGCTACATATTTTCATATTTTTAGTACCAAACCCGTTTTCGTTATGTTGCATTTCGTGTCTACAGAATTTGAATTCTTCGTTTTCTTCAGTTGTGACTGTTCTGATTCCTTTCAAAAATAAAGGTTATTCTTTTTGTTGATTTTTTTGACAAAATTGTTTTTTTCTAGTGATGGAACATGGAACTATGCTTCTTCAACTCCTCACGCGTTGTTACCTTTCATGTCTACATCATTTTACGTTTGCTACCTTACCATCAGTAAAATTGCGACTGCTCTGAATGTTTTCTCAAAGGTACTATTGTTCATCTCTACAAAATCTACTTTCATGTCTAAGAGCTGTGAATGAGTTTCCCATGTTTTATTGTTGACTAATTGATACATGATTATATGGTAGGCACCGTTACATAATTTCTATGACTAACTCATTACGAAATTCCTATTGTTTCATCAATTACTGAGCTATTTGATGATAAATTACAGGTCAGCCTATATTCACAACTACTAAAGCTGGGAACCCTCTGTTGATTCTGGATGGGTACCGGTTCAACAGAGCTCGTCTGGGCGCACAGAAAGGTGCGCTGCGATGGACCTGCTCTAGCAGGGCTGGGGGCTGCCCGGCTAAGGTCGTCACGCTCGAAGACAACATATTATCCTACTTCAACTTGCATACTAATCATAGTAGGAGGTCGATCCCATAGCTTTTCTATTATTATATATAGCTATTCTTCATGTTATATACCGTCGATGTTCATAGTTTTTTGTGACGTCAATCAATCATCAAGTAAAGTATGGTAACCTTTAAATATTTATTTCATATTATGTACATATTAGTCTACAAAATAAGATAATATGATATTTTTTACAAAAACGAATAACCGACTTTAAATTTCAAGACTCAAAACACTACCAGTCAGATGTTGATCAAATTTAAATGGAACCAAATGTGAAGAACCAGCTTTCAAATATAAAAAGAATTAAAATAAAAAAAAATAAAACTGAAAACCTCCTTCTTTTTATCACAGACTTCTTTTGACGTGCAAAGCGAGAGACAAAAAAAGCGTAAATAATTAAACTAGATTTTGTGGTTTTAATAAAATTACTAAATCATATAGACAATTATGACCTCATTAGGGGAGGCCTATGTCCAGCAGTGGACTAATATAGGCTGATGATGATGATGATGATGATAGACCATATTGGTTTAGTAGTTACTGTAACCATTAATTGTAGTGCCTCGAGTTGACAATAGAATCAAGACGTGATCGTGTCGCCTCATTTTTGAATGGGATTTTCGCAGTTCCTAATCCGCACAGTAGAGGAGCTGGACCTTTTGCCATAGAAAAAGGAGCCGTCACTTTGTACGTCACGTTACTATCGTATATATAACTAAGAAGTAACGAATAGAGAGTAAAAATAGTATTCTGAACAATATATGCATTGTAAGTTCTTAGACTTAGATCATAGTTCAAAATGTTAATTTGTATGTACCTACTTCTATCTTAAAATCATGTACGAAATAGGTATGCTATTGATTGACTTTTTTCCGCTTCAAAGAATACAATATGTGCGAGAATTCATAACATTTCAGATCAAAACCAAGCAGCATGTGAAATGGATTTTAAATTCTGTACATCTCAAAAAGGAAAACCATTACTAGTTCGAGGAGGGCACAGATACCACCGCACGAAAATAAACCAGTGCGGCTCAACTGTATGGCGCTGCGTGAGAAGACCAGTTTGCTATGCGAAGTTATTTCTGACGACTGACAATGCTGTATACAAAGAAGACGCACATGTATGTAACCCAGATTTCAATGGCAACGCTATTTTTATCGAATTCGAGAACTGTAAAATGAGAATTAAGAATGACGGTGTTTCTATCGCGGATGCGTACCAAGAGACTGTTAGCAAGCTACAAGAGTCGGGGCTCGACGTAGAAGGTAGAATACCAGACTTTCACAGTATTAAATATACTCTCAACCGTATAAGGCACAAGAGGAAGAAGCAAAAGTAGTTTAACAGGTTTGCATAAAAATGAGGTATCTAATTTAATAGTTCTGAATGCCCTTGTAGGCAAACACAAACTCAACATGTCTGCCAGGTACCTTACCTTCTAACTATAAATTGATTTTAAAGCCAGGGTAAATTTTAGTACTAATTTTATGAATGACCACAATCACATTGTTACCACCCTACGGTCCACCGCGTCGCATCGGGTGTGAGTTCTGGCTTGATTGTTAAATTATTTAGCAGTTTTTACAAAAGATGCAAAACAACCATAACTTATGTTTAGTCTTCGATTAACTTAATCAATAATAATCATTCAATAATCAATAATCATTTATTTCATTAATTTCTAGAATAATACGTCACATTTGTTTGGCTTACTACATTTCAAAAAATACATAATGTAAGCAAGTAGGTTATTTATATAAATAAAAGTACAAACAATAGTTGTTTTTCATGTAAAAAAAAACAGTATCCATAAAAATTAAATTAATAAAAATAGAACATAAAAATATTATATAAAAAATATACATTCAGACAACTAATATTAATTTAGTCAGCTTTATAGGCTATGAATTCCTCATAGCTGTAAAAGCTGTTTTCAGCGAGCCAGTGCTTAAGTTTACTCTTAAAGGATGTAAGGCTAGTTGCCTTCGTGATAAATTCAGGAAGACTGTTGTACACTGTCGGTCCCATTATGCACGTTAACTTACCCGACTTCGCGAGAGTACGAGGTAGGGTAGTTAATTTGTCCGCTCTCCGAGTAGCGTACCTGTGAACGTCACTATTCTTTGTGAACAATTCTAGGTTGTTCCTCACGTACACTGATACCTGGAATATCACAATGCATGGGAGGGTAAGTATTTCCAGCTCCTTGAAGTGTGGTCTTGCAGAGACGTCCTGTGGGATCAGTGCTTCCAGATCCCAAAAGTAAAATTACAGTGTAGCCAGTAAAAAAATACAGCAGTTTCTAAAAATAATACAGTAGATTTAAAAATCGATTACAGTAAAATTACAGTATATTTTCTTTATGTATTGTTGGAAAAATAAGCTGCTTCTGTGATTAAGTCATTAAAGTCAAAGTCATTAACATATATAACGATTAAAAAAAAACATTATTTATTTACTTTTTCCAGAACTATTTGCTCATGATTTATCAATATTTATCTACGACCGATGTGGCACGGTGGGCGAAGGTCCGCCTGCGACGCAGGAGGTTGCGGGTTCGATTCCCGCCTCGAAAATTTTTTTTCCCTGCATCACTATCGCTACTGTACTACGCACTTCACTTTCCTCACTGCTTGAGCTCATTTTTACAGTAATCTCACTATAAGTTTTAAGTTTAGAGCTTATCATCACTGCATACTACCATGGCAAAACAAGTTTATGAATAAATAGACGAAAAATGCAATGTTCCTTTGTAAGACAGAGACGGCTACTACTGATAGTTGCGTCCCAGAGTGATCTACGATAGTACCGTATTGCCAGGGAATTCCCCGCAATATTACTATAAACATACCTACTGTAAAATGTAGATGGGCGTAGATTATTTGCGTTTCGTTTTACGTATTAGAATGATAAAGTTATAAGAAAATTAAATACAGTATATTCCATACACTGTATTTTATCATTACAGTATACAGTAGAAAAGTCTAAAATACAGTAAATCTACTGTAATTACAGTGAATCTGGAAGCACTGTGTGGGATCTTCACTATTGCACGTACAGCGCGCTTCTGCATGCGGAAGGCGCGCTGCCAGTCAGCAGCTCGCCCCCACAGCTCAGCTCCGTACTGCAATAATGAGTGGACCGTCGCAAAGTAACAGGAGCGTACTACGTGCCTTGGCAGGAATCTTGCCAGGCGGCTTAGTGCGTAGCACGCGCCACCAAGCTTTCCACACACTTTATCAACGTGGAAATCCCACGTTAGACTCCTATCCAGCTCGAAACCTAAAAAGGTGGTGTTAGCTACCTGTTCGATGAGCATCCCACCTGCGACGACTGATAGGGCTCTAGGGAGGTGTCCGGACAAGCAGATGTGCATGAAGTGGGTCTTTGCGATGTTCAAGACAAGCCCGTTTACCTTGAACCACTCGGCAAGTGTGGACGCAGTGACATTCAGATTATGCTCTAGATTGTCGATTGTTATACCAGAGACTACAGCTACCACGTCATCCGCGTACATGAAGACTTCCGCAGTGCTCACAGCCTCCGGAAGATCATTAAGCAGCATGGAAAACAAGATATTCGAGACCGCAGACCCCTGGGCTACCCCCATGGTCGTTGTTAGAGGACTTGATCGAATATTTCCATTCTCTCCAACAACTACCTGTGACCGAGATCTTAGCATACTGGATAGTAGTGTGAGCGCGGTACCTCGAACACCGTAGTGTTCCAGCTTGGCCGCGAGCACCGCGTGATCGGCCACATCAAACGCCTTCGAGAGGTCGCAGCAGATTAGAGCTACTTGTAGTCTCCTCTCTCTAGCCTCTAATACATTTTTTACAACCTCTCGCGCCAAGGATGTGGTAGATCGACCCTCACGATACGCGTATTGCCTATCTGATAGTGCCTCAGTTTGGATCAGGTATTTTGTGAGTCGCGAGCTTATACCGTTCTCCATAACTTTGGATATTGCCGGGATTATAGACACTGGTCTGTAAGAGTCCATGCTAGACCTACTACCCTTCCCCTTATAGATCGGCGTCACCTTACTTAGTTTAAGGCACTTCGGCACTTCACCAGCGCGCAGGCACTCGTTGAATAGGCATGCCAAGATCGGTGCCAGCGGACTGGACGCCATCGCTAACAGTTTCATTGAGATACCATACGCATCTTTAGAAGGCTTCGGAGGTATTCGATTCATAATAATATGATGTACCTCACCTGCAGTGAACGGAACAAACCGCAGCGAACGATCGGCCGGCGGACGCGCTGACTGTAAGGCAGCCTGTACACTAGGCAGATCGGCCGCGGGTGCTCCGCACGCCGAGGCTGCGCCTATAAACCTCGCATTCATCGTATCCACAGCCTGCTGTTTTGTCTGAAATTGTGTACCATCTTAGATGATCACACAACCATTGACAAAAAAAATGGCATTATAAGCTGGCAGATGATGATGGTGGCGTATTCTATGATGCTGTCTGAGGTACTCTAATCCAGAAGATGAATACAAAACAAGTGAATTATGTTGCTGTTTCAATTATAATTACTTTTCAACTTGTAATAAGTAGTACCTAGTTGATGTATGATCTTAAATCCTATACCTGTACCTAACTTCAGAAAAAAATATTTAAAACAGATTGATAAATTAGAAGAATAGATAAAAGTAATAATAAAAAGTAAATATATATTTTTAGAAGTAGTATTCACCGTGTCTCGTTTTGGGAAGCCTGTGATAATGATGGGGAACTACAGATACAACAAGTGGAGCGCCAGCAAAGGCCCCAAAGCTCGCTGGCCTTGCACGCGCGTCGGAACTGGATGCAAGTCTATCATCTACACACTCCACAATGATATTCTACATATGAAACTCGATCACAATCACTAAATCAATAAAGGTGATGTAAATGTTTTTGCGTAGTTCCCGTATTGGTGCTGTATTTTTGTAATTTCTATAAGTCTGTGTCACCATCATTATTTTGAAATGTCCAAATGCGGGGTCGGCGCATCAGAGTTTTCTGTGTTCTGTGGGGCTATGTTCTTTGAGTGTTTTTTCTTCTTCGGTGGTTTACGGACACTACCTATATTATCTCCAAGACTCGGCGATAAGGCGATTTTAATAAAAGTGATATCAAAAACCCGTCTAGTTTTTGGATTTTTGTTTCTAGTTTCCAACAAAAACCGTATAAAATTAATACATAATCATGCAATTACTATATTTTAAACAGTTTTTAACTCTACGAGTTTATTTGTTTTTAGTTTCGCTACAAAATATGGATCTTAATACAACACACTTTTCAATCTCCCGATTCGGCCACCCAGTCCTTAAGTTACGAGGATACCGGTACAACAAAGTATCATATATGAATAAACAAGCCATCGGTTCTCAAGACCATCCGTTTGTAGGCAAAGACAGGTGGTATTGCTCTAGGAAAACAAATAAATGCAAAGCATATGTTCATACTTTTCGAAATGAAATTGTTAGATTTAACGACTGCCATAACCATTAAAGTTGTTTAGATTTTATTAGTTACAAAGACACGTGATATTTCTCTAGGAAATCAAATAAATGCAAAGCATTATGTGCATACGTTTCTCAATGAATTTGTTAGAGTTAACGACTGCCATAACCATTGAAGTAAAATAATAGGCAGAATTATATTTCATTATTTGGTAATTTTATGTTCTTTATTTTAGTTATGTTATTAGATTTTCATCTATTAATACGTTGATCTTTTGCGTATTTCTCATTTCTCTTTAATAAGTTAAGTCGACTAAAGAGCTAAGGTATAATTAAGAAATAATACTGGTTACGATTGAAAGAGTTTTTTATTTGCAGGTG
This sequence comes from Eupithecia centaureata, assembly GCA_944547425.1. Taxonomy (NCBI): domain Eukaryota; kingdom Metazoa; phylum Arthropoda; class Insecta; order Lepidoptera; family Geometridae; genus Eupithecia; species Eupithecia centaureata. The sequence goes on from OX155680.1 coordinate 12,902,330, forward strand.
TTACTTTTGCAACGACAAGGTACGGAAATTCCGTGCTAATCATGGGCAAGTATCGGTTTAACGAAAACACGTCGTGTAAAGGGCCCAGAAAGCGTTGGCAGTGTACGAAAGCTACTCATTACAAATGCAAAGCGTCCGTCGTTACTTACGAAAAAGAAGTCTTGAAAATGAATGGCAACCATAACCACTGACTTTCGGTGTTTTTTGATCACCAATCCGAGATCATAGCTAAAATGATGCTTAAATTTATAAATTACAAGCGACCCGCCCCGGTTTTGCACGTTTTTAATAAACGTATAATAAATGATTCCTGAATCACTCCACCTATTAAAAAAATCGCATCAAAATCAGTTGCGTAGTTTTAAAGATTTAAGCATACATAGGGATATAGGGACAGAGAAAGCGACTTTGTTTCATACTATGTGGTGATTAATATAATAAAGAATAGATTTCAATCTTGTTTCGTGTGTTGCTTCTATATGGACATTTCGTTCATTAATCATGTTTTTGGGTTAAGTGTTGGTACATCAAACTTATATAGTTTGTTTGTATAGTTTCGTAGTAGGTATAAAAATTATGCAGTTGTTAATTAATTGAAAAATAATAACGAAATAACAATAAAGATATAAATTAAGATCTAAGTATTTTTAATCTAGCATAAACTTTAACCACAGTACTTACCTACATTCAATAGATACAGTTTATTTTCCATTGTAAATTGTACCCTATAGGCGGCCATACACGCTACGGTAGACCGGAGAGGTAATCTGTGCAGGTATGCCTCCATTAAGGTTGAAGTTCGGTTAAATGTTAACTGGGTACTTGTCAATCATCAATAATAATATATTCAAAGTTAAACTAAAAATATAATACTGTATTAGTAATAAGTAAAGCATATTTGTTAAATATAGTATAAACACTATACTTTATTTTATTTCTTTGCTAATATATCTTCCCTATCTCCGACGTAATAAAAAGATATTTTATCGCATTCAACATGGTATACACATAACGAACACACATCACAGGGCCATAATACCTATTCATTATAACGATAACGTTTCGTTCCTATTTCGATAACGTTCTACAATAGGTATGCCAGAGAACATTTTGAGTTTACACACACACACTTTGAGTTTATTGTATGGTAAGCAATTGGTTTAAAATCAACAAAACACAACAACAAATAACAAGTATACCTACTCGACAAGTGACCGCATTTGTGAGCGAAATTGTAGCGAGATTATATAATAATAATGATCACAATTGAAAGCTATGCTGAGACCTTGATGGAACATAATCACGCTTCTAATATGAAAAAAATATTTTCAACATGGAAACGCCAAAAAACTATGAAAACGGAGGTGTCTCACGAGAAATGCCGAATGAAATGAATTTAGATACGTTGATACGCGTAATAAGTACAGTAGCAACAAGGCAATGGTGACAAAATTGTATCTAAGATTATGTTGATAGAAATACATTTAATATGATCTTAAGAACGCATACACATAGTTTAAATTGCTTAATAAGATAGAGCATCCAACGTTTACACTTTAAAACTTTGAGGACTTTGACTAAAAGTTTAGTAAATAGGTATAATTATTAAAGAAGTTGGTAAAAAATTTTTTGGTGATTTGTTAACATCATAACGATTATTTATCAGGTATTCTTTAAACATAGGGGAAATATAATCAAAAGGTATTGATCCCAAATCGAAATGATGTTTTTTTTAATAATATTTTGTTCCATACCTACATATATCATACTACTGTATGATATATGTAGGTATGGAACAAAATATTATATTATCTTACTGTTACTACAGTTAGACATTGTATTTTTGCAGCTGTCAAATTCACGTTCTCCCAGCAAGGGCGACCGATTCTTTGGTACGGGTCGAATCGCTTCTCTCAGCACAGCAGCTACCGCAACGGCAGTCCTAAATGCCGATGGATTTGTACAAGAACCCACCGCGGTTGCCGAGCTTCACTGTACACTTACAACAACGAATTATATAAAGTAAAAGATGAGCATAATCATAAATAATAAGCCTATTTTTTATCAAGAGATCATCATCATCTTCATCAACCTATATTTGTCCACTGCTGGACATAGGCCTCCCCCAATGAGCGCCATAGCGCCCTGTCTTCAGCTTGACGCATCCAGCATCTGCCAGCAGTCTTTCGCAGATCGTCATCCCACCTGGCCGGAGGGCGTCCTACGCTACGTTTACCGAGTCGCGGTCTCCACTCAAGAACACGTTTACCCCAACGGTTGTCGGTTCTTCGCGAGATATGGCCGGCCCATTGCCACTTCAGCTTGCTAATTCTTTGAGCTATGTCGATAACTTTGGTTCTCTGTCGGATGTATTCGTTACGAATTCTATCCTTCAGAGAGACTCCGAGCATAGCTCTTTCCATAGCTCGCTGGGCGACTTTGAACTGGTGGACCAGCCCTACCGTGAGTGTCCACGTCTCAGCTCCGTAGGTCATTACGGGTAGGACGCACTGATTGAAAACTTTTGTTTTCAAACATTGCGGTATGGATGAAGAGAAGACTTGACGTAGTTTCCCAAATGCTGCCCAGCCTAGCTGGATCCTCCTCTTGGCCTCCTTCTCAAAATGGTCATCAAGAGATACCTACATAAAAATTTGGATGAAAGCATTTAGGGCTCCGTCGTTTGTGCAAATCGGGTAGAATGGAATAGATTTATTTTTTTATAAGAATAGGAGTGAACCTATAAATGCGAATTCTTAGTTCTATCTATTTGCCCTGTACCGCGATAGAGCAAAAAGTTTTTGGAAAGGCGTAAGAATTTGTTCTTGTTTACAAGATAATTACACAGCCAATCAAGAAATTAGAGCAACCAAATAATTAGTATACCTCGAATAAAACATTTGTCAGTTCAATAGACTTTAGATTTCCTGAGATCTCGATCAAATTATGTGTAAAACATTTCTCAATCGTGTTTTCAGGAATAATGTTAGATTTTGTATGGTTTTAGTTCTTATACCGAAAATAAAACATATACCTACCTCGGTTATTTAAATCTATTTGAGCTACCTCAAGATTAGTTGCAACAGTTACCAATGTAAATAAATACTAGTTCTAATTTATTTCTTTTTTATTAGGTATTTTCTTTGAAAATAGAGTTATTTCTAAGCTAAGACTTCAGTTGATTAAATTAATATAAAATCCCGCAGGTTTACGAGTTCACTACGCAACATCAAGGTTGGGCAAGCCAGTATTGATTCTGAACGGGTACCGATACAACAAGCAGACACCGAAGAAGGCTCACCAGCAGATCCACTGGCGGTGCTGCAAGTGGACATCGCGCAACTGCCGCGGCAAAGTCCTCACCAACGACAAGCACATTGTCAAGGTCGTCAACGAGCATAACCATGAACCTGACCCTATCAACAAAATTATATTTAGTAAAGTACAAAAAAAAGCCTATGTCCAGCAGTGGACTAATGTAGGCTGATGATGATGATGATGATGAAAGTACAAAATACGAGTTAGTGTGCAAAATGCAAGCACAGATCTGGTAAGCAAAAGTAACCGAGTCTACATACATGGTAATAAATCTTAGGTACTATCTTACGTCTTACTATCTTACTGTTATAATAAATGGGAAAGTCTGTGTGAATGTTTGTTATAAGTAATATTCGTAACTACTTAAGTTATTGAAATGAAATTTGGTATGTATATAGTTTAGGACCTAGAATAGGACATTTTAACGTCTAAATGGGTTAAATAGGGTGGTAAAGCTTGTATGGAAAATAATTTTTCCTTGGTTCGATTCACTCATAACTCGGTATAAATAAACTATGGAGTAAATAATTATTCAAGTAACTATTTTATTTTTACAAAATAACCCCTAGGGAATGTGTAATAAATTTCTGAAATTAGTTTGAAAAAAAAAATATGATTCGCGGGCAAAGCCGCGGGGCGCATCTAGTTTAACAGACTTGTCTTAAATCCGTTTACTTGTTCACTTCAACCGTCCATCGTTAACGCAGCAGCCTACACACACACGTCGACTGCTGGACATAGGCTTCTCCCATTACGTCGTCACAAAAAGGGGTCCTGAGCCTCCATCAATGGAATCCCTGCGGCCGATGCCATAATATCATCAGTCCATCGAGTGGATGGTCTCTCAAATGGATAGAGCGTAGCGGCCGTTTCATTCACCAAACTATTATTCCACAGATTTCCAAGTACACTACACAGTGTCAAAGTTCGGTAAGCCAGTGTTGATCCTCAATGGGTACCGACACAACATGCAGAATCCGACGACGCCCCAGCACACGACGCGGTGGCGGTGTGTCAAATGGTCCTCGATGCACTGCCGGTCCACTGTTATCACCATCGATATGCAGATTGTCAAGGTTGTGAACGAGCATAACCATGAGCCTGATGTTAAAAAGCCACATTATTTTCAGAGTTAAGGATTTTGATAATAATGTATGTGGCTTTTTGTGCTTGTGCAAACTTTACAAAAACAATATTATTTTCGTTTCCTTCGGGGTGTTGCTTTAATTAGTGAGCAATGCCGAGGGAGGTTGTGCGTGCACCTATTGCCACAGATTAATGTTAAGTGAACGAACAATGGCAATATTGTCACTATACCTACTATTAAATTTATACCGCAATTTTTTTTAGAAACGCGTACTACAGCTTGAAACATCCTTAAAGGTTATCTAGAGGCTATCTAGAGAGATCTAATGAAATCTAGTCAGTAAACGGGAAGAAATCGAGTTCCCAAGACACTTGTATACAGTCTTTGCTGATTTATATTGTAGGCTAAACTGCTAGGTTTATCTGAGCTCTCTTGCTTGTTTTGTTGTTTTATTGAATCTAAATCATTGGTGACTTGGAGTAGCTTTTTACTCAATTAAATTTTGACATAAGACGCGTAAGTATAAGATTGGAAATGAAAACGAATTAACAAAGTTGAAACATTCCTACAATGGTCGGATAGGCCAGTCAATAATTATTAACTGAAACTAATGGTGAAACAAAAAACTGTATTTCTATTAAAGCAAATAAATCTACATGAATGCAATCCTTCCCTAACCTAACTACATGTTTTATAACTTTCGTACTTTTATGAATTCAGTATGACGAAGTGAGTTAACTTACAGCTGACTTATAGAGTCACAAAACAGAACGGAGCACCATACAGAGAAGTCTGGCAAAAGCAAAAGGAGTTAGGAAGAGGCCATTACTATATCTGACAATTCATTTTAAAGGTATCCTAATAGGTTATCCTAATTAAGAATGTTGATGTAACCAATTGCAGCAAACTATAAAAAATGTAGCCTCTAAACTACTGGACTGGACGATTTTACTTTGGTACTTATAGAATTTAAGATGGAACGATTGCAAGTGAAGCTGAAATGGGTAGTGCAAGAAATATGTGAGCATGAAAATGACGGTGATAGAGGAGAAGAAGAATAAAAGATAGAACTTGAAATTAGAGTAGAAATAAAAAAAATGTTCGTTAATTTAATTGTTTTATTGTTTTCAGAAGTACATTGGTTGATGACCAGGCACGGTAACCCAGCTTTGATAATAGATAACCATAGATTCAACTTATGTAGCACTAGTAAACAATTCCCCCAGAAACAATGGTGGAAGTGTTCAAAGCATCTGTTGAAATTATGCAAGGCGTCAGCAGTGACTATAGATCGGACGATATGCAAGCTCAAGAACATACATACTCATTACTGAAGTCTGAAGAATTTACGTACCTGATAAACTATGGATAAAATATTTTATTGTACCTAATACTGCGCGATTCATACAGCATCATGCTCCAAGCTACGCAAGGGTTGTTATTATGGGTACCAAATAATGGAAATAATTAATACGTTACATAGATAGATGTCCAGCAGTGGACTAATATAGGTTGATGATGATGATAGATAGCAATAGTTTGTTACAATTAAGAGTAATTGTTGTGAACACTTTTTGTTACTATTTAAATTTAATACATATAATTTTGAATGTCTTTTTAAGAATATATTTTGAAATATAACGTATATTTTATTTGCGCGCATGTTACTTTATCAGAAAGATCACGTTAATGTTTTTAATTCTATACAAAAACGTGAAATAAGTACCTACCTTTCTACTGCCTATCGAACTTTACTTACAATTAAAATATAAAATACCTATTGTTTAAATTTTCTCTCTCTCAAAAATTGTGATGGTGATGGTAAAAGCCGCTTCTAAGAAAAATTTCAGGTAGTAGAGATTCAACTTGAACAACAGAATAACTGAACCGCAATATTGCTGGACCTGCTCGAGAAACGGCGCGCTAGAGTCTGCAAAACCTATGTCACGATATTTTCGCTGAACTGCTTTTTGATCCATATTGAATCGTATACATTGCATGCACTACATTTGCATTACATTGCAAGGCCGGCTATCGACCCGCTACGCTACGTATGTTACTCTAATTATCTAATTATGCTTTTCAGGACTAATATTTACAGTAACGCGATTTGGTAAACCGGCGTTACTTTTAGACGGGTTCAGGTATCATTTAAACAACCGGAGTAAGGGATTCAAGGCTCTGTGGTCCTGTTCCAAAGCCCGGACCAAATCCCAGTGCAAGGCTCATGTCACGACCGTTTGCAACGAAATTGTGAAAGTTACTGGGCATCACAGCCATTGAAGAGAATTTCACTTTCAAAGCTTCGTGAAATGCTATACTTAGTACGCATCACATGTTGGATGGCAATACATACAGGTTATCTTGGATTTTCTTGAAAAAATATAAAAACAAATGAATAACGTAACTATGTACTGCTTACATTTCATGCCCACATTATAAGAAACTATTCAATTATGTTCCTCAGTTTAGGTAGGCACTTATTTTTTGACACAATTATATGAAGTTGCCACGATCTACTCTTTTTGAACGCTCTACTCTTCGGATATTTGTTTCGGGTGTTCTGATTAATTTCTATGAGTCATAAAAAAAATCTCTATGTAAATAATTTATCTAATTTAGGTTTGGGCTTAATGATTCTGTGTTGTTTCTCCGGGATAATAATGCTAGACAAATCATACATCATCATTTAGATACTAACATGGTTTTGTTCTTGACCAGCGAAGATTATTAACAACCAGAGATTAGGGAGGGAGAAAGCAATAAGCATATGAAAAGAGAACAAACCACGGCCCTTATTTTTTTAGCTCAAGGACTCTTAAATTTTAGATAAGTAAGTTTAGAAATGGCATTACATTATTAGTGTAACATATTGTAATCAACATGAGTGATCGATAATCCGGGTAAAGAGAAGTGTCCCGGATTGGCAATGTTGAATGCGGGCATCAAGTCTCCCCTTCCCATCTTACGTATAAACTTATCTCAACTCTTAATGTCTAGATTTATTTGTTTTGTTCTATAAGGTAAGCTTCTTCTTTTACGCTGCTATGGGAAACTTCAACCTTATTCATTAATTTGTTTCCCACTCACAAACGTTCTCTTTGCAGCACCAATATTTACAATTACGAGATACGGGAAGCCAGCGATTCAGAAGGGAATCTACCGGTTTAACCGGAACAACCGGTCTCACGGACCCAAGTGCCTGTGGACCTGCTGCAGAGTCAGCTCCGGGTGTCGGGCTTCCATCACCACCATCAACGATATCATCATCAAGGAGAAAACTGAACACAATCATTAAATTATAATGCCTTTATAGAATTAAATAATAATTCAAACACCATAGTCTAGCCCCAGAATAAAAAGCTTGATCTAAAGGTACGAGATGAAACTCACAAGTGAATGATTTACTAGTAAGTGGAAACTCACAGGTGAATGATTTACCTGTAAGTGTATGCTGCGGATGCTGTTGCGAAGTATATTTCTTTCTACGGTGTAGAAAGGCTATTGTATAATCTCACAGCTATCCAAGACTCGCAGAAGATAATTTAATTTTTTATTCCTTTTTTCATGTTCTTTTTACACTTCTTAAGAATGTAACAAACAAATACCATTTAATTAATCAATTGCCATGAATATTTGTCCCAATTAGTTTCGGTTGTCTTTCTCCTTTTCGATACTTCTGTTGAAGTTAGAAATAGTCTTTGCTTGTTGTACTCAAGGAACTCATCACTTTTGATTTCAAAATTAATATTTTTAATACATTTTCAAGTGCTGTGAAATGTTTCTTTTGTTCAAGTAACTTTTGTAATACACTATTTACTTGTTCGTTTTATTACCGTTTGTATTAATACATCGAACAATCGCTGTTATGTGTTTCTTACTTCCAATTTCAAAACCAATTTCTAAATATTAACTCTAACATGTATTATGAAGAAACTAATAATTATAACGCTTTGCAAGTAACTACATTTCAACAGACTACAACCAGTTAGTTCTTTCAGGTTCTGGGAGTAAATTCGTAAAGCCCTTACTGACGTTAGACGGGCACAGCTTCCACCTGAAGAACGACCGAGGCTCCCGTCGGTACTGGACCTGCAGTAAGTACGACATCGGCTGCAGCATGGGGGTCACCACCTGTGATGATGCCGTCATCAAGCAGAGTGGAAAACATAACCATTCTTAGATATTCCGCTTTAACATATATGATAGCGTTTAAGATTATACGTAATATATGAACTAAGCCGAAATGGGTGTATTTGTAACCCAAGGGACTAACTTTAGAGAAGATGTTTTAGAATGAATAATTTTAGTATTTTTTTGTCTCTTCCTATTTGTGTTCTTTTACATGCACTCTTGAATTATTTATTTAACAATAATGAATATTTGTTTATAATATGATATATTTTTTGCTTGTTTTTTGTTTTTTGCAAAAATAGTGTTCAAGCCTGATTTTTTTACATAAAAATGATATACTTAGGTACTTTGAAATTTCAAAGCACTAATAATTATGTAGAAAAATAATAAATGATAAAAATACACTTCAAATAACACTAATTTAAAGAAAACATCAGTTTTTTCATAACTGTTCTACATATATTCGAATTTCATAAAATCCTAAGTAGTTCAAAAGTTTATTCCCTTGCATCTCCCCCTTTCGGCTTGGGGCGAGATGATGCTGTGTGGATGGATTGTCAAGCTTTATTTTATTTATTTATTTATTTAGTTTAGTTCAGGAGGATTATTGTATTGTTGTGTGAAGAGTAACATGATAGTTTACTTTCCCAAAATCTAGTTCTAATAATATCCTAGCCTAGTCCTTGTCCTACTTTTGATAACTATTTATGTTATAGTATTAAGAATTCAACGTTGTAAGTAAAATTATAACTTAGACTCAAGTTCCATCACTTGGGTTTTTGAGATTTGAATGGAACTTAATATTAGTTATTTATGTAAGTACTTACTTGTGCTTTGTACTTGTTCGTAGATACTATTCACCTAATGTGTATCAAATCTAGTTCTTTAGTGATAAATGCTTAAATTATGATCTCATGTGTAAATTTACCTCATAAAGTAGGTATGTAATTAATTTAATATTTACAATATTTATTTTATTTCCTACACAAGTAAGTGAAAGTTGTAAATCAAACTTTTATTTTAATTCACGATTATAATACCTAATAATGTTTAAGTTGAGCATTTCAATAGAATTTAAGTAACCATCACTTTTTATAAAAATGCGAATGATTGTGTTCATTTCATGTATTATACTATCAGTATTTCTTCCATGATACCGATATCGGTACAGTAGTTTTAATAAATCTAATTAGACTTAAATGAAAACCTACTTGACGAGTTTTTTTTTCGGGTAAGTTCTTATCACCTTATTGTTATCGATAAACAATGAACCTAATGTATCATAATTACATACGGACCAACGTGTTATTGTTCTTGGTTCCTCGGAGTTTTAATGCTTGTAAACAAAGTTATGGTCTATTCACACTCAGGCCTACCCAGTATAGGCTTTCCAGAGTAGTAGCGAAAGTAGACTATGTACAAAATACCCGGTGGGATGACGTGCGGAAGCTAGTGCAATAGCACTTTGTGTATGTGATATACTTACTTAATACTATATATTTCGTTCCTTCTTTGTAGTTATTTTATTTCCGCAATTATTTTTCCGCATTATTTCCATCAATAATAACTAGTTTATTGTTTCTATGGAAACGTTTCAAGGCTACTTACTATCCCGTGAAAAGTACCTAGTCTATGTTTTATCCAAAGGCTAGAACTACGTTTATTCAAAATTTCAACCCGATCCGTTTAGTACTTTTAGTGTGAAATAGTAACAAACATCCATATATACAAACTTTTGCGTTTATACCTAACATTAATAGTATCACCTATTACGATCCTCTAAGGCAAGAGTTACTACAACTACAACTACAAGAGTTACTACACTAAGGCACTTTCCCAAATGTGAGCTTGTCGTTTAAATCAAACGGCCAATTCCACATAATCGGTTTGATTTTAATCTTAGCTGGTCTGTTTCAGGTTTTAGAAGTTCAGCACAATTTATAATTACGGAACAGGGAAAGCGCCTCTTACATGTGGAAGGTTACACATACAACTGTATCCGACTGAACAGTGGAAAGGGATACTGGTACTGTAACAAAGCCCCTAAGGGCTGCAAGGTCTCTATAACCACCTTCAATGACGAGATTCTTAGGGTGAAAGGACAACATATTCATTACTAGTTTTAGCCCGCGGCTTCGCACGCATGAATGAATGAATGAATGAATGAATAGAACTACGTCTATTCAAAATTTCAGCCCGAACCGTTGAGTAGTTTTGGTGTGAAGAGGTAACGAACATTCATCCATCCAATAAAAAATACGTCAAGATTGTACCACAATAAATGCAAGTGTAATATTTTGTCGTGTTTTTTTACTACTAGTTCCAGACCCGGTTTCGGACGCGTACACAAATTAAAAAAAGAATTCCTCGATCGTATTTTCTTATTTGTAATTTGGGTAGAACTTAGTAGTTAACTTACTGACTAGGTAAGTCATATTTTTTCATTGAGGTAGTATTGTTTTTTTGTAGATGAGGAAATATTACCAGATATAAAATAAGAAATTCCCAATGAAAAAAAATCTACTTTGAAACTGGAAAATCGGAATGATGTAATTTCTGAACACTGTATAATTCGTCGTTCATTTCGCTTAAAGAAAATAAAGAAGAGATCAGGGAAGAAAAAAAACTATTATCAGGATTTAAAAATAAGTAATCCTGAAAAGTACGAAGAGTATAAACGAAAAAGGAGGGATTATTACCACGAGAAAAAGAAAGTTTTGTCCGAGAACTCTTAGGGCTTGTTACACCATCGGAAAGTAAGTTCCTGTTAATTTACTTGATAAATAAAAGTACTGTCATCAGATACTGTCAACTTTAATACAAAAGAGACAGCACTAATAGATATCTATCAGTTAATTTAACGGGAACTTACTTGGTGAATGAGGCCCTTAGACTTATAAAAATAGTGATAACATACCAACATTACTCTACTAGAACTATTTATCATCATCGGATTCATTAATGTTTTTTATTTTTAACTTGTGGCGCTTGGCTACTTACGCGTTGTTTCTACGGAAATATTGTTTATTTATATCCCACGGGAACTGAATTATGGATTAAAAGTAGCCTATGTGCTATTCCAGGATGAATGTTTATGTGGCAAAGAAAAAACGAACATAAATCGATTCATCCAAACATTCCCTCCTTAAAAGTGTGATATTTTATTCCGATTGCGATATTAATCGGTTTAATGAATTTGGTTATAATAATATGTAATGTTATTCATTGAAATAAATTTTATAGCATGATCTTGTCTCAAATCTTATTTATATTACTAAGTCTAGGTCACGAAGTGTGGTTATGGTTATGAATGGTTATGGTGGAGATTTGGTTACTTTTGAGGAGAAAGTCATCAATATCAGGTCTAAAATCATGTTAAGAATTTATCCATACATATATCTAAATACAATATCTATCGTATCCAAGAGTTACATAAATTATTCTTTGGATATATGTTAAATATTTTACTTTTTGGTCTTGGGGGCTAGATGGACGGATGCTAGAAATAAACATAACAGTTTTAATAAATAACCTGGTTCATGTGTATAAAACTAAACTAACGCAGATACCACTATGCTTTCCATTAAAAAAAAATCAGAAAGATTATCGTTGTGATATTCTAAAATACAAAAAGTGTTCACAAATTTAATTTCATATATTATTTTCCATAAACTTTTAGAAGCGCTGATTGTCACAACGAAAAGAGGAGCATCACAGCTGATCATGGACGGATGCACATTCATCAGGAACAAGATCTGGGGGGACGGGCAACATGTCCACTGGACTTGCAACCAAAAGAAGAAACTTGGCTGTAAGGTCACCGCCCTCACTCATAACAAAGACGTACTCAAAATCAACGGGGATCACAATCACAAGCCTAAATTTAAGAATCGATAAGCACAAGATGACGAAACGAAAGATCTGCAAATTACCTTCCACTAGGCTAAATTTTCGGTTGAATACCAACTGATATGCATAATATAACAAGTGCGAAACTGGATGAGTTGAGTGACAAAAGTTTGGAGGCCTATATATACCCAGCAGTGGGTGAAGTTGGACTGCGGATGATGATGATGATGATTCATAATAGGTATCTATAATAGTATGCAATTAATAAATTACTTAGTAAACAGCAATACTAAGCATTAAAGTGTCAATAGCAATAGTATTTGATAATTAGTTGTAATTAGTAAAATAGTGTAAGTAACCGTAATAAAGTGTTTAATATAAGAGTTAGGTCCGTCAATCACTCATAATTTTACTGCCTCGAATATTTTATTTGCTAGTTAAAAAGCCGGAGTAACTCATATTAACTGATTTTATGAGTAATAACATTAATTTATTACTCATCAACATATTATCCTACAAAGCTGTTATGCGTTTTCATTTTTTAATATACTACGTTTGATTTGTTACATTATAATGTTCTAGCTTTACCCGGTTATTTATTGTTAAAAATATTTCCATTCAATTTTTTTATTCGACCTCTATTAATAAACATTGGTGCTCTGGCTTGGCTTTATGACGTGTCCAAGTGTCCTGTAAGGTCTTAAGGAAATAAAGCACTTTGACTTTGTGGTCTTAAAGTAATGCGAGTACATACCTACATTTCGACTTAATATGAATTATTATTATTTATATACTTAGATTATTAGAGAAACACGTCGTTTTGTAAGAAATGGAAATACAACAAAGTGAACACTGCTGTGTTTGATTTATTAATACTTATCATTGGTTTAAACATCTTAGTACTAGTTTGAAAGAAAGAAAATCCAAATTTCGTTCACAGAAGCATTCGGAGTTTTATTTAGCCAATAGTTTGGCAAAATTTTATTATATTTTTGTTTTTACCCTAATTCAGCTTCTTTCAGTGTTATGGCTTATGGTAGTTGTTTTTATTTTATTTTATTTGGGAAATAAACAGTACATATTACTTAAAATTAGGAGCTTAATATAAACAGAAACCAAAAAAATTTCCTCCATTAAGTAAAACATTTAAAGCTTAATGAACAGAGCATGCAATACATACAGAAAAAAAAAATAGTAGGTAAATAAAAATAAACAATATTAGCTAAAAACTATAGACTTACAAATTATTACAAGTTTTTGGCAACGCTTAACATAACTTCACTCCGATACTTTGGCAAAGAAATGTTGAATATATCAGTATTTGTTAATATATCATTATATAATTCGCAAACTCGACTAAGAAACATATTCTTTCTGTAATTTGTGTTAACATTTGGTGACCAAAAAGACTTTTTCTTACGAGCTGATTGTCGGGGACAATAGAAATAAATATTTTTGAGCAAAAATGGAGAGTCGATTTCGCCGGATAAAATTTTATATAGAAACACTTGATCCCTAACAATTCTACGGGTTTGTAGGCTGGACAAGTTCATCCTATCTATTTCGAAACAGGGAAAACGATATTTACAATGTTTAAGTAGTTTATTCTGAATCCTTTCAATTTCGTTGATATGAACGTTATATTGCGGGTTCCAGACCGTCGATGCATACTCAAGAATAGATCTGACAAAGCTATTGTATAAAAGTAGTAAGGTACCTAAATTTTTGAATTCTCTAGAAATTCTCAGTATGAAGCCTAGCATACGGTATGCTTTAACAGTTATGTTATTAATATGAATATTGAAAGTTAATTTAGTATCTAAATAAACACCCAGATCTCTAATTTCGTTGACTCTAGAAATAATAACATCATGGAATTTATAAGTGAAAATTATTGGTTTTGGCTTACGAGAAAAGGAAATTACGTTACATTTTTTAGCATTTAGGAAAATAAAGTTACTTTGACAATAGTTGTACAGTCTGGTCAGGTCACTTTGCAGCAAAATACAGTCAGATTCAGAAGCTACCTTCAAGAATATTTTAGTGTCATCAGCATAGATTAAACATTTTGAGTAGAGAAAATTATTAATAACGTCATTAATATAAACCAAGAATAGTAACGGACCTAAATGAGACCCTTGAGGAACACCAGATGATATGGGTACAAATGTAGAGCAGTAACCTTTAATAGTAACAGCCTGACTTCTGCACCGTAAGTAAGATTCCAGCCATCTTAAAAGATTTCCATGAATCCCAGCTTCAGAAAGCTTATGGATCAGAAGTGAATGGGATACTTTGTCAAATGCTTTGGAATAATCTGTATAGATAACATCTACCTGAGAACCGTTATCCATAGCATCAGATACCATATGAGTAAATTCACAAAGATTGGTTTCAGTGGAACGCCTGCTAATAAAACCATGCTGTTCATTAATTATTTGTGGTCGCATAACTGAGAAAACTGTATCGTAGACAATTTTTTCGAACATTTTGGCGATAGTGCAAAGTTTAGAGATGGGTCGATAATTCTGGATTTCATGTTTATTGCCAGATTTAAATACAGGTACAACAAAGGACTGTTTCCAAATTTTAGGCATGCATCCTGTACGAAGAGATAAAGAAAACAACAGAAAGATATGTAATGTTAGAGCATTACTGAACTGTCTCAAAAATACGGGTGGAATGCCATCAGGCCCACTACCTTTATTTATATCGAGACGATCTAGATAATGTTTAACTATATCCATCGACAATTCAATACCGCCCAAGGCAGTCACCATATTAGTATTGTCAGAATTACTAACGGATGCTGAAACATGAGCACCAGGTGTTGCTGGCTCGAAGACAGACTGAAAGTATGAATTGAACAATTCAGCAATGACGTTCCCATCTGAACTCTTATTATTATTAAAGCTCATTGTGTCAGGAAGATCATCTACCCTTTTCTTAGACTTCACAAACGACCAGAAATGTTTACTATTAGTTTTTATTTTATATTCAGATATTTTTATGAAATAATCGTAGCATTCAGATTCACATTTTTTTTGTCTAGCCCTAAGCAAACTAAAAGTATCATAATCAATTTTGTTTTTATAAATCTTCCATCTTTTATGGTATTTGCGCTTTTCTTTAATTATTTTGATTAATGGTTTAGTATACCAGTTGCGATGACATAGACCGTTTTACACACATGAGGACCTGAAAGACCAGATGGCGATATTGTATCAAAAAAACGACTGAATGCACTGTTTTTGTCATAATTATCGATACCATCATTATCAGGTTACGACAATGTCGTAACTACAGCTTCAGCTGTTTGGGCTGGGCGATTTCTCCAAATAATCGCTATTCCTTTATATATTATTAAGATAAAGATAGAAGCCAATGTCCTAAATTATCTCGTAGCGGGCATTGCACTTCTTTCTGTTACGTTCTAATTATATCTTTATTTAGTGTGGTTAATATGGTTATGAGTTAATGCTAATTGTTGACTTATTTTAGTGATGTTTGTGCGAAAACGAGTGGACGGAAAAGTTTTGGCGATTCTTGAAGGCTACCCCCACTATCTACAGACCCAGAATAAGAATTCTACGAGGTGGCAGTGTACACTTGGCAACGGTAGATGTAGAGCCAAATTTAACATCAAAAATACGGGTGAAATGTACAGGGTTGAAACTAGACACGATCATGCACCTCCAGTCTTCACAATTATTGATGGATTTTATGAAAAAGTGTGAATTAATAAAATAAGTATATCATTTATAAAACCTATGTAATTACATAATCTATGTAATATACAATGATCCTATCCATTCAAGGCTGTCTGATAGAAATCGCTCATGAGCGATAGGACCGCTAATTGTCGCTTAGTTTATAAGTTTTTATGTTGCTAATTTTTTTCCATAGCTTATAAGTGTGCAATTAAGTATTTTCTATGTATCTTCCTAATTTTAGAAAATAATATTAATTCTAATAAAATTGACTTAAAAATTTCACACAGCCCGATGTTTTACTTTGTGTAATTTTTTTCACTTTTGACAACTTAAAAAACGAATTTAAAAACCCTACGTTGGGATTCTCTATCGAAGCAGTATTGACATACCTAGTATAAATCTGTTTGATTTATCTGTCATGGCTACTCGTTCTACTGCTATCTATTAATGTATATTTAGTTAGTAGAATCATCTTTTAATTATTTTTACACTAATATTTTATTGACATAAATTCTATTTCCTTTACAGTACTAATTGCATCGAAAATGTGTGGAAAGAGAGTAGCGGTATACGAAAGATTCACGTTCTTTTTTTCTCGACGATCAAAAACTACGGATACGTGGTATTGCACTTCATGGGGCAAATGCAAGGGGCGACTGGTATTAACCCATGACGGACTCTTCATAAGGGCTATAGGCCACCATTCCCATCATCCACCTAAATATGCAATTGTTGATGGAGTTTTTGTGAAAGTATATTAAGAAAATATGCAGGACAATTCAAGCAATATCATCTAGCCCCAAGCTAATTAGAGCCAAGCTTGTTCAGATGTTTTATTTGTTTTATTTTGTACTTATACTTACCTAAATACGCTTCTTAAATCCTTGCTTGTGATATGGGTACTAGATAACTAAATACATGAGAACTCTTTGACAAGATTTGTATTATGAAATTAACTGCATAAAGAAATTTTACGTAAATAAAAACATTCAGAACACCCGGAACAAATATCTGCAGATCGTAAAAACATTTGTTCCGAGGCGGGAATCGAACCCGCAACCTCCTGCATTACAGGCCTTCCTTCTCCCGCTACTGCTTGAAGTTTTCAAATTGATTTAATAATTTATAAATACTGAAAAGTAAAATTGTGTATATAGGTACTTAATCGCTTCATTCTACAAATAAACTACATAGATCAACCGAGGACTATACATTATAAGATGTACCCATAGGCCGTTAAGAATAAATAATATTTTATAAGTACCTTCCTAAAATAAGTACATTATATTAGTTTGACCCTCTCGGCATGCTGGTAGGGTCTATTTTACCAGAATAGTCAAACCGTGTCAATTTTTTTTCAGTATATTGAAAGTTACAAAATGCAAGGCGGTTTAAACCAGGTATAGCACGCATGCCGAGAGAAATTATAATAAATTAAGAAATAATAATATTATTCATGTATTTTGTACCTACGTACGTAGGTACATATTGCGAACGCTTTTGTGAAATATAAAACGTACCATGGACGTACCTCACACAGAAATCACGTCTTGTTTTTTAACCCCAAAGAAATCTTTATTGTAAAAACCTACGCTGTAAAGCTATAGGAGGTATGTCTGATCCAATAAAGTTGTGGAATTTGTCTGAAGATTATTTTTATAAGATTATTGTGTTTTAAGATTATTTGTTTCAGTGAAGTTTGTATAAAATAAACCGGGCAAGAACTTGGTGATACTTTGCGAGCACACTTTCTACGCACTCATTAAAATGACAACAAAAAATGTTAGATGGCAGTGCACCAACACGAGTGTGTAAGACTCACTTCGCTTTATACCTACACTCTACAGTCGCGAGACGGTACTGATTGACTACGGAAATTGTCCGCATTACATACACATAAATGACCCCAATATAAATTTTATCGAAGATGGGATTTAAGTATTTTTACTCGTTACTATTAAAACACAAACAAAAATAAATAGGTAACATACTAAAGTCCCTATGTAAGTTCTTTGATAAAACAAAGCCGTACCTATATTTACATACAAATATCTAGGTACTATTATTAATATATTTTCTTAACACCAACATACAGTTTATTTGGTATGTTCATCCGGACATAGTTTTTTCGGGGTTGAGGAAGTCATTCGCTACATTTGCGTGGTAGAAAAACCTGTTAAATAAAAAAAAAACTAATGAAAGTCAGTTACTCCGCAAACGGCGCGCGTGGTTGACGTGTCAAACGATTGCTCTTATTTATAACTATTTATGTGTATTTGTGTAACTGTTATATAATTAATTAGACTTATCACAACATAGCTGTAGTAAGTTAGTTTTAAAACGGCGGCGAATACAAAAAAAAAATGTTTTAGCGAATTATAAACATTAAACTGTGTAATTAATTATTTTAACCCATTTTGTAAATGGGTTAAAATAATTACATTATGTAGTTCGGATGTATCTCTTTTATGCAATTATTGATACAATTTTTCGATTATCTACAGATAATATTCATTTGATTATTCTTTTAATATCACGGGGTCAAAAAATTATCCTGTATTTACTATTTGTCTGGCAAAATATTGTTAAAATCTGAAGTTGGTTTCAATCAGTAGTTCCTAATAAATTTTGTTTATTGTGTTGTGAAATTGACTAATGAAAGTGTTGACTGTTTCGTTTTCAAATGTTAAGAAGACGTCGGCTGTGAGTCAATTTTATTATTACTTATTGTATCTACCTAGTTTTTGTCTCACTCCCCACAGCTACGTTCTTACATTATGGTTGTGTTGTGACCCCTTACATCTTCAATGAATAGGCAGGTGGTGGCAGATACTCACAACGAGGGTTTAACACACTTAAGATTTTGGTCTTAAGTGTGTTTGCGACTTTGTTGCGTTTTTACCTGTATACACTTTGAATAAGTTTTCAGAATAAATATTTGGTATCATGTTTGTTGGTACAAGGATATGAGTAAGGTAAAAAAAAGAAGACTGTTTAGGTGGCACTTTTAAAAAAATACTTATACCTAGATACATTTCGTACATCAAAATTTTTTTACTGCGAGCCATCTGTTATTTTAAGAGTGATTTGAAGCGGTCAAGTCTATTATGCTTATTATTTTACGTACATAATATTAAATAAAACAGCCTTAGGATATTATTGAAATTCCTCATTTGAATCCGGTTGTTTTTTGTGTAAGTTATCTGTATTTTAACTGTATAGGAGTCAAATATCTTTTGTTGATATATTTCATACGAAGGTACAAGGTGGTTTTTGTTACAAAACGATGCTGTAGTAGGTAAACTAGTAGCTAACAAAGAAAAATATACTACTTATATACCTATCAAACATCTTATTATAATTTTCAGAGCAATGGCTCAAAAATACACGAGGCTCCAGTGACGTCTTAATAATAAAAGGCTTTCCATACTTCAAGTATTTCAAAACGATGACAACGGAGAATTACAGGTGCTTGAACCGCTGCGGTGCTCACGCCACCGTAGACCTGACCACCAGGGAATTGATCCGTGTCACGGGCTTCCATGATCATGAGCCGGTCGAGTTCGTTTCCATTAATGGCATATTTTGTAGATTAGCTAAGAAGATGGCTTAAGCGGACCTGGGAAGAAATTGAAAGGAATCCATATTGCCTGGTACTTTCCACTAGGATGGATTCCTTTCAATTTCGTGGCTTCAGTCCAATAGCTTCACACACCTGCTAAATTCATTGTCTGTTATAGGGATGGCAAATATTTTTTTAAATGGATGGCTTAGTTCTTAAAGTCACTAAGTCCAAATTTTGTCATTTTAAGATTTCCAATTCAAAATATTTAACTTTTTTTCCTTTATCGGAGGGTTTCACCCTTTTTTCTCTAAAATAACTCTAAGTGTGTTTTTCCCAATGCCTAAAGTCCCTAACTCCATTCAGTTCAGTTCATAAAGTAACGAAGTACAAATCAGAGCGTAATTTCGAGCAAAAAGTAACTAAATTACTTATTTTTCATTTAAAAGTAACTAAGTCCTAAAGTTTTTAGTCTATGTCCTGGCTACACCAGGGACCGTTGTTTTCCACAGTTTAAATTGATTACGATAAAAACTATTGTGTGATTCTTAATGCTGCTGAAGAAGACCCATATAATTCATCTGACAGTGAATGGACTTCTAATGGAGAAAATACACCCCAAAAACATTGCGTTATACGCATCCAGGTCGATGTTCATGCAGAGACCTAAGTGTTTTACGCTTGTGTACCTACCCAAGGATTGATCGCATTATCCATGTTTTGAAGATAAGTCTGTACAACTTTAGTTCTACATAAACTTGACTTGAAACTTTGAATACGAACAATCTTTAATAATATTTTCCTTAAATCAAACTCTTAAGTAACGGGCTTAATTTAATCTTTACTATTATTATCTGCCCTCAAATACAGTTTTTTGTTATTTTTTTGTGAAAATACAAAATTAGTTTTGTCCATTAAAAGAAGATTTGATTGGTTTGCAGGCACAAACCCATCTGACAAAAAAGTAGTATGTTCGAAAAAAACCTACTCGTGTCTTGAAAGTTAAGAACTATAAGAAACTGTATGTAATCATTATGACATTATGAAACCCTCAATACCTGGAATATCTGTGTGTCGCAAAGCACGTTTTCAGAAGCACCATCACCCCGAGTCGTCTGCATCTACAACTGGTCAAAACTTTAAGAAGTTTGTGCTTTATCGTGTTGGTATCATCAACAATGACCTGGAGAACTGTTACGAAAGGATGATACCCTTAAAACCATTATAGCTTCGCGATATTGAAAAGCTTCTCGCTAATGTTCCAGTTGAGAAAAGAACCTTTTATTTAAATTTGTCTGAAACAGCAGAAACATCTGCTGAGATGGGGCAAGAAGAAATAATTGATTCGACAGAAGATGAAAATTAGGTGCCAACTCAAGTCTATTAGTTATTTTCATAATTATTAAAAGCATTGACTTAAATATAAGCAATTTTAAAGATAAAACAGTTTGATTATTAAATGTTTACAAGAGTATCCAAAGAGACGATTATTGAAAAATGTCACTAAATCCAACGAATTTTGATAAGAAGTAACCAACTCCATTGAATTTGTGATAAGTCCATTGTTATAAGTTTTTTTTGTGTAAAACATATAAATGTTATTGTACTTTTAAGTTTGGTATATTGAACAGTGTCCTTAGAACTACGTTTTTCATTTTAAATCCAATTTTTATACAACAGTTTAAGCTTGAATAAATAAAATTTATCACTAAAACGTCCCTACCCTAAAAATGACAAAATGGACTTAGTGACTTTAAGAACTAGGCCATCCAAATTTTTTAGTCGTCAACTTTGCTACATGTTACCTCTCTGCGGAAACTTGGAATGAGCCATCTGCGAATATCATCATCATCATCATCAGCCTACATTAGTCCACTGCTGGACATAGGCCTCCCCTAATGAGCGCCATAGCGCCCTGTCTTCAGCTTGACGCATCCAGCATCTGCCAGCAGTCTTTCGCAGATCGTCATCCCACCTAGCCGGAGGGCGTCCCACACTACGTTTGCCAAGTCGCGGTCTCCACTCAAGAACACGTTTACCCCAACGGTGGTCGGTTCTTCGCGAAATATGGCCGGCCCACTGCCACTTCAGCTTGCTAATTCTTTGAGCTATGTCGATAACTTTGGTTCTCTGTCGGATGTATTCATTACGAATCCTATCCTTCGGAGAAACTCCGAGCATAGCTCTTTCCATAGCTCGCTGAGCGACTTTGAACTGGTGGACCAGCCCTACCGTGAGTGTCCACGTCTCAGCTCCGTAGGTCATTACGGGTAGGACGCACTGATTGAAAACTTTCGTTTTCAAACATTGTGGTATGGATGACGAGAAGACTCGACGTAGTTTTCCAAACGCTGCCCAGCCCAGCTGGATCCTTCTCTTGGCCTCCTTCTCGAAATTGTTTTTACCTAACTGCATAATCTGCCCAAGGTAAGTGTACTCGGAAACAATTTCGAGAAGGTGGCCTTCTACGACTACCGGTCCCGGATCAATTTGGCAATTGGTCATGACTTTGGTTTTTTCCAAATTCATGCCAAGACCGATGCGTCGCGAGGCTGAAGCTAGGCCGTCCAGCATGTGGGTCAGCTCCTCTAGCGACTCCGCCATTAAAACTATGTCATCAGCGAATCGTAGGTGTGAGATGTAATTGCCGTTTATGTTTTGCCCTTACCTTTCCAGTCCAGAGTCTTAAACATATCTTCCAATGCGCTCGTGAACAGTTTCGGGGATATGACATCCCCCTGTCTCACTCCTCTGCGCAATTGGATGGGTTTAGACTGCTGGTCCTGTACTTGGACACTCATAGTAGCGGCATCGTAGAGACATCTCAGCACCTCGATATAACGATAGTCTACTTGGCATCGCTGTAAGGATTCCAGAACAGCCCAGGTTTCGACAGAGTCAAAGGCTTTCTCATAGTCCACAAAAGCGAGACACAGGGGCTGATTATACTCTTCGGACTTCTGTATAATCTGCCGCACTGTGTGAATGTGGTCTATGGTGCCATATCCTCCGCGGAACCCGGCCTGTTCCGGTGGCTGAAACTCGTCGAGTCTCCTGGCGAGACGATTCGTGACCACTCGCGAGAACAGCTTATAGACGTGGCTCAGGAGTGTGATGGGTCTATAGTTTTTAAGGAGGGTTTTATCGCCCTTCTTAAAAAAGAGCACCACCAAACCCCCGCTCCACGCCTTAGGAGTTCTCCCACTGTGAAGGACGGTATTAAAGAGGCTCTGTAGCTCCTGTATAATGGGGGCTCCTCCTGCCTGCGAATATGCATTAGTGTATCTGAAAAGGATAGTTCATATTTATGCATATTCTTACATTTATTCCTGTATCTAAACCTAGCTGTAAAATTTTCCTAAAATGTTGTACTTATATAAATAAATAACTTTACTTTGCCACCCCCGATGAAAAAATATTGTATGTGTGTGTGTGTGGTTGTGTGGAAATGAAATATTATGGGGGATCATACATCGTCATTGGTTGTTATTAACTTTCTTCAGATTCTATTTCCATGTGTTTTTGTAAATAAATTACTTTTTTAAAATTACTTTTAATTTTTGGATGGCGGTTAACAGCAGTATATTGACGATGTTAGAGAACTAATATAAAGATAATAAACATTATAGCAGTAGTTATCTAGGATGCGAGTAGCTGGAGTAACCATGATTTTAAAAGAATACTAGCAATCCACCCTGCCATCGTACATGTAGTAGAATAATTCATGTATCTTTTTTAAATTTATCTTTTAAAAAATAAAATAAAACCGCAATAGGTTTCCTGGGTTTATTGCATTCAAACAGACAGACTCAGCGGGGTCTTTTTTTAAGTGATATTCTAAATTTCTTGTTAAGTTTTATCCTGGTTGTCTATATGAATTGTATAAAACAAAGTATGTTCCCGCTGTCTGTCTGTCTGTCCCTATGTATCCTTAGAAACTTTAAAACTATGCAACGGATCTTGATGCGATTTTTATTAATAGATAGATTGATTCAAGTGGAAGGTATGTGGCTATGTACAATACAGCCGTGCGAAGCCGGGGCTGGTCGCTTGTTTTCTTTAAATACAAAGCTATCTTTGATTTTATATACTGCCACTCAAATGCCACGGAAATGTTTCTATTGTTTATGAAATGAATACAATTATGTATGTTTTACTGATAATCCTTTTAAATATGTAGGTCTGACTCAGATACGAGTTGGATGATGGATAATTTTTCCTTTTGATCTATCCATCCGCACTTCTTAGATATAATTGCATCCTCTGATGACCGGCTGTCGCGATATCAGATATAACAGGCCCTTAACAACGATTGTTAATAGAAAGAAGTGTGAAAATGTTCTGTATTTGAATCACTACTGAAGATGCATGAAAATGGTAAACCATTAATACTACTCAATAAAATATCAGCTAATTTAACTAATATGTTTTCCCGTAACACGCATAGGTTAATGCTAGATACACACACAGCATCATCGAGCTTAGTAGAGATTGTGTTATGGGTACTAGATAATTTGTATACACTTATTTTACATATTATGTACATGCGGAGCAAAAACGTTTAGTGAGACTGTGTGTCTTGGAGAAGTCGCCATTTGACTTGTTCCGTCCAGTTTCTCATAATTTTACGGGTTTTCTTTTCAGAAGCAGACTGGACAGATAAAATATTGATTCAAGCAACGAGTATAAATCCGCATGAAAATCACTCGCGCTTGGTTTGTGCCTGGTACTGTTCAAAATTTCGATGATTTTCACCAAATTATGACAGACAGACAGGAGATCTCGAAAATTAATACGTTTTTTATGTTTGCACCAATCTAGCTAAAGTCTACTGACAAACAAGACCATGAACCATTCTTCATAGATGTTAAAGGCCAATGACGCTGATGGTCTTTTGACTTTGTGAATCAATTATAGTACCTAGATACTTTGCTTGTACAAACATACACTCTAAAGTTTGTACATAAATTGTATTATTAATATTCGGATATTTTCCTGGATGGTATTAACGTTACACCGATGAAAGTCGCACAAAGCATTGAAAGCTGAACCAAATGCCAAGAAGATGATGAAAACGATGATGTCATTAGACTACATGTTACTTATAATTACATTTAAATGTATGTTCTGACAAATAACCCTTTAGATGATACAACAACAAAGTAAAAGTGAATATTTTATTCAAAGTATAACTGTTAAGTAGATATCTAACTAAAAACATTTTTGAGATGCTCTTGTTCTACCATTTTTCTTAGTGCGTTGGTCATCTTTTTACGAGGGACGAAGAAACGCTACTAGGAACTAACTAACTAGTTTGTAGCTAACCCACTTACATTCATAAGGAATTCGTCAAAATACGGAAGTTTTTACACCCTTTGGGTATTGTAAGTTTGACATTAACGTATAAATGAACACAAGTCGAATACTTGAAAAACGTAAAGTACCAATTTGAATCAACTCCTAGATAGAGCTATAGTTATTGTGATATATTTTAGTCATTCATGTAGGTAACTAAGCAAGAACCCATTACTATAAAACCAACATAAGTATGATCTAGTCCTAGTATTTTAAATACCTAGGTACTTATTTATAACTTGTTCATTATGTTTATTTTATAAAAAATAAAAGAAACGTCAATAATTAAATACTTAACATTAAGATATACATAAAGTTTTACGTTTCTTTAATTAGTAGCCATGTTTGAAACACACTTAGAAAGTGGTAAAATTCCTAGTATAATTCTGGAAATATGTTATTACTATATTTGTATGTACTGTACCGTATTTTTTGTAATAGTGTAAGACATTTAAATAGTTTGAGTGTATTATGTTAAGAAAATGTATGTCAAGTGTTATAAAAATAAGAATGCATGAATGGTTTATATAAGCTTAGTTTTTGTATTGTAATGATAGAAATTACATTTTTTATTATTAATTTTTGGACAAATGTTAATTCTAAAGAACTGCAGTCAGTTTGAATTCTAGTCTAGATTAAAATCATATAATTTTAATAATAAACTATATTTACTATTATCTAGATACTTCGTTCAATGCTTGCATCTGTTGAAACTATTTTGTACATATCAATATATGACCTCTATAATATAGGAATTACTAACTGACTTACAGAGAACGCATAGCCTTAACCGCTGGTATTAAAGACTTGAAATTTAGATTGTTTACGTATTTGAGGGTGTTGGGATGAACTAAGAAAGGAATTTTAAAAATCTTCTTCCTAAGGGGTCTAAAATGGGTTGCATGTGAAACAAATGAATATCTCAGGAACTGTTAAGTCAAAACCGACCGTCAAAATATTTCATTCAGGTTACAAAATATTCAAGGCTCAAAACTTTTATAAAATACACAGCAGTTATTATGTCTCCCTATAAAATAGTGCTAAGTCTGATGTCGTAAATTTTAAAAGTGACAAGAAATTTGATCCTTTATGAACTGCTGTTTTGGGTGGCACTCGCAAGACCAAAAACAATCCTACTGACGTTATAACCATCATTTAATCGATCCATGCTGTTGCTGTCTAGATACTACCATAAATGTTCAATCATTTGTGGCGTCCTAGGCGTTAGCCGGTTAGTTTCTTTTGTGTTGGGCATTCGGATAAAAATCAAGGAATACGATTGGCAGTATTAAATCATATAATAATTTAAACAATATCTACGTATTACTTTACAAGTATTTTATACTTAAACCTTCAATATGTCTCGCTAACTCATTTTTTCATAAACCTGTAAGAAGACGCTAACTAACTTGTCACTCGACAGAACATCGCTACTCCGAGCTACCTGACGAAGTGACCACCCGACACATCGGCACAGACACCTGCACTGACACCGACTACCCTTCCCGACTCATCGGGAGGCACTTTCCTAGTCCCATTCCCTCCTCCAGCCTGGAAAAGCTCCAGAGATGCCACGTGTGTGCGACCACCTCGCGGCAGAAGAAGCGACGGAAGCTTACTAAATACATGTGCTCTGAGTGTAATGTCATGCTTTGCACTCCATGTTTTAGAAGCTATCATACTATTCTAAATTACTAGGCCCCATTTATCAGGTCAGGGGGAATACGAAACTTATTTAAATACTGCACGTATGGATAATTGAACCCTACTACTCCAAACCACGAAACAGCCAGGCTTGTTTCTTATGATTTCAAAATAAAACAATGTTTAATTTATCAAAAATATTATATTAATTATGCACATGGAAGAAATGTTACATTTGATCAATATTTAAAAGTCGTAATGATTGTCTTTAAAATAGAAAATACAGAAAACATCAGTAGAAAATAAGTTTAGTTCCAAAAAATGTGATGTTACGAGTGGATAGTCTTGTTTGCCATTAAACATAAATGTCGATTTTTCAGAAATGTGTTTTATTAAATTAAAAATAATTATTTATTGAGGAGTTATATCTTCATTTGGGCATACGATAATTAAAATAAATAATTACTTACATCAGAAAATTATCTTATCCAACAAGCTTTGCACATAATTTTTAACATAATGTTTGATAAATTAAATTAATGCAATCTTTAGAAGGTTTCAAGCATGAATTTTTTGATTTCAGTGATTTTTGTTAACACTTGTACAGATTTCAGATTCATAAAATCACAGAAAGGAAATACGTTATTGTACGTGAACGGATTCAAGTTCTTCTTACCGAAACACTACCGCAGTAGTTTTAGAAAACGTTGGTACTGCTCCACTGCGAGGCCCAAAGGCTGCGGCGCCTACGCCATCACCGAGGGCAATCGACTCCTCATGGTGAACAACCAACACAACCATGGCATACCTTGCGGGAATATAAAAAATAATGGAATTCCCACGTATGATACCTATGCTACTTACGGTGGCATAGGTATCATTAGTGAAATGAGTCATTACGACTCTTATAATAATTTTATGATTGATTGAAAATGTTAATTATGACTCTGATCTGCTTTGCCCATGCTTCGTCAGCTTATAAAATGTTTTTATCTAAAAAATTAAAACGTTAGTACATACTGCTCATAGGTGATCTCAAGATTTATTTTGTGTTTTGATCACGTAATTCCAATGTCCCTACGTAAAGATATCATTTAAAATTATTTAAATCAACTTTTTTCTACAAGGCAGGACTGATTCCATATCATGTCATGAGGCCTACATACAGCAGTTATATATACCATATGGAAAGCTGATAGATGTTGATACTGAATACTCATCGTAATATTAAGCCTCTGTTTGCAGCACTATTCGTCACATCATCAAGAGGCTACCACCAAATCATCTACAAAGGGCACAAGTTCTACAAAGAATATACAAGACATGGTACCACAACTAACGGAAGATGGCGCTGTACGATAAGGAAATGCAAAGCATTCTTACACACATCAAATGAAATAATCACCCACGCTTCAGAAGAACATGATCATTCTAATACGCGTTAAGAAAATATCAATTTTAGGCCTATTTATACCGATTATGAATTTATGACTGGACCGGCACAGTCCGCCATTTGAATTTAATTTATGGATGACACAAAATGGCGATTTCTGTCAAAAGCCAAGAGGCCATTGGCCATGCCTTATGAATGATCCTATAATATCTGATCTAATGTTTACAAATGTGTATATTATTTACAGGCTTAGCTTAATAAATTGATCATGTGTTGACGACTTTTTTTTCGTTTGATGAAGGTTACCTTGGATGAATTTGTAAATGGTTTAGTTTTAAATTATGACTGAGAACTGTTGTCATTCCACAGATAAACCAAAAATTACTTATTCAGTAAGAGGCAGCAAAATCATGATTTGGCAAGGAATTAAGTACAGGATAAACGGTGGAGGAGGAGGCAAGATTAAATGGAGATGCACCACACACGCGAAATACCGATGCAAGGCACGAGTTACTACCATAGACGATACTGTAGTACACTATACAGATGATCATATCACTTCTGGAAACGAATTCCCAGGGGATTACTATTCGATAAGTTATTCATAGTATTATTTTGTTTAGAAACAGTGTCATGTGTTCTCATGTAGTTAGAGTAGAGGTACCTTAGTTAGATAATTAAATTTGTTAACCTTAGCATCACTCCTTTAATTTTGATATGGTGTGCGAAAGATGTCAATATGGATTTGATGCAGAGGTATTAAAATAAATTCAAAACGTCGATAGACTCGAATAACTGCTTTGAGGAGATGTATTTAAAATCTGCCAAAAACTACAATAAGAGCCATGAAAGGATAGATAGATATGCATCACCCAGAACCACACAAATTGCAGTTCGGTAGTGGTCGTACATGATATGAAAATGAAATCATCAATATTTTGAATTAAAAACCACGAAATTATTTTAGCAAATAAAAGTGTATTTAGTTTAATGTGTGGAATATTTCGTATAAACCCTTCGTTTCTTTATCTGCAAATAAATAAATAAATAAAACCAAGAATATAAATCATTTGGAATCAATCAATAGACCACAGGGTTCCCAAAATCTCGACCAAACTATATTCGAAATAGTTACTTGCATGATTTTATTATTTGTTTTATTCTCAATCGTGTTTTCAAATTAGAGGGTTGAATTTTAGAAAATGTTGACTTTTATGTAAATCGAGTTTTTTACCTCTATATAATGTGATACTTCGAACCTTGATCAAAAGAAATGTGCGGATACACGACACATATTTATCGGTAAAAATCAAGATAAAAAAAACTATATGTTATTTATCTCAAAAACAAAGCAGTTTTAATAATTTTTAAAATGAAGACTACTTCATCTGGTTTTTTCTTCGTTTCTTTTTGAGTAAATGGTGTATTTTATTCGAAGTAGTCTCATTTGAAAGTTAGATAGTTTACCTAGCTAATAAAATAAATAAAAAATACAAATACGATACATAAGCGTAGTAAAAACAGTATTTTTTTAGAAATAGGACAAAAAAACTATTTTTATTTTTTCTCTGTTACTTTAAAACTGGGTAATTAAGGTGTACTTTTTTGCATGTTGTATTAAACTTCATAATTTATTCTACAAATCCTTCAAAAACTGGGGGTCTATCTCTTTCCTTTGTCATGTTATTCACCATTTAAATTAGGTACTTTCTGCCATTTAGATTAAATCAGTTGAGATTCCTGTTGATATCTGTACTTGACTTGTGTTTAAAAAAATAACATTAAATTTTTTTTATCTCGATTTTTATCGATAAATATGTGTCGTATATCCGCACATTTCGTTTGATCAAGGTTCGAAAAATCACATTGTATATCCCCTGAGTACCTACTGAGATATTTCTAGGCGTAGTTTGCAAAACCAACCCGTTATAATACAACCCCAACCCGTTATCTCACGTATCATCATCTCATTACAAGGCGAGAGATGAGATGATGATACGTGAGATCAAATAAAATTTTCGCGTTAGTAGGTACTGAGATATAATTTTTGAATTATGGAATTATGTATAATAATTCATTTAAAATATATAATTATATATTTTATAATATTGTACATAATGTATGTGTTTGTATTAGCAATAAATTTAACAAAGACTTTTTTATTTGTATCTTTTTAACTTCCCCGTTTTTATTAACATACCGAGTCATTCATTAATAAAAACATACCTAGTCATTTAAAAAAAACAACTTTCATATTAATAGAAATAAGGGTTTTAGCTATGGAATGTATCTTCATTTATTTTATAAATAGCTTTTCAAGTAAAATTCTTAGCCTCCCAAAAATTGAAGTCTATGTTAGGCATTGATAGATTAAGCTGTTGTTTCCAACGTCAAAATGGGTACAAGGAAAGATGGGTGTGCTCAAGCTTCCATAAAAAATATTGCGGAGCTCCTACACAGGGCATCCCATAGCCATGCAACACGGAGGTAAAGTACCTTAGAAAACTTCAGTTTGTCTTAAAAACAATTTAGGTAAACTGCAATCAAAGCAATCTAACCAGTCAAATTGTAAAAAATCATACCTAATTTAAATATACCGATCAATATGCCCATTTATTGCTAAACTAGATTAAGTAAGGAATACGTAATTATTTTAAATACATGCAAAGATTTCATGGCCTTCTTTTATTTTAGATGCTATATGTTACCTGGGAAAAATATCCTTACGTACATATATTATGATTAGATACACAATCCAAACAGCATCATCTAGCCCCAAGCTAAGCAGAGCTTGTGTTATTAATGTTCCACAGCTGGGAAAACGCCACAAAATATACTGTATTTTTACTTTTTACTTAGACTTACACTTACTTTTGTTTATTTTGTTCACAGTAAAATTCGTCACCTCACAGAAGGGTAACACATTATTAAGCATAGACAATTATACATTTACATTACATTTTAAAAATGGACACAAATGGAGATGGAGATGTTCCACTCACAACCACAAGCAATGTCGGGCGATGGTGTATACACTTGGTAACCAAATCATCAAGATCAATAACGAGCATAACCACGATATTAGTTTAAGGGTAACTTTATAAAGATAGTGAATAAGGATCTGTAAATTTTAAAAACACATAATAATACATGTATTGTACTCAATTTTAATTCGAAGTGCGTAATTGTTACCGTAGATATCACATCGACCTTAGTATTAATTATCTAGTTACCTATCTTCTACATAACTAATAAATTAAATACTTCTCAATGTGTGCTTATTTTATTTTCATTTAAAACACCTACAGATCAATGAAACACCGAGACATAATTTTTTCACATATTTCAAAAATAATAAAGACTTAAATAAACATCTATATGGTAAAAATATTTTGCTGGCATCTGCTGGCAGATGCTGGATTTGTCAAGCTGAAGACAGGGCGCTATGGCGCTCATTAGGGGAGGCCTATGTCCAGCAGTGGACTAATATAGGCTGATGATGATGGTAAAAATATCATCATTAACCTAAACATAGTCCAAAGCTGAACATAGGCCTCCCCTAATATCAAAGCGCCATAGCAAAATATGCAATGTTTAATCAGCTTAGTATTGGTACAATTATTATTACTATATTTTTACCCATTGATGTCCCACTGCTAGGCCCATTAATATAGTTCAATTATTTTTACTTATACTTACACTGTCGTTTATTATGTTCGTAGTAAAATTCATCATCTCGCGGAAGGGTAATACTTTAATAAGCGTGGACAATTTTACATTTTGCAAACACATGAGAAATGGACCAAAATGGAGATGGAGATGTTCGACTCACAATCACAAGCAATGTCGGGCGATGGTGCATACACTTGGTAACAAAATCATCAGGATAAAAAACGAGCATAACCACGATATTAGTTTAAGGTAACTAATAAAGATAGTGATTGAGTATAAAGTATTCTTTTATAATCCGGATGAACGAATAAGAATGAATAAGACATGTTTTACTCTTTTTAATTCTAAGAGCGTTATTGTAATCGAAAATCCATATCACATCGACCTAAGCATAAATTATCTACCTTTAAACTACGTAACTGATAAATTATATAAGTACTTCATCTAAGTATCAATGAAACACCGACACATGAAATTTCATTTTCGTAAATATTTTTAAAATAACATAATAAGGACTTATGTAAACCTTTATAGTACTCGACATATCATCATCACCATCAACCTCCAAAACTGGACATATTAAGCCACCCCGAATAAGGCCATTAGCAAAACATGCAATGTCTAAACATGCCATTCAACTTTAAAATGGTACAAATATGACTACTATAATTTTACCCATTATAGGTATATTAATTTCTGGGCCATTAATATACTCAAATTATTTTTATTTATACGTACACTTACTTGCGTTTATTTTGTTCGTAGTAAAATTCGTCACCTCGCGGAAGGGTAACACGTTATTAAGCGTTGACAATTTTACATTTTGTGTACACATAAGAAATGGACAGAAGTGGAGATGGAGATGTTCGACTCACAGTCACAAGCAATGTCGTGCGACGGTGTATACACTTGGTAGCGAAATCATCAGGATAAATAACGAGCATAACCACGATATTATTTTAAGGGAAACATATAAAAATAGTGATTAAATATTTTTAAAATTTTATAGTATTTATTTTATATACTGTTGAGAGCGTACTGCCAGACCATCTACACGTGCAGCCTATGGATCAAACATACGCAGAAGACCTGGAACGCCCTTCGCGTCCAATATAAAAATGCCTTCAGGTGGCTGATGGGGCTGCCGCGCTTCTGTAGCGCATCAGGCATGTTCGCGAAGCGCGGTTCGGCGGGTTCACTGCGATCCTGCCAAGAGAACGACGTCTCTGATGCGCAGGGTGCGCGGCAGCGCCAACAGCTACCTGCAGGTTATTGGACTGGACACAGCTGCCCCCTTCATGTAATACTGGTTCAAAAATCATATTCTTAAGCTATAGTGTACATAAGTTATTATTATTGTTATTATTTCATATTTTTAATCGTTATTAATTCTTGTATTGTAAAACATATCACTATAATATAGTATAGTATAATATAATTATGATTTAGATATGAGTAGATACATGGTCCTTATTATTGACTATGTATCTAAATTGTATGTAGGTACCTGCTGTCTGAAATAAATGATTTGATTTATATACAGGATGTAATAAAATATGGACTTCTAATAGTCACAGCATCGTAAAGTTTGGCGCCGCGGCCGGCGGCGCCGGATAGAGATTTTATGATTTTCAGTAAAAAGCCTATAAGTAACTCGGAAATCATTGAGATGATCCTTGATTTTGTGGTCTATGAACTTACCTGCCTGTTTTCTTGTCTTTGAGTTTCGGGACATCCTATATTATCATTGCCCTGTTCATCTTTTTTTGTGTTTCAGTGAAATATGTCACATCTCAAAGAGGGAAGACCTTGTTAAGCGTTGACGGGTTCACGTTTTGCGTCAAAAGGAACTGTGGAGCTAAAACTACCTGGGTCTGCTCCTCTCACTGCTTTCGGGGATGTCGGGCAAGAGTGATCACTGTCGATAGTACACTTGTTAGAATATATAACAATCATATCCATTTATGAACTGCCATGATACGGTCATTGAAAATATAAGTAACTAAATCCTAAAGGTATGTTTAGATCTGTTCAACAATTCGTTGAAGCAAAGGATTGTCGCATGCTAAGATCTAAATTGTACCTACCTTAAGAAACTAGTCCTTATTGTTAATTGATATCAAACGTATTTTAATGTTACGTATCTTATTTAATTTCCTTATACATCTATGTGTGTAAGGTTACATTAGTTCTATAACAAGTACATTTATAAAATTATTTTATTATTAGTATTGAATAAATAAATGAATAAGTAAGTATGAAGCGTTGTAATAATACCTACACTCAGGATCCCGTTTTCGACACTATTTTTATTCTTATTTTATTTTAGCATGTTTCTCTGTATCTCGATATGGGAAGGTAAACCTATGCATGGAAGGGTACACTTTTGCAAGAAGAGGAGAATGGGATCAAAGACTACATGGGTCTGTTCATCTTACAACAACAAAGGATGCCGGGCTAAGGTGTGCACTATCAACGGCGTAGTTATAAAAAAAATAACATACACGTGCACAATTTGTCACGATTCCTTCGTTCATGATTAATATTTTTCATTGATTGCTTAAGTAAACAAAACACTTATATGTTAAAAATTTCTGTTTAATTTAAAGATTTTTTTAAATCTCTAAACCTGTTCTCATTTAATAACTAGATGCGCCCTGCGGCACCGCCCGCGAACACGATTTTTTTTTCGTACAAATTTCAGAAATTTATTGCCCTCCCCCTAACGGTTATTGTGTAAAACTAAAAATACTTGTTTGATTATTCAGTCCATAGTTTATTTATACCGAGTTTTGAGTGAATCGAAACATGGAAAAATAATTTTCCATACAAACTTTACCACCCTATTTAACCCTCTCAGAGGTAAAAATTTCGAAATTTTAATAGCTTTTGACCTATTCTAGGTCCTAAACTATATATACACCGTATTTCATTTATATAACTTAAGTAGTTACAAAGATTACTTATAACAAACATTCACACAGGCTTTCGCATTTATTATAATAGTAAGAAGTAAGATACAACGTGTTTTATGTCTTATAAGTGCCTTCTTGTAGAGCTTAAAAAATTATAACAAGAAAATCAATTAAAAAAATTAACATACATGATTTATGTCTACTTTATTTTTATCCCAAGTCCCAAATATATAAAATAACCAGTAATTAATTTCAGTGCAATGTAAATTTACAACAACAAAAAGGGGCAGAAACTTACTTGCTATAGATGGATTTACATTTTGCCTTTCGCCCAGGATGACTGATTCAGCACTTAAAAACAGATGGAGATGTTCAACTCACAACAGCAAAGGATGTACAGCTAAAGTCCATACTGTCGGCGGTCATATAGTCAAAATTTTAAATTACCATAACCATGAACCGAAGTCTCTTATTTAATTAAAAAATTAAAAAGTTTTAAGTCTCTCATTTATACGAAGTAAAAACAGAATAATAGCAAACAAGAAGAATTTCGTCTGAATAAAAATATTAAGAACACAGTTTTGACCCGACCTCCTCTATTTATCTTATCTAGATTTTAGTTGATTGCTTTACAAGTAGACCGTTCTTATCTTGCCTACATAAGGGTGTCCTGCGAGAAACCTGCGATTGTATATATCCAAACCTTGCAGGACACCTCAGGAATCTTTTATTCTCTTTTAATATAATATGGCCTTTATATCTATGGAGATTCATCTACCTTGAGGCATGAATAAAGCATAAGAACTTCTCCATATTGATGATTGCCTTGTAATTTTATATACTAATTTTTTGTTTTGTTTTCAGAACTCAACTGCCGCTACGGTCGTACGATTCGAGGCAAGAAGATGCTATACATAAACAAGTATACGTTCTGCGTGCATTCTACTATTGGTACTAAAGTGCGTTGGCGCTGCATTTACCACCGGACAAGAAAGTGCCCTGGCTTCGCATGGACTGACAATGACAAGCTGATCAGTATGAGTGACAATCACATTCATGAATAATCCAAGACAACCTCCGTCAATCGGGAGCTTTATTGTCTAACTTGAAATCGAGTAACAGTTAAATTCAAATGTCAAACAGTAGTGCAATTGAAGTCCAGGCTAGGTTTCAAATGTCAAAAATGAATCTATCACGATTTTCAGTTGAGTTAGACAATAAGGCCCCCGGTTCTGGATTTAAATGAATAGGATTTTTCCCCAGTCTATCTCTAAAATGTAGTTGAAGTAAGAAAGTAAGGTTAGGTATAGTAGTTTAGCTTCTTTATTAATTATTTTTCTAGTTTGTAAGACGAACAAGTGCTTAGCAAATCTCATCAGAATTTTCTAATATCGATAACTCTAAATGTAGTATAGCGTAGTCTCATGAAACCATAAAAAACTATTTCTTGTTGGTCTCAAAAAAATAGCACAAAGCACATGAAATGTAATTTATTACTTCTAAAAATATGATCAAACAATTCCAATATTTAACCCCCTACAATACTTAGTTACTTATCTATGTAGTGTTAATTCAATTGGCTTAGATGTGTTAGCTAGGCTCGTCAAGCCTGTGATATACACATCTATGTCATCCCTCATATATACTGAAAATTAAGAATTTTTCTACGTACATAATTGTACGTAAACTTAATTTTAAACTTGTATAACTTTCTCGTATTATAAACATAAAATAACACTAGGTATAAGATAAATACCCCATAAATAAATATTAATCCACTTTAGTTTAGTTAATAAGTAAATATAATCATAACCTATGTAAGCTCATTTTAAAATAAAGGACATGTAATCTTGCTTACATACTTGTTTAACTTTACTATGTATCACGAAAGTGCAAAAAAAGTGTCTGTAAGATGTTTGGACAAAGCATCAGTTCTCCAGGTGCCGCTTATCAAAATGTGTGCCAACAACTTTTTGCTGGTGGAAAGTAATAGTGCATTATGGTTCTGATAATCGTAAACTAGGCTTATAAATAAGCTTATATTCGGTTCCAAAGTGAGGTACTTTGGAACCGAATATAAGCCTATTCTACCGCCTTTTACAGCTTCACGAAAGGGGAAGGGGCTTTGTGTTGGCACGCATCCTTACTTATTGCAACAGAATTATCAATGTATCCAACGTCATTCATAGATAACGAAGATCAAATTTTGAGGAGCAGCATTAATCTGTAGTCTTATGGCTCCGGGAGGCATTTGTTTTTTAAGGTAGATTTAATCTAAAGTAAAACACTAGGATATGTAGGGGATAGGTGTACAAAATGATCCCTCGAGGTAAAATGATCCCCTATGGTTCCCAGCAAACTACTAATGCCATTTATCTGATTTAAAAGCAAACGTCTTTCCCGTTCCCCGCTCAGTGATCTCACAAGGTGTCATGGCGATGTGAGTGTTGTGCGTCGAAATATTTCGGAAAAAAGAAAATTGGTGTGTCTAATCTAAGGTAAGCATAAAAATAATGTTTCATTGTTGAAATTTGGTTGCATTTTACCAAATGAATGTTTTACTGGCTGTTCCTATCAATATTCAATTTACTCTCAAGCATGCTACGATCTCAATAAGGTTATGTTTCGAGGTTATTTTTAGACATGTTATGAAAAATGTGCTCTTGGGGTCAAACGATCCCTTTTTGCAGGTACAAAATGATCCCTGGAATCATAGAACTTAAATTAATGTTTTTAAGTTTGTTTTTTATATACCTGTGTACGATTGCTTTTTACCTTTCCGTCCCAATTATATAAATATATATAAATTATTTTTATACACATGATGCTTATATTTTTACAGATTATCATACGAGCAAATACGAAAGGAAAACTACACGTCAAAACTGGAGTGAAAATTCCATGAAAAAAGCTTTAGAAGCTGTGAAAAAAGGATAGTTGATGAGTTATTACTATGTGTTATTAAAAATTTCTGATCTCAAGAAAAAGAAAGATGTTTAATGATTGTTTAGGTTCTGTAATTTCTATCTTGGTATTTAGACACAGTGTTCATAAGGTACCTACTATAAGAATTTAAGTAAACTATTTTTGATTATTATTTGTGTTAAAAATAAACATAATCGTGATTATGTACTCTTATCTTTTATTCTAACTATAATAATAGGGGATCATTTTGACCCTACCCCAGGGATCATTTTATACACCTAGGTGTCCAAAATGATCCTTTAGTAATGTTTTTGAAAATCTGAAATAAATCTTGTAAAAGTTAAAGAACGCAAAATAAGGGTATGCTAAAACGTTAGCAATGAAATTATTCATCTTGATCTCCTTCAACATTTTCAATAACCTTCATACTTTGGACATAATCAAGCTTTTCCCTTAGGGGGATCATTTTGTACACCTATCCCCTACGTATAACTGTTTGTCTTTGTGCACAATAATTACATTATCTTTCTTTCAAGTGTTTGAAATTTAATTCCATAACCTTAACTGTCACAGGATGACGTGGAAGACTAGAGCGAAATAGTCTGTCACATGCACTGACCTGTATCTATACAAGTACGCTGGACCTATGATAAGCCGCGCTTTATTGAGGCGATTTGATTTTCGCCATTTTGGCGCTGATCGTAGAAGTGGGTGGGAAAGGAACTAATAATAGAAATGGGACAATGAGATAAAATACATCGATAAAAGACATTTCCGACGAGTTGTATAATTAATTGTACTAGGTAATATTATAAAGCTGACTAGTTTGATTGTTAGGTTGAACGCTCAAATCTCAGAAACTGCTAGTCTTAGGATAAGCCGAAGCCGGACTAACGGGTATTTTGTACCTATGTGGCTAGCTAGATCCAAAAATTAACAGGGAACGTTTTTTAAATAGAAATGTATTTTTTTCAGGATGGAGTGGAATAGGTAAGGTATTTATACAAAATAAAAATATATGTACAATCCTTTAATATTTTTTATTA
Source organism: Eupithecia centaureata (assembly GCA_944547425.1). Taxonomy (NCBI): domain Eukaryota; kingdom Metazoa; phylum Arthropoda; class Insecta; order Lepidoptera; family Geometridae; genus Eupithecia; species Eupithecia centaureata. The sequence continues at coordinate 12,940,943 of OX155680.1, forward strand.
GTTTCCGTCATCATTTTCATAGTTACATAGGTAACATAATAAAATTATTTAGTTATTAAGTACTTTGCGTTTAACAGGGAAATTTGAATTATTTTCGTAAATTTTAGACATCACTACAAAATTACACTAAACATATCATTGAATATAAGAATAATTTTTTTCAGACAGTGTGACTAAATAACATAATCTCCGAATAGACTTTATTACTTAAGGTAATACAATTAATTTTTCCTCCATACAAACGTAGAAAGCTAATTACTCCGCCGTAGTCTTGATTTTATCAAATAATTTTTAACTCTCTGCAATGCTTTTTGGATGACCTTTTGCAACCACCTTTTCATGTGTTAGAGGACAACTAGATTGTAGCTTAGACCTTGCCTTCTTTGAAGCAATACTCTGTTGCGGGTTGGAACTTGTGCTTCGACGCTTTCGACCTAGAAACAAAATTTTTGTTTATCAACAACTAAACCACAAATGAAATATATCAGTATACTGTTTTATAGCGCATTCTTGAAATAATTTACATACAAGGAACATGACGTGGTCCTAATTTTATTGATTAAGTACTTACCACTCAAGTTGGTATTATTCTGATCCATAATTAATGTTCTTTTTACATCAACAGGTATTGTCGGTTAGGTACAGGGGGTGTCTTATGTCCGTCGAAAACCTGTGAATTATTAAAAAATTATATGTATTTGATAATAAAAATCGGTCATCGGCGAATTACGTTCTTGAAAGTAAATAGATATCTATAGCAAAAATATCGATAAGTTTTATCGACAGGTAACTTTGACAGCACTATTAAACTTTATTGTTTATAAAAAACCGGTAATATGAAGATAAATATGTTATTATTACGTATAATAATGAAGATAAGTTTAATTTGTTGAATATTAGCCGAAGATAAGCCGTAAATTCACTTACTTGTGGAATGGAACTCCACTTCCCTTCTGGTAACGAGTTTTGCATAACTCACACTCTTTCATAGTTTACCTATGAATGCCCACCACTGATTTATGTATGAACTAAATAAATAAGACACAACAAACAAGCTAAATCGCGTTAAACCACCAAAAACACTTTAAAAACACGGGAGATAATACAAACGAGACAACGGCCATTTGTCAGTTACGTCAGATTTAGTTCTTTCCCACGCATTGGGGCGCTTCAAATTGGCACATTCAAGAGCTGTCATTTCAAAGGGTATCAGAGGTCCAGCGTACTTGTATAAATAGAGGTCAGTGGTCACATGTCAGGACAGGAAGTAAATCGGAGAGAGAAATAACTCGTTTGGAGGACTAACACCCGTATTCAATAACAATACTTATGTAAGGAAGCAAGCAACACTATGCTAAGTAAGGCATTTCTCACAGAGTTCGGCCTTTCCGTTCATAAACAACACTTATCTATTTCTTATTTTAGTTCTACTTGACAAAAAATAAGGTTATTGTAGGAAGGTAAAATTTTCTTCAGGGTCGCATCTTCCAACGCAAACGCACAGAAAGTCGTTGATTTACACGTTGACTTGTGTAGGCGTCCATGAATCTAATCGAGAGCGCTCATTGGCTCGCTATCCGCCAATGGTAGAGCGACTTGCTATTGCTTATTAGATTGGCTGATACTCAAACGCAACAAAAGTTACAAACTAGGTGATAAAACCGACGAAGTGCGAGTCGGATTCGCGCACGAAGGGTTCCAATATTTATTTCTGATTTTCGTGTTTTCGGTAGACAAAAATTAAATGAAAGGTCAATTAATCCCAAGAAAATAAATTTTGCGGTTTAAATAACATCTTAATAATGGTTTTTTTTTTGTTTTTTCAGTATTTAATGTGAATATAGTCCAATCACGAGAAGATCGCAAAAAGATTCTAAAAAGATTGGCTGAAAGGCGGAGAAGAGCCCGAATCAAGGACGATCCAGAGAAATACTCCGAACTGAAAGAAAAAGATAGGCAACGGTATTATCAAAAGAAGAAAGAAGGGAAGATAAAATCTGTTAGTGAATTGGATCCTCCTCAGCAACGATTAGTCAGAGAGAGAAGCAGAGTTTCTTCTAGTAAACACAGCGCTAAAAAAAGGCGCGTGGAGTCAAAATGTCTTGAAGAAGCCCAAGAAATAATTGTTCCTTAGATTTAAGAAATTTAATTATAGTATCAGAATTAGGTACTACCAAAAACAACACATTTTTTTATTGATAAACCAACTCGAAAAACTTGCTTATAATGATAATGATAGATCCCTTCACTACCCCTAAACTTAAAATTAAATCTAGGTTAGGTACATTTAGAAAATTCCGAAAATATTTAATGCGTAATTACAACAAAAAAAATATGCCTCGAAAATCAACCAAAAAATCACCCATTCATCATCTCTGAAAATTTCAACAGTCAATCACGTTTCATAAGATACAGCCTGGTGACAAACGGGCTGACGAAAAGCGGAGACTTAGTAATAGGATCCTGTTTTTCTCTTTGGGTACGGAACCCTAAAAATTTAACAGGAATTGCATTGATATTCATTTTGTTGCAGTCTGCATGGAAATCACTTGTATTGACATGTCAGCTACTGCAATTAGGTATGTCATCACTCATCCACTAACTATGCAAAGTATTCTATAGTAAATAGGTTACAGAAAAATTATACCTAACACGGAGTTTAACAAAGTAGATATTTTTTGCAGTAGCAAGAAAATATTTAAAAATAAAATTAGTAGAGTAATGGAGGATGAGGATGCAGTTACACTAAACTTAACTTAAACACGTAGGTAGTTATAAGTAAAGTAAGTTTTTGTATTAAGTAGATCTATTAATATATGAGGTTTGGTTGTTATAACATTTACGATTTATTCCATGAACACTCTGAAAACGAAAGCCATGACAAATTCTGTAAGGGAACCGATAACACTAAATGGGAACCCAATAGAGTATGTTGAAGCGTCAAACTGAGCAGACACGTTATACTATGTTCCATAGATTTATTTTTATAAAGTGCTCAAAAGTAATAATTCCCGAAATAAATTTATATCTGTGTAAAATTAAAAAGTTGAGTGATATAACAAAAAAATCTTGTCGAAAATCTCCTATTATCGCTGTGTAAAATTTAAAAAACTATTTTAAACGACAAAATTTATTTGAAACAAGTTTAGAAATCCTTTGTTTCGGTGAGTGATTGCTGCAGTGACGAGGACGATGACCTGAGAACCCCACTACAACCCGCCAGCAAAAATCTACTCCAGTGGACAGTATCCGCTAATTTCAAGCGATCCGATCAACGTATCCGTGGCCTGTTGGTCAGGGGGTGGTAGTGTAAAAATCAAAACAAAACTCTACAATACATGTAGATTCTTCCAGTTTTAACATACGGTTGCCAAACATGGGCCCTTACTAAATCACATAACAAAAAGCTAAGAGGTCTGCCAGAGGTCTATGGAGAAAAGTATGCTTGACATAAAAAAATCAGAAAGAGTTCGAAACTCAATGATAAGAGGAAAAACTAAAATAGAAAATGTAACACTAGTACCTAGTAAGAACAATGATATTATAATTACCTAAATGAGGTAGATGTCGCACTAGCGCGCGGAAACTGAGGCGGCAAAATTAAGTCAATTGTCGTAATTTCGATTTAGTCGAATATTATCTACGAGCGAGAACGTGCGTGACATTTTTGTTATTAAAATGCCGAGCTGTGTGTTTAGAACTTGAAAAAACTATGGTACTAAGGTAAAAAAGGATGAAGGAGTACCACACGTAGGTACATAAAACACCTAGTAATTTACGTTTTATTTCGAAATTACAACAATTTATCTTTAAATTATCAAATATTTAAAATAATGCTAAAAAGGGATAGAGAATATTGACAACGACCGCAGTGCGATAGGGACAGGCAGTGTGCACCGAGCGTGCGTCATAGAGTAATCAATCAGAAGAATTCAGATGAGATTTCGTAGGCACAAATTTACCTACAAATTCTAATGGAATGGCACTGTGAATATCTTTTCACAGTGCCATTCCATTAGAATTTGTAAAACTATGATACTAAGGTAAAAAAGGATGAAGGAGTACCACACGTAGGTACATAAAACACCTAGTAATTTACGTTTTATTTCGAAATTACAACAATTTATCTTTAAATTATCAAATATTTAAAATAATGCTAAAAAAGGATAGAGAATATTGACAACGACCGCAGTGCGATAGGGACAGACAGTGTGCACCGAGCGTGCGTCATAGAGTAATCAATCAGAAGAATTCAGATGAGATTTCGTAGGCACAAATTTACCTATAAATTGTAATGGAATGGCACTGTGAATATCTTTTCACAGTGCCATTCCATTTTTTGATTAAGTGCTATATAAAAGAGTTGAAAATAAATGTAAATAAACTTAATAAATAAAAATAATCTAATGAATGAATAATAACTAAACCTTATAAAACTTCTCCAAAAGTAATATTTCGTATATCTATATCGTATTGTTCATATGCAAAAAAGACACATCAATCAAAACATTTTATTTTTATCAAATATATTAATATATATATATATTGATGTACTTACCTATCTTTTGTTCCTCGAAATTATATTTTAATAATAAAACAAACAAATTGTTTCATTAAAAATGTCCCTTCTGTAACAATATTTCTCTATTGTGCTCGCGTTTTTCAAGCAACATGTCTAAACAGATAGCTATCTTTTTCTATATCATTAGTACCGTATTATCTGTCGCATTTATTTTTGTAACCTATGGATACGCTAGAGGTAAGTATGTATATGTCGTACAGGAACCAAATCTGAGCACCGCGCTGTATGAATATACGTCATCTTTAGTAAAATATCATTGAGTAAGAAAGAATAAATGGAGATGGGCAGGTCATACCTACTCTGAGGGGAACCGAGAGGTGGAGCAAAAATATTAAGAATTTGCAACCTAAAAACAGAAAATGAAAATGTGGAAGACCTTTTAAAAGATGGGAAGACGACTTGAAAACCTTTTTGAAAATCAAAGAGTGAAAGGCACTAACACACTAACTTGTAATATTTCGAAAAAAGTGTCGTTTTGAAGGGATCATTGTATTTTGATGTCAATTTTCTTCAAGAAATAATGCTTTTTGAAGAGGTTTCAGGATTTTTATATATAGATTAAGAATAAATAAAAAAACAAATCTCCAAAAAGTGGAAAAGTTACTTTCTGTTCGACCACTCCTCACTTATCTACCTATTACTTATTTTAGTTCTACTTGACAAAAAATAAGGTTATTGTAGGAAGGTAAAATTTTCTTCAGGGTAGCATCGTCCAACGCAAACGCACAGAAAGTCGTTGATTTACACGTTGACTTGTGTAGGCGTCCATGAATCTAATCGAGAGCGCTCATTGGCTCGCTTTCCACCAATGGTAGAGCGACTTGCTATTGCTTATTAGATTGGCTGATACTTAAACGCAACAAAAGCTACAAACTAGGTGATAAAACCGACGAAGTGCGGTTAGGACTCGCGCACAAAGGGTTCCATTATTTATTTCTGATTTTCGTGGTATTGATTTTCGTGTTTTCGGTAGACAAAAAGCAAATGAAAGATCAATTAATCCCACGAAAATAAATTTTGCTGGTTGAATAACATCGTACTAATGTTTTTTTTTGTTTTTTTCAGTATTTATTGTGAAAATGGTCCAATCACGAGAAGATCGCTTGTTTGCAAGAAGATTGTCTGAAAGGCGGAGAAGAGCCCGAATGAAGATCGAAAATCCAGAGAAATACTCCGAAATGTTAGAAAAACGGATGAAACGGTATTATCAACAGAAGAAAGAAGGGAAGATAAAATCTGTTAGTGAGTTGGATCCTCCTCCGATTAGTCAGAGCGAGAAGCAGAGTTTCTTCAAGTAAACACAGCGCTAAAAACAGGCGCGTGGAGTCAAAATGTCTTGAAGAAGCCTAAAAATAATTGTTCCTTAGTTTTAAGAAACTTAATTATAATATCAGATTTATTTAATTATAATATTAGATTATTTACTACCAAAAACAACATTTTTTTTTTGATATACCAACTCGAAAAACTTGCATATAATGATAAAATGATTCCCTTCACTACCCCTAAACTTAAAATTAAATCTAGGTACATTTAGATAATTCCATATATACAGGGTGTCCCATAATGAGTGGATAACCTGAAAGGTGCATATGCGCCAAGTCATGGCCAATCAGAAACATTTTTTATTTTTTTTCTAACTTGACCCGTTCGGAAAATATTTAATATTTCGTAAATTTGGAAAAAATTGTACCTTTGTTCACATTTTTGGAGTTTGTGCCTACAATTTTAATAATTTTTTATTTTTTGTTTTTGGAATATACTAAAGAAAAACAGTTTTTTTGAACACCGTAAGAAATATTTTGGTAACTAGGACCAGTAATTTTCAAGGCAGGTTTAAAGTAGAAAATTTTAATTTTTCATATTTTTATGCAAAGTTTGAGCTGCTGTGGTTCAAAAAAAGATAAGGAAACTTAAGATGCCAGGTACTTTAAAAACATGTCCATTTCAAGAGCATCCTAAAATGATAATAAACGTTGAAATTTTGTAGGGTAAAAAACTGAGATACTTTTGTGCCAAAAGGGGCCAAAGCTACTAAAAATAATATTGAACCAACACATCAATAAAATATCTTTTTCGCCTTACTCGTTCTAAAATGATTACTTTGCTTCTTAAAAATAGTGAGAGAAATCTATTTTTGCTGATTCATGCTGGAAAATAGGAAATATTTTAATAAATAATAATCTAGCCGAAAGTAAAGAGAGTTTGTGTTATGAGTACGAATTTGGTGGTATGAATTTGGAAAGAAGATTCCAACTGCATTCAAACTACAGAATGACGGGTGTCCAGTACACTAAGCTGTTCAGAAGCGGCGTTATTTAGATTCAGCGTATCCAAACAGATGGGTTACGCGTGGTGGCGCTTCCCAGTGGCCAGCGCGGTAGCTGGACTTGAACCCATTGGATTTCTTTTACTGGGGCAACTTGAAGGAACTGGTGTACAAAAAACCTATTCCCTAAATCATCATCATCATCATCACCCTATATTAGTCCACTGCTGGACATAGGCCTCCTCCAATGAGCGCCATAGCGCCCTGTCTTCAGCTTGACGTATCCAGCATCTGCCAGCAGGCTTTCGCAGATCGTCATCCTACCTGGTCGGAGGTCGTTCTACACTACGTTTGCCAAGTCGCGGTCTCCACTGAAGAACACGTTTACCCCAACGGTTGTCGGTTCTTCATGAGATATAGCCGGCCCACTGCCACTTCAGCCTGCTAATTCTTTGAGCTATGTCGATAACTTTGGTTCTCTGTCGGATGTATTCATTACGAGTCCTATCCTTCAGAGAAACTCCGAGCATAGCTCTTTCCATAGCTCGCTGAGCGACTTTGAACTGGTGGAGCAGCCCTACCGTGAGTGTCCACGTCTCAGCTCCGTAGGTTCACAGGGGTAGGACATATCATTGGGTAGGACGCACTGATTGACAACTTTCGTTTTCAAACATTGCTGTATGGATGATGAGATTTTACACACTGTTTTTAAGTAGCAAAGTAACCATTTTAGAACGAGTAAGGCGGAAAATATATTTTATTGATGTGTTGGTTCAATATTATTTTTAGTAGTTTTGGCCCCTTTTGGCACAAAAGTAGCAATATCTCAGTTTTTTACCCAACAAAATTTCAACGTTTATTATCATTTTAGGATGCTCTTGAAATGGATATGTTTTTAAAGTACCTGACATCTTAGGTTTCTTTATATTTTTTTTAATCACAGCAGCTCAAACTTTGCATAAAAATATGAAAAATTAAAATTTTCTACTTTAAACCTGCCTCGAAAATTACTGGTCCTAGTTACCAAAATATTTCTTACGGTGTTCAAAAAAACTGTTTTTCTTTAGTATATTCCAAAAATAAAAATTAAAAAATTATTAAAATTTTAGGCACAAAGTTCAAAAATGTGAACAAAGGTACAAATTTTTCCAAATTTACAAAATATTAAACATTTTCCGAACGGGTCAAGTTAGAAAAAAAATAAAAAATGTTTCTGATTGGCCTTGACTTGGCGCATAAGCACCTTTCAGGTTATCCACTCATTATGGAACACCCTGTATATACATAATGCGTAATTTCAACAAAAAAAAATATGCCACGAAAATCAACCAAAAAATCACCCATTCATCATCTCTGAAAATTTCAACTGTCAATCACGTTTCATAAGATATAGCCTGGTGACAAACGGGCTGACGAAAAGCGGAGACTTAGTAATAGGATCCTGTTTTTCTCTTTGGGTACGGAACCCTAAAAATTTACCAGGTATTGCATTGATATTCATTTTGTTGCAGTCTGCATGGAAATCACTTGTATTAACATGTAACACGGAGTTTAACAAATTAGATATTTTTCGCAGTAGCAAGAAAATATTTAAAAATGAAATTAGTAGAGTAATGGAGGATGAGGATGCAGGTACACTAAACTTAACTCAAACACGTAGGTAGTTATAAGTAAAGTAAGTTTTTGTATTAAGTAGATCTATTAATATATGAGGTTTTGTTGTTATAACATATAAGATTTAATACATGTATTCTTCCAGTTTTGACATACGGTTGCCAAACATGAGCCCTTACTAAATCACATAACAAAAAGCTAGAGGTCTGCCAGAGGTCTATGGAGAGAAGTATGCTTAGCATAAAAAATCAGACAGAGTTAGAAACTCAATGATAAGAGGAAAAACTAAAATAGAAAATGTAACACTAGTACCTAGTAAGAAACAATAAATGGTGATGGGCAGGTCATCTGAGGGGAACTGAGAGGTGGAGCAAAAATATTACGAATTTGCAACCTTAAAACAGAAAATGAAAATGTGGAAGACCTTTTAAAAGATGGGAAGACGACTTGAAAACCTTTTTGAAAATCAAAGAGTGAAAGGCACTAACACACTAACTTGTAATATTTCGAAAAAAGTGTGGTTTTGAAGGAATCATTGTATTTTGATGTCAATTTTCTTCAAGAAATAATGCTTTTTGAAGAGGTTTCAGGATTATTATATATAGATTAAGAATAAATAAAAAAACAAATCTCCAAAAAGTGGAAAAGTTACTTTCTGTTCGACCACTCCTCACTTATCTACCTATTTCTTATTTTAGTTCTACTTGACAAAAAATAAGGTTATTGTAGGAAGGTAAAATTTTCTTCAGTGTAGCATCGTCCAACGCAAACGCACAGAAAGTCGTTGATTTACACGTTGACTTGTGTAGGCGTCCATGAATCTAATCGAGAGCGCTCATTGGCTCCTTTCCACCAATGGTAGAGCGACTTGCTATTGCTTATTAGATTGGCTGATACTCAAACGCAACAAAAGCTACAAACTAGGTGATAAAACCGACGAAGTGCGGTTAGGACTCGCGCACAAAGGGTTCCATTATTTATTTCTGATTTTCGTGGTATTGATTTTCGTGTTTTCGGTAGACAAAAAGCAAATGAAAGATCAATTAATCCCACGAAAATAAATTTTGCTGGTTGAATAACATCGTACTATACAAAAAATATACAATATACAAAATATACAAAATATTTATTACAGTAAACTTAAATTAATTAACATAGCTTGGGCTTGGAACCCTCTTTTAAGTAAAGAAATACCTGTGTTAGAGGGTTCCGCTCTTCCGTAATATACGGTTACAACAATACTAGACGGTGCGTATGTGGAAGATTAAAATTTAAAAAAGCAAGTAGTAATGTTTTTTTTTTTGTTTTTTCAGTATTTATTGTGAAAATGGTCCAATCACGAGAAGATCGCTTGTTTGCAAGAAGATTGTCTGAAAGGCGGAGAAGAGCCCGAATGAAGATCGAAAATCCAGAGAAATACTCCGAAATGTTAGAAAAACGGATGAAACGGTATTATCAAAAGAAGAAAGAAGGGAAGATAAAATCTGTTAGTGAGTTGGATCCTCCTCCGATTAGTCAGAGCGAGAAGCAGAGTTTCTTCAAGTAAACACAGCGCTAAAAACAGGCGCGTGGAGTCAAAATGTCTTGAAGAAGCCTAAAAATAATTGTTCCTTAGTTTTAAGAAACTTAATTATAATATCAGATTTATTTTATTATTTACTACCAAAAACAACATTTTTTTTATTGATAAACCAACTCGAAAAACTTGCATATAATGATAAAATGATTCCCTTCACTACCCCTAAACTTAAAATTAATAATTCCATAAATATATATATATATACATAATGCGTAATTTCAACAAAAAAAATATGCCACGAAAATCAACCAAAAAATCACCCATTCATCATCTCTGAAAATTTCAACTGTCAATCACGTTTCATAAGATATAGCCTGATATAGAGATAGATATAGATATAGGCCTGGTGACAAACGGGCTGACGAAAAGCGGAGACTTAGTAATAGGATCCTGTGAAAAGTAATAAGTTAAATCAGGGTTCAAAGCGATAATTATCATTGTGAATATAATCGGTTATATTTAAATTGTTTCTTACATTTTTCGTATTGTATTGGTGTATCAGAACACGATTTCAATCAAAATAAAAAAATTATAAATTAAAGCATATTAAGAGATTTCCTTAATTGTTACATGTGTTTATTTTATTCTTCTAATGTAAATGGTGATAGGTAGATAGCCAAAATACCAGAAATATGAAAAGAAAAGTTTACTTTCATTTCATTTGGCCGTAAGTTTTGATAATTAGCATAAATACATAGTTATATTAATTAAGGTTTGTGTATTTTGTCAAACATAAATAAAATAAAAAATAAATGCTCAATGTGATAACACTCCATGTGTTTCGATTTATGTAACTAAGCGCGTTTCAAGTATCGAATTTTTTAACAGATTGTCATTAAATTCTGTCAAAAGATTTACGATTTAATACCTGCTTAATTTGTCAGTTGCGTTGAAGTATTCGGGCTTTAAACCATTCATAAATTGCTGGGTGTGTAGATACCGAGATTTGGATTTTTGTCATTGGTGAAATAACTTTAATGTTAATCATACGTAATCGTTCAACACTTGAAAGAAATATGAAAAGTAGCCTTTGTTTTATTTAAGTCCTAGAAATACGTAAATGCCAAATTTCAGCAGGAACCGTTCAGTAGTTTTGGCGTAAAGAGTATACAGCATCCATCCATACAACCAAACTTTCGCATTTGTGACATTAGTATGATGTCTGCCAGTAACGTCAAACGAAATGTTGAAATTCAATAAAAAACGTTTAATTTCAATTGATTTCAGGTACAAATTGCATTCCGTATAACTATGAAATTGTATTATCTAGAAAAGGAAATCCGCTTATATCAATAGATGGCTACACTTACTCCTGTAGGAACATGAATTCGCCAGGACATATGAGGAGACTGTGGCGATGCTCCACGAACTGTAACTCTGGATGCAAAGCTGCGTTACATACTGTGGATGATATGGTTATATCTAAGAAAGGACGCCATAATCATTAGCATAATAGTTATGTACCAGGTCTCCGCTTCTCTTGGATAGAAAGTTACTGAAACCCCTAATAACGTTAACGATTTTCAAAAAAAATATGAACGTAGTTAAATGGGCTTTACTCCTTTCATGTTTTTTTTGAAAATTCATAAAATACATATTTTAATTAATGGTTTGGATCAGTACAGTCATACTGAATATGCATAGGTACTATAAATGTAATGCCATAAACATCCTATAATTAAAAAGCTACACACATTTCAATACGAAGCCAGAGCACGAATCTCAATATTTTATAACCTATTTTATTCCATTTAGTAGTTTATTTTTTAATCCTAAAACACGCGGAATACCTAATTTTATATAATTTGTGTAAGTTTCAAGTTCCTCTTGATGGGCGTTTGGGTGGAATTACCAAAAATCCCTTTTAATCGGATATCTTTGTAGTAAAAGGCCTCCAAATTCCAGCTTTCCTGCTTCAGCAGTTTGGGCTGGGCATTGTCTTCAAAAACCGCTTGTTTCTAGAAAATTCAACCAAAGATGAGACATAAATTAAAACGAGTAAGTAGGTATTCATAATTAAAACAATTGAGCTAACTGCAGTCTTTAAAAACTGTCTTTTCCTTGCTTCTTTCATCATGGATCACACATCAATCACCAGTCGGAAGGGTCCCCAAGACGCAGGTTGACTATGACGCCCCAAATCACTAAAACCTCCCTTTTACCATAAGAATAGACAACTTTTACCAATAAACTGACGCTGAAGTTACTCCTTAATAAAATAAAATAAAGCTTTATAACTCAATCACAAAAGAAAGAAAAAAAAATCGCAACCTCCTATGTCGCAGGCGGATCTACGCTAAAAACATCGGTCGTCCAAAATGAGTCATCAATTTTGAGTGGATAAGTAACTATATACAAATAACCAGTTCCTATAATGTCTTGTACTATTTAAACTTATGTTCTTTTTGAAAAGCCTGAGCTTTGCTTTGGAGTACCGTACATGATACTTGATATACTAATACATTAACCTATTTTCAATCCTAAATGCTGATGCTATAAATGCCTAATGCTTCATTCTCGTACACAAAGGATGATGATGGTGATGGTAGGTAGGTACTATACATTTTAAACAAAATCAATAAATTTTATTATAATTTCTTGACGTTTTAGTAATATATCATTTATTATAAAAAAATAAAATAGGTACAATAGTAATGATGGTATTGAACTGAAAAAGACAAATATATTCTACGGGGTTTTACGATAAATCCATTAATTTTATTATAATAATGTGATTTAGACGTTAAGATTATAATTTCACAAAAAATGACATGTTTTCAGAAGTAAAATTTATAAAATCAATGCGTGGAACAAGGCTGCTGAAATATGGTGGCTATACGTACAACAAGAAATCTTACTCTGGAGTGAAAACAAGATGGGTTTGCTCGACCAACCATGGCAAGAATTGCAAAGCTAGTATTTACACATACGAGGATAAAATCCTTAAGCTAAACATAAGCCATAACCACCCGTCGACAATGAAATATACATGGTCATAGGTGTCACAAATCATAAATAAACCACGTTTATTTCTTTATGCTTTGAAAAAAAGCTCTTTTTGTAAGTCAATTTTTAAACTATACAGTAATTTAAAATAAAAAAATAATGATATTTAATTGATTTTCTCTTCACTTAATTTTTTTGTCCACTGTTGTATTGTGTAGGTAAATAATAAAATTATAAGATGTGGGTTGCTATCATATTTATCTAAAACATTGCATTAAAATGTATTTTCAGTTAAATGCTTTCATTTATATAATGTTTTTGTACAAGTAAATAAAAATAAAACTATTGTGGGAAGTAATTTCACTTTCATTCCATTTATTCACTATTATAATAAATAAAAAAAAAATAAAAAAAAAATATGGATAGTTTTAACATCCCTACAAACATTTTACAGGTTTTTCGTATGTAAAGTCGAAACATGGCGGTTTGATGTTGAAATATGGTTCTTACACATACTATAAAAAGACCGAAAATGGTGGAAAACGACGATGGACTTGTTCCTCACACCACCCCAAGGGATGTCGAGCTTATATCACGACAGTGGAAGATACAGTCATCAGACTAATGACAGCTCATAGCCATCCGCCAGTGAATATGTCATAAGGCTAATTAAATTTTCTTAGACTGTATTTTTATTTCATTCTTCCTTTACATAATAATAAAAATTGGTAATGAAGAATTTCTAAACGAGAAATTTTTCGTAAATTTCAATTGTAACTGTAATGCGTGGCGGTAGAACCTCAAGACTGCTAAAAATGGGACGCTATTCTTATTGGTATATAGTCGTTAAACCATTAGTATACACTAATGGTTTAACGACGATATGGTTTTATTCCACCCACCACTAAAGGTTCTCGTACCGTCCACAAGTATGAAGAACAAGTTATCAAATTAAATTGTTATTCTCAGATCATCATCAACCAGTCAAATAATTATCAAGGAATGAAAATGGCCCATAAAGCATGTATTGCAGCAGATTCTATTCTCTCAGCTCTACAAGCTTGTATTTACTCGTCTTCAAACAACTAACCCGTTTATGCTGTCGCTAACTAATATTAGGGATGTGGCGCTTATTTTTTATGTGCTTTTTTTAACTTTAGATAATATTTAATATCTCCTGGATCTATGTATTTAAGATCTCCTCGTAATAAAACGACTTCAATCAACGTTTGCATTAAGTAGTACCAATTTTCACATTTTTTTACGAATAAAGCTTTCGTTAGTTAGCTCAATAGACTTTAACTTCTATCTCACTTACACGTATCAAAAAAGAATGAGACAAAGATGATAAGCAGTGAAAAGAGCTCCCGTCTAATTCATTTGAAAACTTAAATCGTGTTTGTATGAAACTATTCTAGTAGCCTATGAGTATTAAAATATTCTCTACTGCTATCAAACTACGAAAATAAAGTCATTCCTATCCGGTAATGGCAAATTTACAATTGTTTTGGAAAGAGATGAAATCTTTTTTCGTTATCGTAATTTGCACAGCCAGGTACTAAGGACTCCGGTCAATCTATCCGTCCTGTCCTTCGATCAGGTAAAGCAATAGATTCAAAATTAAATACATATATCTAAAAAAATTTAATTTTCAACTTTTTTGAAATTTGTACACTTTGCGCTAACAAAAGGTAAGTGATAAATAAGTTGGTACTTTTGTATTAAAAGGCAAATCTTATTAAAGTTATTTCGTTGCTCGTAAGTATTATTGGGCATTAACAATACCACACTGACAAGTAAAAAAAATCCGCTATGAATTGGTATTGAATCATGATGTTCCTTCACAGATATTTTTTTCTACCTATCGAAGAGAGGCACGACGATGGTGAATTGTGGAGCATATAACTTCTGCAAGCAGTACACAAACAAGGGCAGGACCAGATGGTTTTGTTCTACGAACAGTAGAAATGGCTGCCGTGCCTTCATACTTACAGATGGCAACAAGGTTCTCAAATGTAAACATGAGCATAACCACCCGCCGTCAAAAAGCATGTCAAGACTTATGTAGGTCATGGTGTTGGGTAATTTAAGAAATTAGGTAAGTAACTTAGTAGTAGGTAGTTTGTAAATGCTATAAATAAAGACTTTCTTATTCTTAAGAAGGAATTAAGGATTAGAATTGTGAAAGGGCGCTCTAGCTGATTTCACAGACACACACACAAAAACCTCTTCGACACGTTAAAAATATTTGGGAATTAAACTGGACTTGAATATTATCAGTAGTTACTCATGGAAACCTCGAGGTGAAAAATCTATTTTTTTATAAAATTCAACATTATTTAGTACACAAGCTCTTCTTATCTTGGGGCTGGATGATGCTGTGTGGATGGTCCAGCTTTACTTATTTATTATTATTATTTATTCCGTAGGTTCTTATAAGGTAAAAGGACTGAAAATTGCTTGAATAAAAACCCAAGTAATATTTTTTCTAGTACAAAACGGCTAACAATTTGCGTGAAAATAAAGTTAAAGTAAGTTATTTTAAACTACACACAAATTTCAAATACTAGTCTTAGGTAATCTAACAATCTTTTTGTATATTATTTTCTTTATAGTCCAACGCGTTCCCAGCCAAAACACAAATTTAAAAAAATCTGACGTGTGATTTGTGGAGGGGGGTTAAGGAAAATCTTAGGAAATCTCCCCAAAGGGGCGGGGGAGTCAAAAATCCTGAAAAATGCCTAGCGTAATTTATGGACGCCCTACTAAATCTTTACTTATACAGTATTCTAGTGAAAACAACTTTTAATTTTTTACGCTTATAAATTTCCAAAAAAGTGAAATCCTGCTCTTATCTTATTTGTACAAATGTCTACAACGCGCCCTGCGTAAGCACTTGATAGGACTTGATCACTGTTTATCTTGAATGCTAGTTTTTAAGTTTACGCTTGTTGTGTTCACAGTATTTATTGACGACTAAGGGAGTTGATTAAACTTTATTTGATTCAAAAAGTTTCATTTTATTAGTCTCATTATAAAATAATATCTGCGTAATTTATGTGTCAAATGGAAAATAATATGAACAGCATTTTGTTATCAAGTTTTATTATAAATACACACATACTTGTTTCATTAGTTAATCAAAGTTTTTTTTTACCATGTTTTAATTAAATATACGAACCAGGGCAAATTTTATTTTCTCACACAAATTTCAGACATGTATTTAAAAGTAGACCTCCTCATGGGTTTCATTGTTAGATTAGTTATTTGCTATGTAGTTTACCATTACCGATTTTTGAGTGAATATAATCAAGAAATTTTCCATATAAACTTTAGCACCCTTATGACCCATTCTCCCCTCAGAGGCTAATTTTTCAAAATAAGATTAGCCTATGGGTTAGGTAGTTACGAAGAAACGTGGTAAGAAACATTCACACAGACTTTCACATTTATTACATTAGTAGGATATTGGCTAGAATAACAAATAATAATGGAAAAGCTTGGAAGTATTGAGGCACTATGGTCCTTTAAAGCTTTTCCATCTTTACAATGAACGATAGAATTGTGTTCTTAGTATTTTAATTTAATTTTAACAAATTTTGTAGGACTATCAGCGAGGTTTGTAACATCACGTCGTGGGAAACGTATGATCGAACTGAATGGGTACAAATTCTATTTGGCACGCCAGTCATCACACAACAGAGCTAGGTGGGCCTGCTCCACCCACCATCGCTATGGCTGTCGAGCTGCAATACTCACCGTCAATGACCTCATTACTTCCTGCAACCAAACACACATGCACAAAGGAAAAGGAACTGAGGAACCAGAAGATTATGAGATAAAGAATACACAAATACCGAAACAACCAGAAAATGTTAAATTACCAAACACACATGAGAATGAGCACCACATTGAAGAGAACTTGATTCTGGAAACCGTTGAAAATGATAATATCTTTGAAATTAGTCAGAACGAAATATTCAATGTCCTGCATTTGAATGAAGATGGATATAGTTTTACTATAGAATATCAGAAGTAATTTAATGCAGATTCAGCAAGCAAGGTAAAATTGTAGATAACAGTGCAACTCGCGCGGCTGTTGCGCCATCGTGCACAACCAGACTAGATAGTATGTCATCGTCAAATAGGTATATAAATAATAATTCGTAAGCATTTATAAACATTAACCATAATTAATTATTTCTTTATAATTCAATTCTGGCCTCCAAGGCAAATCAAGCCCTATAACATTTTCTATTTTCGGCCAATACTAGCTGAGTGTAGTTTTGTTTAAGCCATTTTTGTTACCAAAAGTAGAAAGAGTAAGAATATCTAATAACTCAACTGTTTTTTTCCTTGTTTTATTTTTTGTGCAACTGAATAAAACCTTAATATCACTCTATCTATTCATATTTTGTTTGTTCACTATTTTTTAAGCAATATATTAAGTGAAAACGATGGTTAAAAAGCGAAGACCATAGATGAATCACGACCGTAGAGAGTTCATTAGTCGTCGACCGGAGGGAGTAATTCTGAGTCATTCAGGGTCCTCGATATGAATCAGTTCTTTATTGAAGAGTTATCTCGCGCGAAATCAATATATAATGAAGAATAAAAGTAAATCTATAAACCCCGAGGAGTTATTTGTCCAACCCGCTACAACGTCAACATCGTCAAGCTACTCCGAATCATAACTTTAAAGATATAATTCGGAGTACCTATGCTTGACGATAAGTTAACTAATTAATGTTTTTTATCACATGGTTGTGTCACGTCTACGAGTCGATTTTGTTCCTATTTTGAGTTATGTCTGACCCATATCTAAGTATCGATGTTCAGTTAAGCTGTCTTTATTCCGTAGAGCTACTTTTATTTTAAACTAAAAGTATATTAACGTTTCTGATTGGCCTATACAATTCGGAAGCGATAAAGACAGTAAAAAAATAATCGAGCTATATTTATTTTAGTTTTGAATTTCAAATAATCTTCAAGCAATTTCAGATATTTCTTTCGGTCGTTCAAAACGTGGAACCATCGTTATAAAGGTAGATGGGTACTCGTACAGTGTACAAAAGAAACTTGGACCTAGAACACGATGGCAATGTTCGACACACACATGCAAAGGCTGCATTGCCTATTTATACACAAGAGAAGACGAGGAAACTGTGGAGATACTTAGTAGGCAAAACTTAGTACATAATCATGAACCGGTTTCGGGGACTTAAATGTGTTCAATTGAATATATATCTGTGTACACAGTGTGTCACAGTGGTATTTAAAAGATCCGGTTTCTGTGGGGTCGCAATAAATATAACAATTTAATCAGGAGTCTCTGTAAATGCTTAATTCATACGACCCAACATTGAAGAACCACAATAGGGAAACTATTCGCCAAGTCGAGTAGACAGAAGACCTACGATTTTAAGTCTATAACTAACTAAAATAGTTATTTAAATATTTTAGCAAAAAGCTAAGGCATGTTTTTTTACAATCGGAAATAAGTGCATGTTTAACATTAGTTGTAATTAATAATGATTTGGTAAAAAATTAATCAAGAAAAAAAAAAAAAATGAAAAAAAAGATTGTTTGGTTTTATCTCCCATTTTTAATTTACCTATGTTTAACAACTGACTTATTAGGAGAAGTCTAATGCAGAAATAATCACATAAATTTCATACTTTCGTTGGTCCATGCTTTTACTTGGATTTAATATTACTCATTAGGTACATATACGTTTAAACATGTTGTCAGATTATTATCACTTTATTAACAACATAAATTACAATCAAGAAATAGAAAGAAATTAAAACTAGTTTATAAATACACTTGAAACTATAGAGCTAAACGCAGACGGTTGCCATCACTCTAAAGGTAGCTTAATTGATCCATGTCAATACCAGTGAAGCGTCCCCAAGACACTGGCTGCATTACCACGCTGAATGGCAATGCTGATGAGCTGAGCCAGATACTCACCAGTTAACCGACCCCTGCGACTAAGCTCGTCGTATGTCGGATGTCGTAAAAGTCGACCAAGGGGCTTCGCCAAATGAAAGGCAGCATTTTTATTGTGTGAATTACTTATACCGTTTCTTTGATCAGCAATCCCCAGCCAAGTGATTATGGCAATACCTGCCAATATTGTTTTAATATTTTTCTGGAAATATTAGTAAAATTATGGACATGGAATTATTTCTTTGTTATTTAGTATTATGCTATAGACAAACCACCCTAGACAATGGTTTTCATATGGAGTCCAAATGAAAACCAGCTCTGGGTAGACATATGTATCAGTGTTTATCTAGCACAACCATTATTTCCCATATTTTCCATAAACTTTGCACAATAAAGAATAAACATGCTCGTAATATTAGTAGATAGATAAGATTTTGATTATTTAAGATATCGTTCTGTATACTACATTTTTAAATATTTTATTTCTTTCTAAATAATCAGTTAACTATTGATTCTTTCAGTGGTTCAACCTCAGCGCAACAAGAAAGGGAAACTGATTATCGTTGTCTCTGGCTATACGTATTTCTTTCATAAAATGCTGGGGCTGAAAGCCCGTTGGCGATGTCCGAAGCAGGCGGAAGCATGCCTAGCTTTTGTACACACGTATGAAGAACATGGACTAACCAAAATAATTAGGCATAAAAATTTGCACAGTCTTCATTAAGGTCTTATGATGAACATTTTAAGATTTCATCAAATTTTTTTGAAATACCAGTAGAGAAAATCTGTGTACTAAATTGTTTGGCAGCACTTACAATATAATATGAATCTGTATTCATGTTATTTATTTATGTGCATGTTTACATGTTTGTGCATGTTTACATGTAGTTTTTATGCCAAAAATTCGTGGGCAATGTTCTTACAGCAGTACTTCAGGCTGCTGTGCAGTATTGTGCACATCAGCATTGCCATATAGTGTAGCGGAGTAATGCTGCCAGCATCTTAGGGACGCTTTCGATTGGTATCGATTTGGATTAATTGAGCTACCGCTAGATTATTGGCAACAGTCTGCAGTTAGCTTAACTAATGATAGTTTAAATGCCACTTAGTTCTTATTTAAAATATTTACGAAAATAACTAAATTATCACTACTATGTAAAAAATACTGATGTTTTTCAAGATAATAAAAAAACACGCAAATCATGTTCTTAATTTTTGTAGACCGACTTTTTTTGATGTTTAATATTAACAAAACATGTTCTTGGGATCGGTTGACGCTGGTAAAAAATGTAGAAATCGTAGGACCTAAGATTTTTGAGTGTTTTATGTATTAATGCTGTAGGAACCTGAAGAAAATACCTAAAGAAACTACAATCTGTGCTCGGTATGCGCAGGAGATGTAGTTAAAATAGCGGGGCACTGACCTGTTTCTCCACACAATACCAGGGCCCAAATTCCACTAAATAAATCGCTTCACCATATAAATAGTATCATGTCAAAATGTCAGTGTTAAGCTCTTTTTGGTATTGTATTAGCACAAACTTTTTGAGTTGTGACGATTACCTTTATAACTACCGATTTGACATTCTAATTATGAAAGTATCTTCAAGCGCGTTAGTGGAATCCGACCCTAGGATCACAGCACTCAAGAGAATTACTTAAATGTTTGAATTGCACGACAAATAACAGTAGGAAGCAATTTAATATTACACTTTCCAAATATTCACGTGATTATGTCCTAATCATACGGCGGTTGAGTTCGAACAGAAGACTGACAGTTCTTTTGTTCATTTGCTCGTTGGTACACAGACAACAGAGGATAGGAAAAATCGGTTGATGCCCTCACTAGCTTAAAACTACCCTGCGTTTGTTTGAGCTAAGATCGAACAATGTTAATCACACTTATATAGTAAACGCGAAAGTTTGGTTGGATGGATGTATTATTGTAACTTCTTCACGCAGAAAGAATTGAACTTATCAAGCTCAAATTTCACGTAGATGTAAGTCTGGACCTTAAATAAGCAAACACATAAGCTACTTTTATCTGTAATTTATATGGGTTAGTTATTTCTTTATAACTAGGTACGTAAAATGCCAAATAAATATTTTTTCTTTCTTTCTTTCTTTATCTCATAGATCAGTTCGTAGAATAGAAATAACCTTTTAACCTTTCTATTAAATCAACGCATGTGAAGTCGCTGGTAGAAACTAGAAAGTCATAATTCTTAAACCAATCCATGATATTTACAATCTCATGTTTTTAGGAATTTGTTTAACTTCATCGCTTCAAGGGCGGCCCATCATCAATATCGATGGATATCGTTTCCGGAAAATTAAGAAGGTCGGTCCTAAGATCTACTGGGTTTGTTCCTCACGACACCAACAGAACGGCTGCCGCGCAATACTACACACCTTACAGGATCTGACAGTTGTCAAATGTCATAATGTTCATAATCACTAGTTTTAAAACAATAATTTAATTCAAATCATGTGGATGACTTTTTTATTTTTTTCTTCTTAGTTTTAGTATATTTGCCTAATGTAAAGGCAAATAGCTGATTACAATGACGTAAATTATTATATCTTATATATAAATTATATATAAATATAAATTATTATTTCAAGGATTTTAAAACTTGGCCAGATGTCGCTCAGTTCCACGCCGAGAATAGTATATGTAATTATTAATAAAATAAACATGTATTAGACGCACAAACTTGCTAGTTTATTTTTCACTTCTTCCACTTGTTGACAAAAAATTAAAGTGAAAAGAAAATCAACAATATTTCAGTAAGTAATGTATTTGAAGAATAACAAAACGATTGATACATCTAGTTTTTACAATTATTACACGACTAAAAATCTAAGCCTTGTTTCTTAAATTTTCAGGGTGGATATTTTTGATTAATAATAAATTAATGAAACATTTATTTTGTAATGACTTAATATATAACAATAGGTAATGCAGCCAGTGTCTTGGGGACGCTTCCGACTGGTATTGACATGGATCAATTGAGCTACCTTTAGACTGTTTGCAACCGTCTGCAGTTAGCTCAATGGTTTCAATTGTAAATACTAGTTGTAATTTTTCTATTCCTTTGCCTGTAATTTTCGTTGTTAATAATGTTAATAAAACATATTATAACTATCAATAAAAGTAACAGACTATTCCTAACAATTTAGAGGTTGTACAAAATATTCATATACTATTGATATGGATCGATTGAGCTACTTTTATTTTGTTTGGTATTATCACTTTATGTTAGAAGCGTTAAAAATAGTGATAAATTATTAGAGGCAACATTATTTTTGTGAATTTGGATTTCTAATAATCAGAACCCAATTTTAGGTTTTTCTTTCGGTATTTCAAGGCGTGGAAATATCGTTATAAATGTAGCTGGGTACACGTTCAGTAAACACAGAAAACTTGGACGTAAAACCCGATGGCAATGTTCGACACACACCAAAGGCTGCATTGCTTTCTTATACACAGTAGAAGACGACAAAACTCTGAAGCTTCTTAATAGACGAAACTTAATACATAATCATGAACCAGTGTCTTTTTTTTAAACTTATGCAATTTAATGTATTATTATCGTTATGTAAGTAAGTTAAGTACAATGTAATAAAGTAAGTTATGTAGTAAAGAGACACGATTTATGTGCTGTCACAATAAGTTGAAGAACGATCCTGAGTCTCAGTCATTACGCGTCGGAAATTATTATCAACAGATAAAACATAATAGAAACACAAACCTTGCCAGTGTTGCCAGAAAGTTATTATGCAAATTTGGCAATAAGTGTATTTCAGAAATGTTTGAATCCTCATTTTTATTAACCTTAAAATAATGGATTTGGTAGGTACCAAATAAAATTAATCTATATTTATATATATAAAATAAAGTCGTGTTTGTTACAACACTTAAAACTCGAGAACGGCTGGACCGATATTTATGATTTTTGTGTTTTTGGATTTGTCTTCGTCGGGAATAGCATATTATGATATTTGACAAATAAATAAATTTCCCCGCGGGCGACGCTGCGGGGCGCAGCTAGTAATAAATAAAATGAAGTACCTAGGTTATATTATACTATTATTTAAAGTATTAAATAATAGTATAATATTACCTACTTCATTTTGGCTATCTATCGGAACAAATAAATAATTCAAGTGTATGTTTGTTTTGTAATTAACGACAGTTTTTTTACATATTACCTATATCTCTAAGTATGTACCTATACAGGGTGTAAAACATTATCAGGGTATAAAGTATTATCAAAAAAATTTAGAATACTAATACCATGATTATAAACATATTTTTAAACCCATGGATATTGTTTCAGGATTGATTCATTCCGTCTCACAACAAGGGCGCCCCATCATTATTGTGGCAGGCCACAGATTCCGTAGGCTTCGCGAAAAGGGGTTCAAAGTCTACTGGGTTTGTTCTGCACATAAAAGTTGTCACGCTGTGGTACATACTACGCAGGATCATACGATGATTCTTAAATGTTATAATATTCATAACCATTTTATAACATTTGCCAAAACAGTTTCAGTTATTTTATTTATGAAACCCATTGGTTGTTTATTATGGGTCATTAAAGGTCATTAAAGTCATTAAGGTCATTAAGCTCATTAAAGGTCATTAAAGTTGTTTCTTAGTTTGCATCAAATTTGAAATAGTAAACTTAAAAGAGAATAAAAATAATAATAATAATTGACACTACCTTCTAACTGAGTCATGATGCGCTTTAATTACTTATGAATAAATATTTTAAAATTATGAATACGTTGTTGGTACTTACATTATAAGCCTCCAGAGAATTAAGTCTTAGGCTACTTTTATAGCGTAGTCATTATTATAACATGGGTTTTGTCGTACAAATATACAGATTTATTTTATGTACTTACGTTCTTAGCTAGGGAAGAACGATTAATTTTTTATAATGGTGTATAGCTCTTAAGAAATTGATGGTACTGTTTGGAAAATTCCACCAATATGAATTTATTTTCATAAAATCCATTACGTTGTTTCAGAATTCATTTTTACCACCTCGAAAAAAGGATTTCCCATTATTACCGTGGAAGGATACAGATTCCGGAAAATGCGAACCCATGGTTCTAAAAACCACTGGATTTGTTCTACACATGGTAGTAATCATGGTTGTCGTGCTAAGATACATACATGGTTGGATAATAAGACGGTTCTTAAATGTTCTAATATTCATAACCATTAGTTTTATTTGCTGGATGCGGCAAGCTGAAGACAGGGCGCTATGGCGCTCATTAGGGGAGGCCTATGTCCAGCAGTGGACTAATATAGGCTGATGATGATGATGATTAGTTTTATTTATCCTTCAAAACTGATTGTATTTTTATGCATGGTATACAATGGTTGTCCATTAAACAAATAATCTTATAATTTGTAAAATTGATTGTTTCTTTTTGATATAAATGACATTTTGTTATATTTTTTTTATTTCTTTGTAATAATGAACCATTTTGTCTTACTTGACTTAGTTGTACATATTGAAATTAAAATTATAAAGCGTCAATTCTGTAAAAACTACATGAACACTAATAAACAGTTGGAGTATTATTAGTAAGCTCTCGGATTTAATGATGTTTATTTGTCATAAAATACAAACAACATTTGCCTATATCAATGCAAAAAGTCGTGTTATAAAACAAAACCAAACCAAAACCATAAATTAATTTATTTTTCTTGTTGGTTGGTGTAATGGCTGCAAAGACTTATCTTTGCAGCATCATAAATTATATGATACCTCATACTTTCGCTTTTCCTCTTCAAAAACGCGAATATAATGTTGTGTCTGTCTGTCTGTCCTTGATAAACGGATCGTATTGTAACTCGGCGGAGAGACATATTTTATCCCAGAAAGATCCAATCTTTCTAGGATAAAATATGTCTCTCAAGAATGGAATGGAAAGTGAAATGATGAACACAAGAATAAATCCCGGAAACCGTATGTGAAGCTAGTTTGTTACTATTTATTATCTGTATTTATTTTATAATCACTTACGACCCGAGAGATGGTGAGTGTTCTGCGCATCAGCATTGCCATACAGCGTGGTAATGCAGCCTGAATTTTGGGGACGCTTCCGACTGGTATTGACATGGATGGAGTTGTTTCAGTTTAGTTCTATTCCTTGATTGTAATTTTCGTTGTAACTTACGTCACTAATGAAGCATACCTGGTTTTTTTTCAGAAAT
Source organism: Eupithecia centaureata (assembly GCA_944547425.1). Taxonomy (NCBI): domain Eukaryota; kingdom Metazoa; phylum Arthropoda; class Insecta; order Lepidoptera; family Geometridae; genus Eupithecia; species Eupithecia centaureata. The sequence goes on from OX155680.1 coordinate 12,966,123, forward strand.
GATTTTCTCTACCTCCCAAAAAGGTCGCCCGCTCCTTAATTTGGGAGGCTACAGATTCCGTAAGCGCCAGAACGTAAACAGCAAAAAAGTTCAGTGGGTTTGCTCCACACATAAGGATTGTCGCGCTATCATACATACGTCGCTAGATAATACGAAGATTTTAAAGTGGTTTAATGTTCACAACCATTAACTAGTTTTTAAGATGCATTATGATGGAAACTTTGCAAGTTATTTTTTTAGCCATGTATTTTTATTTCGATTATAATTATTTAAATGCGGCTTTGCCCGCGTGAAAATTGATGTACTTCGCATACGAATTTCAATATTTTTTTAAAATAAATGGTACTTTTGAAAAAAAATTACATTTGTTTTCATCCAGTACCTAGTATTTACTACCAGTACCTAGTATTTACTACCAGTACCTAGTATTTACTACCAGTACCTAGTATTTACTACCAGTACCTAGTATTTACTACCAGTACCTAGTATTTACTACCAGTACCTAGTATTTACTACCAGTACCTAGTATTTACTACCAGTACCTAGTATTTACTACCAGTACCTAGTATTTACTACCAGTACCTAGTATTTACTACCAGTACCTAGTATTTACTACCAGTACCTAGTATTTACTACCAGTACCTAGTATTTACTACCAGTACCTAGTATTTACTACCAGTACCTAGTATTTACTACCAGTACCTAGTAGTCACTAGGTAACAACGTTAAAGCTATATTTTTTGAGTGAATCGAACCAAGGATTTTTTCCCATATCTACTCGAAACTTTTTCACAACCTTTAAGGATGATTTTGTCAAAAAAAAAAAATATTGAATTCCATTAATTCTTAATGGTAAAAAAAAGGAATTGAAAAAAATTACCTAACTTAAGACACACAAAATAGTACGCACAGATTTTCGAAAAATTAAATACGAGTGTTATTTTATATGAAACTAGCGACCCGCCCCGGCTTCGCACGGTTTTATTATACGCATAAACCTTTCTCTTGAATCACTCTATCTATTAAAAAAACCGCATCAAAATCCGTCGCGTAGTTTTAAAGATTTAAGCAGTCAAAAGGGCATAGGGAAATAGGGACAAAAAAAGCGACTTTGTTTTATACTATGTAGTGATGAATATTTAGTTTATGGATGTTTTGTAAGCTATAAATTTAATAGTTAAAATAAAAAATTGTTTAGTTTAGAATAGCTTAGGCAAACGGATAGCTATTGACTGGGGTTAGGAATTCAGGTTACACCCTAAGCATAAATAATATCTCTGTTTTTATCATTCTTATGGCTACAATAAAGAAATAGTGAAACAAAGTTTTAAGGAAAAGCACCTTTCCAATATTTCCAATATCTCAGATGGTTATGTATTTAACCAAAAAATACGTGTTTTCTTGGGTATGAAACTTTTCCGATCTTGGAACTTTCATTTCACGGACTGTTTTGCCATAATTATGAACACAAGTCAAGTGTGTGGGCCTTTCCGTCAGAAATATATAGAATTAAAGAGTTTCTCATTGAAACATAAATATCTCTCTAATTCAAAAAGATATAATATATGTAATGTTTTAAGTATGATATCAGACATTCACTTTCGTTTATGAGGTTACTTATAGCTAAATCAAAACCTGATTGCAACATAATATATGTACGTGCTGCTATAATATAAATTTATATAGACATTTATCGATATATTTATTTATGTTATTTAGTTTTTTTATATATTAATTTATTTTTAAACACTTGAATAAAAAAGTCTAAAGTCACTGGATATTTACCCTAATTTGATTCTTTTTAGATATTTCGGCACAATTTGATATCAGGTAAATTTATATCCGTTTGGCCTGAGCATCAGGTCGATGCAACGCGTGACCCGAGAGCTGGTGAGTATCTGGCTCAGCGCATCAGCATTGCCATACAGCGTGATAATGCAGCCATAGTGTCTTGGGGACTCTTCCGACTGATATTGACATGGATCAATTGAGCTACCTGTTTGCAACCGTCTGCAGTTAGCTGAATGGTTTCAATTGTAACTAGTTATAATTTTTTATATTCCTTGATTGTTATGTTCGTTGTTAATAAAGTATTATTATACCACTTTGGTATTAATAACCAAGAATGTTTTAAAAGTTTTATCGTAAACACTGGAACAATGTTTCAGAATTTACTGTTACCAGCTCACAACGAGGTCGTCCCATTATAACCATGGCGGGATACAGATTCAGGAAACATCGAACTTTTGGTTCAAAGATACACTGGATTTGTTCTACACATGGCTGTAATAAAGGTTGTCGAGCTGTGATTCATACGTTGTTGGATTATGAGACAATTCTTAAATTGTATAATGTTCATAACCATTAAGTAGGTACCTAGATTTAACTTTATATTAAAACTTACGTTACTTTCATGATCTTTAAGAGTCTTTTTATTTTTTAAACACTGCAATGTTCACAAGCATTAGTTTATCAAAAATACTAGCTTCCCGCTCGCAGCTTCGCTCGCGTAGACGTATATTTTGTCCTGCTCTTCAATCTTATATAACTACAAATCTTTGTATAGACATGAACTAAATCACTAAACAGTATAAAACAAAGTCGTTTTCTCGGTCCCTATGTCACTATGTATGCTTAAATCTTTAAAACTACGCAAGTGATTTTTTAAATAGAGTGATTCTAAAGGAAGGTTTATACGTATAATAAAACCGTGCGAAGCCGGGGCGGGTCGCTAGTACTTAACACAAAGCCAAACTATGAATCTCACGGTTTAATAATCCATTGTATCCCAGTATCAAGAATATTTGAAAAACACTTTGAATTATAATTGAAACACGTTATCAGAATCAAAATTATTATTTTATGCAACCGTCTGCAGTTAGCTCAATGGTTTCAATTGTAAATACTAGTTGTAATTTTTCTATTCCTTTGCTTGTAATTTTCGTTGTTAATAAAGACTTTCAAAAAAAAAAGGCTAAAGCCATATTACAGCCAAAAAAAAAAAAATTATTTTATGATATTAATATTTTCTGTGTTTCTTGCAAATTAGGCCACTGGTTTAAGAGTTATAAAAAAAAAATTCATTCTTAGGGTGGAATTTTCAAAAATTCCTTTTAATCGGGGGTAGTAAATACCTACCCCCTTGGTAAACGTAGTGTAGGATGCCCTCCGGCCAGGTGGGATGACGATCTGCGAAAGACTGCTGGCAGATTCTGGATGCGTCAGGCTGAAAACAGGGCGCTATGGCGCTCATTAGGAGGCCTATGTCCAGCAGTGGACTAATATAGGCTGATGATGATGATGATGAAATACCTACCCTACAAATTTCATCTTTCTAGCTTCTGCGCGTTTTGGTTATCTCCCAGGAAGAGGTTCTTATAGAAATAAGATGATAGGTTGTCCCTCTAACTAATAAACTTAAACAATATCTACGAGTCTTTAGTTTTCTTTATTTTAATATTAGAATAAATAATACTGGTGAAGCGTGCACGAAGGGTTCCGTGCCAAAATAACGTTCATAGTTAGGTAAAATACACTGACTCATGTTGAAAACACATTACTTAATACAAATTTACAATATGTATTTTTTCAGATACTATATTGATGAAACGGTCGCGTCAAGGTAAACCCCTTATAATCATAGGGGACTATACGTTCTATAAGTACAAAGTCTTCGGTTTGAAAACTCACTGGTACTGTACAAGGAAAAGAGATGGATGCCACGCTATTTTGCACACATTAGAGGACATGACCTTTATCAAATGTTATAATGTTCATAATCACTAATATCCCTAAGAGATAAAGAACACTATCAGACTGTGTTATTACAGTACAGCATGCAGCATCTGCCTGCAGTCTTTAAGAGGTCTTTGAACCCCAGCGGTTGTCAGTTCTTCGTGACAAATGGCCTACCACTCGCTTCTTCAGCTTGTGATTTTGTGAAATATGCTACAAAAAGCAGTTTCCTTTTAATCCTATAATTTTATCTTCTAATTTTCTTGTTATTATAATAAACACCAATAAAATTAATTGTGTTGATAAATTCAAAGCTTTTATCGAATTCATTAAATCATACTTATCATTTTAAATAAGTAGTTATCATTCTAAATAGTTACTTTGTAGTAAGACTCTGAACTTCAAACTTTGATCTATGATTAGTAGCTAGTTTAGTGCTAGAACTCTTCCCACAGCGTCAATAAGCCAGGATGCTTGACATGCTATGTTATATTTACTAGGCTCTGAGAAACATAAAAAATATCCCTTTTTTTAGTATTCATTAATCAGGACCAGGTGACTCAAACGCATTTATCAAGCGATGATTTTTATACAGATTTTCATTGAAATGTTAAAAAAATCGCCTTTGCTTAAATCTGAGATGCGTTTGAGTATCCGCGCTTATGTTGCACTCAGATGCGTAGCAAATGTAGTGTACTTACGATTTTACCTCCATAGACTATACTGTTACAATGGCTCGTCAAGTGTGTTTATACTTTTTGTCATAATGCCGATACCGTAAACTTAATAATTTGATACTTACTTTAAGCCCATATTTTTTATTCACAGAGGTTCAGCTGCTCCTGTCCAAATCGAATAAAGGGCACCCAATGGTCACCGTTGCGGGAAACAGATATGATAAAAGAAGAATTAATGGTGAAAAGACTTTTTGGGCTTGTAACAAAAGTTCGAAGGGTTGCCATGCTACTATACAGACTTTGAATGATTTGACAGTGATTAAATTTAATAATGTTCACAATCATGAATGATTGTGAACATTAAAAAAGCACGTGCAAATGTCGGCTAGGATGTTTGTTGATATAATAGCAATAATATTAATGGTCCTTAAAATCATACGAGCCAATAAGCGAATAAAGAAATTCATAAGTAAAATTGCATTTTTCTGATCTTAATCATGAAGAGAAAACTTTTGAACGACTATAACTTATGCGCACGTAACCTAAGACCCTGCTACATGTATTTTATTATTACTACTGCCAGCCTACGCTGTTCATTGGCTGCAATGGCGAATAAAAATCAAAAGAAGTTATTTTCTATAGATACTACTCATTGATACTAATGAGTGTCGAAAATAGTAAATGAGAGATAAATTCACTATTAGGTTTCTCTGAATATGATCTGTTGTTACATGAGGTAAGTACCTAATGTAAATGGTGAATTTACTGGATGAATATACCTACTTTTAAAATGAGCATATTATGCACTACATACATATTTACTTGTTTACAGGAATTCGAATGACAGTATCACAAAAAGGTCGCCAATTGCTTCTGGCAGCTGGCTACAGATTCAACAGACAAGGAGGCAGTCAAGGGAAGCTGTATTGGAAATGTTCCACACACACGCAGAAAGGTTGCCGCGCTGTCATACACACGCTGCCGAATATGAAAATCATCAAATGCCATAACGTTCATAATCATGAACGATTCACAACTAGAAACTATTATTAAAGCCTGCGTGGAATTTGCATGAGCAAACTTAGCTTTAGTTATTGACGTCACAATAACATTAGTACAAAAGTTTGGATGTCTCTTACCTCTTCATGCCGAAAGTTCTGATCAAATCGCCTGAAAATTTACATAGATGTAATTCTAGACCTGGATTAACATATAAACGAAAACCTGTGCAAGGCCGCGGGCATAAGCTAGTTATAAATCATTGCATGCATACACCATAGCTAACGTTATTTTTAGGAAATTTAGTTTAGATAGTTGTACTCAAACACTATCTCATTCATCTTTAGTCGTTATATCGACCCCGTATTATCATCGAATCAACTTTCAAATGTGTTTCTACGCTTAATTTTTTTTTTAATCCTCCACTCGAACTTACCTTACAAAATTTCCCTATATTGGTTTTGGTGGTTCATATGTATTGGTTTTCCCAGTATATCGGTAATTTCAGGATATAATATTTTTGATGATTGATTGGGGAGGCGAATGTCCAGCTGTGGACTAATATAGGTTGATGATGATGATGATGAATGATTTAAAAATAGTAAGTAAGTTACTTTGGATTATTTTATAATTCAAATGTCTAAATTTTTATTCAGAATTTTTATTTCTAGATCAAAGAAATAGTAGTCTTTGAGGGTCAAATGTATATTTTCTTTTATTATAACGTATTTATCGATCTGTGTAATATATGTAAATAAAGAACCTATTCTGTGAAACATTCAAAAGTATGTAAGTGGTTTATATTTTTATTTACTGCTTATGCAAAGATCGTATACACGAGTGTAGATACAAAATATAACAAAGCAAGGTTGACGTATTTGTAATTAAAGTGCACATTGTTATAGATGGTGATTATCACTTGACGTTGATGACTTCAAAAAACGGTCATCCAATCATTGGTATTGGAAGATATCGATTTCTTAAGCACCAAAAGCTTGGTGTAAAAGTCCATTGGAAATGTTCCACCCATTCCCATCGTGGTTGCCGCGCCCGCCTTCACACTCTTGAGGATATGACCATCCTCAAATTTCACAATGTTCACAATCACTAAACATAATAACAACTAATAACTAAATTGATAGATTTTGTACAAAAAAATCCATAATACTTTTTATTACATAGCACTTTTATACTCATAAATATTGTTATTTTAAGTTTAACTTTACCTTTTATAGATACAATTTTTTAAAATCTTTAAAGCACCTTAAGATCTTTTGAAAGTCTGATTTTTAAAATCGTTAAATACTTCAGAGTTTAACGCTTAGGTGTAGGTATTTTATTATAGATCTGTATGGTGAATTGGCAAAAATCAGTCATCCTGTGATTTTATTAGATGGGTAATCGATTTTGTAAGGATAGACGGTGAAAGGAAATGTTCTAAACATGATTCAGGTTGCCGTAGCCGCTTCCACACTCTTAGAGCTAACAAGACAGTTCTTAAATATTGTTATGCTCATAATAACTTAAATTAAGAACAAAAATATTCACTGAATGTATGTTTATTTTATGGCCATTTTATTGTATCAACGTGACAAGTGATATCTATGTATCTACATCGATACACATGGAGAAATTAGCACATCAGGAACTTTAAAGTATATTTTTAAAATTGGTAATAAATAATAATTGAAGCAGGTCTAATGATGATAGACAACATTTATAGTCAAAATTAACGATATGACGAGATCACATCATGGCAATCCTATATCGATGATATACTACCCTGTCATGTTTACAGCAATCCCAACGTAAGCAAAGTACGAGTGTTCTGCAGCCTTAGCCAAGCGGCATTCGCTATGAAGCGATTCCATTTCTATAATCGTCATCGCTCACATCGCTCGCGAAGTTCGATTGGTAGACAAAGTAACCTACGCGTAGCGATCGCCTTTTCTATTCGATTGATCGCTAAATACCCCGCTTAGTCTATGGTTTTCTATAGCAAACGTCAAATGTGTCATTAGCTTATTTTGCTCATCTCTATTACGTTCCGGTTTATGCAAAACTTCATTTTATTCAAGAAAAGTTTTTTATTATTTACTACGTGTAGAGGCTTATTATAATGAATTTTTGATTATTTGAGTCTCGTATTTAAATTCTACGGCATAATTGATGAGTTGAAATGGAAATAAAAATTATTTGGTTTTGCGAACTAACTTTTTGAAAAAATCTTAGTCAATTGAAATGAAACGCAGTGCATCTATCAGTACTTACTTAACTTTTTGGAGGGCGCTCTTGAAAATTGAAATTATTTAAGCCACTTCAGCTGAGCTAAAGGAATTAAGAGCACCTATACAAAAGCGTTATCATAAAACACTTCCAAAGTTTCAAGTCGCAAGACAGGCAGGTACTTTTTGTAAACAATGTCGCGATTCACAAAGAAATATTTAGAACATGAGCTCTTTAGTTTATTTATGTTACGTTACAACCACGGAGACCTTGCAACCTTGACCTTAAATTATAAATACTACTGCATTTTGGTCTCTACAGCACAGGGTATCCTAGTGTAATGAATGATCAAAGTGAAATCACTATTATTGGTATCTAGATAACTACCAATAATAAGAATAATTTTAAGTTAATGTGATTAAGTTTTATGTATCTGCCTATGTCTGTATTTGTGATCAATAAATTTACTTTACTTACTTTAAACTCCCGCCTGGTGCGCAGGGACGTTCGAGGGTTTGAATTTGCTGAGCCTGAAGTGCTCAATAAACAATAATTCGGGCATTTTATCATCACTTTCCAATTGCCGCCAAGAATGGTAGTTTGTGCGGCGTCTAAACCAAGTGTTTTTATTTTGAGCTGACCACAGCAAACGCAGCGTTATGCATCTTTAGTTAGGTATGCAACTAACTAACACCAAATTTATTTTAAAATCACAAAACAAACGACGCAGTAAACACTCCCTAATGATTTCTTCCTACAGCTGTTTATGAAATCGCCATTTTGTTTCGATATCTACAGGGTCTTAGCGTTCGCTAGTGTTCCATCAAGAGAATCGACAACTAAGCGAATTCGCTTGTCAAAAGTGCCACTTGGCTAGGAATTTGTATGAAGTAATCGTTCGATGTTGTCGATTCGTTTAGTGGAATAGAAAAGTATGTTACATTGTCTACCAATATTCTATTCGTTGGAAACAGATCACGTGATATATCTAAGGGATATGTCAAACCCATACATTTTTGGACTTATCTACTATCGCTTTCGCTAACTGATTGTTACATTGTCTAGGCCAGCTGGTTCACGATTAATAATATTATCTTTCAAAACTTACTGTAAAGTTACCATCTGTCTTAAAGAAAGAAAGACAAAATAAACAAAAAGGAAATAAAACAAAGGATTTATAAAAAAATACGAAGTTATATTTTATATATAATATAAGATTATCTACATAAAAAAACATTCAAAAGTTAACATATATTTAAGACACAAAGTCTAGGAGAACAAGTTTCTTTAAACTATCATCAGAGGTTATGGTAATTTTGTAATAATATCTATGTAATGCTTAGTAATCAATTCAGTAAACAACGGTTGGTTCTATTTAGATTTAGATATTTGTTTATTTTGGGTGAAATAAGTTATTCAATAATGAGATTAAAAAGGATTTAGGTGTAAAAATAGAACAATCGTTTTCAAATTCCTTATTATAATTTTACAGGAATCGAACAATCATCGGTGTGAATTTCAATGATACCTTTACACTAAATTCCACAAGATTGAGGTACAATTTTAAAGATAATTATGACCGTGTTTAAATATTTACATTCTTAAATACAATGCATAGTTTAAGAAACTAGTGATTACATACAAATAAGACAAAGATAAGGTAAATACATTTAAGATAAATTATAATTTATCTTTTTTTTACTTTTTACTGTGTGGGTTGTCCAACATTACTATTGTTTCTTGTAACGGATAGAGGGGAATGAGTACCTACCAACTTATTAAATTAGCCTGACAGGTCATTGTGCTTAGAGTAGATACCCAATTTTTGTTACAGACAGCAGTTTCAATTTGTCGTCAGGAATAATACATGCGTGGTCAAGACGCGGTCGGCCGATGATAAAAATTGAGGAATTTCGGTTTTATAAACATCGAACGCACGGTGCAAAGGTTCATTGGAGATGTTCGGAAAAATTACGACAGGGTTGTCGTGCCGTAATACACACTCTTATAGATATGACCGTCCTCAAATGTTATAATGTTCACAATCACTAAATTAGGATTTAAAAAATTGTATTTGACAGCTGTTAAATAAATTGTACTGCACAATGCCCAAAGAAACATCATCTAACTATAAAATACACAGACCTGTAAGTATTTATGGGACGATACTAGATAAATTAATATGATAGAAAGAAAAATGAAATTTAAGAGGTTACCTGTATTCAATTACATATGTATGGTTACAGTAATTTTAGGCCTTCCAAGCCCAGAATTCGAAATCACTATACCTACTGTTACATTTGTATTTCTATCAAATTTTTTTTATTTTTATGTGTAGTTAAAAGAATAATGAGCGGCGAAATAAGTATGATTCATAAACTCACGAATGCATCTAATTGATCTGAATAGATCATCTGATTTATTTGTATTATCAAGAAAAAATGTGATATAATGTTTATGTTGGGCTATATCATTTTATTTTCTTCGCACAATACAGCCAATAAAGTATGTGTGGGTTTCTTTTCTGTCTTGTATACTTGAGCTAAAATATTTTAATGTATTTTCTTACAGGACTGAGTCTAACTACATCAGTGCGTGGCTATCCCATACTTGTGTTGGCAGGGTACAGGTTCAACAAGCATCGAAATACAGGCTCTAAGTTTTACTGGAAATGTTCTACACATTTACAGAAAGGTTGCCGCGCCGTCATACACACGTTGCACGATATGACTGTCTTGAAATGTTACAATGTTCATAATCATTAATTTCGTAGTAAGCCATTTGATTACTGTTAATCGAAAATACATGGCGTTATAAAAATAATCGCTTTCCGCATAATCTTATCTGCTTGTGGATTGTGTAGGATACATTCACAAATACATGTGACGGAATTGGTCTTTTGGTTTGACCGGTATACTTCGAGTGAGTTTAGATGAATAACAGCAGGATTTCTATTTTTATAGTATTCTAAATGGTCATTCGTACTATTTTGTCTGTATAAAGTTACTATTTATGTTATATACATAGTTACGTATAGATTTTTATTTTACCGGTATATTTAATTATTTAGATTAATTAATATGAGACTAATATTATGACTTCACGCGATTCAGTCAGCCTCGGTACTCTATGGACCCAAGGGGAACAAATGCGTAGGCTCTGGCGAATCCTACATATTTGCGCCTCTTGAGATCCTCAGCCAAACCTGCCGCCGCACCAGCCTTCGCGGATGTACTTGAAAGACGTCTTTCTTTTCCCACGCAATCAGCCTCCTCAATTCCCATACAAATACAATACAATATGATTTTATGGATATCGAATATTGTTTTAATTTAAATTAAAAAAAAAACATTTTATTCCTGTTATGTACTTTACGATAATCATTGTGAAATTTCAAAGGATGTCATTGTCAATCACTGTCAATCACATTTTATGTATTGTGTTTAATTATGTTATGCAAGGGAGCAGTTAAATAACACGAAAGGGGTAAAAAAAATGTTATTTCTGGAACAAAAATTCAAATTTGTAAAATCCGATATCAGAAGTTGATCCTCTTGGGGTCCTGAATCCTCTCTGTTGGTTCACCTATACATTGTATTACGTGGCACCTTTTATATCACGTTTTTTTTTGTATACCTTATGAACAAGAATACACTAATAAGTTCAAAACACATCTTTTTTCCCGTAACTTTAGTAAACTAGTTATTTTAGTTATGTTATCATGTTTCCTAATTATATTATGGAACTTTAATGTAGTTCATTGTCTATCGTTTATTTTTTTAGAGATCGAGTATACAACCTCAAAAAGAGGAAAACCCATTATCGTAGTGTCTGGGTACAGATTCAACATAACGCGGTCTCAAGGATGCAAGACGTATTGGAACTGTTCATCTCATTTTTCACGAGGCTGCCGTGCGGTTATACACACGTTGGAAGATATGACCATAATTAAAATGTCTAATGACCATATCCATTGAAGATAATCCCAAAATATTATTATTGCCATTTGGTTTGTGGTTGACTTTTATTTATCATCTTGAAAGATTCGAAATGCACATTAAGATAGTATAGTTATTTAAGTTATACAAAATTTCAGCCATTAAAATATATTTATAACTTAGAATATCAGAACCACTCGGTGGTTTTATTGATAATAAATAAATAAAAGTGAAAAGTATTGGGCCTTTCTTAGGAATGTATTTTATAACTACACATTGAGTTAATATTTTGCCTTTGTTATTTTTTATGTTTTACACTCTTGAATGAACCATTATTTTTTTCAGTAGTAACACTGCAAGCATCTCGACAAGGCCGTGGATGCATTATGTTTTATGGACACAAATTTACCAAGCACCAGGTCACAGGTACTAAGATCCATTGGTACTGTTCAAAAAGAAAAGGATGCAAAGCTGTTATACATACATTAAAAGATATGACTATCGTAAAGTGTAACAATACACATAATCATTGACGAAGGTCTGCCTGCGACGCAGGAGATTCCGGGAACCAGCTTGAGAAAAATGTTTGTACGATCTACAAATATTTGTTCCTGGGTTCTGGGTGTTTTCTATTTAAAGTAAAATATCTATGTAATTTTATTAAGTATATCAGTCATCTAGTACCCAAAACACAAGCTCTATATAGCTTGGGGCTAGATGATGCTGTATGTATTGTCTAGCATTATTTATTTTATTACTTAGATATTTATTGTAATTATATCACTACATAGTATAATACTAAGTCGCCTTTTCTGTCCCTATTTCCCTATGTCCCTTTGACTGCTTAAATCTTTAAAACTACGCAACGGTTTTTGATGCGGTTTTTTTTAATAGATAGAGTGATTCAAGAGGAAGGTTAATTCTTATAATAAAACCGTGCGAAACCGGGGCGGGTCGCTAGTTTATGATCAAACAAGTTTTTATGATAAGTAAAGTAGTAAACTTATTTGCATAGGTACTTTATCTATTTCCCTTCAACAAATCAACTCGGACTCATATTTGACACATTTAGGATTCTTTGTCTTTCTAATTTAGTATGCTAAATACGAGGTAGGTACCTAACTAAATGTTTTTCAGAAAAAATCCTTTCAACATCACGGCCAGATCAAACTAGTATTTATCGTAGATTGGTACAGATTTACGTAGGAGATAAGATCCATTGACATTGCGCCAGAGGAAAAGGGTATCGTGCCATTATTCCTACATTAACATTAATGACATGACTATCACATTAAAAAATCTCTTGAAAATATAATAATTTTAATGAATTGCCTACAAAAATAGACATCTTAAAATGTCGACTCTGTCAGAACTCTTCCATGATAGGTAAGTATTTAATTTTTTTTTAAGATGTTAAAAAAATAATGCCTTTTTTTATTTAATTTTAAGCACTAGCTATTATCACTAGCTTTAAAAGGTGTATACCTAGGTTCAAACGTTTTATTAATTCTCAAAATGACACTATCAGTTACTTGAGATTTGAAGAACTCTTTTTTAAATAGCGATGTGATCGATCACCAATGGTTCCTCAAAATTCCCAACTATTAAAGTCTCCACTCACAGAAGCCGGAGGCGGAGCGTAGGCGAAGGCCTGCCGGTTTTTCCTATGGCACCGCGCCGCCACCGCCTCCGGTGTGTGTGTAGTCTTTGATATGATTCAATAGGATAAAACTGGCACGCCTTCGCCTCCGCTCCGTCTCCGGCTTCTGTGTGTGGAGACCTTTATGGAGTTAGACATTATAAGGTGTGAGTAATGCATTTTAATATCACAAACAAGGCTGCTACGCCATTCTACATACATGATATAGATGACATGAATAACACGATATTTCACAATGCAAAGCTTGTCTTTTCTTGGGTTTCTTGTTATATCTAGGGTAGATAGTCCAGTATTTTTTTGTGAAAGAGTTATTTTATTGACTTTACAAAATGTTTCAGATATCCATATCTCCAGGTCAATCAGAGGCAATCCTATTATAGTTGTAAATGGATACAGGTTCAAAAAAAATAAAGTTTTAGGATGCAAGATCAACTGGAGATGTGTCAAGCAAAACAAGAGTTGTAAAGCCGTAATTCATACGTTCGAAGACATGACCATTATTAAATGTTATAATGTTCATAACCACTAACACTTAAAGGGCTCCCTAACATAACATTGTCTCACTATTTTGAATTTTTCAACAAATATACATATTCTGTAGTGTTATACATATTTATTAGAAGTTGGCCTAATCACATAAATAATAACAAGTATCTCACGCATCATTTAAGCAAGTGTTGGATTGGATACGGAAACTTCTATCACATTCGTATAGCATTGCAAAATTTTCATATTTAATACAAAGTAATATAATAAAAAGCTGAAGTGGCAATGGGCCGGCCATATCTCGCGAAGAACCGACAACCGTTGGGGTAAACGTGTTCTTGAGTGGAGACCGCGACTCGGTAAACGTAGCGTAGGACGCCCTCCGGCCAGGTGGGATGACGATCTGCGAAACACTGCTGGCAGATGCTGGATGCGTCAAGCTGAAGACAGGGCGCTATGGCGCTCATTGGGGGAGGCCTATTTCCAGCAGTGGACTAATATAGGTTGATGATGATGATGATGATGATGAATATAATAAAACTTAACGCATTGTATCGTACTGTATTTCTTACAAAAACCCTGTAATTAAAATCCATTTTATTCTGGTTAAGAAGGCAGGGTGGGTGAATTAAACCACTCAAACTTTTTCAGAGGTTCACTATACAACATCGAAACAAGGCAAACCAAACATCGTCATGGCTGGATACAGATTCTGTAAAAAGCAAGTTATAGGGCAGAAAACACACTGGCAATGTACTACTAGAGGTTGTCATGCAGTTTTGCACACCTTGGATGATATGACTTTGGTTAAAGTTCGAAACGTTCATAATCATGATTCGACGACAGCGAAAGGATACTGCTTTTAAATATCCCATGTATTGTGCTACATTTTCAATTAAACACTGCAAATCAATTTTTATTTTCATAATTAGGTATATCAAAACTGCAATTATAGGGTTTATAGTTTTATAAATACCTACCCAATTTTTCTTAAAGAAACAGATATCAGTATCAAACAGGTATCAGTACGAAGATGTCTGAACCAAAAAATGAGAAACGTTATTTAATTTTTACTTGGATGAAAAGAAAGAAAGATTTTTTATTTACCTTACGAACTACTACAAAATAAATCTAAACTACTATTTAATGCTATGGTACCTAATTTTAATTTGTGCGTAGCAAAATAAAGTTATTATACCAAAACTGGAATGAAACAAAACTGCATGCATTTGGTTTCTAAATCCAATGGCTGTGTACCAGGTGCAAAGCTGTCAGCTGTCAGGTCGTGTGGCATAATTCAGAAAACAATATAACAGTGAAAAATACTCCTACTTTTCGTTCATACGTACCTAATCCATAAGGATCTACCAATTTTTATTCTCTGCAGTGAAAATTTAGTTTTGCATGTCATGCTAGCTTCCATTTAACTAATTCTTTATGTTTTCTCGTAGTGCTGTACGAAGTAAATACATTCTAAAAGTACTTTGTAACACGGTTTAGGTATTTTAATAAACAGTGCACTTTCGATCTCGTAACATTTAGATTTCCTTAAACTGCATTAATTATTCGAAAATTTAGTTTAGTATGTGAAACCACAGTAAAAGCAAGATGTGTTTTATTATATTTGAGTTTAAGTTACTCATGTATAATGTAAACTCAAAGATTTAAATATATACCACACCCAACTTACGATCAAGGAATAGAAACAAATTAAACTAGTATCTACAATTGAAACAAATGAGCTAACTATAGACGGTTGCAAACAGTAGAGGTATCTCAACTGATCCATTTCAACACCAGTCGAAGCGTGAACTCAAAGTGCTTTATTTCCTTTAGACCTTACAGGACACTTGGACATGTCAACCAGCGATTACCTGTGTCGGAGACAGCCACAGAGAAACTTTCAGCTTTTATACAATAAAGAAGGTCTGTCCGTCGTTGAATCTTAGGCTATTAGAATGTTAGCAGTAGTAGTTAATGTAGAAGTTTATATTCCACTTTAGTAAAATATTGCATGCATTAAGTTTTTTTAATGATCTGTTTGATATAATTACAGAAAAAACTAACAAGGAGAAAGGTCGCTTTGACTTCTTTGTCAAACATTTATCTTCTAAAAAATCGCAAAATAGCATTAGTACTACAGAAGAAAAAAATAAACTATGCCACGCAAATTACGACAACAGTCACGCAGACAACGACGGCTACGATAACGACATTAACAAATATAATAGATCTCGAGTATCTACAACTGATGGTAATAATCGTGTACTTTATGCTAAAGGCACCGCCTTTACCACCACCGAAGCCAACAGCAGTAGCAGCAGTTCAACAGTAAGAGATTTTGACTCAGACGATTCCGTTATGGGTGGAGATAACGTGCCTCCACAAAAGAAAAACGACCGAGGTAGTGTGATAGACTCCGACTCAGAAAACAATATTCGCGTATCAGAGGCACCTGAACAAGAATATTTTGAGCCCGAAACCCAGACTGACCAGATTTCCGAACCTCTAATCCAATTCACCAAGAAAGGAACTATACGTAAACGCAAACATTATGACATGTCATTGGAAGAGCGCATAAAAATGAAAAAGTTTTTAAAGAATTATACCCAGTATTGCGTTAAGCCGGGTTGTGGAGAAAAATGTAAAAAAAATTGTTCTTCAAAAATATCTGAAACAGAGAGAGGGATATTAAATAAACAGTTCCGTAGTTTCAGCTGGAGAGAACAACACACATTCATAGCCAACAATACGTCTCAAACTAAACCGGCCAGACGAACACAAAGAAAAAACCCTAATTTGGAAAAAAATTACCGTGGAAAAACTGTAACATACTTTCTATCAAAAGAAGATGGCGAGAAAGTTACTGTGTGTAAGTTTTTCTTTTTGACAACGCTTGGTTTTAACAGAAAGAACGACAAAGCTGTAAGAAATGCTTTAAAAGCACAAACACAATAATCAAAGGATTTGCGAGGTCCAAATGCCAACCCTAAAATAATCAAAACCACAAATAGTAGACTATTGATTATACATATAATAAAAAAATATCCTATAACGCACAGAAGGGAACATGCACCTAATCGAAAATTATGAATAAGTGCGAAAAATGTGAAATATATAAATGACACAACCCTGATCTAATGGAAATCTGTCAACGAAATTGCAGTGAATGTGAGGAATACGAAAAACATCACAGAAGATAAACGTTTTAAGACAGAAATACAATGAAGACAAACTCGTCAAATGAAAATCCAAAACCAGAACATTCCATGTATATGTAAACTCTTTACGTATTGAAAATAAAATAATATATAAAAAATACTGAATCCAGATATATGTATTGATTATTCTTAGATTCTGCAAGTACTTACAATTATAAAAATACGTTTTCAAGATACATTAGTTTCAGTTGCACTTTTAACAGTCATATTGTACCAATAGAGAAACCCTTCCGACATTAGGTCTTTGTAGCCCGTGTTGTAGGATAACAGAGAGCATTTCTAAAAGGTGTTCATGTGTCCTCGTCTAGGTGAGTTTAGGGTTGCGAAATTTTGCGCAAGACTGATTTTATTTAATACCAGTTTTGTGCCACTTAGAGACAAGAAATTGCGAGCCACGAGGGATACATTTGCTTGTACATGGCACGTAACTATTGCAGACAGAAGATGAATGATAAGTATCAAAATCAAGATTTTTTTGGAACTCCTGCAGCTTACTCTGATGATACCAACTGTCGTAAAATGTGTTACACCAATATTTCTTTTGTTTTTATATTTGTTTACAAAAAATGTCAATGTTCTTGAATTGCGGTATAGAGACTTGCAATCAAACAAAGACTACCTTTAAATTACATTAAATACCGTTTCCATTATTATGAAATAATAGTTTATTCTTGTTTATCTTTTTGTGTTATCACATAGAACTTAATAAAGGTGACAATAATTTAAAAAATACTCAGTGTTTGTATCTCTTACTTATTCTTGTCATGCCGAACCGACACGAAATAATCATTATTTGAACAGTTCTATTAGACTCGGCAAACGTAGTGTAGGACGCCCTCCGGCCAGGTGGGATGACGATCTGCGAAGGACTTCTGGCAGATGCTGGATGCGTCAAGCTGAAGACAGGGCGCTATGGCGCTCATTAGGGGAGGCCCATGTCCAGCAGTGGACTAATATAGGCTGATGATGATGATGATGATGATATAGGCTAAATAAAATCATAATATAATAATACTATAAGATCAAAACTTTCTAATTAAATACAGTGCGTGGTGACTATTAATGGGTTCTCAGTTCCACTAATAGTAACTTAAAATAACAAGAAGCAATGACGATAATTAGCACACAGTTTGGTAATTTATTTCGAAGTATAACTATGGATCATTCACACTCATAAACATAATATAGTTACACCAAAATAATTTACCTAAAAAAGTATTGAATTACATAGATAAGGTTTAGTACCGTTGCTGGATGTAATAGATAAAGTCCTAGCATGTCAAGACGAACTTCTAGTAATCTGTGCGAGTAGTGATCACAAAGACGACATTAGCCTGTTTCATGTTGTTTACCTCATTGTTCATGGACTTATAATATTTATTTTAAATTCACTAGATATTATAAGCCAGATATTATGCTAGTAAACTGGTGTGGTTGAAATAGTCTAACTCCTTATCCAACAAAACAAAATTTCAATATTCATTACATCAAATCATCAAAAACTTTGGAAAAGAGCGTATGTGCATGATTATATGCGTAATAAAATAATTTTATTCTCTTAATTTTATTAAATTCATTTTATTTTGTTTCAGATATTCAAATTTCTGTATCTGCAAAAGGTCGACAAATCCTAGTAGTAGACGGTTACAGGTTTGGCAAAAACAGGAGGTCGGGTGTAAAAACTAATTGGAGATGCATCACACAAGGAAGGGGTTGTAAGGCCGTCATACATACGTTAGATGACATGACTGTTCTCAAATGTTATAATGTTCATAATCACTAATAACATTGCTCCAACACCATCCTGAGCGCATTGTCCGATAAATGGGACAGTCCACTTATAAGGCACTGCATTCGAACAATGCTGCGATAGCAGATTCGAATGTGGTGATAAAAAAAAACTGTTTTTTCTTAATATTTTCTGCACACACTGTAATTTCTACTAACATAGCCTAAGCTCTTACTAACTACAATATGGATCTATGGTCTGAAATAAAAACATTATTATTATTATTTCACTTTATTTATTTTAATACTCGTTAAAAATACATTTTTTACTATAGAAAACACAAAAATATTATAAAACTAATCTACAGTAAAAAATATATCAAAACGGTGGATCACCGGCCGCGAAGCTAGGCTCAAGCAGCCGGTGACTAGGGTTGCAGACAGAGGATCTTCGTGACGATACGCGCTGAATCCAGGAGAACCGCTTTTTGGATCTGACCCTTGATCCAACTTCCTAGCGAGAGTCTCTTGAGATGTTTATCGAGGCTCTTCGCTATGACCCCGTTAACCGAAACGACTATCGGGACGATGGTCGTTGAATCAACATCCCACATGCTGACAACCTCGTTAGCCAAATTATTATTATTTCACTTTATTTATTTTAATACTCGTTATAAAATACATTATTATTATTATTATTATTGTCTCACTATTGTGAATTTATCAACAAATTTTAGTCAAAGCAACCAAACAAAAGAACGATAAGTACTTAGTGAACCATTGCTGTTCTTTATAAAAAAAAGCAAAAAGCTAAGAAAATAATCTAAAGGTAGCTGGACTGATAAATATCAACAACAGACGTACGCAGCCCTGAGACGCTGTCTGCTTTGCCACGATATATGAGAATGGTGTTGCACAGCCCCTGATATGCACCAGAACACCATAATATTTACATAGGACATTAATTTCATAAATTAATCTTAATTAGTTCACTTTTTCCACTGAACAAATGATGATGACACGGCAAATTACATTCATCATCATCACATTGGCCTCTCCTAGTGAGCGCTATACAACCCTTTCTTTAGCTTGCCGTACCCAAAATCGGCCTGGCCATCCCAACTGGCCGAGGAGCGTTCTACACTCAATAACACGCTTAGTTCGGTGGTTTTCAGTTTTGTGCTTGTTTTTTTTTTAGTTATGCCTATAAATTTAATATATTATGTTTTTAATAAACCTATTTTAAGTAAATGTGACAGTGGTTTCAGTAATCTCCATATTTTGCTATAGTAATAAAAACCTATAACGTCATTTATCTATCTTTGAGAAACCTCTTATTAATTACAGTTGCTATAATAATATTTATAAGTGTTTACTGTCTGAAAACAGTGTACTTATAGGGAAATTTATATCAATTTATAAATACAATTTATCTTACAAAAAGTCGGTACAAGGTCAAATGGCCTGTTTAGTGGGGTTTTACAGAGGGATTCACTGCCGAACTCTACATGATTATGATATTGAAAAAGGTTCTATAGTAGCTAATTCAGGAAAGGTCGCAATCCTGCTCGAATTTTACGCAATTCTCCTTAAATATTATCGATTCATTTATTAAAATGTAAATCTAATATGCAATTTATTTTTAGCTGCACTGATTTTCACTCAATCTCGCTTTGGCGGACCAGCGCTTATCTTGGAAACCTACAGGTATAACAAACGGCCTTCTGCTGGAGGAGAGAAAGCTATGAGAATAGCCGAAGGCTGTCGAGCCACCGTCACCACGGTGTATAATAAAATAGTTAAGATTAATAACGAACATACACAAGTACGAATAGCACCATCAATCATTTAATTAACGGTCTAAGGTTACGTACTTTGGTGACTACTTTTTTAAAATGTAAGTAGGATGATGTTACAAATGAAATACCTTTGTTAGCAACGAAAATTATAATCAAGGAATATGAACAAATTAAAACTAGTATATATGCAAATTAAACAATTGAGCGCACTAGAGACAGTTGCAAACAGTATAAAGGTGTTATACTTATTATAAGTTCCCCTAATTATGATATAAATATCTCCCGCATCATTCATCAGGAAATACATGTATATATATATCGCATTCGCGTTGCATTGTAAATTTTTCACAGTAAATACAAAATTGTATAATAAAACTTGTAACACATTGCAACGAATTGTATTCCTTTCAAAAACCTCTAATCAAAATCCATCTTAGTCTGGTAGAGCATGGGTGCATTAAATCAATCCAAAATTTTTCAGAGATTCAGTATACAACATCGAAACAAGGCAAGCCCAACATCGTCATGGCTGGATACAGATTCTGTAAAAAGCAAGTTGTAGGCCAGAAAATACACTGGCAATGTACTATTAGAGGTTGTCATGCAGTTTTACACACCTTGGATGATATGACTTTGATCAAAGTTCGAAACGTTCATAATCATAATTCGACGACTAAAGGATACTACTATTAACCCATTCAAGCCTGCTGTCCTAGATCTGGGATATGTAAACAACTAACCCTTATTCCCTCCCTCATTTTTTCATTACAATATTTTGATGTTTGTCGAACAACTGATTTGCATCGTCAAATAGTGTAGCTTTGTTGAACAAGTAACATCATTGTAAATTATTGAATAAAGTGGATGAAATCATTGATTGTTTTACATATTGGCGAAAATAAGTTATTGACCAAAGGTGAGTCTGTAAATTTTACATAAACACTAGGTTTTCTTGAAATTTTAGACAATCTTTCACGTAGCTAAATGTCTACCAGTGAATAATGCTATTTTGTTAGAAAAAAATTACGATTCAGCCCGAAATAAAAGTATTTTTATATGGTCTCCTTGAATTGGGACAATGGGCTGATTGCTACATTTATATTTTCTTTCAGGTCTTATAATTTCGAAGGACTTGAGGAAGCTATGCAAAATATTTTAGATGGAGATGATGATCATGATGTTAGTTACGAATTAGTAGCCATTCCTCCGGAGCCGAGCATTCTAACGGATGAAGAAGTGGGTGATGAAGACAATGTCCAGCTGAACATACTGCCGCGTGATATTCCAGGAAGAGTTGAAGTTTTCGAGATCAGGAACGATGATGAGTGCGATAGCAGAGATGATGAACCATTGCAACAATGCCGAAGATTTGAAGTTCAACCGCGTTGATGAAAATGTTACGGTTCGTATGTCGAAATACCCTTACCTGAGAGTAATCTTCAGAAACGGAAGGAACACGCTGAAATCGAGCTTAAACACCTAACACCAGTCGACATATTTGAAAAGATTTTCGACAAGGAGGTTTTTGATATGATTGTCTTGACTACGCATCTATATGCTACGCAGAACAATAACCATGACTTTCAGGTAACAATAGAAGATCTCAAAACATTTTTTGGCATTCTCTTGATTGGATACCACTTACTATCACGGGAACGTCTACATTGGTCTCTGGATGGAGTGCAGTCTCCATACAGACGATGTTACCATTGTATCAAGAGCGATGTCGAAAAATAGATTCATGGCAATAAAAAAGTTCTTACTTTTCTGCAACAATGAAGCTGCTGTCGGCACCACCGATAAGATGTTCAAAATAAGACCACTTGCTGAATTGCTGATCAAGAAAATTCTCTAGTGGGGCGTAATCCATGAGCATCTTATCAGTAGATGAGTCGATGGCTAAGTATTTTGGACGTCACCCAGCTAAGCAGTTCATAAGAGGTAAACCAGTACGATTTGGTTATAAAAATTGGATGTTTGCAAGTGCTGATGGTTATTGATACGCCTTCGATGTATATAATTTTTGAGGAAAATCATCAGGTGGATCCAGTGATGAGCCGTTAGGGTCAAAAGTAGTGAAGAACCTGTTGGCAAAAGCCAACGCCGTACCACATGCTTACTCAAAGTGTTTTTAATGATAGTGTCGCTTAGGAAATTCGATTTTAAGCCTGAATCGTATAACCGAATAATTTATAGCTTTAAATACTAGTGACTTTATTTTGACTAAATATATTTTTAGTGACTGAAGTTTAAATGAAATCTGAAAAAAATAATCTATTTTAATACGACTTTCGATATTGGATATTTTGTATCGATATATCGGATCACAATATATCGGCCGAAAATATCGATAAATATAAATAAATATATAAAAATATTTTTAATTTGATATATCGATATTTTTTCAACATCACTAATTTGATGGCTGCAGGTTCTGAAAGACCAGATGGAAGACGGCGTAAACCTTCTACAATAAGGCTTAGTATAAGCACTGATGGAGTTGGGCACTTCCCCAAAAAACTACCGCGTCAGTTACGATGCGTTGAATGCCATAAAAAATCACTTTGGCAATGCAAGAAATGCTTGAAAACATTGTGCATTAAAAGAAGATGTTTTGAAACATACCACACGCCCATAGTTCTTGTTTAAGGACGGTGTTTTTTTTTGTATATAAAAGTTCTTTTTTTATTTGTGACCCATATTTAGTGCTACATTCTCAATTAAACGCCGCAAATCACTTTTTGTTTCCTTATCTAGGTTTATAGCTAAACCCTGGTTTATACCCATATTTATATATCAAAACTGAAATTATAGGATTTATAATTTTATAAATACCCAAATTAAAATTAAATGAAGAAACAGATATTAGACCGAAGATGTCTGACCCAAAAAATGAGAAACGTTATTTAATTTTTACACGGATGATGACATTATATTTTACCAAATACTGCATGCATTTGGTTCCTAAATCCAACGGCTATGTACCAGGTCAAAAGCTGTCAGCTTTCAGGCCGTGAGGCATACTTCAGATAACAATATTACAGTGAAAAAATACTCCTGCTGTTCGTTAATCATAAGAGTCTACCATTTTTTATTTTCTGCATTGAAAATCCAATTTTGCATGTCGTGCTAGCTTCTATTTCTACGAATTCTTTATATTTTCACGTAGTGCGCTATACGAAGTTAATACAACCGAAAAGTAGGAACTTTGTGAAACTAAACAGTGCTGCTACAAGGTTTTGCTCTCACATTTTCATTTTCGTAAATCGCATTTACTAACTCTGCGAAAACTTAGTTTATTATAGGTATAAAACGGCGATGTATTTATTACGTTTGAGTTTAAGTTACTCAAGAATAGATTTGTATCAAACTCAAATGATTTATTAACAACAAAAATTACAATCAAGGAATAGAAATAAAATTAAACAAGTATGAAGTAAGTACAGTTGAAACAATTGAGCTAACTACAGACGGTTGCAAACAGTCTTGCGATATCTATACTAGTCGGAGCTCAAAGTGATTTATTTCCTTTACACCTTGCAGGATACTT
The DNA here is from genome assembly GCA_944547425.1 of Eupithecia centaureata. NCBI lineage: Eukaryota > Metazoa > Arthropoda > Insecta > Lepidoptera > Geometridae > Eupithecia > Eupithecia centaureata. Next base: position 12,990,142 of record OX155680.1, read on the forward strand.
GGACACGTCGATTAGCTGCCCACAACTATTTTATTTTTGCAGATGATTTATTTTATACACAATCAAAACATGGTAACCCTACGATTGTGTTCCGCAATAACAAGTTCTGCATCAAACAGATCCGAGGCCCTAAGACACACTGGCGTTGTACCCGGCAAGCTGCTGGTTGTCGCGCAATTCTGCATACTTTAGAAGATTTAACTCTGATAAAATGCTATAATATTCATAATCATTAGAATTTATAAGCATGACAAATTGAGTAATATAAAGTACTCGTATAATACTCATACTCTTTTGAAAATAATTCAAGCGTGATGGTACTTTTTCTTTAAATGATAACAATAAATAAAAACAAATTTGTCTTTTTTTTTAATGTGTATTCATAAAATCCATCGTTGGTAGCGTCAATCAGCTGGGAACTTAAAGTGGCAATTAGAAATAATATACATGAAGAAGAGAGATGAAGCCTGCTGCCAATATAGAATACGATTTCCAAATTTACCGACAACGAGCCGCGAGACGATGTTGCCGCCACACAGCGACTACAAGATTACAGACAGTTCCAGCAAAAAATATGGGATAGTGGTCCTCCCAGGCGCACAGTACGCGAAGAAGAAGAGATGGAAAAGCCTTCGGATTCGGATTCACCTTATGTATATCGCACTACAGAAAGGAACATGCACCTAATCGAATTAGGACCAGTGCGAAATATGTGACTTATATAAATTACACAACCCTGATCTAATTTAAATTTGTCAACGAAATTGAACACTGAATGTAAGGAATACGAAATACATCACAGAAGATAAAAGTTTTACAACAGAAATACAATAAAGGTAAAACTCGTCAAATGAACATCCAAATCCAGAACAGTTACACCATTAGGTACTCGGTAGATCTTGAAAAGATAAATAATAAATTCTAATAAATAAATTTATTTTGCATAGATTCTACTAGTACTTACAATTATAATAATACGTTTTAAAGATACATTAGTTTCAGATGCACTTCTAACAGTCATATTGCACCAATAGAGAAACCCGTTTGCTTCCTACACTACTTAGTTCTGTGTTCTAGGATAACAGAGAGAATTTCTAAAATGTGTTAATGTGTCTTCGTCTAGATGAGTTTAGGATTGCGATATTTTACGCAAGACTGATATTATGTAATGACATTTTCGTGCCACTTGGAGACAAGAAACTGCCAGCCGCGAGGGACACATTTGGTATATGACACGAAGCTATTGCAAACAGGAAGAAAGAAGACATCATAAGCAGTTTCAGAGCCTTTTTTGCACTATCGTGATTTCAAACATATCACACTGTGGCTTGACAACTACGCCGCCCAAAACAAGAACTAATAACTTTTTTCTCATATATTGTTTCTTGTTAATTCTAGCGAAGTTAGTTTGGAATATATAGCTTTAAAATATCAGGAAGTTGGACATAAGTAGGTACGTACAAGTTAGCTGATGAGTGGTATCACCAAGTTGAGTTCTCACTCCAAAAAAAAGCAAACAAAGTTAACAGTTTACTGCAGCACTGTGAGAATACAAATTCATTTCTCGTCATTCGTTATCATTCAAAATCTATTATGATCTACAGTCATCCACCCTCACCAAAGCGCTCAAATAACATAACATTAAGAAAAACAATTGTATGTTATTGATTTTATTCTCTAGCATAAATATGGGTCTGTTTCATACAATTTATATTTTTTCCAGGTTTTACTCTTGTAACTTCGAAAAGTGGAAACCCTGTAATAAGTTTTAAAGGGTTTAGGTTCTCCAAAAACCAAATTAGAGGACAAAAGATCCATTGGCGATGCACACAGTCACATCGACTGCAGTGCCGTGCCGTGATCCACACGTTGTTCGACATGACTATCGTGAAATGCTACAATGTTCATAATCATTAATAGTACAGCAAAATTATCCACGTGTAAAGGAGTAGTTTGTTATTGACTGTTTGGTTTTAAATCTATTTATTTATTATAATGTTGATCCATGTGTTCATAAGATGTATGTTTGGGGAAAATACTAAATAGATTATTTGCGAAAAGCTGTTTGTTTTTTGATTTTTAGTTGATGATAAGTATTGGATCTACTATATATCCTCAAAACTCTCTATACCGCGATTCAAAAACATATATATTTTTTGTAAACAGATGAGTTACAAAATTAAAGGAAAATTAGTGGAACATATTTTGCGACACTGGTATCATCAGAGCAAGCTGCAGGAGCTCCAAACAATTCGTGGTTTTGACAATTTTCATTCATCATTCTCTGATTCGTTATCGAACTCAAACTTGTATCTTTTTCTCTGTGCTTGAGCAATTACGCGTTGTTGAAGTTTTTGATTTGGTTTTCAGTAAGCTTGCTGTTACGCTGCTGTTGTCTATCATTCCTATCAGTTTTTGATAGGTTTTCATTCATAAAAATCTTGTTTACAAAATATATCTAATCAGTAAGTCAATAATATCTTTATTTCAGGCTATAATAGGCTTACAAAATAAGCACTTAGACAAGTCAAATTGCAATAACGGCAACTGTCTTGCTTTTATACATACGCTATATGCGTTTTATGATGAAACTATAATGTAGATTTTATATTGAAATGTACAAAATCTACATTTATTTCCATCACTCTAAAACAAACAAAAAGTGACCTACTAAACTAACAATTAGCACTAAAACAATATCATTGCAAAATTCAACAGTTCGGCCCTTATAGGCTTATTCGGCCTCAGTTCGGACGGCCAGTTTTAGATAAATGTTCACTTGACTGCTTGCTTGGTCACTGTGGAGTTTACGGGACGCAAAAAAAATAAGGATTTTTTTTTGGTCAAGGTCATTGACCTTTAACCCCAAAGTTCAAGGACCTTGACAAAAGTGACCTTGAGGTCATTAACCTCAAGGTCACTGACCTTTTTTTGTGAAAACGTTGGTTTTTGATAGAATCGATGCCGAAAAATTAAATTAATCATTGTCGAACTCAAGGTCAGTGATCTACGAGGTCAAGGTCACTGATTTTTTTTTAATTTTTTACCTCGGGATATTTTTTCATCTTTTTTTGGTTCCATCACGATTCGCCATAGCTCCGGCGCTTCGGGAAGTGCAGCCTCTCCGCCATTGCGTAACAAGGGACAGGCACCACGGCTCACCTCCGCAGCTTCGGCTTTTTGGTCGCCTTTGGCGACCAGCCTCAGCCGCTGCGGCTCGCGCGGTGCCTGTCCCTTGTTACGGCTGGCGGAGGCTGCACTCCCTTCGCGCCTCCGGCTTATTAAATACACTCTAGGGGCGCCACGCACAAGACCACGTGGAGTCGGGGTACTCTGTGTCGGATCCGCCACTCAAGTTGAACCTAATCAACTCTTATCGGAATGAAAAAAAAGTATTATTTGCTTTAACATCAAAATAACAAACTGCCGGTGCCACCCCCGTTGCATTAGAGCGTAATTTTGTATACTGCCACAATCACCCCTAAAGTTTACAGAGTACAGAACGACATTATTTGACCTATAGCGCCGAGGTCATTGAACTTTGAGGTCAATCACCTGATCCAAAGTTGCATCTCTAATGACTCTCTTCACGATGCCATAAAAAAAAATATATGTTATATATACATGAAAAAAATCTTCGAAAATTTTCTAAGTCCAGCTCCCTTTAAAACAAAACGACATACTTTGACCTGTAACGGCGAGGTCATTGAACTTTGGAGTCAATGACATTAACCAAAGTTGGACCCCTAGTGACTCTCTTTACGATGCCATAAAAAAAAATATATGTTATATATACATGAAAAAAATCGTCGAAAATTTTCTAAGTCCTGCCGACATTCTTTGACCTCTAGCGCCGAGGTCATTGAACTTTGGGGTCAATGACATGAACCAATGTTGGACCCCTAGTGACTCTCTTTACGATGCCATAAAAAAAAATATATGTTATATATACATGAAAAAAATCGTCGAAAATTTTCTAAGTCCTGCGTCCCGTAAACTCCACCCCGACCGCTTGCTTCACCAATTCTTGATGAGTCTTTTCAGCCATCTGTAAATGAGAAATATCCAAATTTTAACTAAAGTTGTTCACAATTAAACCTAGGCTTAAAGAAGCCCGAGTCTTTAGGTACAATTACAATTGTTAGATTTTGCCTCTTTGTAACTAATTCACGTAATCTTTGAGATGTTTTCGATTGTGGAAACACAACGAGCTTTTGGAAGGCTCGACAACATAGTAAAGAAAACCTTCTCATCGGTTTTTAATATTTATTCGGATGAGAACGCATAGTCGCAGGTCTTCTTATAATACCGTCTAATGTACAGTCTGTACCGTCTAATGTATCTGTTTATTTCAGGTGTTGTTTTTTCAAAATCAGAAGATGGGAAACACATGACAATTCCTGGCTATAGATTTTGTATGAAACGTGTCAGGGGAATGAAGACGTACTGGTATTGTGTCAAGCAATGGCGGGGTTGCCATGCATTGATTCACACTGTAGATGACAATATTATTACTAAGTATGTAAATGTACACAATCATCCCATGGGAAAATGCACTGTATGATATTTTTAAGTCTCTACTATTGGAACCATCATTTTTATCGGAATTGTTACGAAAACAGAACTGTCGACTTTACCATTACTGCGAATTTCTCTGCGAGTAAATTTGACAGCCCGATAAGTATTTTAGCGATCGTTATCTACCCATACATTTAGAATTTTTTCACTTAACTGCTTATCTTCTGTGTAAAATACTGTTTAGAAGAGTTATTGGGTTTTATTTTTTAATGGCTTTAGCGTATCTAGCATTGGATTTGTTCACGGATGGATCCAATAGTACTAGGCTTACAAATATCGCTAAAATGTGATCGATTAGACTTTGCGTCCGATTTCATTAATAAGTTTATATAACTTATTACTTTTGGTTTATATTAACGGAGATAAAATATAATAATTTTATTGTGTTCTATTAGTTAAGATATCGTCAATTTTAAAAATTAATTGGTCCTACCATCCAAAGGTTGCCTGAAAGAGATCGCTGTAAGCAATAAGGGATGCGATTGTGCCACTTAGATATAATTAGTTAGCTGCTCTTGAACATGTTTTGATGTTGAATTAAAGTAATCATTTATTAATCATCAAATATTAATTGATTTCCTTTTTACTCTTCCATTAGGATAAAAATGTTTTTATGTAATAAGTTAAGAATATAGCATCAAATTAAATTGTATGAAGATTCAATTCTAAAATTTCAAAATTGTAGTGTAAGTAAATACAATAATACATATACTGACAAAATAGTACATACTATTTTAATTATTTCAATTTAGTAATTGCAATTAATTAAAATGATGTTAAGTAGAATTAAACAAATGCCATGCGCATTTGTTTAATTCTACTTTAACCTACCTGTGTGTGTAATGCACTGCACAATGCACATGTTACTTTCCTGTGTACCTTTTGAGGATATTATTAATTATAAGATAACTAGCTGCAGCCCGCGGCTTCACCCGCGTTGTTTTTAGTAATTGATGTTTTTATATTTATGGGATGACAAGTAGCCTCTGTTTTATTCCAAGCCCAGAACTACGTCTTTTCAGAATTTCAGCCCGATCCGTAATTTTGGAGTGACGAGGTAACAAACAAACATCCACCTATCCAAATTTTCGCATATATATTTTAGAAGTGTGATTTTTTTCTGTCGGACGTGTAAAAGTATTGTAGAACGTCCTCGTGCCAGGTGAGATGACGATGCCCGAAAGACTGCTGGCAGATGCTGGATGCGGCAATGCCTATGTCCAACTGTGGACTAATAAAGGTTGATTATGATGGGAGAGAGAGAGAAAAAAAATGTTTTTGTTTGCTTAAAAACGACTGTACAACAACTTAAGACTAATTAAGATAAATGAACTAGGGACATTTAACAGGATTTATTGTGCGCATTTTGTGTGTGGTATCACAATTTATGGCAAATAATACGGCCTCCACTCAGCATCATGCTGGATGAACACTGCGGTGTGTCCACCTGCACACGCTGGTGTTCAGTAAAGGCTAAGGGCATAATGACTTAATACAAACACCGGCACTTGTTTCAGTGCCTTTGTTTAGAGTATCAAGACAGGGCAAGCCTAATATCATAGTATCAGGACACAAATTCTGTATTAAAGGAGTAACAGGGATAAAAACCTACTGGCGTTGTTCGAAACACAAGAAGACAGCTTGCAGGGCTTTATTGCACACAATCGAGAACGCAATAACTAAATGTTGCAATGTTCATAATCATGATTAAACTATATTTAATTGATTTAATTATTGTTACATAACATAGGATAAAATCATTATTTTTCTAAAATTTATATATTTACTATTGTTTGTTATAACTTTAAGTTGTAGTTTTCTAAACAATTTTACTAACAAGGTAGTTTTTTTAGTGGTTGTAAAACTATGTAATTTATACGGTTCATAAACAGGTTTTAAAGCATTACAACTTACTTGTATATCTTAAAATTTGTTTGTATAAAAACGACAAAATGAAATGTAAAAAAAAATATCTGCCATTTTCTAATGCACCTAAAATTAAAAATACTGCCTTTTTTGATACGTTTCTTGTTTGTTATAAAAATTAATATTTACATTGTTATGAAATAAAAATTACTGTTATTAATATTAAAACAATTTGGATTGTTAAAATAAATATATTTTGAATTTTCTTGCTTGTCTTAAACCTTGCTTTAATTGCAATAATACAAAAGAAAATGAATCAATAAGCAGCAAAAATATTATAAGTGATATCGCTACTTATAATGAACTTTGATAAATATACTAAAGTTATTTTTTTATCAGTTATTATATGTAGGTATACATACACGCGAGCGCTATGGTGATCAGTAGGGGGAGGACTATGTCTAGCCGTGGACTATTATATAGGTTAATGATGATGATGATATAAATACACTACTTCTTTACATAACAACCCGAGTATTATAGTCAAGTAAGTCTACGGGCACATGAATCAGTATCAAATAAAGATAGGGGTCATAACCTACTGACAATGTACAATACAATACTATACAAAAATTCTTTATTGTACACCAGAAAAAACATTACAAAAAGGAACATAACAAAATACAAGTACAATGGGCGGCCTTATCGCTTAGAAGCGATCTCTTCCAGGCAACCTTTGGATGGAAAGAATTATGTGAATTTAAGAAAGGCAGGGGGTGTACAAAATGACAATAACAAAAATAAAATAATGAATAAAATAATAGATACCTAATAATGAATAAAATAATAGACACCTAATTAAAAATTAATAATGTTAAAAGGGAAAATATCAACAAAAATAATATACTATACAATATACTACTTACATATATCTAAAATATAAATATATTAAATATACTACTTATACATACATATATAAACAAATAGTAAGTACCAATGTACCTCACGCAAAAAGTACCGTTGCGTGACATGGAAACGTTTCAAGGCTATTTCTTTCCCATGGGGCTGATATATGGGATGAAAAGTAGCTCTGTATTATTTTAGGGCTAGAACTAAGTCTATTCAAAATTTCTGCCCGATCCGTTTTTTTGTGAAAGAGTAACAAATATCCATAGGTATTACATACATCCGTCCATCCATCCATTAAATTTTAATGTTTATAATATAATTATAAATTATATGTTTAAATAATGGCGGTGCTGTGTTTTAAAGTGTTTATTGTAAACAAATTTTTTTCAGGCATAATTTTTACTACATCTGCCAAGAATAGGCCCATCATAGTGCTATCGGGGTACAAGTTCTGCATAAACCAAGTAATTGGATCAAAAGTGCATTGGCGATGCTCTCTTAAAAGTCGTCGTTGTCGGGCAAAGATCGTGACACTGCTTGACAATACTGTTCTAAGGATTTATGATATACACAATCACTGATCATTCGACAGAACAGAACCATGAAAGAAATCTCTTTTAGGGTTAAGCTCGCCTTTGTATATGTCCTTTATTTGTAAACTTTTTGTATTATCTTGTGTGTGTGAAATAAAGAACCATTGTTTAACTCCGTTAGAGCTCATTCCTACTGTCGTCAATCGGCTCCGTATATTATTCGGATGTCGGAGCTTCTGTTCACATTTAGGGTTAATATCGGTTGTCAGCCACGGTCAAAGCTTTAGTTTATTATATTGTAATCAACCTAGTACTTATTAACCACTGTATACCTACCTCTATTTTTTTGATTATCTGTGACATTTAATATTCTAAGCTATGGATCTTTGTGTAAATAAATAAATGAATTAAATTTAAAGCTGGTGCCAATTTTTATCACTCCACGCAAGTCGACTCTACATGATGGACGTCAACTGAGTTCTTATTGTGATGTATTTATATAAAGACATACATTATATAAAGGTGTTATTTATATAAAGAGGAGCCCCGACATCCGACCAATGACCAATGAGCTCTATTCTTACTCATAGGCGAGCAAGATCCGACACGTTTTTTTTCCGATCGTAGAGGGCTGACAAAACACCCGACATTTCTTACCGGCGCTGTCACAAAATCGGTTTCGAACAAGTGTGAGTAGCTTCATATAAAATGTTCTGCGCTTAATCATCCGATTAAAACCCGGACCCAACAGACGATAAATTTGAACGAGCTCTAAGAAACTACCCGGAAATATCCGACGACATACTATAATAATGATAATCATATTTAGAGCTGATTTTTTCACTTTAAATATTATGATACGATTAACCTCTCGGTGACCCACCCGACAGGAGTAAATTGAAAAACAGCGCTGCATGCATGCATAATATGAATGTAAAGAAATATCTGAATTTACTACATAGTTTTTATTTTAATTTATTTAAGTATAGTACCTAAGTCTGTTTGTAATTAGCATTATTGTAAGCCTGTATCCTAATCCGTGAGAAATGTATACATTGGGCTTTGTAGTGAATGCGTTGTCAATTTGTCATAGGTCATTTAAATGCAACTTCACAAGCATATTCAAATTTTATTAAAAAATCTACCATTACTATAAATTTGCTCGTATTTATTAACTTTTATTGAATTTCATTGACTAGCACGAAGTGTGTGACTCACCATATTTGTCACTGGATTACTGTGGTTATGGACTTGGAAAATCATTTGGAGCTAGTTTTACATATGATGTTTTATTATAATATGTAAGATGTGGTAAAACATATTCTTTTATTTGTATTTCAGAGGCTATATTTAAAAAGTCTTCGAGAGGACAACGTGTTATTCACCTTTCTGGGTACAGATTCTGCAAAAACAAAGAGATGGGAAATAAAATTTACTGGCAATGTGCCACTCACAAGCATAGGGGTTGTCGGGCTAAACTACACACGGTGGATAATAACATAATGAAGTGTTATAATGTCCATAACCATTGAATTAAAATTTTATCATCCTTACCACAAAAAACAAAATCACGACTTAGACACGGGTTTAACAGTTGTTTAGCAAAAGTCACCCTACAAAACCATGATAAACAACTGTTAAGTCTAAGTCGTAACTTTTTTTGTGGTAAGGCCGTAAAGTTTAAAATTTTTTTAAAATAAAAATGGTAAATGGTGGGATTTTATTTATTACTAACGACCCGCCCCGGCTTCACACGGTTTTATTATACGTATAAACCTTCCTTTTGAATCACTTTATCTATCAAAAAAAACCGTATCAAAATCCGTTGCGTAGTTTTAAAGATTTAAGCATTCAAATGGAAATAGGGACAGAAAAAGCGACTTTGTTTTTCATACTATGTAGTGATAAACTACTATCTGCCGACGGCTTCGCAAGTAATGTTGCTATGGAAACGTTTCAAGGATATTTTTATCCCATGGGAACTGATTCACGGGATGAAAAGTAGCCCATTTTTATTCCAGGGCTAGAGCTTCATATATTCAAAATCAGCCCCATCCGTTCAGTAGTTTTTGTGTGTAGTACCAAACATCTATACAAACTTTGGATTTTTTATATTAGTAAGGTTCTCGACACTGTCGCAATTTTTTGTGTGAATTATGATATGGTCAAAATTGTTACTTAAAGATATTATTTATATTTACATTATATTTTATTTATATATATTATATTTTCATATTTTTATTTTTATAATTCTTTCAATGATATGATCATTAATAACATTACTTATTTTAGATATAATAATAACGACGTCATCAAAAGGGCAGCCGATGATATTATACAGGGGATGTAAATTTATGAAAAGTCAAATGAAAGGAGAAAAAATCTATTTTAACTGCTTTTTGAAACAAAAAACACGATGCCGAGCGGTTATCCATACTTTGAAGGATTACACTATCATTAAGTGCTACAATGTTCACAATCATACATAAATAATATTTAACTACATATTTTTGTAGATGGATTTAGATAGCTTTTTATTTGGATAAATATAATTTTAAATCTACAATGAATGTTTTATTACTTTAACTTCAAAACTATCGGGGTAATAACTAAAGACGACTTGGGGACGCTTCCGACTGGTATTGACATGGATCAATTGAGCTACCTTTAGACTGTTTGCAACCGTCTGCAGTTAGCTCAATGGTTTCAATTGTAAATACTAATTGTAATTTTTCTATTTCTTGCATGTAATTTTCGTTGTTAATAAAGAATACTTAAAATTTGATTTAGATAGCTTTTTATTTGGATAAATATAATTTTAAATCTACAATGAATGTTTTATTACTTTAACTTCAAAACTATCGGGGTTATTAATAATTAATGTCAATTACAACGGGACATTACCTATGATTTGAGTTGTTTTAGTGTTCCGAAATTTCGGCACAGTTTCATGCGCCATGATCACGGAAGAACTCAAACCGTGATAAATATTCCGCTGTGAATTAATTTAATTATCATTATATTGATTATTTAAGTTCAAAGCTTAAGATCATAATAAAACAAAATGAAGTAGGTAAATAGATATACGTTTTTTGTTATTTTCTTGAAGGCCACAGTCTTTTTTTATAACTTTATGATAAATTCTAGTCAAATTCAATAATAAATAAACCATTACGCCTTTCAATAACACATGCCATCATGACAAGTATTTTTTTCCCAGACATAACAAAGTCATACAAAAAGCAGCCCAGGCTATTATACAAGGGGTGGAAATTTTTAAAAAATCAAGAGAATGGTTCGAAAATTTACTTTCACTGCGCTCTTAAACAAAAATATCGATGTCGGGCGGTCATCCACACTTTGAAAGATTTGGCCGTTATCAAGTGCCACAATGTACACAATCATAAATAAATAGTAAATAATTATTTTTGTAGATAAGTTCAGATATCTAGCTTTGATATGATAAATATAAATTTAAAAAAAAAAACATGAATGTTTAATTATTTAACTTTTTCGTAAATATCAAAACTAAACTCATTTATAACGGAATATTTACCAAGTTTTGAATTGATTTAAGTGTTCCTATATTTCCGCACAATTTCATGCGCTTTGATCACGAAAGAACTCAAATGGTGGTAAATATCGCGTTGTAAATTATTTTATTTATTTTAATATAAACAACCAAAACCTTTTGCAATCGTCTTCAGAAAGCTCAATTGTTTTATTTCCTTGATTGTAATTTTCGTTGTTAATAAAAAATAATAAAGAAATGTTTAAACACTTCTTTGTTTTTTTTTTAAAACCATCTGATATATCTTAGTACCTAACAGCATAAGAATGTAACAGCGAGGATTCACTTAAACTTACTTCACCTTATAAATTGTTATGTACAAAAATATAGACACATACGACAATGTGTAAGCGTCAATGAAGATGACGCCATAACAGACTTATCAAAATCTGTCACGAATAGACGTTTATTTGACAACAATCTTACCTGACGTTAATTGACTATGTCATGTGTTTCTTGTTTTACTAGGCAACATAACAACCTCTTCTAATATTAGGTAATTTGCTTTTTCAGAAGTTTTATACCACACAAAAAATGACCAGCCCCGCATAACAATAGATGGGTATACATTTTGTAAGCACATTGTTAAAGGTCTCAAAATTTACTGGCAATGTTCTGCACACAGAGGCTGTAAGGCAAAACTACATACTTTAGCTGATTACATGACCATTACTAAATGTCATAATGTACATAATCATAAGTAAATAATATTTTATTAAAAGCTAAATCAATGAAGCTTATAAGTGATAACTGTCCGACTGTACTTTGGTGAACACTGGTCTAAGAGGCTTTCAGACAAACCGAATCACGGTTTTAGTTAAGCTTTTTGAATAAAATATGTGCTTATTTGTATAACATAAAATAAATAAATAAAAAAAAAAATTAAATCGGTTCCAGGGAGAAATAAAGGCTTTTTATTTACATTTTTCTTTTTTTAATTTTGAACCGAGTGCATGAGTGCTAAGGCGTGATCATCATACGCATAGAAAGTTTTGGTAGCCAGCGATGCCAGATCTACCGATTTAGCAGTAGATCTACCTGCTTTTTTAGGCGTCTACCGATCTACTGATTTATTTTTAAAATTTAGTGAAATCTACCAGATTTTCCCGAGCGCCTTCTAGACCTTTTTTTTGAGCTACAATTGTCTGCAAAAATGAAAAGTGGAAACGCTTTCTTTGACGACAGCAGCTAAAAAAAGGTCACCAGAAAAAATGCGAATCAAAATACTCGCGAAACACAATACATAAGGTACCTACTACAATTTTAAGTCATTAATATCTACCTAACCTACTGATTTTTATTCCAACCTACTGATTTTTTACTGAACTTTCTTCTGTTTTTTTCAGATTCCATCTGGCAACACTGTAGTAAGCCCACCACAACATAACATTGGGATAGTTTGAAAATTGTTTTAGGCATAAATGTACATATGTAATTAATGATGTCTCCGGCTGTTTCTAGAACTGAAGTATATCTTCTAAGGTTAATGCTGCGTTAACGTAGTAAATGCATAGGTATCCTTTCTTGGTTTTCGTCAATTAATTAACTTAATTTTTAAAATTGATCGTTTTTAAGGTCAATGTTTTTATTTTGTTGGCTTTATGGTACGTGGTGTTACTATTTGTTTTATTTTCTATATCTAAATGTATTTTTAGAAGTAGCTCTGTCTATTTTGTTCTTTCATATTCAGTTTATTCCAAGGCTATAGGTATTTATGAGATCGCTCATAGCGATAGGGCCGTACATAATTCTTCTATTCGTAACATTTCTGACTAAATTGTTTCTGTCTTTTTGTGGTATAATAAAGTGTTATCTATCTACCGTTTTGTGTTTGCGCGAAAATACATTTTTCCAGGCTTTTTAAGATAAAACCATGAAATCAATCAATGTAAAGAAAATAATTTCCTATTCCGATTTAATCATGTCTAAAATCTAATAAAAAGTTTTATTTTACGTTTCAGCTTCTTTGTTGGCGGAACAATACATTTTTCCAGGCTTTTTGAGATAAACCATCAGATCAATCAATGAAAATCATTAACTTATGATGTAACTATGTCTAGAATCTGACTGGTTTTATTTAACGTTTCAGCTTTTTTTGTAATCAACAAAAGAGGTAAACCGATCATTCACATCTCTGGGTACCGGTATTCGAAGCACGTCCGTTGCAGAGACAAGACTCGCTGGCAGTGCTCGCGACATTCATCTGGCTGCCACGCCATGCTTTACACGTTGCACGACGAGAGAACCATCATCAAGTCTCGTAGTGTTCATAACCATGACAGATTTACGGATGGAATTTGGCAGGACCAGTAATATTGTTCAATAGTAGTCATCATCATCATCAACCTATATTAGTCAACTGCTGGACATAGGCCTCCCCCAATGAGCGCCATAGCGCCCTGTCTTCAGCTTGACGCATCCAGCATCTGCCAGCAGTCTTTCGCAGATCGTCATCCCACCTGGCCGGAGGGCGTCCTACACTGCGTTTACCGAGTCGCGGTCTCCACTCAAGAACACGTTTACCCCAACGGTTGTCGGTTCTTCTCGAGATATGGCCGGCCCATTGCCACTTCAGCTTGCTAATTCTTTGAGCTATGTCGATAACTTTGGTTCTCTGTCGGATGTATTCGTTACGAATTCTATCCTTCAGAGAGACTCCGAGCATAGCTCTTTCCATAGCTCGCTGGGCGACTTTGAACTGGTGGACCAGCCCTACCGTGAGTGTCCACGTCTCAGCTCCGTAGGTCATTACGGGTAGGACGCACTGATAGTAGTATTCAATAGTAGTAATAGTTAGTAATAGGGTTATTTGATTATCACTCGTTATTCTTTGGAAAGGCTTTCACGGTCTAAGATCCAACTGTAAGATTAGCCCGCTCATCTTTTTTTGCTTAAAACCAAATTTTTATGTTTATTTGTAAGAAGGAGAATATGTATCTACCAGGTTGCCTATCAGAATTTGGCCGTAAGTATTTTTTTGTTTCATAGATTTTTGGAAAAAAAATACTTTCACTTGTTTTTGTAATTAAATTACGTATCCTGCAGTCGGATCTATACCATAAGGCTATTTTTATCACGAGGGAACTGATTTATGGGATGAAAAGAGTTAAAATCTTTATTAACAACGAAAATTACAAGCAAGGAATAGAAAAATTAAAACTAGTATTTACAATTGAAACCATTGAGCTAACTGCAGACGGTTGCAAACAGTCTAAAGGTAGTTCAATTGATCCATGTCAATGTGGTAATGCAGCCAGTGTATTGGGGACGCTTCCGACTGGTATTGACATGGATCGATTGAGTTACCGATGAAAAGTAACCTATGTGTTATTCCAAATCTATTAAGAATTTCAGCCCGATCTGCTGTGCGATTACGCTAAAACCACCCATCCAAAATTGACATAAGAAAGCCATTTTAATGGCCTTCGTAATTTGAAATTGTATGGAAAGGACGCTTGCGATGGCCATTGAGATGGCTTTCGAATGTCCATTTGGATGGGTGGTTTTAGCGTAATCGCACAGCCGTTCAGTAGTTTTTGCGTTAAAGAGGAACAAACATCCATCCATCCAGTACAGTACATCTATACACAATAAATCTGTACAAACTTTTACATTTATATATTAGTATGTATACGTTGTTAGTAAGGATAAGAAGACGACCGATGTGGCACGGTGGGCGAAGGTCTGCCTACGCAGGAGGTTGCAGGTTCGATTACGATTGGGACAAATGTTTGTACGTTTTGCAAAATATTTGTATTTAAGTAATGTATTGTATTTAAATTTGTTAATTCAAGTTTACATTTTGAAATCCATTTCTATTATTTATCAATAAGAAAACTAAAGTTTTTGAGCAATAAATAATTATTTGATTTTATTAGCCTTTCTTTTCCAAAAGAAATCCAGTTGACGTCTAGATGACATGTACCTCTAGAAAGGAAAGCCATTTTTATTATTTAGTCGATGTTAAATAAAGTTAATCGTGCATTATTTCGTAAAAACATGACTACGAATTATATGACCAGAATTCGAATTCATACATGAAGGCATGTTTGGCGTATTGGTAATCATTTATTTTATTGAACCCATATGAATTTTCCATAGCGGAGCGAAGACTTCAAACTAAAGAATGTGAATGTTACAAATTGATTCCTGACCCAGACAATAACATCTTACTCACTTCTCAGCTGAACATATTTGGAAAAATGCGAATTTATTTCGAATTATTGCGAACAATTTTATTTACACACGACGCAAATTAAAATTATGAACGCTTTTAAATTGTTTTCGCAATAAACTAAATTTATTCTTATATGGTTTGAATTCTTTTAAATGTTCATCTCTGTTTCAGACGTACATTTTTCTCTATCAACGAAAGGTCGACATATCCTTGTTGTAGACGGTTATAAATTCAGGAGAAATAAACGTTTGGGGTTGAAGACTCACTGGAGATGCCTGACAGTGGGGTGTCGGGCCATCATACACACGTTAGATGACATGACTATTATCAAATGTCATAATCGTCATACTCACTAACATTGTATAAAAATTCATTGAGGCAGTCGTCCCCCCAGTCATCGCGTCGGCGAGGAAGCGACAATAGTCGATTTTCTCGGTCATGAAACTTACGATATACCTGTTTATATTCCGTGTAGACAAAAGAGAAGCATATACTAATAGTTGATCGCTTTGCACTGTAGGCGAGGATTCGCTTTACCAGTGTGTCGCTGAGTGACAAAGCCATCAAAGATATTACTCGCTCAGCGATACTTGGTCAGCGAGATTCTCGCTTGGCGGTCAGAATTCACCAGGAGAACAACGAAACCAATCAACACTAACCAATTGGCCGTCGCACTCAAACACTCGCTTATCGACATAACTATCTGAACTTAACACTGGCTTCCCGCTGCTCGGCAACTTCTACTTTCAAGCTCTACTCGCTCGTCGTGGGACAACTGTCTAACCGAGTCATAATTTTTTTATGTAAGATAAAAAAAATCTTTGTGATAAATCTCTTGGAAATAATTGAAAAGGATTTCAAAACGTAATTTTTTGTAATTTTTTCAACGTTTTTCAATAAATGCCTCCTTATTTTAACTTAATTTGACTTTTCATCCCATAAATCAGTTCTCATGGAGTAGAAATACCCTTGAAACGTTTCTATAGAAACAATACATTTGACCTAATTACAATACCTAACAAGTCGTTATAAAAGCTGTCGTCGTTCAGTTTTATAAGAACGAATCCGGAGGTTGCGGATTCGATTGCCGCCTTGGGACAAATTCTTGTATTGCAGGTCAACGTTTAGGGTTTCTGGGAATTTTCTATGAATGGTAAAAAAATATCTGTCTATGTAGTAGGTTCCTACCTATAGTGTATTAAATATACCTCTGTTATATATCTGTTATCCCCTAGGATGGCAAGCGGCCAACATCAGGTTCCAAAAACAAGGTCCGCAACTGGCAAGCGGCCAGATACTGGTCGCGTGTTTTTCGTAAAAATGGCAAATATACTTGTGGATTTTTTGCCGTTTTTATAAAGTTAAAAGAGTATCTATCCTTTTTTAACCTGTGTGGTTGGTACGAAAAAAAGACAAGGATGATAATATTCTAAGCTTCAGTTGCCATCGCCTAACAAATTGTATCGAGATTTTGCTGCCAACGAGTCACTGTCAGTGACCGTTTGCGCGTGCCTTATGGACGTAAGGAGTGCTCGAAAAAACTTAATTTGTGACCTTATTTGTATTGGAAAAGGGTATATTTTTATGTAGATTCATTAGTAAACTTCATGCTTTATAGAAAGGTTTAAAATAATAGGAAATAAAGGAACAGATTATACCTACTCTGTACTAAAATACTTGCGACGACCTTGTTTTCAAGTAGCTCTTTATAAAATCTAATAAACATTGAACTAAATACTTCTCATAGCTGAGTCTTTGTGTGGGATTAGTATTTGAACCAATCTTTTAAACAAAACCAAAACACAAGGCACTTGACCTAAACACTTCTCAGAATTCAATAATAAACATGCGCAACCCGAGCCGTACGCTCGGGTTGCGCGGCAGGTAGTTTTTAGAAGCTATTTGAGTGAAAAAAATGTATGAAAAAGTGTGATATTTTGATTGAATAATGTTTATAGGTGTATAATTATGTAATTAAAGTAGTCATGTTCTTAAAAATCGTTAGATTTATTTTATTTTTGAACTTATACTTGCGGGAAGCGGGAAAATTTGCTCTCCCTACATTCTAGCCTAGACTGACAATACAAATGGCAACGAAATAGAAATAATGTTTTAAAATCTGATAGCTGCATTCAAGACCATTCCAATGATATAAAATTCTAGTAGTAGTTTCATACTAAACCATATAGAAAAATTGATTTTAGTACCATCGCGCAGATTAGCGCGCAAATTAGCGCGCAGGCGCCAAGTGGCGCATGCCTCCTTTATTTTTAGTGGAAAATGGCGGCCGCCAGTATTATATAGCACGCATTACACCACACAAGTTCTGCTTAGCTTGTAGTCCAGTCATTACGTCGGAAAAATCGGCTTCAAAAAGAAAGTGAACCGAGAAAGCCAAATTTTTGATATTACGTGGGGGGTGGCTAGAAAAGCTTAAGTTCAAATTGTCGACCAAAATAACCTTGTGCAATTTCCGCCATCTTGAAAAAACCCTTAAATTCAGTTTTTTCGTCATAACTCGGTTCCCCGTTGAGATACGAAAATTTTTATAGAATACTTTTTTGTAGCTTTTTTCACGATCTACAATTAAGGTCCTCTACATTTTTCACGTATCGATCGTCGTTTTCGAGATATCGATCAAAAATATCGAAAATTTTTGGAGAATTTTTTTTATTTCGCTATTAACTTTTTTTTATGGAAGATATCAAAAAATGTTTGAAATAAGACTTGTAGAGCGTGTCCAGACCTACAAATTCGTTTTTTTATTTTTCATTTCCGACAAAAATTACGACCTCCAGCGCGCCACAAAGTCAGTAAAACTGTGCCCGGTTTTCATTTAGCCGCTCGCTCGGTTGTATCCACACGTCGAAATGGATGGAGAATGGTTCAGGGAATTATTGCAATACAAAAAAAAATCATAAACCAGCCGAATTATAAATCAAATACATGAAATTTATTGATAAAATAATTTTACATGAATAATTTTACATGAAATTTATTGATAAAATAATTTTTATGCAGCAAAAATAATGATTACAGGTGGTAATTTTTTTCATTTTTTTTCATTTTCACGTTCACACGTTTCACTTTCACACATTTTCACACGTTTTTCGTCGTTTGGACGGTCCTGGCTGTTCAAGTTCCTCCTCGGTAGATTCTTCGAGTCGTGAAGCCTCTTCAATCGCAGGAAATGATGTTGTGAGGGTCGAAAAATTATAATCATCGTCATCGTCGTGATCGTCGTTGAATAAAATCTCGACTCTGGCGACATTGTCACATGTTTGTCCAGTGCAGTGCAGGCAAATAACGAAGCAATGAATTCCTGCTTTCCTGCAGCCACAAGCAGCTCCACACTTTCCTTTGCATTTGCACGAAATTAGTTTTAAAAGTTTAGGTGGAGCGGGTGCGGCTGTGGTGCAAATTGGTTCGAGCCCGTAATTTGTTTGTCGCCAACCCCATTCCTGTGGATCTTTGTAAATTCCGAGCCATGTTTGGACTTGTAGATATGTCCGGAAGACGTGTTGGCGGACTGCACTTTCCGTTGGTGGGAGCAGTGAAAGATTATTCGTTTTGTTTGTTGTCATTGATAAAAAAAATTCTCCAAAAATTTACGATATTTTTGATCGATATCTCGAAAACGACGATCGATACGTGAAAAATGTAGAGGACCTTAATTGTAGATCGTGAAAAAAGCTACAAAAAAGTATTCTATAAAAATTTTCGTATCTCAACGGGGAACCGAGTTATGATGAAAAAACTGAATTTAAGGGTTTTTTCAAGATGGCGGAAATTGCACAAGGTTATTTTGGTCGACAATTTGAACTTAAGCTTTTCTAGCCACCCCCCACGTAATTCAAAAATTTGGCTTTCTCGGTTCACTTTCTTTTCCAAATGTATATAATGACTGGACTATTGGGACTAAATGATGAAGTGTGGTTTGTCATTATTATTTAGCCCGTCAGCATTATTTATTTATTTTGTCTCAGCACTTAGTCTATGTTTTCATTGTTTACAGGTGCTTCGTTCATTATTTCGTCAACAAATAAACCTAATATAATCGTTGACGGATACAGATTTTGCATCGCACAGAAAAGAGGACCTAAAACCTATTGGCAATGTACTCAGCGCACAAACAACCATTGTCTAGCTAGAATACACACTTTGGATGATAACACTATTATAAAAATCAAGAATGTACACACGCATAGGGCTATTAGAAAATTATGATTTGAACAAAGGATTTGGATGATTAAGAAAAATCAACAGCAAAATGCTATTAGATATAGCATTTTTTTTATCAACTTGTGTTTTATAATAATTTTTTTTTCATAAATATTGATTACTAGCGACCCACCACGGCTTAACACGTTTTTATTATACGTATAAAGCTTCCTCTTGAATTACTCTATCTATTTGAAAACCGTATCAAACTCCGTTGCGTTAAAGATTTAAGCGTACATTAGGGATATAGGGACAGAGAAAACGACTTTGTTTTATATTATGTAGTGATAAAAAGGTATGGCATGTTATTATATTGTTCCTTGAAATATGAAAAACGGAATGTTTACTTGTTAGTTACTGCCCGCAG
The DNA here is from genome assembly GCA_944547425.1 of Eupithecia centaureata. Lineage (NCBI taxonomy): Eukaryota > Metazoa > Arthropoda > Insecta > Lepidoptera > Geometridae > Eupithecia > Eupithecia centaureata. The sequence goes on from OX155680.1 coordinate 13,010,364, forward strand.
CTTCGCACGCCTTATTACGGGATATTCCTTCAGGAGATTTGTTTCGGGTGTTCTGGTTGTTAAAATATATAATCCATGACATTTAATATTTATTTATATAGGGAATGACCTCAGCACATACAAATACCAAAAAAAGTAGATTTTTAGTTTTCCACGAGTAAGGTCATCAGGTATCTTCAGTAGCTATTTTTATTATAGTATTGTATTTTAGATTTGGTTTATGTTATGTTTTGTTTATTTTTAGATTGTAGGTAAGGTTGTTTTAGTTTTATTTTAAAGGTTTTTTTAATCTTTGCTTGACTAGAAGAAATAGCTTCTCGTATTTTGAACATATATTATAAAATTATTAATTTCAGATATATTAGTATCGACGTCTCTAAGAGGGCAGCCAGTAATAATAATAAATGGTTCTAAATTTACTAAAAAACAAGAGAGTGGTTCAAAAATTCACTTCCACTGCGCGCACAAACAAAAATACCGATGTCGGGCTGTAATCCACACTTTGAAAGATTTCACCATCACCAAGAGTTACAATGTACACAATCATACATAACTTTGTTATCCAATCCATAATAATGTGGTTTAAATATTTTCTTTGGAGAAAAATATAGTACCTGCAACATTTAAAAAAATCTTTTATTGAGGATTTATGGTGACAAGCGCTGAGATGATTTGCCAAATTTTTTGTTTCTGTGTTATATTTGTGACACAAAATACATATTTAAATAAGATTAGCTTATTGAAGATAACTTTTTGTAATTTTTATAACATTTTTTATTTAAGGAAAACCAACAGTACATACCCAATATTAAACAAAGAAAAAAGAGAGAGAAGGGTATTAAAAGGTTTTCAAGAATATGATATCATAACATGAGTGTGAACAAGCAAAGTCATTGTATATTCTAAGTACCTACAAACAATAATAAAGTCAACTTAGTTTGAAGGTAATAAATACTTACATAACAGAAACGTAAAAGAATTAACTAATTATTATTAATTTCAGAAATATTAGTATCGACGTCACTAAGAGGGCAACCAGTAATTATAATAAATGGTTCTAAATTTATTAAAAATCAAGAGAGTGGTTCAAAAATTCACTTCCACTGCGCGTACAAACAAAAATATCGATGTCGAGCTGTCATCCACACTTTGAAAGATTTAACAATCACCAAGAGCTATAATGTACATAATCATACATAACTTTGTTATCCAATCCATAATAATTTTTATGGATATAATTTCTTTGGAGAAAAATATAGTACCAGCAACATTTTAAAAAATCTTTTATTGAGGATTTATGGTGACAAGCGCTGAGATGATTTGCCAAATTTTTGGTTTCTGTGTTATATTTGTGACACAAAATAGATAATTTTCATAAGATTTGCATTACTTTTTGTATTTTTTATAATATTATTTATTTAAGGAAAACCAACAGTACATACCCAATATTAAACAAAGAAAAAAGAAAAAGAAAGCTATTAAAAGGTTTTCAAGAATATGATATATTACATAAGTGTGAACAAGCAAAATCATTGTATAATCTAAGTACCTACAAACAAGATTATAGTCAACTTAGTTAGAAGGTAATAAATACATAAGATAGCAGAAATTTAAAAGAATTAATTATTATTAATTTCAGATATAATAGTATCGACGTCACTAAGAGGGCACCCAGTAATAATAATAAATGGTTCTAAATTTATTAAAAATCAAGAGAGAGGTTCAAAAATTCACTTCCACTGCGCGTACAAACAAAAATATCGATGTCGAGCTGTCATCCACACTTTGAAAGATTTCACTATCACCAAGAGTTACAATGTACACAATCATACATAACTTTGTTATCCAATCCATAATAATGTGGTTTAAATATTTTCTTTGGAGAAAAATATAGTACCTACAACATTTTAAAAAAATCTTTTATTTTTGATCTTTTATTTTTGATTTATGGTGACAAGCGCTGAGATGAATTGCCAAGTTTTTTGTTTCTGTGTTATATTTGTGACACAAAATAGATATTTAAATACGATTTGCATTACTTTTTGTTATTTTTATAATATTGTTTATTTATAGGAAAACCAACAGTAGGTGGTTTTAACATACCCAATATTAAAAACAAAGAAAAAGAGAAAGAAGGCTCACGAGACATTTTTTCAAGACTAATATATTACATAAGTGTAACTAATATATAACATAAGTGTGCTTGTTCACAACACATAGTCATTGTTATAATCTACTAGTGACCCGCCCCGACTTCGCACGGTTTTATTATACGTAAAAACCTTCCTCTTGAATCACTCTATCTAATAAAAAAACCGCATCAAAATCCGTTGCGTAGTTTTAATGATTTACGCAGTCAAAGGAACATAGGGAAATAGGGACAGAAAAAGTGACTTTTATACGTTTTATACTATGTAGTGAAGTACAAACAAGATTATAGTCAACTTAGTTAGAAGTTAATAAATACATAGCAGTATGTAAATGAGAGATTAAATTTTTGAAACAATTTTCTTTACACAGATGGCATCTACTTTCACGGATATTCCATTATTGTTAACATGAAACAAAATTTTTTTTCAGGTACTATACATATAAAGAGGTCAACAAAAGGGCAGCCGATACTTATATACCAGGGGTATAAATTTATAAAAAGCCAAGAAACAGGTTCAAAAACTTACTTCAACTGTAGTCTCAAATATAAATATCGATGTCGGGCGGTCATCCATACATTAAAAGATTTGACCATTATCAAGTGCCACAATGTACACGAGCATATGACATAGCTATGTTTTCTATGCATAATAAAAAATATCTATCTATGTAATGAATTGTATGAAGTACCTATATCAGTTTTGTACCCATAACACAAGCACTGCTTAGCTTGAGGCTAGATGATGCTGTGTGGACCGGAATTATTTATTTATCTAACTCAGCTACTTATAGAGTTTAATTTTAGACTTTTATTAGTTTTAGAAATAATTAAAAACCACTTCTGTTTGTTTTAATAAAATACTTCCGGTCTAATTAAATTAAACGGTAGGTAAAGTACATCCGATTTAGTGTATAATAAGCTTAACTTCGTTACTTTAATATTCCGAATTAATAAGTAAGTAATAATTCATTGCTTACTTATATATTTATAATAAATATCATTTTTTAATTAACAATAATACTTAGGTAATTACTTTAATTTTGACTTTTATTTCATAACAAGATTAGATAACTATTAATCATCATCATCATCATCAGCCTATATTAGTCCACTGCTGGACATAGGCCTCCCCTAATGAGCGCCATAGCCATAGATAACTATTAATATCACATGTTTTTTATGATTAATATACATTTAAATACATATATTTTTTGTAAGTTACTTGGTCAATTAAGAAGGTGACTGCATGCATAAACATACTTAACAAAATGAATAAATTGATATTATATTCACTAGGTATGCATGATAGTGATAACAAAGATAAAGTATAGTTTTCTTTGCTAAAATAGGATTCCGTTATCAATATTGTATTGCATGCCTAAAAAGAGGTTAAATACATTATGTTTATTGTCTAACAGCCTGTCCAGATAGGGCGCTTTACGCGCGAGTGCCCTCGCGCGTTTCAATTTATATTGCGGCCAGATGCGGCGTTTTACGCGCGCTCCTACGCGCGATTTGTATGGGAGGGACCCAAGGACAGTTATAAACATGGAGCGAGACAAAGCAGTCGTGTTGTGGCTTGCATACCAAAATTGACAAAATATGTCAAAATTATCGGTCTCCATTTTTGTTCCAAATACGTCCACTCGCGTTGGAATCGCGCGCACCACTGGACGCTGCAATGGCGCCCGAGTATCTCGACTCGCGCGCAACACGCGCGAGTCGAGAGTCCAGCGCGTTGCTCGCGTTTTACGCGCGAGCAAGGAATCGCGCAGCAGCATCTGGACGGAATGTATAGCGCTCTAGTATCTGGAGAACGCGCGAGTGCTTACGCGCGAGTGCCCTCGCGCGTAAGCACTCGCGCGTTCTATCTGGACAGGCTGTAAGTTGTATTCTATTGCCATTATCTAACATAATCCTATTACAATAATAAATAATGCCTGTTTTGTATACCTACTTATCTACATTATTATATTTTTTTACAATCATTTTGTTTAATTTCGATTGAAATGTAAGCGTCAAAAACAATGTATCTACCAACCTATTTTTAAATTAATAGGTATGAAGAGAAAAGTTATTATTTAGAGATTTTCAATATTTAATCTTTAGTTTTTCACGTTCATATTAGGTATTACAAAAAAAAGATTCTGTGCCAAAGTCGATGATGACGGCGAAGCTGCATGCGCAGCAAAAACTTACCTTAGTCCCTTATTCTTCTTTCTCTTACGCGGATTGTTGCGTATCATTATTTTGTTTTTAAATTTTTAAGGATCAATCTACATTTTCATAGTATTTTCGTGGCAATACACTTGTTTTGTAAAGCAGACAAGCAAACAAATTTTTGTAATCTTTTTATTATGCAAAAGAACTCAAGAGTTCGTTTGAAAGAATACAAAAAGGAATTTTGAAAATACAAAATTTGAAAAATCCTAAAATAAATAAAACAAAAAGTCCTGTCTGTCCAGAATCACATTATAAGGCTTAATAAACATGTCAAGTAGGTTAACCCTGTTCATTCACATAGACGTTTGTTGCATTATTATTTGCAAGTCGGAAAAAAGTTTACTAACACGTGTAGTTTTTTTCAGGAATTATTCGTAGTTTTTCTAGTCGCGGTAACCCTATCATCACGTACAAAGGCAACAGATATTGTATTAGCAGACAGCTAAAATATAAAATCAGGTGGCGATGCAGCATGTGCAACAGATTTGGTTGTAAAGGATTTTTGCTCACTACGGCAGATTGTAATCGTATTATCATAGACCACAATGTTCATACCCACATAAATTGTTTACTATGACGGTGATCTAAAAATCTTAAATACATATCTGTGATTATAACATAAATAGATTTATTTTACACTTCACACACATTTATTTCACATTTATTTCGCACTTTTGTGTGCGAAATCTAAGACACTGCAAGCCGAAGTGAGTATAACCCGTTGTTACCTGATTTCAGTGATGTTTAAAAATTTATAACTAAACTACGCAATACTTTTAAATGTGATTTATACAGAAGATGGCAGCCCTCAAAAAATACGATTGTTATCCTCGTATATAAGGTCAAAACAAGCTTGTATGAATGAATTGTAATGCTATAAAATACCCGGGCGGCGGTAAAACGGGGTGATTACAATCTGTTTACAGTTATTAGTTCCGCCCTGCTTAACCCGTCAATAATATATTTTATCAACTTTTCCCTAACCTCAAAAAAGATTATTGTTCACTAAAAATTTAATACATAATACATTATGTTCTAAATCTATGCATGCTATTTTTAAATTCGTTTCTAGCTCCTTAATACATACAGCAGCGCTATAGTACGACAATTATTGTTTTGACATGGATGCGGATGCATTCAAAATCATATAAAGAAAAAAATAAACTTACTGTTAAAAACAAACTAGACACTTAGACAAATGAAATTTTGTTGTGTAGAAGATATTATGATTGTATAAACTTTTGTATACTTACTATGAAATTTATTTCTAACAGCTTTTATTTTCAGGGACTGAAGCACCAGAATACAGAACCGTATTCCGGGGTCATTCAATCACAATCCTTTCGAAGCACAAGTTTGTAAAGCACAGGATCAGCAAGACTGGTGCGATTCGTTGGGCTTGCTTGTTCAAGAGCGGCAAGCGGTCGGTCGTGTGGACGATGGACGACAAGATTGTCAGAGCCACCATCGAGCACATGCAGCCGAAGTGTAACAAATGCGGACTCTTTAAGCTAGCTTTGAAACCTCAGAAGAAATAATAAATTTAGTTTAGTCTGAGATAGAGTCTAACACTGTAAACTAATAGAGATATCTACTCCATAGTTTATCGATAAGGATTAAGATTCTGAAGAAGTTTTCGTATGTGTGATTATTATTAAATTAGCGATCTTACATGTCTTGATTATTTGTGTCTCACGTCAATAAAATAAATTACTTTAACTCCTTTGTTTTTGAAAGTGCAGTTTAATTAGATGGTTTTAATTTGATTTTTTAATCGATGTTTTAAATTGATTGTTTTAATATTTTAACTCATAGAACTATTTGCAATTTTAGATCAAAATAAAGGAGATGTAGTAGTTATAATCAGTACTAGAAAAGGAGGGGAATCAGCAATTCACAACGGTTATCGATACCACAAACAGAAGTTGATCAAATCTAATCAATTGTGGCGTTGTATACTGAAGAAAAGTTGTCCTGGCACTATGTTAACAAACAACTACAAACTCTTCAAATTATTAAAGCCTCATAAATGTGAACAGAACTTCATAGAAAATAACAAACTACGTATATTCGATAAGTTCGTCAAAGAAGCTGCTAAAGCTATTGAACCATCTTTTACTTTGGTTCTTCAAAATATACTTAGTGAGCACCTAAAATGCGGTATTCCTGTAGATGACGAACTGAGATGTAGTGTGAGGAAGAGATTGTATGCTGTGAAAAAACATATACGTTTTTCCAAATAATGTAATGAAGTTTACAACTACCCCTATCCATGGTGTTATTACAAAATAGAACCGATATTTAAATACATAGCCATTTCAAACTAATGTTAAAACCACATACAAAAAAGGGTAGTGTTGGAAATAGAAACACGACAGTTTTTGTTATAAAGATTCTGTTTCTTTCCTAAAGAACACAAGGCCTAGAATAACGCGTACTAAAATTTTCTGATTTTAATATATTGATGTTTAGAAACAGTAAGCTAGCGTTTATTACCCTAGGTAAAAAAATTCTAATAATATTATATCTATGGATAGTGGATAATATGGATACCTTGAATTTATTTATTTATTTATTTTAGGGGATCTTTCAGCACAATATTACTTATTAGTGATTTGTAAAGATAACATATACAAGCTCCCAATTAAAAATCAAAATGAAAATTAAATCAATTAAAATGAACATTAACAACAACATGAACATTAATCTCAATTAAAATGAACATTTTTCCACCAAACATGATTTCAATCATCTCAATCTGTACTTAAACATCGTAAAAATACATCATATGGACCTTAAATTGTCTCTTCATCTTCATTTGTTCATTTATTGCATACATATACATTATTCATTATTTGGCTTAGGTGGTAATTAGCTTAAAGGTAAGTATATGTACCCTGTTAGGGCGCAGCATCTTTTCCATCTCTTTTAGACTTTTCATGTCATTTCTTATGTTTATTGTGAACATAGTGTTTTTTCCTCATTACCTACTCCACACTTCAATTTCGCTTCATGCGACCTCATGTCTTTCAAATAATTTATTGACAGAAAATAAATCATACATTCAATCATATTAAGTAAAACTAAGAATCGATATTTATGCCACCACGTAAGCTAAGTCATTTTAATGTTGTGTTTTTCATTTAGTCAGTTATTAGATTTCAAAGAAATTCAAATCGCATGTAAATAATTTTTTTATATACATATATAAAAAACTTGTGATAGTATCGAAAAAGGGTCACTGGCAAAATTGCGTCAAAGCAGAAAGAGAAGTTGAAGCGAATGTTATTCTATCCTACCTGCTATTCGTGTGTTACCTTTTTACGCCAAAGAAAAAAAGTGATATAGAAGAAAGTATCCCGAAGACAAAGCTTACTTTCTATCACGGAAAAAAAGTCGCGAAGCTGTGAGCTAAAATCAATACTTAGTCAAAACTTAGTATTTATAATATTGATTTGTTTGATTCAAATAAAAAAAAATGTATTGTGATAATTCTTGTCTAAATGTACCTCATGCCTAACAAGTTTATGTTGCATTTATTGTAGGTAATTAGCCAAAGAAGTAAAATAAGTAGATAGATCAAAGATATATTTTAATTGATTTCTCAATGTTTATGGTTATTAAACATCCTAGAAGTATTGTAATTTAAACAGATTTAGCTGCGCTCTCATAGTAGAAAAGGCTAGAACAGAGGATCTTGGCCTTCCATGGTCTTAGGTCCGTTATCTGGCTAGGCTGTTATTATGTCTATGAAATAGATAGATAGTCTTTTAATTAGAATTACAAACAAACAGCACGAGAAAAGTTACGAAAGAACAGTAATACCTAGTCTTTAAGATACACAGTAGGAAGCTAAGCAAGCGAAAACAGAAAAAGTAAAAACGAAAAAAAAAACTATGTCTTGTAAGTACTTAAAGTTAGATGTTTTAGAATCTAAAGTTTTGTGATCAGAAGACATTGGAGACAATTTTGTTGCTTAAGGATTCCTATCTTAAATTCAAAACAACAAAATTGACCATTGTCATAACTTATTCGGGTATTTATTAGTTCTCTGTAGGAGATTTTACTTGCTTGAATAAGTAGGTTCCTAGTCACAATACGTATGTACCTACCTAATTTTATGTGTTACTTCTAGGGTAGCTTAGCTACTAATGTATCTTACCTGATTGATTTATTAATTTATTTTAATATATCTTACCCTATTAATTAATATGAATGCTGTAAAAATTGCTTTTAATAAAAATTCATGAAGTCTTTCATCGAGTTTTGATATAGATCACCAAAATTAAATAAAATTTCGTGGTCGAACGTGGTTCTTTTCGTTAAGGTTTTTTTATATATTTATGTTTGACATAAAATTTCATATTTTATTATAAAAGTAACTAAACTTAAATTTTATTTGATTACCTAAATAAATGTTTATTATTATTACATCACTTGATTTACTATAATTCCCGTTATAAAATATATTTTTACTATAGAACATACAATTAAGTATATAATAAAACTATTCTATACTTAGTAAGAAATAGGTATATCAAAATGGTGGATCACCGACCGCGAAGCTAGGCTCAAGCAGGCGGTGACTAGGGTTGCAGAGAGAGGAACTTCCTGACGAACTAAATTTCTTCTTTCAGATGGTCCGACATTCTGCACATCCAAGATCGGCGCTCGAGTGATGAAGCTGAGAGGGTACTGGTACACGCGGCACTCCGTGTGCGCGTCGAAGGTGAAATGGCTGTGCGCAGACAGCCGCGTCATGGACTGCCGAGCCATCGTCGTCACCATCGGGCGCACCGTGGTGCAGCATCAGAACAGACATAATCATCCATATTCCGTCACTTAAAACTTTCACTGCCTAGACTTTGCCGTGCGATCACGCGCCCTGCAATCACGTTCCGTGCAATCATGATCCGTGTAATCACGCAGCCCGCATCCACAAAGAGATGTTATGAGTTGAATGAGTGATATGGGTTATGGACGCTAAATAAGAAGTGTACGTTAAACACGACTGTATACCTTATTCAATTTTTGCTTGATTAAATGTCTTCTTAGTGTGAAATGTATGTTTGTATTTACTAGGTTAAATTTAATAGAGTAATGTAAGCAGATGATTTGCTACCTAAAAGCAACAATGTTAAATACAATATAAACCCAGTATACTGATACATTAATATCTATATATTTTTTTAATACCTACGTTCTTGTAATCGATAGTGAGAAGAAAGTGTTTATCATTTCATAGAGATACTCTTAACACGGTTTAGAAAGTTAGGATCTTAATTTTCTATGATTTAGGATCTTTTAAAAATCAAACAAACAAATTTCACTGTGAGTGATACAATATAAACAAATGAAAAACATTCTAATTTTATAAATCTGAATCTCGCTATTATTATCTCGCTAGAAAAATTACATTTACATAATAATATGAGTGTACTGAACACTCTGGTACTTTATTATTTTCTTCACCTAATCACTTTTCCATTTGTTTATTTGTTACAGGTGATGTATTTTATACAAAATCAGTACATGGCAACCCTAATATAGTATTCCGTGGGTACAAATTCTGCATTTCAAGGAACCGAGGCGTGAAGACACACTGGCGTTGTACCAAGCAAGGAAGAGGTTGCCGCGCTGTTCTGCAAACTTTACACGACATGACTTTGATCAAATACTTCAATGTTCATAATCATTAGAGTTTATAATTATAAAACATTGTGAACCTTGAGTTTTATTAGTAATTTTACATATCTCGCGCGCACTATCATTTTTGCAAAAATTCGTAAGTAGTTACCACTAAAGTTTAATAAAATTGGTTTTTTGTAATTGAAAGAATTGAGCTAACTGCAGACGGTTGCAAACTGTCTAGAGGTAGCTCAACTGATCCATATCAAAATCAATCGGAAGAGTCCCCAAGACGCTGGCTGCATTACTACGCTGCAAGGTCAATGCTGATGCGTTGCTCCAGACATTCACCAGCTTTCGAGTGATGCGTCGCATTGACCAGACGCTCAGATATTTTTTTTAATTCGGAGAGCCTCGGTTCCTTACGAACTAGGGGAACAAATGCGTTGGCTCTGTTGAGATCTCCAAATTCGCGCCTCTTGAGATCCTCAGCCAAATCTGCCGCCGCAACAGACCTCGCTGATATCTTGAGAGGAAGGTGCAAGTGTCTCGACGCAAACCTCAATATATTACAGTTAATACTGCTATTGAGTTTTTTTATTAACCTATACTAACCACTGCTGGGCAAAAGCCTTCCTATTCCACCTTCTTATTCTTATTCCACTTCTCTATTATGCACCACTGTAATCCACTGTTTTAAGTGCGCATCTACATCTTCTCTCTATGGACGCTTTGGTCTTCCGATAGATTTTTGGACTAAATTAAAAAATACTTTTTTTTTTCAGACATAATGTTTTCAACCTCGCTCAGGGATAGGCCCATGATCGTGCTAGCGGGATACAAATACTGTATAAGCCAAGTAATTGGACCAAAAGTGCATTGGCGATGTTCAGTCAAAAATCGCCGTTGTCGGGCAAAGATCGTGACACTTCTTGACAATTCCGTAGTAAAGATTTATGATATGCACAATCACTGATCATTCCCACTGATACACAGTAAGAAAAAAATACCTGGAGATATCCGGCATTATACGAACTTCAGTGGCATTGCTCTTGATGTACCATCAACCGTTGGGGGAAACATGTTCTTGTGTGGAGACAGTGACACGGACAACGTAGTGTAGCCCCCTTCGGCCAGGTGGATGACGATCTGCGAAATACTTCTGGCAGATGCAGGATGCTGAAGACAAGTCATTTGGAGCTCATTAGGGGAGGCTGTGGACTAATATAGGTCAGGTCACCATATTCATGGTTATGATGATATGAACTTCACATACCTTTGCTTTTATGAATGCGATCGGGTTGGTTATGAACTTTGTATAATATTGAAAGGGCATTATTATGTATCAATAAATACTTCAGTTGCCCAAAATGCACATGCCCGTCTCGAGGCGTATTGTTGCTATCTCGAAATAGCGATCATTAAGTAGGTACCGATTGCGATGTATGAACAGAAAAACTAGCTTCTTATTAAACCGATATTTTACTGCAAAACCTTACAAAGACGTTTCTTGAGACTTCATTATAATTTTTTTCTACCTGAAATTTAAGGAAAACATTTAAAAACTACCCAATGATCTGCTACCCAATGAATGCTCAAATTTAATTTCAAGCATATTTGCTCAAATCATAAAGCTGACAGTTCAAACAAACACAACACAAAAATCGATGGTTCTTGTAGATCTATTTTAATTTTAAGAATTTGATCTCTTCTTAGTTAGTATATTATGATAATTATTGTAAATATTTATATAAAGAGTTTCTGATTCTTTTGAATCATTATTCTAGTGAAGAGTACCTATCAAAAATCGTTAAAAAGTGACTGGTAAGACTTTGCCGGCGATTTTGGTTTCTAGTCAAGACTGCATGCCCTAATTTGTAAAAAGGCAATAGCGTTAACGTGGGTCATCTAGGTGTGGTTTGTTTTAGCTTAAGTCCAATATTCGATTTTTATATTAATCACAACAAACGAAAAATATTTTTTTAATTATTTACTAAGGTCACATACGTTTTATTTCTTATTTGATAATTATTTTACTGTAATAAAACTTTTTTATAATTTATTTTCGCTTCTTTCAAGTCAATCGAACCAGGGATTTTTTTCCATAATTAAGTACTTTATTTCACATCCCTCTGGATAATTTTGTCTTTATGATTTGTTTGTACCAAATTTTGAGCGTATCGCACCAAGAAATAAAAAAAATCATAGAAACTTTACCACCATGTTTACCTTTATCCCTTACAGTGTGATTTTCGAAAATTAGTTATGTACTCATAATATTCCTATATTACCTACTAAGTTTCATCTAATCGGTTTCCTAGTTACGGAGATACGTGGTAATAACCTGACTATTGACACACACACACACTAGCATTTACAATGTTGATTTGGATGAAATATTTATATATGAATAGGTATTATCTCTTTCAAGGAAACACAAAAATGTATAAAATGCTATATTTTTTCAGATAAACTTATAACGAAGACATCAAAAGGGCAGCCAATGATAATCTACGGGGGATGCAAATTTATTAAACATCGGGTGATGGATTCCAAAATTCACTTTCGCTGCGCGTTCAGAGAAAAATTTCGATGTCGGGCTGTCATCCACACTTTAAAAGATTTCACCATCATCAAGTGCTACGATGTACACACGCATCACGCATTTTAAGGCGCAAATAGCACCTAAAGTGGCGTCCCCACTTATTTTATGATGTAATTCCGTTAAATTTCGAAAATTCACTCCTAAAGTTTGTTAAGCCTATCATAAGCTATTTTTTAATACATCTGTAGTAGTTTCATTTTGTCTAGTTTAGGAAGAGATACGGAGTTGCCTTTGGTGGCGACCAAACTCTGTTTTCGTATCTCTTCCTAAAATAGACAAAATGAAACTAGGTACTACAGATGTATCAAAAAATAGCTTATGATAGGCTAAACAAACTGTAGTAGTGAATTTTGGAAATTTCTTTATTTAACGGAATTATAAATAAAAATAAGTGGGGGCGTCACCTTAGGTGCTGTTTGCGCCTTAATTTGTTTAAGACTTTTGGTTGATATTTTCTACTAAAAGTCTTAAACAACTTAAAAACAAATCAGAAAAAAGATAAGAAAAGTAATGTGTTTATATTATTTACACATCTTCATAATACAAAAAATATATTTCATGTTCATATTAGTTCATATTATTTACTTATCGTAGTTTATTTTTTACATAACATGGTAAATTTAGAATTTTATTTTAGAAAATTTAAAGCCTTATAATTAAGCCCCACCGTCAGACCCAAAGCTAAAGCGTATTTTATTCAGAAGTTTTTTCAAATTTTTCATTATTTGGGTTAGTAAATAATAATATAATCAGATTTAATATTTTCAGCAGCTATGTTTACAGTTTCGTCACGAAATTCGCCAAGAATCACAATAGCCGGCTATACATTCTCTCGGCTAAGAGTGAAGACGGATTTAATATATTGGCAGTGCTCTAAGAGGCGGGATTGCAGAGCTAAACTGCACACTTTACATGATTACACGATTGTCAAATGCTTAAATATACATAACCATTAAACAATAAATAGTGGTATTAATTCATATGTCGTTAAAAGTTTATTAAGTCCTTGGGATCGAAGTACTTCAATCACATTGTCCACAATAACATTTGTTCAGTGATTTATAAGATAAATCTACAGAATGGAGCACGGTGGTAAATAGGAAGTGCAGGAAAAAATGTTTTTGATGTTAAACAAATTTAAATAAACATAATTATAAGGTTCGTCTGTGAACAGGTACTTATTGTTCTTACAAGTCCAATTTGCATCCAGCCCGAATTAGTAACCGGACCGGAATAATTTGTCATTCTAAATAGTTCATATTTTTCGCAATCTTTAAGTTTTTTTTGTTTGTCATAGATCCGTATTTCGAAACTACAAAGTCTGGAAACCCAGTGTTAGTGTGGCAAGGATACCGATACAACCGTCGACTTTGCAGCAGAGGATCTAAAGAACGCTGGACTTGTAATAAGAACCCTTCTGGATGTCGCGCTTGTGTCACGACTATTGATAAAGTTATCGTTAAGCATAATAATACACATAACCATTGAGATGGCAAAGGCATCCATGGTATTTATTCGCACCTACCTAAAATTATTTTTTGGTCTTTCAACTTTTAGAAAGCTAAACATGTGCAAAGCAATTGAGAAACTCTTAGAGAATCTAAAAACAAAACGATAAATTTAAAGTTATAGATAACAAAAGGTTGATTCTGTGTAAACGACCATTCAAACCCACACTTTGAAAAGGCAATGAAACTAAATTCTGTGTCATAAAAATTTAAGCCCCGCAAGTCAAAAGAAATGCAATTCCTATAACCCTACAATTTATTACCGCACTTGAAACAAAAGAACACATGTGGACAGATTGCAGGATCGTGGGATATCAGAAAAAACTCGCTTGGTAAAGTTGCATGCTAGGTAATAGATTTTAAGAACCAATCAGAATGAGTTATCTCTGGCGCCGCCCCAAATTCATTTTTTAAGGACAACACCCAATGCATTGGAGGAGGGACCGTCGTTGGCAAGGCTGATGCAGAGCACGGGACAGACGGTCTTGGAGAGTCTTGGAGAGTAGACGATCGACTTGAGGTCTTAAGAGATCACCTTTAAATCTAGAAAGAATTAGAGTCAGTTTTTGAAAGAGTACATAATGTAATTAAGTAAAGTTAGAGTCAGTGTTAGTCGGGTACAACAACCACGAACTTGAGAGCTGTAGCCGCGATACTGTAAGCGCGACATAGCGGTGCCTTCAGGCCCAATTGCAGTACTACATCGAGAACGCGGTAACGTACTATATTGTCCTGTTATAAAGTTCATCTAGGTCCACAATACAAAGCTATCTAGCCACCTTGCCACTCCCTAACAGTCAAGACGAATACCAGTCAACTGAATTTAGGTCCATCTATATTGGCCGGTTAACAAACTTTGCCGCCTTAACACCTAATTTCATATTGGAGATGATTTCATCTTCCTTACATATATGCTTATTAATGACATTTAACAACATATGGAAGAGATGATGTAAAGATGGGACACACATATAATGTCTAAATAACCCATCTTCAGCCCGACCAGCCTTGGTCCAACAATTAAATCACCAGATAGCTCGGATGATAGCTTGTGAATCGTGGACCTAGACGAATTAGTCTTGTACATAATTAGTAAATGAACACGCATGTACGTACGTACCTACTTTATAGCCCGATTTGTAATATATTAGTTTGTGTGAATTTCTAGTATTAAGGAGGCTTCACAAGAGTTTTCCATTTGGTTGTTCGCTTTCTCTTGTGAATATAGCCCAGGAGCGGAACAACCGCTTGGTACATACGGTAATCCTGGATATGCCAAGCTAAATAATCATACAGATTCGAAGTTATAATTTTACAACTTCAGTAAATAAAAGTTTTAGCAGACATGTTTTGTTTCCATCGATTAAACTTAAGGCTTCATTGAGGACTCAATCACAGCAGAAATTATGAGACGCATTTAAAGAGACTTCTTAATCTAATAATAAATTACTTATTACATGTTTCAATCGGGTTGACAAAAGTAAAATACACCTTGTGACATAATTACCGCTGTCATTGATAACCTTTTCACCCGATACACGAATCTTTAGGCCTCACCTATCCAATTTTCTATGAAAGTCAACACTAGATAACACCAGGATAACCTAGCTATACTATTATAGCTCAAAAGGTTTAGGACTAAGTCTAACTTGATAGACACTAAAGTTGAGTGTTCTATGTCCATCGGCTTATGTACTGGCGCATTTTACAAACGCTAGATAAAATGTAACGAATTTACAGACACAATCTGATCTCTTCATCGTCGCAAATTTTCTTGGAAGAGCCTAGACAACTCTTGGTATACACATTAATAATTATTTGACGATCACACCACGGCCGTACCACCACACCATTAGGTAAGAGCTGTCTGCAACGCCTGGGTTTTATCAAGGTGCTGGGATATGATAAGCCAATTGGATTTTCGGAGACAAAAAGTTTTCACTGCAGATCGTTTGTCTCAATCTCAACGCAGAATTTCAGAAGACATTCGATAAAAAGCTTGAATCATCTGTTGGTATGGATAAAAAAAGTAGGAGATGTGACCTGGATTCGTACAAGAGCCAAACCAGTGTAGTGTTGGCCTATATATTGCTTTTGTATAGAAATATTAATAAAATATTTTTTATTAATAAAATATTTTTTATTAATAGAACAATTCTCATAAAATTGTTTAAATCACTTTGTATTGAGAGTCCTGATTTTGTTAAGAAATGTAAGAATTTCATGACCTGGCTAGCGGTGCTTTACAACATCAACATTTATTATTCAAAAACAAAAATCTATAAAATATTTTCAACAGTTTTACGTTTAGCGGGTCCACAATTACATTATATAAAGCATTTTATGAAACAAATAAAGAGGACGAAAACTCAATTCAATTAAAGAAACAAGAGTCAACCCAAAATTGCTAATTGCTTGATGATATATTACAGGTCAGCCTATATTCACAACTACTAAAGCTGGGAATCCACTGCTGATTCTGGATGGATACCGCTTCAACAAGGCACATCTGTACGTTCAAAAAGGCGCGCTGCGATGGACCTGCTCCAGCCGAGCCCTGGGCTGTCCAGCCAAGGTCGTCACGCTCGATGACAACATAGTAACCTACTTAAACCAGCATACGAATCATAAGAGGTGTTTCGTAAGGCAATAAGTACCTAAACATAAGAAGATTGAGGCCTTTATTTGTAAGTAACTGTACTTTGGCTTTGTGATTTAACAATGTAACGTCTGAACTTATTATTACTGGAATCATTTTATTAGGTGCCTAAACAGTTATGTTTAGGCACCAATAAATAAATAGGCACCTAATATTTTATTTTTAGTGTATATTTTACTATTATTTTAAGTTAAAAATGTTAATAGAGTCGTTTTCACTTAGCAGCGTTCCCTGAAAGATGGAAAGCGTTTCATTTCAATTGATCAGGATTAAGTTAATTTAAAATTTCGAAAATTCAAACAATTTCTATTTCCTTTCAAACGTATTAATTAACAGCTACAGAAGTGTACGCTATATATAGCGACGTAGTAAGTAAAAATAAAACAACGTTTCGATTGAGGTCCGAACAGGAAGTAACTTTTATTCAGATCTTGTACATGAACATAGGCGCTAGAGTAGAAGTGTTGCCACTATGATATTTTGATTTATTACTAACACCCCCACTATCAAAATATTACACAGTTTCAACACCCAACATATACATAAACTTATAATGTTTAGCAGGACATAAGCTTTTTGTAAAAAGGTCAGCGGGCATATCAGCTGTTGGCATATACTGCATCATAACTATTTTATTCAAAATCACTTCTCTGCAATAATGATATTTAACATCTATATGTTTAGTTCGATTGTGAAATACAGGATTTAATGATAGCTTCAATGCACTCTGATTATCGTTACATAAATTAAAGGTATACATTCTTTGCAAATTTCTCAGATATACAGCTTCTTTGCAAGCTTCTGAAATTGCAGTATATTCTGCCTCCGTACTGGAGAGGGTTACACACCTCTGTTTTTTTTTACAACCCCAAGATATTACAGAACCCATCAACATAAAGCAATAACCTGAATATGATTTCCTATCATTAGGATCATTTGCCCAGTCGGCATCAACATAACCTATAATATCTGGATTTCCAGTTTTACAATATTTTAAACCAACATTTTTCGTTTTCTTTAAATATTTTAGTATTCTTTTGGCATATGACCAGTGTTCATTACTATGACAGTTATTGAATTGACTGAGATACCCTACAGCATAAGCTATATCTGGTCTGGTAAGGACAGCTAGATACATCAAGCTTCCTATAAGCTGTTGGTATGGATTTTTACTTTTTGTATCAATACATTTTTCAACATTTAATTTAATGTCCATTGGTGTGTTAACAACTTTACATTCTGTCATATTAAATTTAGATAACAATTGATCTATATAATTTTCTTGACTTAAAGAAATAACATTTTTATCTTTATCTATTTTAACAGATATTCCTAGACACTGTTTTATTGAACCCAGGTCTTTTATTTTAAACTGAGAACTTAAAATTTCTTTTAACTGTTTCATTTCACTTTTATCATTTGAAAAAACAAAGAAGTCGTCAACATACAATGTGACTATAGTCCTTTTACCATTAACAATTTTTGTGTACAAACAAGGTTCCAGTTTAGACTTTTTATAACCATTCTCTATCATACAATTATCAACTTTCTTATGCCAAGCTCTGGAGGACTGTTTGAGACCATATATAGCCTTCTTTAGTAAAAGAACTTTGTTTTTATCATTATCAGAACATGCAAAACAATCTGGCTTTTGCATATATATGGTTTCCTCCAGTTCTCCGTTGAGGAAAGCTGTCTTAACATCTAAATGAGCTGTATCTAGATTAAGTTGAGAACACAAAGCGAACAATAATCTTAAAGTTGTGTGTCTCACCACTGGAGAAAAAGTTTCATTATAGTCAATACCGCATTTTTGGCTAAAACCTTTTGCTACAAGTCTTGCACGATATCTAATTTTATTATCACTATCGTTTTTCTTTTTTAGAACCCATTTGCACTTCACTATAGTTGCATTATCTGGCGCATCAGCCAGTTCCCAAGCATGATTGTCCTCAAAGCACTGTAACTCATCTTTAACAGCCTGCAACCAAACCTCTTTTTCAGATCCCTGCAATGCTTCCTCTATTGATATTTCACTCATATCTAATTGCTTGTTGTCCACACACATATTTGAGAAACCATATCTATCTGGTATTCTTCTCTGTCTTTTATGTGCTACAGTTTCTGCAGATTCATCATCGTCGAAGTCTTCATTTTCGCTGGGCATGTATGTACTATCGTTCTGATCACCAACAGAGTTATATGAACTGTCATCTGATAGACTGTCATCCCCCACTGAATCTGGACTTGCCTTTTCAATATCTGACTTCAAATGATTTTGATCTTGAACTATAATTATATCTTGTGGCTGAGGATCTTTTTCTATGATGATCACATCTCGACTAGTGGTTATTTTTTGTGTTTTAGGGTTAAAAACTCTGTATCCTTTTGTGTCTTCAGAATAACCCATTAGTATACATTTTTCTGATTTTTATCCCACTTGAGACGCTTCTCTTTTGGCACGTGAACCATCACAGTGCTGCCAAAAATTCTGAGGTGACTAATATCAGGCTTGGTCTGCGTCCATAACTCAAATGGAGTTTTGTCTTGCAATGCGGGTGCTACTATTCTATTCTGCAAATAAACAGCAGTATTAGTTGCTTCTGCCCAAAATTGCTTCTCCAAACCTGCTTCAAATAAAAGACATCTTGCCTTTTCAACAAGCGTTCGGTTCATTCGCTCGCACAAACCATTTTGTTCTGGCATGTATGGGTTAGTTTTCTGATGAGTTATTCCCATATTCTGTAGAAATTTATCAAATTCATTATTGCAGAATTCTCTACCATTATCTGTACGCAGAACTTTGATTTTTCTGTCGAGATAGTTCTCAACCTTAGCTTTGTAGTTTTTGAAACATTGAAAGGCTTCACTTTTATTTTTCATGAAGTAAATAAAGGTCATTCTACTGTAATCATCAACAAAAAGAATGAAGTACCTTGATCCTCCGATGGAAACATTCTCCATTGGTCCACAGACGTCTGCATGAACTATACGTAGCAGTTCAGCACTTCTGTTGCCTTCACTCGAGAATGGCAGTCGGCTCTGCTTGCCCTCGCAACATACTGTACAGGTATTCTTACTAATTTCTGTCTTCTTGTCAATTGATAAACCATTAACTGCATTCGCCATTTTATCCAGGTAGGTACCATTCACGTGTCCTAATCTACGATGCCATGTTTCACTGGTTACCACTGCAGCAGCCGTGAATTCAACTGGTGTGTTCAGTTTGTACACTCCATTCACAAGTATAGCTGTCGCCACCAGGTTTCCAACTCTGTTGTATATCTCACAACCATCGTTTGTAAAAGACACTCTGTTGCCATTGCTTATCAATCTACTCACTGACAAGAGATTCGTCGTAAGACTCGGTACACATAAAACTCCCTCAATTGTCACATCATAATTGCATTCTTCTGTGCATGTCGTGATCTGCACATCACCGCAACACAAAACAGAAACTTTGTTGTCATTCGCAACAATTATTTCCTTTGGAAAACAGTCATCTGACATATTTTTTATCCAATGTTTATTGGTTGTCAAGTGAACACTCGCTCCGGAGTCTATATACCAGTCAGTTTTGCTATAAATGCTACTCAAAAACACTGCACTAAATGCATTCGTTTGCTTCGGTGAATTTTCTTTAGGTTTTGATTCGATTTTATCTGTTTTTGTGCATTGATTCCGATAATGTCCAACTTGTTTACATTTGTAACATTTTATCTGCTTGTTGACACTGACGTTTGCGTTTGCATTCGTTCTTGACATCTGTCCGCCATCATGATTTCCTCTGACCATAGACTTGCCATTTCTTTTATGTTGGTATTTCTGAAATGCTGCAAAGGCGCCATCTGCTTCCTTGCTCACCGGTTCCATGTCCAATAATTTGGATTTAATGGCGTCTGTTGTGATGGACATACCAGAATGTTCTATGGCCATTATCATTGGCGCAAATTTTTCAGTCAATCCTGCAAGTAACAATGAGCCGATCCACTCATCACTTATGCTGAATCCAGTTCCCGCCAGCTTTTGACCAGTTTCGACAATTTGCGTAACATAAGACGACATCTTGTCACAATTTTCAAGTCGAATTGAAATGAGATTTCTAAGGAGACTGATTTTTCTCGTGAATCCAGAATCATCATACAATGACTTCAGCTTATCCCATAGATCTTTAGTTGACTTCACATTCTTAATATGCACGTAGATAGATGGATCAATCATTAAAATCAATTTGGCCTTTGTCTTGGCATCCTCGTCGGCTCCAATAGGTTTGGCGGCATCCTCTGGCTTAATACATTTCACCATGCCCTCCAACACTAGGACGTTTTCTACTGCAAAACACCATTCATTATAGTTTTCGCGGCCTTTTAGCTTAGGCACATTCACCATGTAGTTCTGGCTTGAGGCGGCCATTATGTTTAGTCCACGAAACACTATACACTGAGTCTTTTAAAACTTTATTGTCTTCGAACTTTATCGATATTACAATCGATCGAATTGTCCACACTGAAAACAATATAACAGTAATACTGAAAACTAACTGCCGCGAGAGGTTAATGGGTCTGGGCCCATAACCTAAAAATAAAACAACGTTTCGATTGAGGTCCGAACAGGAAGTAACTTTTATTCAGATCTTGTACATGAACATAGGCGCTAGAGTAGAAGTGTTGCCACTATGATATTTTGATTTATTACTAACAGTAAGACACACATTTTTTTAATAGTGTATAGTTTACTATAGTTTCCAAGAAAGCTGATTAAATTTGCTTTAAAACGTTTTTAATTTCAAATCTCTCAACTTTATGGTTTAGAATAAAATTATATTTGAAAAAGTCTTATATTGAGCTAATCAGGTTTTATTTTATTTCAATATTTTATGCTATAGAGTATAATATAGAAGAACGACTATTTTCAAAGCTTTTGATTGTGTCTAATTTATATAAATACTAGCGACCCGCCCCGGCTTCGCACGGTTTTATTATGCGTATAAACCTTCCTCTTGAATCACTCTATCTATTAAAAAAAACCGCATCAAAATCCGTTGCGTAGTTTTAAAGATTTAAGCGTTCAAAGGGACACAATGACATAGGGACAGAGAAAGCGACTTTATTTTATACTATGTAGTGATTGTTTTGTAGAAGTCGTTTTCAAGCAGTCTCGGTTTGGGAAACCTGTGATGATGATTGGAAACTACAGATATAACAAATGGAGTGGCAGTACGGGTCCAAGAGCACGGTGGATCTGCACGAAGGTCTATAAAGGATGCAAGTCAACCGTAACTACCTATGATAATGATATTCTTCAAGTGAAACGTGATCACAATCATTGAGAAAAAAAATTGGTGATGATATTTTGTCTGATAAAAAACTTTAATGTGTAGCAGAAATAAATAATTTTAAAATGAATTTATGTAGATTTATATTTTGGTATGTTATTTTTTCCAATTCATATTTTAATATATTTTAATAGTTTTTATAGAGCACAATAATTTTGAACAAGTGTCTCAAATATTTTGATTCTGTCCTTGGGTGAACACTGGTCTAAGAGGCTTTCAGACAAACCGAATCACGGTTTTAGTGAAGTTTTTTGAATAAAATAAGTGCTTATTTGTATAACATAAAATAAATAAAAAAAACCTAATTTATATTAATTTCTTTTGTAGAAATAATATTCACTCAGTCTCGATACGGGAAACCTGTGATGAAGATTGGAAACTACAGATATAACAAATGGAGTGGCAGTACGGGTCCTCGAGCACGATGGGTCTGCACAAAGATAGCCAAAGGATGCAAGGCCAAAGTCTTTACCTACGAGAATGACATTCTGCAAGTAAAGCATGAACACAATCATTGATGGTGATAATAAACCACTTTATAAACAAAGTAAATTAAAATCTAAATAAGACAAGTATTAACTATTGAAACTATTAAGCTAACTGCATACTGCAAAACATCAAAATAAAAACAATACAGAAAATTAAAATGTTATTTCTCTGCAGGTGCCAGGGCGCTATGGCGCTCAATTAAGGGAGACTTATTTAGGTTGATGATGAATAATTTATTTTTATTGCTTTTATAAACGTATTTTATTATCGAATAAAAAGAACAATATTAATTAGTATTATATTATTTATTCATTGTAATTCAAATTAATTCCTAATTGATATATTTCTACAAAGTCAATATAATACACTCGAGAGCAATGAATCCGGGTCACTCAAAGAATCCAAAAAATCTCGGAAAGTAAGAATGCTAGGTTAATGCAATAAATTGTATTTAATAGACAATTTAATACTCCTTAAATGAAAGTATTAAAACTTCTTAGTTATTGTAAAGTTATATCATAAAAAAATCAAATTTGAAAAGGGAACACTATCGAAGATGGAACTACGAAATTACAGGATTTGTTTTTGCTTTTGTTTGTAATCTGTCATTTATGTTGGTACATAAACCAGGTTGATAGTGCTCAATATTCATTATTCAAGCTGAAATCATGTCGCTTACACTTGAAGAATGCACCAGAATACTTACATTGGTGGAAACCGGCCGGAGTCAGCGCGATACAGCCAGGACTGTCGGTGTGTCGCTGTCAACAGTACAAAGAGTTCTCCGACGTTACGAAGAAACTGGTTCTAACCTACGCAGACCAGGAACGGGCAGAACTAGGTGTAACACAGCACGAGAAGACCGATACTTGGTGAACACCATGCTTCGAAATCACTTTCTCACAGGAACTGAACTCACAAATCAGTTTCGACGCCTCGGAGGAAGTAACTCAAGTGCATGGACAGTAAGACGTCGGCTTGCTGAATCTAACTTAAAACCCCTTAGACCTGCAAACGGCCCTAAACTGGAGCGTGGCCATCGTATTTCAAGACTAAGATATGCCCAGAACCACGTAAATTGGAGTATTGAAGATTGGTCGAAAGTTATGTTCTCGGACGAATCAAAATTTATGCTCTACAAGCACGATGGAAGACACAGAGTGTATAGAAGACCAGGGGAAAGATTCAAGCAAGCATGCATCGAAGAAAAAGTAGCCTACGGTGGTGGGTCTGTACTTGTGTGGGCCGGAATTTCCTCTGAAAGTCGCACAGAGCTGGTGATCATAGAAAACGGCTCTTTAACTAGCGTAAGATATGTGGAAGAAATCCTCAACGAACACGTTGGTCCATTTATGGTCAATTTGGGTGAGGATGCTATATTTATGCATGACAATGCCCGACCTCATACAGGTTGGATTGTGAATGACTACCTTCAAGAGATGAACCTTACTTGTATGGAGGGGCCAGCGCGCAGCCCGGATATCAACCCGATCGAACATGCTTGGGACGAGCTAGGGAGATGCGTAAAACAACGAAACCCTCCCCCAATCACGCTTCCTGAGCTCAAAATTGCTCTCACAGAGGAATGGGAGAATATTCCCCAAAATCGTATAAGGAACTTGGTGTACAGCATGCCAAACCGCGTAAACGCAGTAATGGAAGCACGAGGAGGTAATACGAAGTATTGAAATTCAAGAAAATCGTCATAAAGTTCAAAAATTTCATGTTTCCTATTTTTGTTTTAAGGAGAGATCAGCAGTTTTTTTTCTTTATGTAATTTTGTGTAAATAAAATGTATGGTGACTCATATTTTCTTAACTTTCATTTAAGGAGTATTAAATTGTCTATTAAATACAATTTATTGCATTAACCTAGCATTCTTACTTTCCGAGATTTTTTGGATTCTTTGAGTGACCCGGATTCATTGCTCTCGAGTGTATATAAATATGTCCTACAACTTAACTAAGTAAGTTAACTCAGTAACTAACTGATAATTCTTTACAGGTCCGAAATATGTGAAGACGAGGCGCGGTAATACTGCACTTGTGATGGGCGGGTATCTGTACCACAAAAACAACACTTACAAGGCTCCCAGAATGCGATGGCAATGTTCGAGAGCAGCCTCTTTGTTAAAATGCAAAGCGTTTATCATGACTTACGAAAAACAAGTCGTGAGCATAAAAGATTGTCATAACCATTAACCGACCGACGACCGATGTGGCGCGGTGGGCGAAGGTCGGTCTGCGACGCAGGAGGTTGCGGGTTAGATTCCCGCCTCGGAACTAATTTGTGTACGATCTGCAGAAATTTGTTCCGTTGGTCTGGGTGTTTTCTATGTATGAAAAAATCTGTGTATGTATATAATTATTAAATATATCAGGTAACTAGTACCCATAATAAAAGCTTTGCATAGCTTACTTTGGGGCTAAATGGCGCTGTGTGGATTTTTCAGCATTATTTAATTATTTAGTAACCATCTAAGAGAGAGACTGGACCTATTTGTGTAACCACTAAGTTTTTTAATATCTGTTTTTATCCTGGTTGTTAATTTGTAAGATCAATAAAAATCTAAAAAAGCACATGTTTATTATTGTTATGTATTTCAAGTGATTTTAACCGGCACCGCCGAGAACAGGTACAGGGAGAAACAAGACGAGCTACCCCAGATGCAGGTAGGGTTCATCGACATGATCTGCTTCCCGCTGTACAAGGTGCTGTCGGAGACCTTCCCGAAGGCCTTCCCCTGGATGGAGCCGCAGCGATTGTAGCACAATACCATTTATAACTTAAAATTCTAACTGATAATTATTTACAGGTCCGACATATGTGATGACGAGGTGCGGTAATACTGCACTTCTGATGGGCGGGTATCGGTACCACACAAACAACAATTACATAAACAAGGGTCCCAGAATGCGATGGCAATGTTCGAGAGCAGCCTCTTTTTTAAAATGCAAAGCGTTTATCATGACTTACGAAAAACAAGTCGTGTGCATAAAAGGTTGTCATAACCATTAAACGACCGACGACCGATGTGGCACGGTGGGCGAAGGTCGGCCTGCGACGCAGGAGGTTGCGGGTTCGATTCCCGTCTCGGAACTAATTTGTGTACGATCTGCAGAAATTTGTTCCAATGGTCTGGGTGTTTTCTATGAATAAAAAAATCTGTCTATGTATATAATTATTAAATATATCAGATAACTAGTACCCATAACACAAGCTTTGAATAGCTTACTTTGGGGCTAAATGGCGCTGTGTGGATTTTTCAGAATTTTTTAATTATTTAGTAACCATCTCAGAGAAAGACTGGACCTACTTGTGTTACCACTAAGTTTTTTAATACCTGTTTGAATCCTGG
Organism: Eupithecia centaureata; assembly: GCA_944547425.1. Classification (NCBI taxonomy): domain Eukaryota; kingdom Metazoa; phylum Arthropoda; class Insecta; order Lepidoptera; family Geometridae; genus Eupithecia; species Eupithecia centaureata. Next base: position 13,036,321 of record OX155680.1, read on the forward strand.
TTGTTAATTTGTAGATCAATAAAAATCTAAAAAAGAACATGTGTATTATTGTTATGTATTTCAAGTGATTTTAATTATAGCGATTGTAGCACAATACCATTTATAACTTCAAATAAATAAGTTAAATTGGTTTATTTAATTTTTTCAGTTCATCAAGTGCATCACGCAAGCCGGCAAGCCCATCGTGGCTGCGTGTGTGATAAAAGAGTGGGTGCTTCTAAGGGTTTTGTTTGTCCTTTTTTAAGGAAAAATGTTGTTTATGCATTTCCTCTAGTCTAAGCAAAGCCAGAGGGTCATGTTGGGCACTTAGCTACCAGTGGTTACCCAACTAAAAACCCATAAATTCTTCCACTCTCACTGTAGCGCCAAAGCATAGATAGATAGATAGAATATATATTTTTCTTTATTGCACAAAATATGTACATGGGCGAGCATAATGCTAGATAGCATTCTCTACCTGCTAACCTTTGGATAGTGTGGACAGCAGTTTAGTAGGTAGTGCTTGGAAACAAAAGCAGAGAAAGGAAAACATACTGAGTGAATAACATATTATAATTATATATAAAATAATTTAATAATATATTGTGTAAAAGCATCGACATACTTCACCAGAAGATTTGTTTGACGACACAGTAAAACTTGACAGGGTTTCCGGTTGGATTCGACCGCAACCTGTTGGTAATCATCCGTCTTGGATGAATTCTTTTTCCATTTGATTACTCGACTGGTCTCCATGGAGTGGTAGAAGACAAGTGGAGAAGAAGATCTCTGAAACCGCGAGGCGCTGCTAGTTGTTTATATTTGACGAATTTGTTTTCAGGTCCAAGGTACGAAACCTGTTTGGTTATGGAAGGGTACCGGTACAACAGGTACTACAGATGCAATGGACCCAAAGTGCGCTGGTACTGCACTCGTTCTAAAACTGGTTGCAAAGCTTCTATCCGTACTTACAACGAAATGATCATTAGCACCGTTGGTTGTCATAACCATTGACTTTATTTTTCGTTTGTTTTTATAATTTTAATTATATTTTCTTTCAATGTGTATATTAATGTCATGGCCTGTAATGAGTGCATTGCTAACTGCTATGCTCACCTTCTCTGTCAAGTCTACTGTGTTTTTGGGGTTACATATTGATTATTCTCCTTAATGGAAACCGCAAATTGATGCTCTGATGGGCAGGCTTAGTTCAGCAACATAAATGCAGTACGAAAAATAAGACATCATTCCGATCAAGAAACAGCTAAGGTAGGTAGTTTATTTCAGATCTTTCCATAGTATGTCTTATGGTATTTTGCTTTGGAAACAGGAAGCTGACATTCAAACGATCTTTGTTCTACAAAAAGGCGGCGCGCACAATTTATTATAAATGAAACCCATGTGATGAGACTCGTTGAGTGAATTATTTTAAAAAATCCTAACTTTAATTTTGCAATATATACATATATCTCATGGAAATATATATACAATATATTTTCTTTTTTTTTGTTAGCCTGTACTGTCCCACTGCGGAGCAAAGGCCTCCCGTCCTTCTTTCCTCACTTCTCTGTTTTGCGCAGCAATTATAAAAGCGCAGCAATTTATGAAAATATAATGTAAACAAATATAGGAGTAACTTTTTTGTATTTTTTTCTGTTGTTTTGTAAAAAAATACTTTGTAAAAAATACCTATGTACCTACAAATTAATAAAACAAACATGTACTAGACACAAGTTATACATACACGTACAGTGGTTAGCGCGGCCAATCAGTTCAGTAGGTACTTACATAAGTCCTAACTATTATTTAATTTTATTTAATTATACCTACTCCTAATCGGTCTTCGCCCTTGCAGCTTTAAAAATGACCTAGAACTACTACGTATACATACGTTTTAATTAAATTTCAGAATAATCCGTTCATTCGTTTCGGCGTGAAAAGGTAACATCCATCCATCCATTCATCCATTTATCCATCCATCCATCCATCTATCCATCTTTCCAAAGTTTTGCATTTTTTATAATCAATTTGATAAAATTTTAAGCAACAGTTACGCAGATCGATCAATCTGCGTTTTCCCGGGCAGAAAGAGTCGGGCGACCGCCCGCGCTGGTCGCGTCCCGGGTTGGTCGCAGTTTTCACTAAGCGGCTGAACTGATCTTAATGAAACTTGGAAGGCAGATAGACACGGTATCCCGGATCAGATATTTATAAGCTTTGACTTTAGTTTAAAGCACATGCCAACTAACACAAGTTGGTTTGGACTTTTACTTTTGAAGTTTCGCATTGGTTTTTCGCATTTTGATTTTTTCTAATAAGTAGTTATTGATATTTTCTTTGCGATTTACTCGCGAATTTGCTGAATACTGATTTTATGTTTTATTGAGAGTTTCGTCACAGGGAAGGTGTTATTGAAGATGGTTATTTTGGTATTTAGCACACACAAATCACTCCCTACTCCAATCCTCCTGGCATGGAAACTTGTTAAAATAAATTGAAAATGAAAATGTACTTTGTTACCGTTTGCACTTGCTGAGAGTCGGGCGTATTGATTTAATGTGGGTCGGTGTATGACGTATTTCGCATTGACGTAGCTTGAATTGACGTGGGCATTGTAAGGGCATAGTGAAACTATTACAGGGCCAGTATCGTAGTGGGTGAGTTGCTGATTACGATGATGGAAGTGCGTTTTTGATTATATATCGGAGAAATCTTATCAAGGTCATTCAAGGCCTTAATATTTTTATCTAGGTGTAGGCGCTACATAACACAAATTTTCAACAAATTTTCCGAAAAAAAATATTTTAAATTTTGGTTAAGCATTGATTTAAGTACAAATTTAGTAATGTATAAGTAGAGGGGAAGACCTATTCTGAAGTCTGAGAAAATTATGAAGTGAAGTACTATTGACTATTGTAGGTAGGTAATCAGTATTTTCTGTCTCTTCAATTCATATAATAATATAGACTGCTGGTGGGCGATATGCGGGAAATAGGAATGGAAACAAGCGCAGGAGATCAACCCAGTGGGATAAGCCAGACTATTTGAATACATAGTTAGTTTCATCATAAGTTTGCCATTTGCAGCGCCAACGTTCACAGTCACGCGAAACGGGAAGCCAGCGATACAGAAGGGAATGTACCGGTTCAACAGGAACAACCGGTCTCACGGACCCAAGTGCCTGTGGACCTGCTGCCGAGTCAGCTCCGGGTGTCGGGCTTCCATCACCACCATCAATGATATCATCATCAAGGAGAAAACTGAACACAATCATTAGAACGATCAGTTGGAAATAACTTTTACTTGCTTCTACGTCGACGCTGTAACCGAGGACTCGTAGAGTATTATTTAATTTATCTTGTTACGTTGATATTAAAGACATAGTAATTATTATTTTTTGTAATAAATGATTTATTTTCTTTTTAAGTTTATCTTTAGTTTTCTTTTGGAACTTTTGTTTCGTACAGCAAGAACCTTTGAAATAATTATTATTAGTTTTTTCTTCTTTTTCTAGCACCTCTAGTGTCTTCATCAAATATTAATAATAGTCGTGTGTGACTGTAAACGTGATCAAACTCTATTAAGTTCTAAGCATTCGCCATCGTCATCATCAACCTATATTAGTCTACTGCTGGACATTGGCCTCCCCCAATGAGCGCCAACTGACTGTATCATTTAGGGGTAATGCCCATAATCCCCACACTGAGCATGCATGGATCGCAATTTGCGATTGATCTAAGTGTTAACTATACCTAATTTGATTACATAAATATCTGCTTATAACGCTTTGCAAATAAGTATGTTTCAAACGGACTACAACCAGTTAGTTCTTTCAGGTTCTGGGAGTAAATTTGTAAAGCCCTTACTGACTCTAGACGGGCACAGCTTCCACCTGAAGAACGACCGAGGCTCCCGTCGGTACTGGACCTGCAGTAAGTACGACATCGGCTGCAGCATGGGGGTCACCACCTGTGATGATGCCGTCATCAAGCAGAGTGGAAAACATAACCATACTTAGACAATTACTGACTATTGGGCAAAAATATGACCTGGAATTATAAATAACTCTTCATGTGTTGAAAATGTACCTTTATTATGTGTGTTTAAGTTAGTTTAGTAATGTAAGTCTATCATTTTTTATATAATTTGTAAGCTACTTTGAAACCTGGGTATATGTATATTTAGGTATAGGTATATTGTAATACCTTTATCTAATTCTACGTTATTCAGAAACAGCTCGAAAGTTTATGTAGCTCCAACAAAAGGTATCTAAAATAACCAGACAGATTTTCATTAGAATTTAAAAAATCTTTAAGGACATTCTTCAATGAGTTTGTAGAATAGGTGGTTGTAAGAGACAAGCCTATTCTTGATTTACACTGATTTCTGTCATTGTCTAATACATCAATACCGCGTCATTTGTCTTCCCTGATACTTAGACACAACATATTATTAGCTTTCTCATGTATCATTTTGTGGAGAGGAAACACAATTTTTATATAATCTATCAGCACATATTAAACTTAGTGTTTTAGGTAAGAATGATAATTATTATTAATATTAATTAATAATGGGGCTAGATGATGCTGTGTGGATTGTAGAGCATTTTTATTTATATTTATTAATTCTTGTTCTTAAATTGAGTTCTAGTTCTTAAGGTATGATGGAGTCAAGTTACAATTTGTGTTGCTTGCCTTGGCTTCAAAGTTTACAATATAAAGGTACCTGTTTGTAATAACTATCCACCCAATGTGTATCAATTCTAGTCTAGTTCTTATGTGATAATTGTTGAAATTATGATCTCAAAGTTAAAGTTATTTAAGTTGATAGCGGATTTCTTTCAAATAATAGGTACATGTAAGTTTTGAATGAGTTCCGCAAAACGAAGTGCAGAATGTTTTAAATAAGTAATTTAGTACCATAATGCGACGTGTAAAATTTTATCATTGAGAGTTTTGATTTCGTGAAGCTTACTTCGTGGTATAAATTCGAGGGGCAAATTCTCGTTAAGAATGTGCAGCAAATTTTTGAAGATCGAAGTCCGATTTTGGGTGTTCTAGTATTTTACTGGTCTTTTCAAACTTCTCGACCACGTTTCAATTGAGAGGGATGCTAAAGGTAATTCAGTATTGGTTGCAATTCAAATATTGCAGAATCTTCTATTAACTCAAGTCGTTGAACAGCCTTTTAGTGTAAGAATCCAGCTTGTTGTAACTCTTGCACGCATAAAGTTTGGTCCGCTCCCGGAAAAAACTTTTCAATAGTAAAGGGTGCATTTCTGAAAAGCTTTGAAAGATTGACATGCCGTCGTACTCATCGGATTCGCGTTTACGCAGTTAGCTAAACAATTATAATATTTCTTCTGATAGCATGTATAATATGTGTGATTTATGTGTGTTTTAAATATTTATTGCCAGTATTTATTCCAAACTACCTATATCTGTACATGTTGTAAGGGTTTAATAAAATTATAATCGGCATTAAATGGAAGCTTTTCCATAGTTTTTTTTTCTGGCACGTTTTACATTATTTGACTTACATTTTTAGGTCATTTATTATCCTAAGCTATCCATAGAAAGTAATGAGTAGAAAACTAGAAACCATCAATATTCGTGCGTGTCTTGTTAGTTCATATTAGGTAAATTAATGCCGTATGATCATAATTGTATAAATAAACATTTCCTTGTCAACGGCAGCAGTTCGAAAAACATCTACTAAAAAAGAGCATTCAAACCACAATCAAGTTACGTAAGGTAAACTTGGCACTTTTACACTACAATATAAAAAGGTAACGAGTTAAGAGGCTAACTTAGCCGAGAACAAACTAGCCCTAGATTTCACTCAAGGGGACCGAGGCAAACAACTTGAAATGGGTAAGTAAGTAAATGGGTAAGATAGAACAACCTATTGTAATTTTCGTTGTAAAATTAAATATTGTTGGGTAAAAGATAAGTTAATTAGTTAATTGTTAATACAAGTTGTAATTTTTCTATTCATTGATTGTACTAATTTTCGTTGTACGTTGTACGTTTTACTACCCGTTAATTAGTTGGGTAAAGATTCGTTAATTAGTGAGAAATTTTTATTAACAAAGAAAATTACAAGCAAGGAATAGAAAAATTACAACTAGTATTTACAATTGAAACCATTGAGCTAACTGCAGACGGTCTAAAGGTAGCTCAATTGATCCATGACAATACCAGTCGGAAGCATCCCCAAGACACTGGCTGCATTACCACGCTGTATGGCAATGCTGATGCGCTGAGCCAGATATTCACCAGCTCTCGGGTCACGCGTCGCATCGACCAGACGCTCAGATAATTTTTTAAAAACCCGGAGAGCCTCGGTACCCCACGGACCCAGGGTCTCGACAAAATTCTCGTTAATTAGTTGTTACAGATTAGTGGGAATGGGAATGGGAATGTGAATGGGAACGGGAACGGGAACGGGAACGGGAACGGGAACGGGAACGGGAACGGGAACGGGAACGGGAACGGGAACGGGAACGGGAACGGGAACGGGAACGGGAACGGGAACGGGAACGGGAACGGGAACGGGAACGGGAACGGGAACGGGAACGGGAACGGGAACGGGAACGGGAACGGGAACGGGAACGGGAACGGGAACGGGAACGGGAACGGGAACGGGAACGGGAACGGGAACGGGAATGGGATCCCCAACAGTTATAAAAATAAATAGTTTGTGGATTCATAGGTGAACTATAAGAAAGATTCTTCTCTATCAACAACTATAACTTTATTAACAACGAAAATTACAAGCAAGGAATACAAAAATTACAACTAGTATTTACAATTGAAACCATTGAGCTAACTGCAGACGGTTGCAAACAGTCTAAAGGTAGCTCAATTGATCCATGTCAATACCAGTCGGAAGCGTCTCCAAGACACTGGCTGCATTACCACGCTGTATGGCAATGCTGATGCGCTGAGCCAGATACTCACCAGCTCTCGGGTCACGCGTCGCATCGACCAGACGCTCAGATAATTTTTTAAAAACCTGGAGAGCCTCGGTACCCCACGGACCTAGGGTCTCGACTCCAAGGGGAGCAAATGCGTAGGTTCTGTCGAGACCTGCATATTTGCGCCTCTTGAGTTCCTCAGCCAGATCTGCCACCGCACCAGCCCTAGTGGATGTCCTTGAAAGATGGGAAGGTGCAAGTGTGTCGCCGCATGTAGCGTCCCACACAATGGGCCTCCCCAACTCCCATGGGACTAGTGTCATACCGTCGGGCCTCTTGCCATCGTCACGGAACAGACCATTCGGTTCGAGAATAGCTGGTACGTTAGCGCTGACAAAGGCCCGCCGGATGATGTCATTAAGGCTGGCGTGACGAGATATCCGACCAGCGGCCCTAGTACACGATAATCCGTGATGACCAAGCTGTTGAACTATAATCACATTGTTAATATTGTTATTCATAATTAGGTATTTTACTATGGGCAGGACACCTGGCAAGGAGACAAGACGACAGGTGGAGTAAGGCGCAAAATGAATGGCGTCCAAGAACTGGGTTTAGAGGAGTCGGACGTCCAGCAGCGAGATCATCATCATCATCCATATAAGTCCACAGCTGGACATAGGCCTCCCCTAACGAGCGCCATAGCGCCCTGTCTTCAGCTTGACGCATCCAGCATCTGCCAGCAGTCTTTCGCAGATCGTCTTTTAACCACGGAGTTGTATATTTATTTATTTTATTTATATTTAAATATATAAACTTACAAATAACTCTTAACCATTAAAATAATATGCTCTGTGCTTCTAACTAACTTACTTAATACTATGAAGGCTTTGTGTAGGTATATATTAACATTATTCTTTCTTTCAGATCATTATGGAAATCCTCAGAAATTATACATTTGGCACAATGGTAACATGTATAAAAAAGAAAATAATCTTCCTGATCAGACCCGCTGGGCTTGCATTAACAGTTCAGAGTGTAAAGCGCCCGTTTATACTGCGACGGACGATGAAATTACTAGTGAGAGCAAACCGAACGAAATACCAAAAGAAAAAGTTGTACAGGAGGGTAACCACAGCTTGCAATGCAAAACAAGAATGGCCAATAGCTGGCTTAGACAAGTAATGAAAAACAAAACAATCTTTCTTATATGGTACAAAGGATATCTTTACACCTATGACTACTCTTACTGGAAGGATTATAATAATTTTGACGGATACAAGGCCTATGTAACATCATGGAAATGTCTTTGGTGCTTTAGGGCACACGTGACTACACTGGGTGAGCTGGGAGATAGCGTTTGTGATGATTGGCCAGTTCATGACGGAAAAATTAAATGTACTCATGTGCTGCTGAAGAATGCATGGAAAACATTGTTTGATGACGAGTTAGATAAATAAGGATAACTAATGTATCGAAATTCGAATGAGATGCACGCCTTTTTAGTATACCTATGGACACAACTGAACGTAACATAGGTTTTAGGAATTGTTATTTCAATGTTGATTGTAACCCGGGAGTCCCTATGGTGTTTCGACAAAATTATGATGACTCGAAATAATTGATTTTATTGATACATTACAATTTTATTGTTAAGCCTTTTATTTCTTCCAAAAAACATCTGTTTATGTTGTAATACTTTATCATTGAACTTCTTCGTTACAAGTATTCCATTATAGATTATGAATAATAAATAACGGGCATTTTAATGTCTTTAGCATAAACACATACACTAGCTCTGCTTAGCTTGGGGTTAGTTGATTCTGTGTGGATTATTCATTAATTTATTTATCAACTTGCAGAAGTCCTATAATTATACAGATGTTTGGGGTTAGTTGATTCTGTGTGGATTATTCATTAATTTATTTATCAACTTGCAGAAGTCCTGTAATTATACAGATGTAGATTTAGGTTAAAGAAAAAAAGGGATGATCCATGCATGTATTTATTTTTACACTCAGCCTTCGTTTGTATAAATATAAACACATTCTATGCACTTTACACTCATGCGAGGCAAGATTGCAAAAAATACTAATATCGTAGTTTTTTTTAGATTTTTACGTAAGTGATTCGAATGAGGCGCCTGTTTTCATAGTAAAGAAAACAAAGGGAAAAATATTAGCAAGAGCTGGACATACGTATAGCTTTAAGAGCAGCTACAAAAGCGGGGCAAGCCTATGGGAATGCACTAAACGGAAAAAACTTAAATGCAGAGGCTCAATCACTATGAAAGTAAGTTCTTTAAGACAATATGTGTATAGGAAATCAATTTTTTAATTATTCGCTTTTGTTATAGGGAGGCAATGTCATCAATGTGAAAACACATGATTGCCCGCCAGATACCCAAAAAATACTTGCAATGGTAAGTTTTCGTGTGTAACATCAATTGTAAAACAAGACCGATTTAGGGGTGTGTAATAAAAAAAACTTTTTTCAGAATTTCAAGTTCAAATGTATGAAGAACTCAAAATACACCTGTACTCCAATCGTGCAAATTTACGAAAATGCTGTAAAGGAATCTATAGATCAAGGATTACTAAAGGCGATTCCTTCATTTAAAACTTTGAAAAGTGCAATGTATAAAGCAAGACAAAATGCCATGAAGTCCTTAACGTTAAGTCCCTTTGGAGTAAAGTCGACAATGGGTCATCATCATTGTCATCTTTACGGTTTACAAGCTGCGGATAATAATAAAAAAATTACGGTCAGGGCTGAGAGGCGAGACGCGAGTAAATGACGCGGTGCAGCCAATCAAGCAAATTATGTGAAGATCAACTTACAGTTATAATTTTGTCATTGTTGTGTGTATGTGTTATTTTTTTGATTTTGTCAAACCCTGTATTATTAGAATAATTACTAAATTGTAAGTATAAGCACCAGTTCATAAAAATTTATCGTATTTAATTACCGACGCAGGGTAGATTGTGCAAAATAAATAAAAAAAATGTTTTTGGTATTTTTTAAACTTTTTATTCTATATCTATACGAATATTATTTCTCAACATAATTCTTGTCTTCGATTGACCGCACCTTTGTCTTTTCAGCACTTTTAGAGCTAAAGCCTGTATTCTCGCAGAGTGATCGTGGGTACCCGAACGTCTCGCTTGGTGGGTACCGTTACAACAATAGCTACGAGCGGGTTGGCCCCAGGAAGTACTGGAGGTGTGCTAAAAGGAAGCCTATGAAGTGTAACGCCAAGCTCGTCACTCTCGGCGATGACGTTGTTCAGATAAAAGGCTGTCATACCCACTAAGATGACTCTGCCTCTCGTATTTTATGACTCAAACAAAAATGTTATGAGTAGGATTCTCTCACTAGTCAGGCATTATCTTTATATCATTTGATCTCGATGTGTGCAGTTTCATTCTTTATTTACTTTTAAAAATAATTTTTACATTGACGATGGTGACTTCTCTTATCGGACATACTCAATGAGAATAGTAAGTAAGTATATTGAAGATCGATGTGACGAAGGTGGTTGTGGGTCCATTCCCATCGTATATTATAAATCTAATGGGTAAATGTATAAACGATTGGCAAAAATTTGCTCCGGTAGTTCTGGGTGTTCTCTATGTATCATAAAAGAAATCTATTTATATACGTAAGGTGCATTGAATATAAGTCATCTAGTACAAATCTATATTTACATATCCATATATAATACAGGTTCTGCTTGGCTTATTACGGGTGTTCTGGTTGTTTTCTAGGTATAATAAAACAAATTTATCTTTATAATGTATTGTATAAAATATATGTCATCTAGTACAGATCTATATTTACCTAAAATGTATTAAGTATTAGTCATCTAGTATCCATATTTAATACAGGTTCTCAGGTGAGAGTAGTTCTAGGAGGTGCTGAGTTAATTGTCCAGCATTATTCATTTATTTATCTGTAGATCAGTATTGATAATGAACATTTAAAAAATGTTATCCTCTCAATTCTAGTCTAATTAAGTTATTTAGTTATAAAACAATTATTCATTTATTATTTTTGTGTAGATCAGTGTTGTTAATGAACATTTTAAATGTTTGTGCTTTCAATTGTAGTTTAGGTGATTAAGTTATTTATTTATTCAACATTTAAATATTTATCTATTAAGTATGTGTAGTCAGTGTTGTTGAAGAATATTTAAAAATTGTTGTCCTCTCAATATTAGTCTAAGTAAGTTGTTTAGTTATAAAACAAATAATTCATCTATTAATTTAGTGTAGATCAGTGTTGTTAGTGAACATTTAAAAACTGTAGTTCTCAATTCTATTCTAGTTATACAAGAATTATTCATCTATTTAGTATGTGTAGATCAGTGTTGTTAAAGAGAATTTAAAAATTGTTGTCCAAGACAGAGTAAGTTGTTTAATTGTACAACAATTATTCATCTATTTATTATGTACATGTAATTCAGTGAAGATTTTAAATTGTTGTCGTCTCAATTCTAGTCTAACTAAGTTATTGAGTTATACAATAACAACCAAATATAGAAATAAAACCATAACATCTAATAAATCATTATATATCTGCCTTTTCTATGCTAAGGAAATTTCAACCTAACACAATGGGGCCTAAACTAATCTGCCAACATATTTCAGCGCTCTGGGAACTCAAACCTCGGTTTATCAACTCCATGCGAGGTTTCCCAGCAGTGGAGCTGGGCGGGTACCGATACAACAAGCGGGTGGAGAGCCCTGGGCCAAAGGAGTACTGGAGGTGCTCGCAGAGACGTGCGAAGAGATGCAAAGCACAGCTCGTCACTCTTGCCGACGATGTCGTAGAGATTAAGAGTTGTCATAATCATTGAAGTTGGTGTGCCTCCGTGTCAGAGTACTGCTAAGAAGTTCAACTGGTACTACAAATGACACACCTTTATCTCTAGTACTACTAGTAGTACTAGTAAATCAATATCTTTATTTCTTTAGGCTTACAAAATAAGCACTTAGACAAGTCAAATTTTAAACTATAAGCCCTACATTTACCATGACATTCGATACTCTTTATTGATAACTAGCGACCCGCCCCGGTTTCGCATGGTTTTATGATACGTATAAACCTTCCTCTTGAATCACTCTATCTATTAAAAAAAACCGCATAAAAATCCGTTCCGTAGTTTTAGAGATTTAAGCGTTCAAAGGGACATAGGGAAATAGGGACACAGAAAGCGACTTTGTTTTATACTCGTACTATGAAGTGATTCTTTACGGGCCACTTGTAATGTAAATGGTTTGAAGTACCTAATTGATGATGAATAATGAAATGAAATTAAGTTATCGTGCTTCTGGACTTTTCTTGTTACTTGTAACAATAGGTTGTTGTAGTTGTTAACAATAGGTCTTTTTTTTCATATCAAAGAGTTGATCGACTATTTGTCCGACTGGATTGAAAAGATTCCGATAAATAAATAGGTATTATGTAACTCATAAAAACTGACAAGATTAGTAGAGTAAAACTTTAATATTCGTAGAAAATATTTTTCATTGTTTCTTATTTTAATTGTAATTTTAGGAGGAGTACTTACTACAAAAATATGTTTTCACAAATAATTTAAAGATTTTGTAGATTTATGATATTTTTATGATAAGTTCTCATGATCAAAGGTTTGGTAGGAATATTTTTATTTTTTTATATTTAAGTCTGTAATACTCGTGTTATTGATTATGTACGAGTATGTTTGAATTTTGGAATACAATTTGTCTTATAAAAAGTGTGAAATTTTTGGCCTTGATTTTAATCATGTTTTTTCTTCACTTGTTTTATGTAGGTAGATCATATTTAATGTCCGTAAAAGCTCCAAAACGAAAAATATAACCATAAGTAAAATAATTTTTATACCTGTTTATTTTTATGATGTTTATTTAAAAGGTTTTTTTTGACAGTTGCTGAAATGTCTGATAAACAATTGCTTTCCACATCCCACAATCAAGTGAAGTTTGATTTTGTGACTTCACAAAGAGGAAAAAAACAACTTGTTCGTGCGGGGTACAAGTATTCTATGAAAAGAAAACATAAGGATGGGTCAACGGTTTGGATGTGTGTGAAAAGTTATTGCAAAGCTTTCCTGATATTGACCTGTTCTAATAACCTGAAACGGGACGACAAACATAAATGTGAGCCAGATTTTTCCCAAAATGAATGGAATATCCTTATTGAGAAATAATATCAATTAATAGTAATTGTAATGTTTCTCTAACAAAAAAAAGCTTAATACAATCTTTAAAAAATATATATCAATTTCGAATAAAAACATTTCCTTTATGTTTAACAATGTCATTTTGAGGTATGGTTGGATTTTAAAAGTAAACTATAGGTATTTCTGTATCAACAAAATTAAGTACATGAAGATATTTTTTTTTAATTAGTAGTTTCTTAAAGTAGGTATTTTAAGTATTTAATGATAATGCGTTAAAATTTGAGCTTAGTCTGATTTCATTGTACCTATTCGTTTTGTTTTATTGCCATATTCTACCTCTATTTTTAATAGGACCTGTGATTAAACTACGTCATGTTTATGTGTTGATTTAAATAAATATTCCATACATTTTCAACACTATATTTTAACGTAGGGGAATAATAAGTAAATAAACGCGATAAATACCCGTGGATAGGATTAGGATTTTGGATTTATTGGTGGCAACAGAAGTTTGTTGAACTTTTTTTTTTAAATTATGTATACATAATTTGTGAAAATTTCAACTGTCTAGCTATCGCGGTTCTTGAGATACATCCTGGTGATAGATAGACGGACAGACAGACGGACAGACAGCGAAGTCTAATAGGGTCCCGTTGTAACCCATTGGGCACGGAACTCTAAAAAAGGAGTCAGGGGAGGAGACGCTCGGAAGTAGTAATTATTCAAGGTAATAATATTACTTAAATTATATAAATAAGTGTATCTGGATTGGATGAAATTTGCGTGATTGAAATAACCACTTACTTGATATTATTAATTGATAGAAATATAACATGTTTGTTTTTAATAGGGTCTTAAATCCTAAATTAGGACGAATGAGTGAAGTAAATTAAAAAAAATATGTAACCTACAAAAATTGATGCTATGTTAATTTGCTTCTAATATTTTATAGATTTGTTTTATTATCTATGTGATATAATAACCCCGCGCAATGCAGCTCGCCGTATTTATTATATCCACCTAGCTAAGAAATACAATTCACACAACTATAATACTACTAATACATATTATGCTGATGCGACGACCCCGAAGTGGAAGTAGTTTTGGCCTCTGACGCAATAAATCTCCACTAGTTTCTGCTCTGACCCGACTCTTCCTATCCAGTGCGGAAACTTGAACCAATATCCTGATTAATCATCTGACGACTGACGCTCAAAGGAAAGTCCGTCAGCTGCTCGATTCTCTTCTATTAGTGGCTGAGCCAGCACAACCTATTTAATTACTAAAACGACTTGCAATGTGCATAATTTTTCAGAGCTAACCTTCAGAAGATCACATCGAGGCAACCTACAGTTGGTTTACGATGACCACACCTTCAGCCGGCAAACCTTAAGTAACGTTCATGGTCACAGCCACTGGAGATGTTCTAAATTCAAGTTCTGTCGAGCTCGAATCACTATTGATAAAAAGTGTAAAAACATTGTAAAAAGTAATCCTATCCATAATGATCATATTTGAAAACGAATAAAACTGTGAGTCTATTTCGTTTTACACACATCTTTATGTCTTATGTCTTTGTACTCAAATTGTATCTGTAGAGGCTTTAATATACTTATATTTTTTTTAAATAAGCACCTAATCAACTTTCTTTTACCATATTAATTTCACTATCTAAGTACCTTGCAACAATGCAATCACTTTCTGTATAAATAATATGGCTGGCTTATTAAATAGGAATATTAGTAAAGTCTAGTAAAAAAGTATGAAAAGTATTCATTTTGTTTATTCATTATTTCATTGGAAAGTCATGTGGAAGGACGATGATTAGGATTTTTTGTATTATTTCCAACATTCAAAATTCAAAGACTAGAGAATAAAGATTATAATCTCTTAATTATAATAATTTTGACCGTAAAATATATGATAAGTTGACGCCGCCAAACACATAATCTCATAAAAACTTCCACAACATTTATTATGTATGAAAGTGGTTTAACTACTAACTAGGGCATGTAAACCGGTTATTCGGTTAATCAAAAAACCGGTTAACCGACTGATTTTACCTCGGTTTTTAACCGGGTTTTTTGGTCAGGAAAACCGGTTATTTCGGTTATTTTTTGTTTCTTCAAACTCAAGAATTTGTCCCTCATCTGTATTAAAATTGGGTCATAAAGAAAACTATTTAGTGTTATTATGCATATAATAGTGTATGCATATAATATTACGATCTAACTATTTTATAACATTTTAAGATTGTCATATATAAATCCCACCAGATAGAGATTATTGAAGAAAAATATTTTCATCTAGAAGCAGGAGAAAGGATTTAAAATGTTTTAAAGACATAAAGGAACGGTATTAACGATTGAAAAGAAATATAGTCGATTGACTGATTGATAAATGATCTCTAGCGTTCATTTATTTTAATCAATCTCTAGCTTACGGAGTTAGAAAGAAGGACTAGAACTGTAGGTAGGGCTTGCAGTCAACCACGAAAAAACTGAATACATGAACATGAAGCGCTACAAAACACCCGTGTTAAACCACCCGTGTTAAACGTAAAGACTTAGATGCTGGACATGTGGTGTATAAGGGACATGTGTTGCAAGCTTCAAATATCTGGGATGCACTATAACAGATACAGGTTCTAGGGAAGATGAAATCAACATTCGCATCCAGAACACCTTGCGGTGCAGTGCAGCGCTTCATAAAGTGTTGACGTCCAGACTTCTGAGTCGAAGCACCAAAATCCGAATATATAAAAATGTTATACGTCCTATTCTGATCTACGGGTGCGAAGCCTGGACGTTGACGCTGAAAGAAGAAAACAAACTCCTCGTGGCTGAGCGTAAGATGCTGCGTAAGATCTTTGGTCCGACCAGACGAACAGATGGAACATGGCGAATCCGGAATAACCAGGAGCTGGAGGATTTTTATGCCGAACCCAACATCATAGGCGAGTTTAAGAGCGCTCGTCTCCGACCGAATTGCACCTGGAAAAGTCAAAGAGATTAGGTTAGAGCATGTTCAAGTTTAGTTCAAAACTGTTATCTACCTATCTCTTTTTATATACATTTTCACACGGTTGAAGGAATGTATCTATTCTAATTTATAAAAGTGTATAGTTTGTATATATTATAAAAGTAACTAAGACAGGGCGCTATGGCGCTCATTAGGGGAGGCCTATGTCCAGCAGTGGACTAATATATGCTGATGATGATAAAAGTAACTAGCTTTTTACGGCTGAATGGATAGAAATTGAAATTGAAACTGTGAAAGAGCATAGGCTAGGTTTTTATCCAGCAAAAGAAACCCACGAAGAAGCTATTATGATAATGCAACTACCCTTACATGTTCTTAGTTATTTTGTTATAAAGAAAATTTATTTATTTATTATTAAGGTAAACCACTGAGTTACAAGTTCCGTTAAAATACTTTAAATATAGAACAGTTAGCAAATAGTGACGATGATGTGGCGCGGTGGGCGAAGGTCCGCCTGCGACGCAGGAGGTTGCGGGTTCGATTCCCGCCTCGGAACAAATTTGTGTACGATCTGCAGAAAATTGTTCCGTTGGTCTGGGTGTTTTCTATGTTTAAAAAAATATCTATCTATGTACATAATGTATTAAATATATCAGTTATCCAGTACCCATAACACAAGCTTTGAGTAGCTTACTTTGGGGTTAGATGGGGCTGTGTGGATTGTCCAGCATTATATAAAAAAAAAAGAAAATAAGGTCAAAAAGGATTAAATTAGGAAAACTTCCGGAAAGATGGCTGATCAGTAAAGACGTGTAATTTTACACAAAACATTTAAGAATATAAAATAAACATCAGACAAGGCTTAGCCTGTTCATAAAAAATGGAAAAATTTAACTAAATAAAGGATTAAATTAGGGATTAGTCTTAGTTTGTGGTAGTTACCGTCGCTGCAGCTCGACCGCGGTGCGTGACTTGAGGAACCAGTCGAACCTGAACTGCGGCGCCGCGTGCACGCCCGCTCGCAGCTCCTCGTACACATTCTCAGTGTCGAAGCCGAGCTTGTGTAACATGCACACTAGGAATCTGGAAAACAAACATAGGCTCACTAACTACGCTTCCGACTATTAAATAGACTTTTAATTACGAAGATACAAACTATTATTTGTAATGGGCGCTCCACATTCACACGAGACGTTCACACAAGAATCTCCGGAGAATCTCAGCGAGAACTGTAGCGCGAACTTCTTTGGGTACACACTCTCACAAACTTCTCAAATAGTTCTCGCTACAGTTCCCGCGCTCAATGACGATGACCCGCGCTACTAAGAAACATGCGAGTGTGGAGTCAATACACGTTCTCGCCTGTTCTCACGTTCTCGCGCTCCTTTGTCTCGCGCCAAAAAACCGACAAAAAGTGGAGAACAGCCCGAGAACAAGGCGAGAACGTGAGACGAATACGCGAATCGCCTCCACATTCACGCTTCTCGCCTGTTTCACGCGTTCTCGCGAAGTTCTTGTGTGAATGTGGAGCGCCTATAACAGAAACCATCCAGCTAACTGCAGACGGTTGCAAACAAAGGTCTATTACATTATTCTATGTATTGTGTCTGCGCGAGAGTGACGCATTATAAATAATAGTAAAAAATAAATTAGTTAATAAGCGGGAGTGACAGAGACAAGTATAACAGGTTAATGTACGAAGATCTCCCTTTCGCAACTGGACTTGAGCGACAAAACGCAGTATGCATGGTGCGGATTTGTTACTAAACAAACATTTAGGTACTTTCATAACGATACGCCCGAATATAAATATCTCGCTTTACATATAGATATGGCTGTTGCTGACAATGAAACATTTGAATATAATGAAAATTTATTTAACTAACCATAGATCAAGATTTTCTGATGCCGCATAACACATACAAAAAACCTGTACGGGAGCCCCCATAAATATTTATTTTTCATTATTTTTAGTATTTGTTGCTATAGCAGCAACAGAAATACATCATCTGTAATCTGTAAATTTCAACTTTCAACTATCACGGTTCATGAGATACAGCCTGGTGAAAGACAGACGTACCGCGGAGTCTTAGTAATAGGGTCCCGTATTACCCTTTGCCCTTTCAGTTTATGATTCTGAGAGTGATGCGCCTCTTGTTATTCAGCTACGAACTGGTTGATCCTTACATTACATTACCTGTTGTTTCTTCTGGAACTGGAAAATCTAATACTTTAAACAGTCGCATAACCTGTTCAAGAAAAGTTATATCTTTAGCAGTAGCTACGTAACATTATTGGACATTTTTGCTAACACTTGTACAGATTTCAGATTTATAAAGTCACAGAAAGGAAACACGTTACTGTACGTGAACGGATTCAAGTTCTTCTTACCGAAACACTACCGCAGTAGTTTTAGAAAACGATGGTACTGCTCCACTGCGAGGCCCAAAGGCTGCGGCGCCTACGCCATCACTGAGGGCAATCGACTTCTCATGGTGAACAACCAACACAACCATGGCATACCTTGCGGCAATATTAAGAACAAT
Organism: Eupithecia centaureata; assembly: GCA_944547425.1. NCBI lineage: Eukaryota > Metazoa > Arthropoda > Insecta > Lepidoptera > Geometridae > Eupithecia > Eupithecia centaureata. The sequence continues at coordinate 13,054,931 of OX155680.1, forward strand.
GGAATACCAACATATGATGTACCAACTTCTTTCGGTGGTATAGGTATCATAAGTGAAGAAAGTCATTATGACTCGTATAATAATTTTATGATCGAATAAAAATGCTAATTATGTAATTACTTTCTGCTTTGATGATAAAATTAGTTAAAACATATTGTGAGTTTTTTAGATTCTTTGTAGATACTCTATGGTATTTAATTAATAAATTATTAAAACATAAGGGTTCTCTTTGTAACTCAATCTATATGCACATGAGCAATATTTTGCAATGAAAATAATAATCATAACCAATTTTGATACTTTGTTTTTTAATTAATGTTTCATAGTTTAGTGGCCTCATATTAACGAGTATTTTATTTTTCTTTTATTGGTCGTTATTAATTCTACTGTTTTTTTATTTGCCCTAGTTGACCGTCACGGTGAGCTTATAAAGTAACACGCAAAGAATCTGCAATAGTAAAAATAAAAACCTAAATTTTCACTTTGTGAGGAATAATGCTCACAACAAAGACTCTACCACGGGACACTAACTTTTTCTCTACATTCTACTAGCAAAGATTTCGCAAGGGAATTTGTATGAAATCAGAAATCAGAAATCAAAATCTTTATTCATTTAGGCTTACAAAATAAGCACTTAGACAAGTCAGTATGAGCAGTATGCTCAATAGTATACGCTGTGTAGTAAGCTGATATTAGCTAGAGGTAACTAGTTATGAACTGAGTAGAAGCTAAGGGTTGCTTTCTTATAGTTTCGCTGGAAAGGGCTGATCTTCAGGAGTGAGCCATACAACCAAATTTTTTGACTTCTTGCAAGTATTTAATTATTGCTTACGCAAGATCTAAATGGGTAATTTGATCACGTAGAAGACATGGTATTAACATAATCGGTATTCCTTCTATCAAGCTAAATCTTATCAAACAAAAGAATAAAAGCTTACGTAGTATAAGAAAGTTAAAGCTATGATGCACTAAGATAAACCTAGTTAAATGAAGTTAGACATTCTTTAATTATATTGTTACGGATAAATATGACAAGAAACTGTGCAGTATTTTTTCAGTATTTGCTATTAACATTAAGTCTAGACTTAAGATTAATATTGTCCGTGTCCATGTCCACTTCCAGACTTAAGACTTAAGACTTGACATTAAGTCTAGACTTAAGATTAATATTGTCCGTGTCCATGTCCACTTTCATTGATATTGGTAGGAGATACTTGGTAGGAGATATCTCACCGAAGGATCTACAAGCGATGGGAACACTTCACTCGACTGACGGCGGGGGTTTAGGAGACATTGCGTCTCTGTTCGCTCTAGTATTAACTATATCACTAGGTAGACTGACGCGGAAACTCGCACGGAAAAGGGAGGACGTGGGCACGTGCGAAGGGGCGCGCCCTTTCGTCTCTCATCGGGGCTTCCCACCAGGGAGAAGCTGCTGGAATGGGAACCTCGAGACGTTTCTTCGCTTGAAGTACTGCTGAAATCATGACTACTACCCCCAGTACCAAGAGCATCCCGAACATAATGGAGTTCTGATAGACATCGTAGATGCTGATGATTGTTCAAATCCATCCTTTTTAATTTCATTCATTTTTTTTTCAGTGAAATACGTTATCTCCCAAAGAGGCAGGACCTTGCTCTGTGTCAGCGGTTTTAATTTTTGCGTTCGAAGTAAAAGGGGAGACAAAATCAGATGGGTATGTTCAACCCACAACCACAGCCATTGCCATGCGAATGTTCATACATTCAAAAACGAAATTATCAAAATTAATAATGTTCATAACCACGATATGAGGCCTTCCAAAATCAGAAAATAATAATAAATATTTTACCTATTTCATTTTTTCTTTAACCCTTTTTTGCACCTTATCTAATTCATGATAAACCTGTTAAGGTGATTTTTTAGCGGGCTCCGCTAATGGAGTCGAGATGTAGTGGTCAATTCTTAAAGAAATGTTGAGTAGAATAACTATTGAATAGAATATGCTTATTATAGAGACTTTACCACATAACTGACACTTTCTATCTTTCAGAACTAAACTGTCATTACGGTCATACAATTCGCGGCAATAAAATGCTTTGCATCAATAAGTATACGTTCTGCGTGCATTCTGTTAGCGGGACCAAAGTGCGTTGGCGCTGTATGTACCACCGGAGACGGAAATGCCCGGGCTTCGCTTGGACTGACAACGATAAGCTGTTCAGGATGAGTGACAATCATAACCATGATTGATCCACGACAGCCACTGATGACAACATTGAACCCCGTCATATAAAAGAATATGTACCACCGCTTGCAAAAACAATAATATATGTTTATAATACATATTTTGATCTCAAATGTTTGTGAAGCACCGCTTACAAAATCTTTTTGGTATGTCTTATCATACGTATTTAAATTTAAGAAAATGTTTAAAGTCCTCAATTTGTATTTTATTTCTAGTCATCAAAATTTTTAGTATTTCTATAGTTATCAATATGTGTATTTCTAGTCGCCAATAGTATGTGATGTATCATTTTGATCTCAAATGTTTGTGACGCACCGCTTACAAAATCTTTTTGCTATGACTTATCATAGATACGTATTTAAATTTAAGAAGTCGTCAATATGTATTGTATTTCTAGTCATCAAAATGTATAGTATTTATAGTCATCAAAATGTTTAGTATTTCTAGTCATCAATTTGTGTATTTCTAGTCAGTAGATAAATGTATCAATATGTAATTACTTAGTACGCCGGTAGTTCTAAAGTTAATATAATAGTTAAGAATTAGTTACTTTCAGGCTCTTCAAGTTTACTTATTTAGTTTTTATTTTATTTTTTTTAGGTTTTAAGTGTTCAGAATAATCACATTCTAATTTACGTCGTAAGTTGTACGCGAAGAAAGTAGTTTTAGTAGAACTCATCACGTTGTTTTATACATATATCTATAGTAGGAGAATAATACATATTGCATGGTTTTACTAAACCACAAGCTTTATGCTTAAGACCCTATAAAAACCATTGTGGAGGTAGATTAACTATAAAATATATTTCTAGTCGGTATCAAAGTATCTTCATTTGTTTCTAAATAGAGATATATTTTATCTTGGCTACTATTGTTATAATAATTGATTTAAGAGCAAGTAGAATAAAAAACAACAACATGAAGATGTATCTGAAATATATCTAAATCTATCGAATAAATTAGTCTGAAAATATGGCCTATGAATTTTCAGACTTCAAAACAAACCATACATGGCCTACCAGACGTGAAGCACTCTTAGTGATCGTTTTCTGCCCTTTCTCTGACTCACAAATATTCTTAATTCCAGTATCTTTCGTAGCGTCAAAAAAGGGGAAGACTCTTCTTTGTGTTGGAGGATACAACTTTTACAAGAAAACCGTCGCAACGGATCGAGTCAGGTGGACTTGCTCAAGTCATCGCAGCAAAGGATGCAAAGCACGTGTGCTCACGCATTGCAACGAAATCACCAAGATATCCAACGTTCATAATCATTGAGAGTGAGATATTAGATATTGTATTGTAGGTATATACTAACCGTAAATAAAAAATGCTATTCATGGGAAAATAATGTCGATTTTGGCTACAGCGACTGTAAATCTGGACACGCGATTTAACTCAGAGTAAAGGATTCAGTCATCATGGTGTTGGTTTTCTTACCTTGAAGCTAAGGATGGTTGTGATAACACCAGAATAGGCGTAAGTATACCGATATCACGATACCTATGTCGAGTGATTAAACTTTGTATGATATAAAATTATCACTACGGTAACCAATTGCAATGCTCCAATTAAATGGGGCTATAATCGTAATGGACTATTAATTACCTAAAGTCAGACTATTGATAACGATTACTTTTTCTGCTTTAGGTAGGTATGTCAAAACTATATTTCTTTTTAAATCTGTAATTGGGCTGTGATACCTAGCAGGTTTTTTCAAGTAATTTAAAAAAAAACATTTGTCTTCAGATTAAACTAGCAGCGCCTCGCGGTTTACCCGTGTAATTCTCGTTTCCGTGGGAATTCCAGAATAAAATAATCCTACATGTTATTCCAGACAATAATCTATCTCTGTGCCAAATTTCATCCAGATCTGTTCAGTAGTTTTTGCGTGAAAGAGAAACAAACATCCACTTACAACGTATAGTATAATAAAATAATATTTAATATTAGTAGAATAATTGTAAAATACTGTAACCATGTAAAATACCTACTCCAAAAATTTTATTGAATTGCCTAGAGTTATTATTTGAGTTAAGTAAGTGTTTTACGTTGTCCTTGCATTGAATCTGAGACTGTTAAAGAAAACTCTTTTAATGACTTTTAGTTTTATTTGGCATCAAAGTGAAAAAGGTTACGAAAGATTAATTGAAACAAATATTTCTACAACATACTTAACAAATAGATATACATAATATTCTTTACAAAAATATTCAGCGAAATATTAATCAAAACATTTCGGTAACATAAAGGTGGCACTAACTACATATACCTACACAACCTTTACCTGTTTAGGCCAGATCATGGATTCGTTTTAGTTGGGCAAATCACAATGAGTGGGCAAATCCTCATCATCCAATACGAGTGCACAAAAAGTCAATAAAGTTCGAAACACACAGAAGCCGGAGGCAGAGCGGAGGCGAAGGCGTGGCGGTTTTTCCTATGGCACCGCGCCGTCACCGCCTGCGGTGTGTGTGAAGGCTTTCATATGATTCAACAGAATACAACTCGCACGCCTCCGCGCCGCCTGCGGCTTCTATGTGTTTCGTACTTAAGTTTGTTCGAAGACGTGTATATGTATACTGTGTAGGTTGTAACGCTCCAAACTGCCTCTACATACCTTCACCCCTTTTCTTAACATTACTGAGTAAAAGAAAGCTACCTATGTACGATTTATTTTAGTTGGGCAAAACACAATGAGTGGGCAAATCCTCATCGTCCAATACAAGTGCACAAAAAGTCATTAAGTTTATTCGAAGACGTGTGTAGGTGTCAACGAAAAATTCGAGAATGCTCATTGGCTCGCTGTCGACCAATGGTAAATCGACTGCTGGTTTGTATAGCGTATCGCAACGTCGTCGATAAGATAAGATCAACATTTCTTAACTTTGTCGTATTAGTAGACACTAAAGTTTGTATGTTTTATTTTATCTACTTTCATGTTGCCATTTGTGCGAATAGGATAGCTAGATTTCGCGTTCACAAGAGCATACATTTTTGAAAGCTTTTACGTAAGCGCAAAAATTAAAATGAGTGTCTATTACAAGAAAACTTCACAGCTAATTCCAAAACAAAAAGATATATATAGAAATGTTATTTGAAATACCCAACTATCCTCTACTTCAGTGTGAACAATCCAAAGAAATAAACCCAATAATAGAACTACTTTAACAAAACCTCTGCTTTGCTTGGGTGCTATGTGGATTGTCCAGCATTATTTATTATTTAATTAAAAACATAAAATTTAAATATTATATCAACGTTTAACATGTTTCATTTGTTTTAGGTACAAGTGAGCTTCCATATAATCACGAAATCATTTTATCTAAGAAAGGAAATCCACTTATATCAATAGATGGCTACACTTACTCCTGCAGGAAAAAGACCTCATCAGGACATACAAAGAGACGGTGGCGATGCTCCACGAACTGTAACTCTGGATGCAAAGCTGCGGTACATACTGTGGATAATGTGGTCGTAGTTATGAAAGGAAGCCATAACCATTAGCATTTCAAATTAATCAACAATACATGGATATTTTGACCCAACGTCATCAAAATAAAGTTTGTTTTTAAGTCGGTTGTATATTTTAAGTATTAGGTATACTTATTTCATGACGTTGGATAGGTATATCGACATATTTGTCAGTGCTATGACAATTTTATTTTTTTTTTCACATTTTGTTTAAATTTTCCCTAGTCATTTGTTAGATAATGAAGTAGGTAGGTAGGTAATTGGTACCCACTAGTAACCTCTAAGTTACAAGTACCTACTATATTTTATTGATGTATATTACGAAAAGAGAGTTTGTAAAAAAATTAAAGTGTTTTCGTTAAGAATAAAAGGCATAAATTGTTTGAATCAGGATATCGTTATTTTAACTATTTATTTCAATCAAATAAAAAGATTTATCTATGTAATGTATTGTATTAAGTTTATCAGTCATCTAGAACCACAAGCTCTGCTTAGCTTGGGGCTAGATGACGCTGTGTGGAAAATCCAGCATTATTAATTTATTTTATTCATTAAATTATTTACATTCTCGAATAAAAATAACCATAGTATAATTTTACCAGGTATTCTCCCATGCAAATACGAGTATATAATTTCGCAAAGAAACAAACGTCTAATAAAGATCGGCAACTACACATTCAGCGAGAGATACGCTCGTGGTAATCCCAAGGATCGAATGAAGCAGCATTGGAAATGTTCTACGCATCAGTCGTCTGGCTGTAGAGCCAAACTACGCACTGTGGAGGGCAAAGTTATTGACGTTTATAATAACCATAACCATTAGTAATTGAATGAACAATCAAAGGGTCGAAACGCGGTGCTTCAATATACCATCTTATGTGGGACTACGAGAAACGATGTTTATATGATATTATTAAGGACTAAAAAAATACAACTTGTTTTTTTATTATTTTATTCACTTTTAAATACTTGAAATTGTATTAGACATCATGAGTTCTGAGATGTTTGCTCATAGATAATTCCAAAGATATCTACTGAACGAATCTGGCTGAAATAGCATGCCATAGGATAAGACATCGCTGCTTTAGAGCTACGACTCTAAAGATGAGAATACAATACAAAAATTCTTTATTGAATACCAGAAAAAACATTACAAAAAGTAACATAACAAAATACAAGTACAATGGGGGCCGGCGGGAGGGAGAAAGTATAAACGTAGGTTTTTCTTGACCATGTCTTAATGTATTATCATATTTTAGTAGGTAAGAAAATAAGGCCATTAGGTATAATATGTGCAAGGAAAGAATCAAACAGTTTTTTAATAGTTTAATTATTAAAAGTATAATTTAGTTTTAGTTATTGCTTTATATCAGTCGTTTAGAACTTTTAGATGGTGTGGCATAATAAAGAGTATGATACTAACTTGAAACCGTTTATTAAACCAGAAGAAAAGGCAGTGAGCAGCAACATTATTATTGCTTAGATGATATTTTAATCCTTCAAAAATTTACTTTATTCGTTTCTTGAGTGTCGAATGAGGAGACGACAGATATTTAGGCAAGTCAATCGAAATACATACGTCAAAAAGCAATCAGTCAGACCAAGGCGACGTGAAGACAGTGGATATGCAAAATGCAAGGGCAGGATCTGCACATGTCATAATCATCAAAACAAAATTTAAAATAGCCATCCACCCAGACTTACAATCTACCTAGAAGTTGCTGCTAATTGGAAATATGAATTAATTAAGCAAAGGTTAAGTCTATCTAACTGAGTTGAAAGGTATCCTCTTGTAAGTATGTTTTTAGAGGTAATCTTGAAACGTTGAAGTGTAACATCGTATAATGTGAGTAATTTAAATTACCAATTACATTAAACTGATTAAAACTAATGAATGCATTCATGGTTTTATTATTAACTTTCAAGTGTCTTTTAGGTAATAGTTCCTAACCTACTAATACTATTTTAAATGCATAGAATATTTTGTGTTTCGTTTTATTATAAATAAAATCGTGTTTTTTTATTATAAGGTTTTGATCTGCTGGACAACGATCAAGCTTCAGGGATCAAGCAAGCAGAAATGACACCTGCCGACATGTCTCTGGATTCGACTGTGTATGAAAACCAAATAATATCGGAACAAAACCCAGTGCTACAAGAAACGAATACTCTACAAACACCTTTACTTTCCATTCTGAATATAATTCGGATGCCTTTGCAACAAAACACAGTTGAACTAAATCCGATATCACAAAACACAAATGAACAAGTATCTCCATCAATTACGGTAGAAGAGCTACCTTCTGAAATGGTGTCACTGTACTATGATCACGAAGCTCCACCGAACCAGTCAGGAAATCCCGCAATGCCATCTTCGACTGATGAATATTTTACAGCTGTCAATGAAGAATCATTGCAGCAATACGCTTTGCAACCAATGTTAAATGAAGGTTAGTTCATGTTTGTACCATTTTTATGTAGGTACATTTAGATTATTCTAAGTATCTATCTATATTTTATACCTATTAAGTTTTCTGTCAACAGATCAGGAAAATGCCAGTGCTAAGCCAATTGTTGCAGCAGAAGGAAACCAAGAAGTTCAGCTTGATTATAACCAAAACGTCTCAACTATCGAGATACCGCTAATAACTGATGCCAATTCAACTCCTGAACTGGTAAAATTCCGACCTGGGGTATATGAAGGCGATGCGATTCCACCAGTGTACTCAGATTTTAGTATCTTTGCTGTTGCTGAGAATTATGTGCCCCAAATACCGGAATTTGTTCAGCCTGAAATGACAATAATTCCTGAACCAATTTACGAAGAACAAGTGATAACTGAGAATTTAACCACAAATGATGATGAGCAATTTATTGAGAGCGATGATGGTGACAACTTTGTTGCGGATAGTCAGGAGCATCAACTAGCAGTCGAGAATGCACAAGTATCTGACCAGCTGATGAATCCCCGGCAAACCGGTTTTCCAGAAGGTCGTATCGTAGGTTTGTATACTATTATTATTAAACGTGAATATTGGTATATAAGTCTAACAATATATAGTAAAGCATTTATATTAAATTACAGATGCCAGGTTGCTGGTTACACTGCGTAACACAAGACTGATACTTATATACAAGGGATACCACTTCAGACGGTATTACTGCCAAGGTTTGAAAATAAGATGGCAGTGCGTCGACCAAAAATGCAGTGCGTATTTATATTCATATGAAAATAAAGTAACAGTGACTAATTCAGTACACAATCACCTGAAAATAATAACAAAGAACTACAGCCTAGACAAGCCTACTGAATCAAAAGCTGTATACTCATTAGAAGAAGCAATTAATACCGTAACTGACCTAGGCCCAGTAATTGACCAGCATATTGATCCAAGCGATCGTGGCGCGATCAATATTGAGACGATGACATTGTCGTATACGAATGAACCTATATCGTCTTCTGTTGAAACAGCTAGTCAAACATCGCCAACACAAAATGAAAATCTTATTCCCTTATGGGCCCCTAACGTTTTTTGGTCAGGTAACACAACAATTTATCATGACCCCAGTCTAGAAATAACAGTCAAAGAACCATCCCGAGATTTTTCTGAAAATGACAAATCTATTCCACATGCTATGATTTCTGGCTCCGAAAATATTGTGACAAGTCTCCCAGATCCATTAGATTATTGTGTCACAAGCTATGAACCAACTACTTCTCAAAACTCTGCCACTATCGGCAGCTCCCACGAAGTACACTCTAGTTATAATGATATGTCTGTCCCTAAAGAAGTAAAAGCTAAAGTGACCCTAACACCGATACCACAAATATTTAAACCCCAAGTTTATTACGATGGAAAGCTATCTCAACCGAGAGCAACTCAAGGAATCAATTCTAAAGAGTTTATTCCAACAACTACTTGCACCATGACATCAACTACTCCGGCTTTATCTAGTTATAATCCAAGGGACGCTGCATTTATTCCACGACCTCGATCTGCAGGAGTACCACGAGGAAGTATTTCATTGCTAAGAGACACAGCACCTTTGAGAGTCCTAGAATCGCATGCTCGCATTTCTAGAGTTATCAATAAGTAGGCTAATTCTTCATCTGGTGATAGTCGATATTTTTCAATATTGTGAAGAAATGTCGTTTTCTCTTACGTTTCTCAATGTTTTAGATTAACAATTCTACACTATTACTACAATTATTATTGAACACTTAAGAAACTGGTCAGGTTGGAAATTTTTAAGAGTCTAAAAGTCTAAAAGTTGAGCCCTAAAACAAGAATAAAACTTAGTAACAAACTTAGATTTACCATTGCTTTTATTTTAAGTTTTTTAAGTCTTGTTTAAGTACCTATGTGTTTTTGTATCTAAATTTTAAAACATCTATTTTGTATGTACAAATCTAAACTATATAAAGTAGGTAGGTATACACTATCTATCCACACTCGTTTTAAGATTATCTTTACAAGTACCTACTTTTCATTAACTTTGATGGTCTCCTGTAAAAAAATTTAAGGCTGAGCTCGCCTTTGTAAATGTCCATTATTTTTAACTTAAATATAATCTTTTGTGTGTGCAAAAAATATTACAATTAATATGACGGAGTTACAAAAAGAGAGCTCAATGTAGATAAGTGTCTTTCAATCAAGTCTTGGAATCAGTAGTGTAACCAATAATGAGCTTCGGTATAATCTATAAAATATATTTTCAATAATTGAGAAAGTGCCATGGAAATGTTTTGGTTCATAAAATTATAATGGTGTATTAAATCAATTAATTAATTAATTGATTTGTTAACTGAAATAAATGATTACCTAATAATAATAATAAAATGTTATCTTAAACAAATGTTAAATGTTACCATATTTAGATGACAGACTAAAAAAGAAAATAATGTAGTCTAATGAATTTATTCTAAAAGTCTCGATAGATCTCATATTTGTCTGCTCGACTATTTTTTGTTGATTTTTTTATGAACATAGACACTATTTGGAAATACAAATGATTAGTTAATCTTAACCTCTTGATTTTATTGTTTTAACAAAGTTTCTTTATCTATAAATCTAGTCAAAAAGTATTAAAATAGGCAACTCTTTTTTACTACTGCGTTTATAAAATTTAGTATTTTACTTAATCGCATTTTTTCTAGTCATTTTGTAACCAACATATTTTCGAAAAGTATTAACAAAGGCAAGTCTTATATTATTACTGCGTTTATAAAATTTGTTATTTAATCGCATTTTTTCTAGTCATCTTTGTAACCAATGAATTTGCAGTGGGGCTACGATCTATATCAAATGTTTCTAGGTAAGTTAGTAAATATTAGTATTCGTTTTAAATTCAAAATAAAATTGTAGTATCCATTTATAAATAACAGACCATTGTAAATAGTAATACCTGAAGGAAATCTTTAAAATAAACGTATGTACTTTTGTAGCTGCATAATATTTATTCCCAATTTTCTATTTACATATTTATTAGTTTTGCTTATTTAGTTTTTATTAGAGTTTATATGAAGCGGCAATTATGTTAAAAAAAAAGATCTTTTATGTAACTATTGTGATAAATGTGCTTTAAATTATACTTCTTTGTATTCATTTTTGTGAATTAAAATACTCATATTAATGACTACTTATATGTTAAGTATAACAATTTGTATGTTAAGTATTAACTTAATATGTATAAATATATTATCTGTTAATTAAAATATAAATAAATAAAACATGAAAACACGTTAGTTATCTGAATAATATTAGTGAAATGGAATTAGAAGTTCTAAATGTTATCACTGTAATTCTTAGGTAGTTATTACTCTATTCAATCCAAGTCTGTATTCGAAGTAATAAAAATATGTTAACAATTGTTTAGTTATTTTACATTGTGATTCTGATGGGGTCTTCATGTATCGGTTTATTCTGATTTCAAAAGAACCATATACCATCTTGCTGTGACCTCAGTTCTTTCATGAACATTGAGCTTGAAAAGTGCTGAAATATCGGAAAACTCAAAATAAATCAAATCATGGTAAATATCCAATAATATACTTAATACTTTATTTTAGCCATCTTACATGTACATGTACATATACTTAAACTAATAAGGTACAATAAATATGAGTAATTAATAACTATAGAATGAGGAACTCTTACAAAAATGTTCTAAAAAACATTCCAACAATTTCACGAAATTATTTTTACGCTATATGACTATAGTGTTAAAAACCATGATAGTTTTAAAAGTTATAAATGACGACCGATGTGGCGCGGTGGGCGAAGGTCCGCCTGCGACGCAGGAGGTTGCGGGTTCGATTCCCGCTTCGGAACAAATTTGTGCCCGATCTGCAGAAATTTGTTCCGTTGGTCTGGGTGTTTTCTATGTATAATAAAAAATATCTATCTTTGTATATAATGTATTAAATATATCAATTATCTAGTACCCATAACACAAGCTTTCAGTAGCTTACTTTGGGGCTAGATGGTGTTGTGTGGATTGTCCAACATATTTTAGATTTTTTTAGAATGTTAGAATAAAGGAATCCATTCCTGAAAGGATGACTTCCATTTTTGAATGACTAGCTTACAAACATACTTACACGCTTTTATTTTGTGAATTGACCAGCATTATTTATTTATACACTCTAACAACTTATAGGATTGTGGGGGCATAATACACACAAACAATACAAATACACAGACAATTTTAAAAGTCATGAGCTACATAAACATCTGGGTATCTTAGAGGCTGGGTATAAAACGTCATTTTTAGTATTCACTGATTATTTAACTTATTTTTTTGTTAAGTTTAATAATTGATTCCCAAAATAACAAAATTAAATAACATAATACCTAGGTACCTAATAATAAAATGACACAATTACATTAATAAACTTGATTTTGTTCATTGTTTAATCATTAGGTAGGTACATAGTATAAAACAAAGTCGCTTTCTCTGCCACTATGTCCCTATGTATGCTTAAATCTTTAAAACAAGGCAACGGATTTTGATGCGGTTTTTTCATAGATAGAGTGATTCAAGAGGAAGGTTTATACGTATAATAAAACCGTGCGAAGCCGGGGCGGTCGCTAGTTAATTTTCTTTCACTTTTTTATATCTACGTCAATTGCTGCAATGAGTATTGTTGTTAGAAAAAACCCTAAAATTCTGTTTCATGTACCTACCAACTTAAACAGCATTGTATTTTTTTGTATTTCTAGATATAATATACTGCCAGTCAATGCGAGGAACTGTGTTATTGAAAATTGGTAATTACACATTCTTCAAGAAATACGAGAAGAACTCCAGAGCCAGATGGATTTGTTCAACCCACCACGGCAAGCGATGTCGGGCCAGCGTCAATACCTGCGGAGAAAAAGTCTATAGATACAATAACACTCACAACCATCGGCCGTCGAGATTGCCTCGCAATTTAATGGTGGCATAAGATAAGAGATCTGATGAGCTACGTTTAGAGTACGATGGTTAGATAATAATTAAACTTTAAATTACATAAGAATGCCACCTGCATTGTAAGTAGGTATAGTTTATAAGGACTGCAATAAACCAGCGCATCTAACCTTCATGACCTTAGATTTTTTAAAACTATTCATTACTTTTGTTTATTATATGAGACTGTATGTATATGTCGCAGACGTATTGTATAATCTGCAGTATTACATTACGGCTAGCTGTTTTGAGAAACAGCGCCGTTTTGTAATGCGGCGGTTCAACGATTAGCTAAATAAATTTTAAGTTTTTGAACTAGTTTTTAATTTCATTCTCAATGACAATACTTATCTTTAAAGTATTACAAAAAAAAATATAATTGTTTTGTCCATCAATGGAAAGGTAAAAACTGTAGGTAAGAACTTGTTTTGTTAATTGTGTTGTCAAACTTAAAAGCTAAAAGGAATCGACCAAAAAAAATAAGATATTTCTATAGCATAAAAATTTAACTTTTCAGTGAGAGCAGTGTTCGGTTATTCTGCTAAAGGAAACCCCATGATTACAATATCTGGATACAGATTCAGCAAGCATCAGACTATTGGAAGTAAAACAAGATGGCAGTGCAACTCGCGCGGCTGTCGCGCGGTCGTGCACAGCCTGACCGGTCAATATGTCATCGTCAAATATACAAATATTCATAACCATTTACCGAAACCATTCTAGCTAGGTCCGTGGGGTAACGAGGCTCTCCGGGTTTTTAAAAAATTATCTGAGCGTCTGGTCGATGCGACGCGTGACCCGAGAGCTGGTGAATATCTGGCTCAGCGCATCAGCATTGCCATACAGCGTGGTAATGCAGCCAGTGTCTTGGGGACGCTTCCGACTGGTATTGACATGGATCAATTGAGCTACCTTTAGACTGTTTGCAACCGTCTGCAGTTAGCTCAATGGTTTCAATTGTAAATACTAGTTGTAATTTTTCTATTCCTTTGCTTGTAATTTCGTTGATAAGAAAGTATTAAAATTCTAGCTATATTTTTGTAAGTATTCAATTTACTTATACTACTGCCTTTAAATCTGACCAACAACACTATGAAACCATATTAAATACCATAGCAATCAAATCAAATGTACATTTAACTATTTTCACCCATCCGCTTCGGACCAACATTGGAATCTTACCTGTGGTCTTCGATTACAGGAAATACACTTCTTTTACAATTTTCTTTTACTTTTACAATTTTATAGGAATCTTTGCTTACTGAAGTACGCTTCACTGACAGAACATCTGGGGGTGGTAATCGTTGAACGCAACAGCGCCAACTAAGTTGTAGTTTTTGTATCATCTACCGGCCAGCCGACTCGCGCATTGTTGAGCCCTACTATCAGCTCGTTTGCTAACAGGTTCAAGACCTTGGGTGAGCTTAACCCACCTTGTCTCATATAGAAATTAAGCTCTTAATTTTCCTAAATTTAAATACGTTATAAAAAACAAATAATACCGTCTACTTTTTAAGGAGGGCATCTAATTTATTCACAACTATTAATTACATATTAATTACAATACATTCTTCTGCTTGCTTGCGTTATTTTTAGAAAAGTTGTGTTTTTAATATTGAAATAGGTAGGTACCTAGTACCTACCAGGACATCAGAAACAAAGTAGAAGTGCCCCCCTTACTATAAACATCGATAACTAGATTAGTGTCACTGGTTACTTAACAGAGAACAAAAAGTATTCTTTCGTAACTGGTTACAAATCAGTGAATAAAATTATTTTTACGTAACTGGTTACGAATCAGTTAGTAACCAAAGTGGCTGAAGGGAATTTATATAGGTATTGCGGAGGAAAGTGCAGGTGCAGGTGTAGGACTCGATATTCTAGATTCGTGGGGTAAGTTTCTTCAGGTTTTTAAAAACTAATTGAAAAATCTGGAGCAAAAGACTTAAATCATAAATGTACATAAACAGTATGAACGGCTCTAATATATTTTAAATCTATTTTTATATAAAAAGAACAATTAAATACTATTTTAGGTTTTAAGACGATTTTGAAATACTCGTCACTGACCCTATGATTTGCCTTCTATTCACAAGTTCAGATTAGTACAGTAACGTGTTTTTTTACAGATTTCACATTCTGCACGTCAATACGAGGGCGGCCGATCATCATTGTTAATGGTTACCGTTTTCGAATACATTCATATAAGGGAATGAAGATATATTGGGCTTGTTCTACTCATAGTATGGGTTGTCGCGCTGTTATACATACCTTACGGGATAAATCCACGATTATTAAGTGTCATAATGTTCATAACCATTAGTAATCAATTTATACTTTTTTTATTCTTATTTACCAAGCATAATCAATTTATAATTGGCCTTCGTACCTACTTAAAAATATTCAATATACCTATTGACATGGGTCAATTGAGCTTCCTTTAGACTGTTTGCAACCGTCTACAGTTAGCTCAATAGTTTCAATTGCAAATAGTTAAAAAAAATCTAGATTTTTGTTGAGTTATTTACATACTTACCTCATAGTCATGAACTGTTTTTGTTGGTATAAAAACGAATTGAAAATAACACATCTTAGCCATATTTTTAAACACAAATCCTTAATTTATAAAAAGTTGTGTCATGTGAGTATAAATAATAATAACATATTATCATTTTGAAGGCCGATGTGGCGCGGCGAGTGAAGGTCTGCCTGCGACGCTGGAGGTTGCGAGTTCGATTCCCGTCTTGGGACAAGTGTTCTTAAAATTTGCAAATATTTGTTTTGAGGGTTCTGGGTGTTTTCTATGTATACTAAAAATTTATATCTATGAAATGTATTGTATTAAGTAGGTATATAATCTGTTACCCATTACACAAGCTCTGCTTAGCTTGTGGCTAGATGATGCTGTGTGGATTGTCCAGCATTATTTATTTTTATCACAGAAAGCTGAGAAATTAGTAAGTATGTATGAGAATAAGAGTAATTAACATTGTATATTATACACTAAGTCGGTCTTCTGATTTAAGGAGGACATTTTGAGAGGTTTATTTAGTAAGACTTTTAAATTTTTGTTATTTGTTTTAAATATGAAGGGATCATAATGTAGGCTTCAAACTTTACACATGAATAATAAAATTTATGTGTTGCAAAGTTTTCATCACTACATAGTTATAAAACAAAGTCGCTGTCTCTGTCCCTATATCCCTATGTCCCTTTGTATCTTTAAAACTACGTTATGGATTTTGATGCGGTTTTTTTAATAGATAGATTAAAGAGGAAGGCTTATACGTATAATAAAACCGTACGAAGCCGGAGCGGGTCGCTAGTTTAATATAATTTGTTTTCGTATAGTTAATAAAGAAGGCTAATTAAAATAAGTACGTATAAATTAAAGCTCAGCAGGTAATATGTATTATAATTATTAATATTTCAAATGTATTATATATACCTAATTTTCATTAAAAAAATGTATTGTAATTTTTATCACCTGTATAGGTAATTTATTATGATCAAATGTGATAGTTGATAAATGTTATATAAATACACATTCCGTTAGTTTTACCGTAAATGTGTATTTGATTATTAAATTTATTATTATTATAAATTTGTTGAATTATTTGTAATTATAATTATCCTTTTGATAAGTTATCCGCAGATCAAAGTGGTTCTTACTCTTCCTACAGTCAATAAATATGAAAAACATCTTTTTTTACTCAATTAAGAATTTTTTCATTAGCTGGTAACCGCATGTTGCATCTCATTTATTTGCTATATAATACATTATGGTATTTGTTTCTTCCAGAATTTATCATCGGTTCGTCTCAAAGGAAGCGGCCACTCATCGTTGTTGGGGGCTATCGTTTCCGAATACAGAAATACAGGAAATCTAAGGTTTACTGGGTCTGCTCGTCACGTAATAATCGGGGTTGCCATGCGTCTATACACACGCTAAAGACAAAAAGTTTCGAAAAAGTGACAATTGTTAAGTGTCATAATGTTCATAACCACTAAAATAAACAAACAATCCAAGTTGGTTGTTAACTGAATCCGACCCGTTATTTTCGAAATTAAAATAAAGGATTCATATATGTTTAAGTTCGTAGTTTTCTTGAATTTTGCTTTGTCCTTGGAAGTATGTCATGTTTTTCTTTTGAATTGGATATTTAATTATTTTCATTTTGCCTTTATTATGTAAATCATTATGATTAAGATCATATTATCAGATATCAAGAAACAATGAGATAAAAGAGCATTCCATATCTTTATAATTACTGCGCTTACGTAGTAGTATCTATTCTAATATATTATATTAAATACATATAGGTATATAATATTCTAATACTAATGATTCTATCTTTGCATACTACGTAAGCGCAAAAAAGTAAACGGTTATTGAATATCTTCTTTCTCTCTGTTTCTGATATAGAGGGATACGGCTTTCTAGCTTTCCTTCGGTGACAAGCTGTATAGGGATGAATTTTGTTTTGTATTCTATTAATTTTTAAGATTCGTAAGTGTGCTTTTGGCTATTGTGTGCTAAGTAAATTTTACTAAAAACACAATTAGCTATAAAATAATTTTTTATAGATAGAGTAATTCAAGAGCAAGGTTTATACGTATGTATTATTACACCATGTGTATTACATATTATATAACATATCTTGTATGTGTCTTAAGTTAGTGCAAAGAAATATACCGTTTCTGTTTGCTTTTTACATTTTGTATTTTTTATGTTTTATAATAATAACTAGCTTTAGACCTAAATGTAAATCTTTCAGGGGTGGTTAATATCCGATTACAGGCCGTTATCCATATCATTACCAGCCAGTTAATTCGCTCGAGGAGGGATATTCATTAGCGCTGCCTCTCCAATTTAGTCAGAATAAGAATAATTTATTATTTAGATATGAGGTTGAACAATGACGCTAACGCGGAATAAGATAATATTCAAGTAATATTTTATAGACTAATGAGTAAAACTTGGTTTCTTTCAGAATTTACCATCAGCAAATCTCAAAGAGGGCGTCCAATCATCATTATAGGAGGATATCGTTTCCGAATACTGAAATCCAAGGAATCTAAGGTTTACTGGGTCTGTTCTACACATGATCGGGGTTGCCCTGCTTCTTTACACACTCTTAACACAAATAATGAAGACATTGTAATAGTTAAGTGTTATAACGTTCATAAACACTAAAATAAACATACGAAGCTCTTCATTTGCTTTACTCTGTTTAAATTACGTGGCTTCTACTTGTACCTATTAAGATGCAAGAGCCACAGAGCATATGGCAGCGGAGTTTTTGTAATAATGGTCTATTGGCATTCTTTACGTATTCAAAGAAAACAAACGAATAACATGATCTACAATCTACATTATATCCCGGTAATTAAATATCATTTGTGTTTAAATACGATTGTGACTCCTTATTGGAAAATTACATTCATGAGATGTAGGTATATCCTTAAAGATAAGAGCAATATTCAACACGATCTCTGTTTCAGATTTCACGCGGATTCAATCACCGCGGGGTTTCCCAACGATCCAGGCAGGCAGTTATAGACTTTTAAGGATATCCTCAAAAGGAAGGATGAAGGGTGTCGATCTCCAATAGGTACCTATATGGTATACCTATTGGAGATCCCTTTACTGCAAGAGCGGAATAAATGTTTTTTGTTCTTTTATATTTTTTTCCTATGTTAATTGTAATTACAACATTATTTATATATTAAATCTTAATTATTTATAGGTCTCTGATCAACCTGTGCAATATTAAAGTAATATAATATTTTAGCTTAAGAGTTTATGAATTTGCTTTTCACCGCTAAATAAATGTTTCAAAATTGTAATGGTTTTTTTTTCTTTTCAGGTAATGGGCCCAGCTGTGGCCTCAGTATTTGGGGTAAGCTTTTGTTATAAGATCTTAATGTCGTACGTTGTATAAATACGTCTTTCTACGTTCAACAGTCATTAAAAAGGTCTTAGTGTATGTTTGTGTATTTGATATGAACCCATGCCAAAGCAAACTTTTGATCATCAGTTTTTTATAAATAAACATCTTGCGATCTTGGATGCGGCAAGTTAAAGACAGGGCGCTATGGCACTCATTAGGGGAGAACTATATCCAGTCGTGAACATGGTATAGGTTGATGATGAATTTAAGCATGCTTTACCTGTTGCTGTAGCTTGTTTAGCATAGCGTGCATCGTTATAAGTTTCCGATATCGGATCCGTAGACCTTTTCTTGAATTAAAATACCCCTCCTAGTGTAGCCGCTGTCCTTGTTATATTTTGTTTACCTACGTATTATTTGTTATGTTTTAGTCTCTTAGGTTCATGTTTTTGTTTTCAAGATGTTGTATTTTCCTTTTTTTATTTATTTACGACTTTTCTCTTTGAACTTGTGTTTATAATATTGTATTGAGTCCAGTACGTGACGTATCGCATTTGTTCCGACGGAAGATCAGCGTTCTGGTAGATATACTAATCTTTAGCTATGACAACACAATACATGCGGACGACGCCTTTTTGTAGTTTTTTATTTAGTAAATAAGTGGGTTTTATTTAATATTGGTATTGGTTTTTTTAATTATTTTAGTTTATTTTCAATGTTTTGCTACAAATGAAGAATTATCTTATCTTATAATTTAAGGTCTTATTGTAAATAGATAATTCACTCCAATTTTTGTTATCATAAACATTCCGTTAAATTAAGGACTTTCCAAAATTCACACATACAGTTTCTTAAACCTATCATAAGCTTTTTTTAATTCATCTGTAGTAGTTTCATTTTGTCTAGTTTAGGAAGAGATACGAAGTTGCCTTTGGTGGCCACCAAACTCTGTTTTCGTATCTCTTCCTAAAATAGACAAAATGAAACTACTACAGATGAATTAAAAAAAGCTTATGATAAAATTAACAAATTATTTTTGCATAAAATAATTTATTAGTGTGAGATTTCGTAGGATTTTTGGGTTTTGCCATTTGGCTAGGATGATAATTAATTTTTTTATTGCAGGTCAACCTATCTTCAAAACATCAGTGAAAGGAGGGCGTATTATGTTCTTTGCGGGTTATAAATACAGCATTCATAAAAGATATAAAAACGGTACAATACGGTGGTTTTGTGGATCGCATAGAGCACAGGGTTGTCTTGGTTGCGTTCATACCTTTAATGGAATGATCGTTCGAACGAAACCTCACTCGCATAAGGCAAGATTCTTCCTGGATTTACAGTTAGAATAAACATATATATACGCAATTACTTATAATGTCGTTTAAGCATTAAAATGTATAATGTTATGTTATGATGGCATACTGCTCCCTAAATAAATATCACATGAAAAATATTTAATCTTTTTTGGTAACGTTGATAAATAAAAAGGTGCTTATATTTTTCGTCCCTGAATCTCTTAAGATCCATCCACTCATCCATCCATACAAACTTTCACGATTATAATAATAGTAGGATATCAAAAACAGTTTTATCTAAGTCCACTCTTTTTGCGATGGGACTCTGTACCTTAAAATACCTCTAGCCCAAAGGCTATATTTAGCTTTCCACTTTGCTTTTGGTATAGCAACTCAAAACCCATCGACACTTCCTCTCTCACCTTAGTGCCAAAGCATCATCAACCCAATCCTCATCAGACCATCTAAGCGCCCACCAAATTTACGTTTACTTTGAAAATCTACATCATCTTTTTTCATTCATTCTAGCCATCAAGTTCGTGTACTCGAGACGCGGAAAGCTCAATATCTTTGCTGCGGGCTACAAATACTGCAAACAATACCAGAAGGGGCTTAAAGTTCGTTGGCAGTGCGCCACACACACGGGCCGGGGTTGTCGCGGCAACCTCTACACGCTCGAAACCTCAGACAGCATCAAAATCATCAAGTATACTCCGAATCACAACCATCTACCTATGAAAATTATTTATTAATAACTTATTTTACTATATTAAATTGAAATCATGATGATGCATGCCAACTTACCTTTTCAAATAAATAATCGTTTAGGGTCGATATAAGCGTGTTTTTTCTTTTCCATATATTCATTATTCGAAGATGCGGAATTCATGATTTGTCACTTACCCTTCCAGCTGCAGAACTGTAAGATTTTCTAACAACAGAGGTGACCCAGCTCTTAGAATTTCTATTTATATTATTTATTAGATACTAATAACAAAATGACGGATAACTCTGATAAACCAAATGATACAATGAATAAGTAGATTTAGTAGTATTTGTAAGTCGATCAGTTTGTATTGTACGAATAGGTATGTTTTTGTCTGTTTTTTTACTACAGAACCTTGTCATTGAGATGCCGTTATTTATATTCCAGTGCCACAGTTCGAAAATACGAGAAAGGGTGGACAAGCAATCTTGTATGCTGGATACAGATATGTGAAGCATTTGAAAATGGGGCTAAAAATTCGTTGGAAATGCGCTCTCGCTTCGCGCCATTGTAACGCTTGCCTTCATACTTTAGACGATGTAAATAATATTACAGTGACCAAACATAACAATAATCATAACCATAGTCCATTGTCTATTGTCTAACCAGGTCTATTGTTAATAAAAAAAAAAAAAAAAAAAAAAAAAAACCGTACGTACCCAACGTTCGTAAACTATTATGAAAGGCTAAATAATATGACTTTTTGACGATCGTTTGGTATTATGGTACAAAGTTTTTTATTAAATTAGTATTGATTTGTGTATTTTTATGTACCTTAGTAGTAGATACCTTACCTTGGTAGTTAGAAAGGTTTATAAATGGTTTCCATATGGGCGCTCCACATTCACACGAGACGTTCACACAAGAATCTCCGGAGAATTTCAGCGAGAACTGTAGCGCGAACTTCTTTGGGTACACACTCTCACAAACTTCTCAAATAGTTCTCGCTACAGTTCTCGCGCTCAATGACGATGACCCGCGCTACTAAGAAACATGCGAGTGTGGAGTCAATACACGTTCTCGCCTGTTCTCATTTTCTCGCGCTCCTTTGTCTCGCGCCAAAAAACCGACAAAAAGTGGAGAACAGCCCGAGAACAAGGCGAGAACGTGAGACGAATACGCGAATCGCTTCCACATTCACGCTTCTCGCCTGTTTCACGCGTTCTCGCGAAGTTCTTGTGTGAATGTGGAGCGCCTAATAAACTTATATTTGAATCTTAACCTATCACTACATGCTGCCAAAGCCACGGCACCTAGTAAGAAATACGGAATGTCAAATATTTCAAAAAAAGTTAATTGTTTTAAAAACTTACCATGCAACGCACGAAGAATTAGTTTTGCAATATTTATAATTACATACATTTTTGATACTAAACATATTTTTGTTTATCTATCTGCCATAAATTTAATTTTCACGAGTTGTAAAACAGTTTATCGCTGACACATCTAGAGCTTGAGCACATAAACAATCAAAACAAATTAATTGATTTTCTTTTCTATGGTCCTAAAAAATACTTATTAGATAAATTCGACGCTTACGCAAATTTAATGAAGAAGATGAGAATCCATTTAATGCTCTTTATTTTCAGGAGAACCATTTTTCTATACGGAAAAAGGCAAAACAAGGATCGGTGTATCTGGTGGATATTCCTTTGTGAAACACAGAGTTCGTGGATCTAAAATCCGTTGGCAGTGTACAAAGTCGGCGTATTTTGGCTGTGGCGCAAACGTACATACTACAAATGATTTAATTAATTTAACAATAATAAGATTTAATAACCGTCATAATCATCAGGTCAAACGCAATCCCAGGATCGAAGACAGTTAATAAATCGAACTATTAGAAGAAAATCGCTTTTATTTCCTTTCAAAAATAAAGTAAAAATGAACTATAATCACACAAGCTTCATTTTACAAAAATTAACACCATTTTTTTTTTAAATGCACTCTTTTACTGTATTCAGATTTATAATACTTATTAAAGTAATCAGATAATAGTTACGTTATCAGTCAATAAAACAAAATTTAATGTAAAAGCGGTATTACACTACACGATATTAAGGGCCCGGTAGTTAGGGCGATTATGGAGCAACGCATGGGTTGCCGCTCTAAATCTTATTACACCTCTCTTAGTTAGGGTAAGGGTCCCTGAATATCGTGTAGTGTAATACCCCTTTAAGTTAAACATATTCTTTCAACCGAAAAGGCAAGTCGTAATGACAGAGAAAATAAATTTTGATCATGACGCGACCGAAAAGGTGGTCGATTAACCGATTAACCGAATGTTTTTATTTGTGTGAAGTTACATTAATGGGGGTTACCTACTGTATGATATTAAAAATAGCTAATTCGAATAAATTGTAAGTTAAATTAGGTAAAAAAATGTTACGAATAATTATTCCTTTTTTATGTTTACCTACCTAAAGAAAACTATACCGATGTCAAGTCAACCGATATGGTCGGATTTGCCTTTTTTCTTATTTTTTAAGTTTCCTCTAAGAAGTTGTTATATTTTGAGTTAAACGATTGTTTTTAAATTAAATAAAGCGATTCGTTTTTTGTTTATTTTTACAGGTTTTAAGTATTTTTCTCAATCCCGAAAATCGGATATGAAGTAAGTAATCCCGAAATTTTCGAGGCTCCTGTATCCAAGGATCCCGATCGAATCCTCTGTCTGTTACCTCAGGATAATTGTCGTTACCATTTCCACGTTTCATTTACAAAATACAAAATGTTTATATATTTCATCATAATAAAATAAATACATAATTTTTCTTTATATATTAGGTATCTACCTATTTCAGGAGGTTCGGCTATTCTCGTTTTAGGTCTTCCTTATCATATTTTATTATTATTAAGTGACTTATAAAATACAGTTTAAACATTTTACTATAATGAAGAAACCAAATGATATAATTTTAAACATATCTTACTATACACATGTTAATATTTTAGTTAAAAATAAATAAAATATCACACAGCTTCATCTACCTCCAAGTAAAGCTTTGTAATAGGTTCAAATACACTTAATCACTACATAGTATAAAACAAAGTCGCTTTCTCTGTCCCTATGTCCCTTTGTATGCTTAAATCTTTAAAACTACACAAAAGATATTGATGCGTTTTTTTAATATAAAGAATGATTCAAGAGGAATGTTTATACGTATAATAAAACCGTGCGAAGCCGGGTCGGGTCGCTAGTTCCTAATAAGCGTTACGTGGTGTGGTGCAAGTGCAACCGGTTGAGTCGTGTTTGTGTTTAGTGAAAATGTGATGTAAGGTATTCCCGAAGACACCCGTCTCTTATGAGACTTGGTATGTGAGTGAAGTGTGTTTGAATGAACGAACACGGAAATAAGGCGCGTAGGTACCTACAATAAATAACGTTTAATTGTTACATATTTTTTTGACCTAGATGCGGATTACACACTTTTCGGGAGGCCCTAATAAAACCTACATGTAGTGAAATTCTAAGGTAGATAGCTCTTTGTTCTAGAGCCAATTTTTGTGCCTTCTAGGCGAGGGCAGCGTGTTATTTATATGTGTGGCAACAGATACCAGAAACAGGGACGATACGGAACTAAAACACGTTGGCGATGTTCTTACTGAAATTATGGCTGCCGTGCACAGTTGCACACTTTGAACCAGGGAGGCGATGACAAGATGACTATACTGAACCATAAAAATACACATAATCATTAATTGTTTTTCATTTTACACTAGCTGGAAAAAGGTGTTATCTTGTCCGCTTATTAAATTGAAATAGAAACGAAATTATCGAAATTTCTCACAAAATTAGTTCTTATCAGTTCACTCTGTTCATTAGTTTTGGATTCCCTCCAATCTTCAGTTTCTATGGCTTCAATTAGTTTCTTCAGTTAGTCAGTTTAAGGCTTGTTTCCATGAAACCGGGTCTCCAAGTAAACCCACAAATAATTCTGGTTCGGTTAAATCAAACTTTGAGAGATTTTAGTATTTCTTCGATGTTCTTAGCAGATTTTTAAGTTTTCATAGAAATAACGCGTGTAAAGCCATGGGCCGCTACTATAAGACAAAAAGTAGGGTTCAGACCTAGAACCTACTTGAAATTACAGTTAATTTTGTTCAGTAGTTTGAAATTCCCTCCAAACTGTGTTTTTACATTTCCAGGTAGGTAGGTAGGTTTATCACTTCGTCGCTACAAGGATGGCCGATCATCAATGTCGATGGATATCGTTTCCGGAAACAAAGAGCGTCGGTCGTAAGATCTACTGGGTTTGTTCAACACGATACCATCAGTACGGCTGTCGCGCTATATTACACACCTTACACGATTTAACTATTACTAAATGTTTTAATATTCATAACCACTAGTTTTAAGCAATTCATATGTACATAATAATAATACTACTCCGTATAGACTATATGAACCTTTTATAAAATAAATAAAAATAAACGATATTGTCAAATAAATAAATGCATTTTCTTTCTTTAACTTCAGGCGAAAGGTTCTCACATTTCTGAAGTTTATTACATTTTATGGCTTCAAGAGTTTGGTCTCCAAGTAAACCCACAAATAATTCAGGTTCGGTTAAATCAAACTTTGAGAGAGTTTAGTATTTCTTCGATGTTCTTACGCAGATTTTTGCATTTTCATAGAAACAACGCGCGTGAAGCCATGGGCCGATAATAGTATCGGCCCATGGCTTCACGCGCGTTGTTGTTGTTGTGAAGACAAAAAGTAGATTGATAGTTCTTGGTTCAGACCTAGAACCTACTTGAAATTACAGTTAAATTTGTTTAGAAGTTTTAGATCCCCTCCAAACTTTTGTATTATATTGTTTTTAAATTTCCAGGTATTATTATTACTTCGTCGCTACAAGGACGGCCGATCATCAACGTCGGTGGATATCGTTTCCGGAAACATAAGAGCGTCGGTCGTAAGATCTACTGGGTTTGTTCAACACGATACCATCAGTACGGCTGTCGCGCTATATTACACACCTTACACGATTTAACTATTACTAAATGTTTTAATATTCATAATCACTAGTTTTAAGCAATTCATATGTATTCAAACTCAAACTCAAAATGCTTTATTTCCTTAAGATCTTGCAGGACACTTGGAGACGTCATAAAATTCATGTTATTAATAATTCAAACTAGGAAATAAAGTGCTTACTTTGATTTTTGTTCACTTCAATCATTTTAAGGTAAAGTAAAGAAGCGAACAGAAACCTTAACCTTGTAAGGTTGTTAGTTTTCAAGTTGGAGCAAAACTCGTCCCAAGCTTCTTTATCATCTAAATAATCAGATACTTTATAGTAAGCCTTTTTATAAAGAATAGTTTTGACAATTTGTTTGAATTTATTTACTGACTGTTTTTGCAACTCACTTGGAGTTTTGTTGTAGAAGCGTACCTATACATTGCCCTTTGAAAGATACATTAACTTTGTTTAGTCTAGTTGTAGGCAAAGCGAGTTTATTTTTATTTCTAGTATTAACATTATGGATATCGCTATTTTTAGGAAACTTATTGATATTTCTACGAGTGTACAACAGGATTTCATAAATATATTGACATGGTACTGTCATTATGTTTATGTCCTTGAACGTAGGGATTCTCTGGGACCCATATTGTAGATTTCCGTACAGCCGTCTTCTGCAGCACAAATACGGTGTTAATATCTGCAGCGTTTCTCCACAGCAGTATACCATATGACATAATACTATGGAAGTAGCTGAAATAAACAAGCCTTGGAGTATCTCTACGTCTGTAAGTTGACGGATTTTTTTGACTGCATACGCTGCGGAACTAAGTCTTTTTGATAGCTTATCTATATGTGGGGCCCATTGAAGCTTACTGTCTAAGGTGATTCCTAAGAATACAGTACTTTCTACAATATCTAACGTTTCTCCTTTTACGTTTATATTAGCCTTAACTTGTTTCACATTCGGTAGAATAATTCTAATGCATTTCGTTTGGTTTTCATTTATCAAAGTTTATGGATATTTAACCAGTGAACAACTTGTAAGATTGCATTATTCACATCGTCGAAACTTGTTGATTGTCATTTCATCTTATAAATTAAGGAAGTATCATCAGCAAACAGTTCTGTGACGATTGGTCAATGCTTATCATTATTTGGTGGTGGGTAGCGGTAAATCTTTTCAATAAACTAGTCTATAGCTCACTCCGGCCTTTCATTGACGCCTCAAGTTCAATCTCTTGTTTATTCTTTACAAGGTCAGGAAGGTCGTTAATATAAACTTAAAATAGAAAAGGACCAAGGATCGACCCCTGCGGTACACCAATTGTTACTACAGACCCCGAAGACCGTTTCCCATTAAAGTCAACTCTTTGTATCTTGTCACGTAAGTAAGAAGAAAGAAGATCGAAAGAGTTGTAATTTTTCCATAGTAATGTAGTTTCCTGATGTCTCATGGTGTACACAATCGAATGTTTTTGATAAGTCGCAAAAACACCTAAAGCTGACTTCTCCCAAGCATCAAAAATATGCGATACTAACTCTACACCAGCATCAGTAGTTGACCTGCCACGAGTAAACCCGAATTGCTTACAATGTAGTAGGTCATTGCTAATGAAATGCCTAAGTAAATGATGCAAAATATTTTTTTCAAATCTTTGCTGAAAGTAGGCAGTACGGATATTGGTCTAAAGTTAGTACCTACTACCCGATTTAAACAATGGAATAATTTTACTATGCTTCACTAGATCAGCAAATACGCCACAATCAATAGATTAATTAAATATATGAGCTAGATCTGATGCAATTGTATCAATGAATAGTTTGATAATTTTAACAGAAATGCTCCAGAGATCTGCAGTTCGTGGTTAATCATTAAACACTATAGGTGTTTAATGATTAACCACGAAAAGGCGACTTGGGTGAATCAAGACTAACAACTTTGGTTCTACGATTTTTTATAATTCAATGATTTTTTTCCCATACAAAAAAAATATTATGAGCAAATTTCCAGTTCTAATCTTCTTACCTCTGTCTAGGCGTTACAGATTGAGACATGTCGGTTCGGTACATGACCAATCCTATACATAAACATCTAGCAAAGAAAGAAAGGGGTTGTGGTGAGGAGCGCGGGAGTTGATACCAAAACTAAAAAAAATTAAACTAGAAATGTTCTTATTACGTTTTGGCACATAACAAAAATTCTTAGTCTTGATTCACCCAAGTCGCCTTTAAAAGGTTAATCATTAGATTATAGGTATCTAATGATTAACCTTTTAAAGGCGACTCAGTATATTACTGATACCATTTATTCTAAGACTGATACATTTACGAAATAATTTGTCCATTTGTCTTTGATTTCTTATCCATCCGTTACAAAATAGATATTGTATTGAGTAGGTAGGTTTAGTATAAAAATATATGAATATAAATATATTGACTCAATATTCACGGTGTGAATTTTTAGTCAATGTAAATAACTATCTTTCAATTTGTCAATAATAATAAGGTATTTTTTGTTTTAGATATCAGATTCAGCGTATCACAACAAGGACGTCCAATTATAGTCGTTGATGGTTATCGTTTCTTTAAGTTTCGCGACGCCAAAGACAAGATCCATTGGTATTGCTCCACCCACAAGAGTAAAGGTTGTCATGCTATTTTACACACATTACACGACATGACCATCCTGAAGTGTCTTAATGTTCATAATCACGAACCTAGTCAAGATTATCAAGGGCACCGTATAGTTGACAGAGCAAAATTACATGAACGGGCATAACTTACAATAAAGCAGATTCGTCTCTAACATTACGTGCTTAAGTAAAATAAATAAAAGGAACACATATTATGCAAGCAAGTATAAGTAAATATATCGCCTGATGTCACGATATTTAATATATTTACTGTGTATACAATAAAAATTATAATGTAATGTGTGTAGAGAGTTGAGAATTGAATAACTGTGAATATATTTTATAGATTGCGAACGCATTCGGTTGAGGAGTTCTTGGGAATTCTTTTTGGAATTCACATATAGAAAGAATTGATACACAGCTTTAAGGTTTCATAAATTCTTGACAAATTGCAGTGTATTTTTACTTCCAACACCTTCATATACGCGGCAACGCCTTTATGACAAAGCTACTTAGCTGCTACGTCATAGCACCGTAGCATGCTACGTACCTAGGATGTTCATCGTAGCAAGAATGCTATGAGTTTAATTTTAACAAAAATGATAATAATGCGTTTTAGAAGGTATTTCCCTCCCCTCCCCTTAGAAAATTGTAGAGGGGTAATTTATCCTCGTTAAAAGAAACCGGATGAGACTGGCTGAGGAGTAGCACAAAAGTTCGGAGGCCTATACCCAGCAGTGGGTGAAGTCGGGCTGCGGATGATGATGATGAGTAACAGAAAAATAAGAGCGGCTGATCTGGTAAAGACGCTTGGAGAACCTATACGATCGAAATGGCTATCCGTAAAACTACAAATCGACCTACTTAAAAATGTTATATATTGAATTTCACTGAGCAGTTTTTAAGCGCTGATATTTTATGTCCCTACATTATTTTTTAATTTAATAACAGGAATGAGTTTTCGTAGAATCACCCATATTGAATTTCACTGAGCAGTTTTTAAGCGCTGATATTTTATGTCCCTACATTATTTTTTAATTTAATAACAGGAATCCGATTGACAGTATCACAAAAAGGTCATCAACTGCTTATTGCAGCTGGCTACAGATTCAACAGACAAGGAGGCAGTGGAGATAAGATATATTGGAACTGTTCCACACATAAGCAGAAAGGTTGCCGCGCTGTCATACATACACTGTCGGATATGACCAATATGACCATCGTCAAATGCCATAACGTTCATAATCACGAACGAATCACTACTTGAAAGATTTCTTAAGGTAAAACACCTAAAGTCTTTTGATGTCTTCGTGAAATTCAATCCTGAACATTAGCACCGTATTTACTTTTAGTTAACTACAGCTGTGACCTTTGAGATTTGTATAGCTTTAAGTTATAGTTGTATAAATCGAAAATATCATGAAATCTTTTTAAAATAAGCAGAATCGATGGCCGATGATAAGAGTTTAATTAAACTGATCATAATGTTTGTAAACATTTATGCTATTAAAATATTTGTATACATTAATATGGTAATTATTCATTTCAAATAAATATTTTAATAATAAATAGGAATTTCAGTGAAGAATGGCTTTATCGCTCATAGTTTGCTGTTTTGCATACTTTCCAGGTATTTTTGTTTATTGTCAGTTACTCCATTTTTGTGTATTTATTAAAATATACTTCTCAAATAATTTACTAATATTTGCATAAAAACTTTAGGTCCATAGAGAACATAAAGTTTTTCACATTGGATACCAGCAGACCAAGTGAAAACTTAAAGTCTTGCTTCCATTATGATTAAGGAAATCGTCCAATTGTGTACGGTTGATTAATCTGGACTACTATTGATATATCAGAGACCAAACCATCAATTGACATCATGGGCCATCATTTACACAATTCTAATTTCGTGCCGAATTTATAATCCTAATGCTTTGGCACAATCTATTACAGATCTGATAGACATATCTTCAGCATTAACACTGAAAAAAACAAGACGGGGTCATCTCATGATTATATTGGATGGATTTGTATTCCATAAAGAACGGGCTACTCCATTAAAAGTTCGTTGGAAATGTTCGAATCAAGACCGAGGGTGCCGCGCCCGCATACACACCCTTGAAGATTATACGACAGTTCTTAAATGTTATAATGTTCATAACCACATCAGAAAACAATGTTAAAATTAATAATGCTACACAATTAACACATCATCATATATTCTCAAACAAAGCAGAGTTTATGTTATGGTTACATATATAGATTGTCAAAATATAGAAAGTCTTTCTGTGTCTGTCGGTGAAAGATTTACATGATAAAAAGAAATGTAATTTCTTTATCTCTATATCTATTTTTTAATAGTGAAATGTATGAAAATCTAGTAGTAAGAAGTTTTCAGTTTTATATTTTGCTTTTATGTTAAATTGTATCTTACTTTGACATAGCATACGGAACTTGAGTAGGTTTCGGAGGAAAGCTCGAGGAATTCTCAGGCGAGAGAATGGAGGAATAATTGAGAAATTTTCTAAAGAATAGATATTAGCTTCCCCCGCTTCGATTCTATGTAGAGAACATGTCTTGACCGCGCCATGACGTCGTCGTCTCAATTTTTTCTCAATTAGAACGATGCAATGCCTTCGGCAGTGAATAGATGATACACGTATACCACACACAGCATACAGTAACTATGCAGACAGGTGATTTACTTTGAGGCTACCACTATGATAAGATACTTTTGTTCCTCAAACGGATAGCTAGTTTTAAGATTTTTTCCACAGTTCGTTTTGTTTTTCTTTTCTGCGTGTATTTGCTTACTCTAAATACATCTACTTGAATTTTTTTCAGGACTGACTCTAACTACATCAGTGCGTGGTTTTCCCTTACTTTTGTTGGCAGGATACAGGTTCAACAAGCATGCTAATAAAGGCTCTAAGATCTACTGGAAATGTTCTACACATTTACAGAAAGGTTGCCGCGCCGTCATACACACGCTGCATGATATGACTGTAATAAAATGTATAAATATTCATAATCATTGAATGTAGTCATTTAAAAAATATATATAAGTATAAACTACTGGATTCTTAAATGAAAAGGCAGTTTTAGCCTGTTTATTTAGTATTGTTATATAGTATTGTTAATTAGTATTTTTACTCAGTCTTATAATTACTTATTTATTTCTACATATTTTTTCCCTTTTTATTTTGTTACCAGTGACAAAGGTAGGAAAAAAACGCATGTATGTATCATGGATCGTATTATTTTAAGCCTTAATTATATGTAATTTATAACGATAATTAGGTTCTTTTTGTTTGTTATCTTGATGGCTAATTAGTAATAAATATACATACAGGGTATTTATTGAGTTTCAAAATATATTTGTCGTCATGGGGAGTAAGATGATTAGATATAACACAAGAAAGAAAGCAAAATTCCCTACATGATAGTGTGAAATTCGCAACTCTCTACAAAGTTAATTCCAAAAGAAATTAAGAGTTTTTTTTAATTTTTCCAGCAAAAGTTACTCGGGCAAGTGTCTTTTGCGAAATTGTCCTGATCTTTAAGATTTATTTACTAATTTATTATCAGGATAAGTATAAGTCATCACAACATAGTATAAAACAAAGTCGCTTTTTCTGTCCGTATTTCCCTATGTCCCTTTGACTGCTTAAATCTTTAAAACTACGCAACGGATTTTGATGCGGTTGTTTTTAATAGATTCAACGAGTGATTCAACAGGAATGTTTATACGTATAATAAAACCGTGCGAAGCCGGGGCGGGTCGCTAATTATTAATATAACGTACTTGTTTAAAAAAATAAGAATCGTACTTATGCAAAACTAGGCTGTAGTATATGAGAGTTACAAATAGCGAAGATAATATAAAAATTGGGACGCTTTTACATACCACTACGTTTAATTTAAGTTCAAAGAGAAATTAAGTTTACTTAGATTTCAATTAACTTTATTGTAGGGAGTAGTTCCAGTAGTACCTACCTATTGAAAAACTAAGCTACTACATTCATTTAAAGTGCGTGATTCTACGCTCTGAAAGTAACTGAGTATGCTGAATTGATTGAGCTACCTTTAGACTGTTTGCAACCGTCTGCTGTTAGCTCAATGGTTTCAATAGTAAATACTAGTTGTAATTTTTCTATTCCTTGCTTGTAATTTTCGTTTTTAATAAAGATCTTTCTGAACTGCTCAGTAAAAGAAAAAAAAAGATGCTGAATCTTGGATTTATCAAATATTGAGTACATTTGTGTGTAGATGAGGTGGCAAATAAATTATGTCTATGTCTAGTTCAAAATATTAAAAACATAACGCCTTTTCGATGGCTGTTTCGATGTTATCGAAGTACGGGAAACCGCTGATCTTCGTGTCTGGGCATCGTTTCTACAAAAAGCAAGTTATGGCTATGAAGACACATTGGGCTTGTTCCAAGCAGTATAGGGGATGCAGAGCTGTGGTGCATACGTTACATGACATGACAATCACAAAATATCATAATGTTCATAACCATTCAATCAATAATTAATAAGTTAATGGTATTTAATAATTATGTAAGATATGTACTAAATACTGGGAAGAGCAATAAGATTTAATTAGATTTTATTTTGTTTATATTCCGTTACGTAGCAAACAATAATATTTGTCAATGTTTCGAAACATAATATATATCATCTAATAAGATCACCAGTCGCCACAAAGTTGACGCGATATGGACTGTTTTTAGGCCATTTGTCTTCAAGGTTGTGTAAGTTACTCAACTTCCTGGTAAAAGGTTTTTTGGGGGCCTGAAATTTTAATAACTTGCAGCAAGCAGCCTCTTTAACCCTAAATATAGAAAATTGTCTAGGGCAGGTTTGTTTGTACGTCATACACTCTTGTCAAATCAAAATCAAATCAAATCATTTACTTGATACTAGATGATGATATAATATGTTAGCAAAGAATTATAAGTGGAACATTTTAAGACACTGCATAATGTACTTTAAATACAACAACTGAAATATGTAGAGCAAATTTCAGAAGTTCAAAACGATTGTTCGTTTGACAGTTTTTACATACCTATCATTTGTATCCATTTTCGAACTTGATTCTGCAACTTTTTCCTCGGCTGCAATTATACGTTGTTGAAGCTTTTGTTCTTGTTTTTATTGGTAACCTTGCTGCTGTCAGTTATTTTTAAGTTATCATACGAGTACATACGTAGGTACATTTCGTTGTAGAACGGAATAATTTTTCGATAAATGTGTCTAAAACCATCGTCTTTTGTTTCAGTCGCTTTGTTCAAGATGTCAAGACTGGGTAAGCCCAATATCGTAGTATCAGGACACAAATTCTGTATTAAAGGAATAAAAGGAAATAAAACCTACTGGCGTTGTTCGAAACACAAGAAGACAGCTTGCAGGGCTTTATTGCACACAATCGAGAACGCAATAACTAAATGTCGCAATGTTCATAATCATTATTAAACTATGTTTATATATATTATTATATGAAGCTTATACATTATACATAAAGCTTCGATGCGAGAAGAATGGCGCTAAATTGGGAAGCGCGCCCTCCCTAAATGACCACGACCTCTCTTTCAAGAGTGTAGCGAATAATAAAAATAATAGAAACTTATTACTGCACATATTTCTCACAGAGAAAGAAAATAATACCTACTGCAAACAAAATGGTGAAGTCTTGATTGAGGCCTAAGAAGGAATTCGTGTCCCAATGCCAAAAACCAACTTCCTTATATCTAAATTAACTTTTGATGATATCATCATCATCACTACATAGTATAAAATAAAGTCGCTTTTTCTGGCCCTATGTCATGTTGTCCCTTTGAACGCTTAAATCTTTAAAACTACGCAACGGATTTTGATGCGGTTTTTTTAATAGATAGAGTGATTCAAGAGCAAGGTTTATACGTATAATAAAACCGTGCGAAGCCGGGGCGGGTCGCTAGTCAACCTATATTATTCCACTGCTGGACATTCCCTTAATAGGCGCCATAGCACCCTGTCTTTAGCTTGCTGCATCCAGCATCTGCCAGCATGTTATGATATGCCTTGAAAATAAACTAAATTTTAAACCTACTTTATTGCATTAGATACGATTTTTGGTAGTGGGGCATAAATCCCTCCTGGGGTATCATAGAGTCTGAAGGGCGGATTTATCGCTATAAGCGTTCTCTTCCAGCCAACCTTGGGATGAACTGCAAATGATAGAGCAATATAGGTAGACGGTGGTAGTCGCTCTAGATCTAGAGATCTATATAGTATTTTTATAAAGCTATGCTTATTAACATTTTCTCAATTGCCTTCATGCCTTCATGATATGTTGTTTATGAAATATTTTTTGTATTTTTTACTAATCATTTTAAATTAGTTTTATTTTTATGACTTTTCATGACTTTAAAGCAATAAAGCTTACTTATAAATCAGTAAATACCACATAATAATAATTATAAAGATGTTATTATGATGTCACGTAAGAACCCTCATGACCAAGATGATTTTTTTATAATAAATAATGTGCTGTTTTGATTTAAGATTTGTATATAAATAAGAATATTAAGTAAAAGAATACCGACTGAAATTAAAAACACTGCCCGAGTTAAAACATTTATTATTTTATTTGTTTAGAGACTAACTTTATTGTTGTACGTTGTTATTAGTATTTTTAAGCATAATTGGAATTGATAACTATTAATAAATATTTTTATAACTTAAGATTGGTTTCATATTTGTCAAACAGCTTAATTTATCATTGTCATAATTATATATAGTGTGTCCCGCGGTCAAAGCGCAGTGAGTATACAGGGTGGTAAAAAACAAGCGTTTCCTAGCCACCCAAAATATTGGGTGCAAATGTTACTTAGAGGAAACTTTCCTATTTAAAACTAAGTAAATGAACCTTCAAATTATTTTAAATCTCTTAATCGTTATGTGACCGAACGGTAGAATCTATCTATAGAATCAAATCTGTCAAATAAACATATTAAATTAAAGGAACTCTATGAATTATGTCAAAAATTACGGCAAAACGGAGCTCTTTTAGATGGCTTGATAAATGCCACTATTTAAATCTGCCGCAGCCGACTGGTGGAGTGAAGACCACCAAATAAAACAAGCACCGATTCCGGCAGTCTGGTGTTCTACTACTAGCCGCCGCCATGCATGTGTTCATTGCCGCGTCCCGTACCTCACCGCGCCGCACGCGCCGCCCGCCTGCTCAGCTCGCGCAGGCGCCCCCCTACCGATCGCTCCTCAGTGACAGACCGCCACGCTTACGGAGAGCACGTCGTCGCGTCGTTGATACAGATTTTCGCGCGTCAATTGTTTTAAGTACAAACGAGTGACGAAGTCTTACAAAATGTACGGCAAGACGGAGCTCTTTTAGATGGCTTGATAAATACCTACCACTATTTTAATCTGCCGCTGCCGACTGGTGGAGTGAAGACCACCAATTAAAAACAAACACCGATTCCGGCAGTCTGGTGTTCTCTTTGACAATACAGCAACCGTCTTGGTGTACGTAATTGCCTACATTCATCATCAACTTATATAAGTCCACTGTTGGACATAGGAATGATGAGCCCCCTAATGAGCGCCATAACGCCCTGGCTTCAACTTCTCGCCCACATACTTAAATGTCATCATAGATTAAAAAATGCATTCTTTAACTGTATTTCTAAAATATGAATAGAATTGAAAAAAATCAATGCTACCTTACATCAAAGATATAATTTTGATAACCCCGAAATAGTTCTCAGAATTTGATTAAAGCATCTGGTCGAAGTGTGATCCGAGGGCTGGCGAGATTCTGGCGCAGCGCTTTAGCATTACCGTACAGCGGGACAATTCAGAGAGCGTCTTGAGGTGGAGTCCGATTGATATTGATTGATTTGGGACAGGAGTAAAGACTATTTGCAAAAATCTGTCGTTATCATTTTCTGTTTCATGCGTATTTTTTATTTATTTTGTGCGTATCTGATTTACATAAACACGCACAATAAAAACTTCATGACTAACCACTAAAGTCAACGTTTAACGCAGTCAAGAATTTAATAGTCAATATTTACCTCCATATGTTTCATTTAACTTTATTTTTTTCTCCAATTCAGGATTATTTGTAGCTTCTATTGACGGTGCCAAGATGAAGTGGCGGAAAATACCAGCAAAAAAAACGATGCAAAAAGTTAAACGATGTAAAGACTGCTCAGGAAAAAAGAAAACAAGGGATCGCAAGACAAGATACCAATGTTTCATCTGTGAAAAGCCTATTTGTATGGAACATGCGATGAATTTGTGTAGACATTGTATGCAAAAGGAATATGAGGCTTCTGAATTACAGTTATACCAAAGCTGACTTTTGTTTTTACTAAAAATTAATAAAAAAGTATAGGTAAATTATTGAAACCTGGCGCGATCGGCTTTTGTTTTTCGAATACTGGAGGTCTACTTTTATTTCGAAATTTGTTTTTATTTTACTGTATCGGCTTTCCAATAAATAGAAGGAAAAATAAATTTTTGTACGCGTTTGAGCTCCTTTTTTGAATGATTTATGATAAGAGTAATTTTTTCATTCTATTATATGTTTAAATTTCGTTTCAGAGAATATTGTTTTGGAAAAATGTATTAAACTTTGATGCTACTTTGACTTTTATGTTAGTGTAATTTGTCATAGGTGCAAAAAAAACAGTCAGCGTAGAGGCAATTGCAATGGAGCATTTATAAACAATCAAAGTGAAATGTACAAACAAGCCAAATCACAACCCAAATATTTGTGCAAAAATGTTCAAAGTCAAGAAAACTTTACTAGTTGACTAATGTACTCAAAACATAAATTTAGATAGTTATATAATACAGCCGGAACACCCGGAACAAATACCTGAAGATAGTACATACATTTGTTCCAAGGCAGGAATCGAACGCGCAAACTCCTGAGTCACAAATGGACATTCGCCTTTTTATTTATTTGTTATTAACTTTATTCCGGTAGGAAAATTTCCGTTATGTTATCTGCTTTTGATGAAATTATGTTCATGACCATACTATGTAGATATATGGATAAATGGAAATTATTACAAAAAATTCCACTGTCTGTTTTTTTTATTTTCTCCTACTTCTTATTATCCTACTTCTTGAAATCTAAATAAAGCTGTAAGCTGATCTACTAACCTGGTAACTAAATATATCGATGTAATTTTATTTCAGAGATGTTGTTAGGGTTTAACCCTGCACTCAAGCCTGTCATAGTGAATACCTTTAGAAAAGATTATGAGAATCTTCCGATAACGGATATTATAGATGACAACCCTTTTAAGGATATAATCATTTTACCGGCGTTTACGCTCTCTTCCGTTAGCAAACCCATCTTAGGTAAAGAGAACAAAAAAAACAAAAATAAAAATAAAACGGGTCTTGTCTCACAACAAAAGTTGGAAATAGAAAACTTTCCAGAAATAATAAAAGCTGAGATGATCAAGAAACAGAAAAAAAATAAAGTAAAAAAATCTATAAAACAAGTTTCAACTGAAGAGTCAACAGCACCAGAGTTCTGTGTAACAAAATGCGGGAATCCAATGATGATTATTTCAGGGTACAGATACATGCAGCAAAGAAATAAATCATTGGTCCTAAGCAATGGAATAGATCAGCGATGGGTTTGTACCTCGCAACGTTGGAAGCATTGTAAATCGATAGTTTATACATTGAACAATATTATTGTCGAGACGATTGGTAATCATAACCACTCACCAAGACGATAGATATGACAGGAAAATCAACAATTCATTTTATTAACTTTTGAATTTTTCGAGCAAATAATCTTCTAATTTCTATGAATATACCTAATAAATGTGCAGTTTGCTTATCTTTTTTTTCTAGTCCTTTTCGTTAACACATTCGATGCCAGTGACCACGTGGGTTCAACTCTAAAAAATTCGCGGAGCCGAGAGGTCAAGAAACGAGCTCATTTTTAAAATCAAATTACGCACTACTTGTACCTACTTAACCATATTTCTTCATCATCCCACGAAATCAGAGATCAATAAGATTTATTTCTTTAAGTTTACAAAATAAACACCCAGAAAAGTCATATTATAAACTTAAAACTATAACATAAAAGAGCAGAAGATATATAAACAGACAACCTTTTTTTTCAGGGACTGAAGGACCAAAATTTTGAACTGTGTTCCAGAGTCGTTCAATAACAATCCTTACGAAGCACAAGTTTGTAAAGCACAGGATAAGCAAGACTGGAGCGATTCGTTGGGCTTGCCTGTTCAAGAGCGGCAAGCGGTCGGTCGTGTGGACGATGGACGACAAGATTGTCAGAGCCACCATCGAGAACATGCAGCCAAAGTGTATAACAAACGTGGACTCTTCAAACTAATGTTGAAACCTAAACCTAATAATAAATAATAGATACAAACAAGATCACACTTCGATCGATGAAAGACTAAAACAGATAAAAACTTCTTCAGAATCTTCTGATTCTGTATAAGTTTTTATCTGGCTTTGTTAAATTAGCGACCCTATGTAATGAAAATTAGTTTCCCACACTACCAAAAATCAGAAATCCTAAATCAATAACTTCATTTCTTTAGGCTCACAAAATAAGACAAGTCAAATTTTAAACCAAAAATAATTAACTAAAAAATAAGAAAAGAAAAAGGTGCTAATTGTTTTTCTGTTCGCTTTAATAAGCTAGATGCCTAAAAAACTGGAATAAGACCGTCAGTTAGTGTTTGAAAAAATATTTTGACACGTATTTTTTTGTCTATCAAACAGAAAATGATCAAGATAAAGCCCTTTAAAGTTGAAGAGTTAGCGTTTGAGCCCTTTAAAGTCTCTTAACGTCACGCCCTGTGATATTTTATACAATTACGTGACGGCACGAACCCCCATACAGTTTAATTCTTAATCACTTATGTAGTTCTTTTAGTTTGGATGGGATATTATTTTGTACTTAAAGTACTAATTGCAGTTTTAGATCAAAATAAAGAAGATAAAGTAGTCATAATAAGAACGAGAAGAGGAGGAGAATCAGCGATTCACAACGGGTATCGATACCACAAACAGAAGTTGATCAAATCTAATCAATTGAGGCGTTGTATACTGAAGAAATGTTGTCCTGGCACTATGTTAACAAACAACTATAAACTCTTCAAATTATTAAAGCCTCATAAATGTGAACAGAACTTCATAGAAAATAATAAACTACGTATATTCGATAAGTTCGTCAAAGAAGCTGCTAAAGCTATTGAACCATCTTTTACTTTGGTTCTTCATAATATACTAAGTGAGCAACTTAAATTGGGTATTCCCGTAGATGACGAATTAAGATATAATGTAAGAAAGAGATTATAATTACAAAAAAATATACGTTTTTCCAAATAATGTATGCATATATTACATATATGTTTAATATGTATAACAAAAAATATCTATCTATGTATATAATGTACTAAATATATCAGTTATCTAGTACCCATAACACAAGCTTTGAGTAGTTTACTTTGGGGCTAGATAATGCTGTGTGGATTGTCCAGCATTATTTATTTA
The DNA here is from genome assembly GCA_944547425.1 of Eupithecia centaureata. Lineage (NCBI taxonomy): Eukaryota > Metazoa > Arthropoda > Insecta > Lepidoptera > Geometridae > Eupithecia > Eupithecia centaureata. The sequence continues at coordinate 13,095,213 of OX155680.1, forward strand.
TTTATATATGTTGTACATAATAATGTACTTATTACTGGTTATTGGTATTTACAACAACGACCAGTAATAGATACTAAATGATTTGATATTAAATAGAACTGATAAGTAAATACCCACCCAGTCATTTCAAACCAAAGTCATACTAAAAACGTGTAGTAAAAGTTTCATACAAAACTTGTTTTACATTTTATTGGTCTATTTGTATAGTCTAGACAAGGTATATTCATACGATATTTAATTGTGATGACAGAGTGTATATAAGAAATCTAGAAAGTGACAGCTATATTTGGTCACTTTTTTTATTTCTATAATTTCATTGGATTAAGTAGAAATTGTATAAAAATTTAAAACAAGATGAGAGTTGGGTAACTGAATTTTTTTTTAGGACAGTCACAATTCCTATGAAACCTAAGTAGATAACTTATATGAATGATAAGTCGCCTTTCAGTCGCTGGTAAAAACAGCTGCTCACATTATGTAAATATAAAGTGGGCTACCATTTTACTCTAAAATCTACTCTATTATAAAGCATATTATATTTTTAGGTCTCTGTAATGGATTATGGATGCAATTGATTCCGTGATTTTTATGTTGTTTACCTCTATATGTCGTATTTTAGGTACATATTCATAGAAAGTAAATTAAGTAAATAGGAAATAAATAATTATTTGCTTCTTGCAAACAAGTTCGTAATTTTCAAGGTTTTAAACTATCTAACTAGGAATGCTTTTAAATTCGCTTGTAATAAATTCATGATGGCTGTTTAATATTTATCGAAATTCTTATATTGATAACTAACCTACATAAACTGCTTACCCACTTAAAGACTTAGCTTTCAGAAAATTCTGGAGTTACTTTCGATCATCTTTCCTTACAGTAAACCTTATCTTGTAAGTAATCCTCATTCTGAGCTGACAGTAAATAACTTACAGATGGTCCGACATTCTGCACATCCAAGATCGGCGCTCGAGTGATGAAGCTGAGAGGGTACTGGTACACGCGGCACTCCGTGTGCGCGTCGAAGGTGAAGTGGCTGTGCGCAGACAGCCGCGTCATGGACTGCCGAGCCATCGTCGTCACCATCGGCCGCACCGTGGTGCAGCATCAGAACAGACATAATCATCCATATTCCTGCACATAAGACGTTTACTGCCTAGACACTGCGGTGTAGGTGCGAACGGGCGCAGCTTCGGCACTTGACGCTATAGGTATAGCAAGTGTAAGTTAAACACGACGCATACCTATTCAGTCTGCTTAGTGCCCTATCTTCTAAGTGTGAAATGTATAGTTACATTAATCGTCTAAATTGAATAGTTTTATAATTTTCAAATGAAGCAGAAGATTTGTTACCAAGAATATCTTGAAGTAAAATTGATTTTTCAAATGACAGTTTGGGACTTTTCCACTGGTTTCAGTTGACTTATAATGGCAAAACGATAAATGCGTCTTCTTGAAATACTTCAACTCTAAAATACTGAAAAACTAAAATACTACATAGATGAAAATGGTGTATGTTTTTGTACTTAACTGAATAAACGTTTTAGGTGGTGCGTGGTTTTCGGTACAAAGTAAATCCAGGCTGGGCGTGGGATTCGACCAATACCAGAAATTTTATAAACATGGAAGCTGACTGCTCAACTACAAATGAAACATACCATCATATAGAAAATTAGTGAAAATTAATGTACATGTAGTCGCACCATAATTGCTCAGTTTATTTATTATTTCCATAATGTTGTTAATACACTTTGCGAATTCAGTATTCATTCTAGTGAGATTCTCTTATCGTAAACAACGCTCATAATATTCAAAATAGATTTTAGCTTTTACTAATTGAGTGATAGATCTCATTAATTAATCAAGGGTTCAACTCCTAAATAAACAATTAGGCTGTTATTTTTAAAAAAGTATTAATTTTGTACTATTAGTCTGGAGTCAAAGAGAATGAATATATTATGTATAATTTTAATTTTCTTTGGAGAATCTGGCTAGAATGAATTTGTAAAGTACAATTCTTGTGACTTTTATTTTGATTTGTTTCAGGTACAAATAATAACTAAAGCAAAGGTGGGCAAAAAGAAACATCAGCATTTCCGCCAAATGGAATCCCTGCTACCTGGTGCGAGGGTTTGTATAATGGTAAAAAATACGGTTCTGGGTATACAAATCTTGGCAAATTATAAGGTTTTTCAGTTAAAGAGTTCTTAGTTATATAGCGAGCACCTAGTCAAAAACGCAAAGGTTTACACCATGGTCAAACACAAAGTAAACAAATGGTATCTCATTTACAGTAGCAGCAGCATTAGCATCAGTGCAAACAACTACCACCAAAACATTTGATCCGATCAAATTCGAGATATCGAAATTTGGGAATCCCAGTATCTCCTGGGGGAAGTACCGGTTCAACAAGAAGCTGACCCGGAAGACCAAGACCTGGTGGGAATGCTGTGCCAGGAAGTCACACGACTGCCGCTGCGTGGCAGTCACAGTCGACGATCGTCTCATGAAGCTGAATGGATGGCATAACCACTCCTAAAGTGGCATTAACATGTATAATATCATGTTAGAATATAGGTTCAGCTTTTTAAATATTTGTGTATTGTTTACGTATAATAACGATTATTTTAAGGGGAAATTGTCTGTAATTATATGTGTATTATAATTTATTGTATTCAGTATATCAGCCATCTAGTACCCAAGCACAAGCTCAACTGAAGCTCAGCTTGCGGATAATAAAAAAACAGGATTATTGCTATCATTATTTTGTCGCGTAAGTTGAATTCTTGGTTCTGGGTGTATTCTATGTATAATAATAAAAAATATATATATCTAAATAAAGCATTGTATTAAGTACATCAGTCATCTAGTACCCTTGCACTAGAACAAACAAACTCCGCTTAGTTTAGGGCTGGATGATGCTTTGTGGATTACTCACTCAACTTCAGAATACAAGGTACGCGATAATACCTGATAGATAAATAACCTTTACTATATTTCAGTTTTCGAGTACCTACTAGTGCAATATAGTTATTCTGTGGTAGAACGTTAATATAAGTATTGTAAGGAAAGTTGACACCATTAAGCTCGAAGGAGTTCTCGAAGCGAAGTCGATCAAAGTAAATAGATTGTATGTACCTAATATTATGTGGATTCCTTCTATTTGATTATTTGAATGTTACGGATAGAATTGCAGAAAAGAAAATTGTATCTATATCTACTCAGCCCGTGAGCCCCCATTGCTGAGATTCCTTTTATTTTAAGTGTGTGTTGTTTATAATGATAAAATATATAATCTTTGTCCTGTTTGACGTGATTTAATAGAAAATATTATTAGAAATTTATAGATTCCATTAAAGAAAAAATATTCTTAGATATTAGTAATCTGATGAAGTGAATTATAAGGTGCACCTATTACTATAGGCTCAGCTGGGAAAACGATATGTAAAGAGAGGTGCTTAGGCTACTTCTCTGTACTGTTTATAAAAATAAAATCTTCTGTAGTTCAGTCGTTGATTTAATATTCGTATTTGCTATTCAGCAAGTATCAATTATTTATATCAATTTTTTGATTAGTTACTATCGGCCCGACGTAATATCCAGTTAAAACCGGTAGAGATTTGCTTTACGTAACAATTAATTGATAAACTAGTGCAATAATATTCTTCTTCCCTCTTCCAGAACCCCAGTTTAATCTCTCCCAACGCGGAAACCTGGTGATCCAGATAGGCGATTGGCGGTTCAACAAGCACGCCTGTTGGGGATCCAAGGTGCGCTGGACTTGCATTAAGAAGAAGAGCGGATGTAATGCTGCAATCACTACTGTCAATGATGTCATTGTCAAGACCCTTGGGAAGCATAACCATTAATTTCAGCTTCTGCTGTGGGTTGTCGTATCAGACGGCAGTTTGTTATTTGGTAGGTTGATTTTAACTTTATGATCCTGAAAAACTATATCGTTACTTGTCACAACCTTAGTAATAAAGTAGGCGTCGAATCTATCAACCGAACATAATGTAAAAACTCTTCTAGGAAAGTTCGATTTGGTGTCATATTGTTCAAGAGGCTTTTTTTCTTGGTGTGGTCGTAGTGCTTCCTTCTGTGTGGTATTATTTATAATTAAAAGTCGTGAAACATAAACATACTTTGATATTTCTTCATGTATTTAACTACATTTGTTTAAGTAGTAGTTTTTAAAAAGTACTCGTATAAAATCAGATACGTAACTCAAAAACATTAATTTCCTATTGTGTAAGTTAAGTGTAGGTTCGTGCTTTTTTAACGTATGTTAATATATTTTTACCTGTTTGTAATCACTTAAGATAATTAGATCACTATTCGTAAATTAGATATTATTATAGATTTACAAGTTCGGAATAAAGGTACATTCCTATTGGGTCTGTTTTATTAAACCCACCTTAATGTTTTTGTTTATAAAATAAGCTCATTTGGAAATGGTGACTGACCATTGATTTCCAAGAGATAATATGTGTGAGTGAACACCGACTAACTTACGGGACATAAATACAGATTTAAATCCATGTTTTGCACAATCTCAACGTGGTAATGCTGTCTTAACAGGAACCTTTCAAACGAGTCAACAAATGCGGAAGCAGAACCAGATGGATGTATGTATGTAATTTGTTTCTAGTCTTTGATTTTAATTTTCTTTGCTACGATAATATTTTCATATCACAGTTCCTAGTTTTGGACAACGAGACAAGGTAGATTGCCCTTGAACATAGCTCTACTTTTTATTTGAACAATGTAATAGCACCGATGAAAAAATAGTCTTTTAGAGTGAAAAATTAATAAACTCAGTCTTCGACCATACAGGACGAAGCCGTTATACGCATATTGCATTGCCTCAAACACCCATGTCCGTTTTATAATGGGGAGGTGATCAGGTGAGTTAAACAAGTATAGCACATAGAAGCGGAATAAAACTCACATCGCAAAAAAAAGTTCCTACGTAACTGTTCACAGATCTTCACAGAACATTTAGGTATTTTGTTGGAAAGCGAGTTCCAATATCATAATGTTAATTATGTGTATGAACGCTACTGAGGTCGTGCATATAAATCTTTTATTGGAATCTCCAAAAATTTGTTGCTTGTTTAGAGAGTTCACTTGAAGTTGAGTTACTTCCTCGAAGAGATAATATGACTATAAAAAAAAACAAAGATAAAGCACATAGGTACTTATAACATAATAAAAAGTATAGCTATATTTTTAGATGTGTATGTTTTATATTTAATTTATGCTTTTTTAGTCGTTTAATGTGGAAAAATCATCCGTATGTGCGTTGGTTCATATACCACGAAGTATCATTGTCAACTGTAATGAATGTATGACAAACTACATATCTGGTCTTTTTGCTTTGTCAATTAGAATGGTATCCAAGGACAACCAGATTGTTTATAGAGAAATGTCATACAGATTATTTTCTTGTTTGCAATACGTCTGAACATCGCGGGCGTTTTAAAAACAATTACTCATAGATTAGGGCTCAAACACAAAACTGCGAGCTCGCATCGCATCGCAAATATCTGCGAGCTCGCACGATAACGTCCGATCTCATTTGCATCGCGCATTCCTGTCATATTACGTCATACTTGGTGACCCCCCTTTTAGTCCGCTCTGAGACAACTTTAGCGAAAGATGCGCGGCGCCTGAGCCGCCTTCTTTGTGTTGTAAAAAAAAAACTGCTTCAGTTCTCAACTCATAGTAATTTCGAGTAAAATAGTTCCCTTCAGAGTTCATAATCGTATTAAATGGATGAATCCAGAATCTTCTTTTTCTTTTATATCTATTTAACAATAACAGCAGTGCAATTGGACCGATTTATGCAAAAATGATCCAACCCACAACTGTCATGTCGAAGACCATTTTTTAAAATGTAAAAGTATTTCATGCCACTTGAATCATTTTTGTGTTGCTTTGGTTACCCTAACATATAACCGTTCTATTTTGCTACAATGATTCAAACTATAATATTAAGCTGGTCCATCAGTTCAAAGAGCTCAGAAAGCTATAGAAAGAGCTATGCTCGGAGTTTCTCTGAAGGATAGGATTCGTAAAGAATACATCCGAAAGAGAACCAAAGTTATCGACATAGCTCAAATAATTAGCAAGCTGAAGTGGTGGCAGTGGGCCGGCTATATCTCGCGAAGAACCGACAACCGTTGGGGTAAACGTGTTCTTGAGTGGAGACCGAGACTTGGCAAACGTAGTATAGGACGCCCTCCGGCCAGGTGGGATGACGATCTGCGAAAGACTGCTGGCAGATGCTGGATGCGTCAAGCTGAAGACAGGGAGCTATGGCGCTCATTAAGGGAGGCCTATGTCCAGCAGTGGACTAATATAGGTTGATTATGATGATGATGATATAAAACAAGTTAAGCTTTGACAAGTTAATATTTGAAATTGCTATTCCATCTAAGTACGTAAACGAAATAAACCATAAAGTTCAAAACACACAGAAGCCGGAGGCGTGGCGGAGGCGAAGGCGTGCCGGTTTTTCCTATGGCACCGCGTTCGCCACGGCCTGCGGTGTGTGTGTAGGCTTTCATAGGATTCCATAGAATACAACTCGCACGCCTTCGCCTCCGCCACGCCTCCGGCTTCTGTGTGTTTCGTACTTTAACGAAAAATAAATAAATAAAATAAAATAAGTACAGGGCCAGCAGATCTATTATTAGATACCCGATGATTGCATTGATTAATTTAAGAAACCGAAGGGAAGCTGCAATAATAGACGATGTAGATGGTTTATGTGATGAACCTTATTCTGATTTGGACGAGGAGTAGGGCCAATTTTGTTTGTTTTGTCTTTTAAAACACAAAAAGGATTACTAATTTTTATCACACTTTGAATCATTTTTGCATTTTAATTTTTGCACCCTACATAGCTCTTTCCATACAAAATTAATTTTGTAATAATGATCCAGACGCAAGTTTTCCCAATTATCTACTAAATTATTACAATTTATTCTTTATATTATTTATAGCAAAAAAGTTGAGTTTACATAGCATTAAATTAAATTAAAATAACAACATTTTGTATTACAAAGCTAGAGAAATACCGCCACAAACTTAAATATCGATTATCTCGAAATGAGGATTGTGTGGGTTGGATCATTTTTGCTTAAATCGGTTCAATTATCGTTTTGGGATCCATCTTACGCTTCCTAAAAACACGTCCAATACGGCTGACTAAACTTGAAGGTATGGTTACCCTACAAAACGGTTCGCCGCACAAATTCGCATCGCAGAAATTCGCAAATCAAGTTCGTGTGACATCGCATCACATCGCATCGCATCGCATCGCATCGCATCGCACCAAATCGCAGTTTTGTGTGGGAGCCCTTAATCCCAATAATTTTACCATTGCATGCACTGACGCATTACATTTCCAAAATAAAGATTGGTATATATTGAAGTGCTTTCCTGACAAACCACATTGATGCTCGTTGATCCGGTTATGAGAAGATGATCTTGACGATGTTTCTGATTTCCCTCTCTTTTCCACATAAGTATGTCATACATCAGTCAAAGAATTTGTTTTAATTTTATTTTTCTATATTTACTTATTTGGGAAACGTACCACAGTTATTATTATCTAAAAAAATATATACATAAATAATACTTAAACCAGCTAAGTTTCCGTCCGCTCTTTAAGTTTCAAATTGTTATTTTCACCCACGCCGACGTCTGGCGCTTATTTTGAAGTGGTTTACGATAGATTCACTTCCACGATAACTTTTTATTCTTCATTGATAACTGGGGTCTCCGGCTGTCCATGGGGTTTGTTCTGTTTTCTAAATTTTCAGAAAATAAACGTTGGAAATACAAACATACCGTGTTTTCTTCTACAGTAGCTTTTCCTATACACCATTAATCCTTCGAATTGTTTCTACATCGCTGGTGCTACGCGTATTCGTAAATTTGATTCAAATTTTCCATATTCTTACGATTAGAACAAACACAATAACAAAAGACGCGAAAACAAATGAATCACTAAATTCGAAATATATATTTTCGACTTAGGGCCGATTTTTCAATCCTCAGTTAGGGCTCAAACACAAAACTGCGAGCTCGCATCGCATCGCAAATATCTGCGAGCTCGCACGATAACGTCCGATCTCATTTGCATCGCGCATTCCTGTCATATTACGTCATACTTGGTGACCCCCCTTTTAGTCCGCTCTGAGACAACTTTAGCGAAAGATGCGCGGCGCCTGAGCCGCCTTCTTTGTGTTGTAAAAAAAAAACTGCTTCAGTTCTCAACTCATAGTAATTTCGAGTAAAATAGTTCCCTTCAGAGTTCATAATTGTATTAAATGGATGAATCCAGAATCTTCTTTTTCTTTTATATCTATTAATAATAACAGCAGTGCAATTGGACCGATTTATGCAAAAATGATCCAACCCACAACCTAGTCAATTTCGAGTTTTTTTAACCTATGAATAACCTATGTATATACATATGTTTATATAAATATACCTTATACCCAGTATAAGGTATATTTTAACATATCAAAGACTCACACCTCTATGTTCACAAATGTGGTAAATCCATATGATCCAACCCACAACTGTCATGTCGAAGACCATTTTTTAAAATGTATAAGTGTTTCATGCCACTTGAATCATTTTTGTGTTGCTTTGGTTACCCTAACATATAACCGTTCAATTTTGCTACAATGATTCAAACTATAATATTAAGCTGGTCCATCAGTTCAAAGAGCTCAGAAAGCTATAGAAAGAGCTATGCTCGGAGTTTCTCTGAAGGATTCGTAAAGAATACATCCGAAAGAGAACCAAAGTTATCGACATAGCTCAAATAATTAGCAAGCTGAAGTGGTGGCAGTGGGCCGGCTATATCTCGCGAAGAACCGACAACCGTTGGGGTAAACGTGTTCTTGAGTGGAGACCGAGACTTGGCAAACGTAGTATAGGACGCCCTCCGGCCAGGTGGGATGACGATATTATTTATAGCAAAAAGTTGAGTTTACATAGCATTAAATTAAATTAAAATAACAACATTTTGTATTACAAAGCTAGAGAAATACCGCCACAAACTTAAATATCGATTATCTCGAAATGAGGTTTGTGTGGGTTGGATCATTTTTGCTTAAATCGGTTCAATTATCTTTTTGGGATCCATCTTACGCTTCCTAAAAACACGTCCAATACGGCTGACTAAACTTGAAGGTATGGTTATCCTACAAAACGGTTCGCCGCACAAATTCGCATCGCAGAAATTCGCAAATCAAGTTCGTGTGACATCGCATCACATCGCATCTCATCGCATCGCATCGCACCAAATCGCAGTTTTGTGTGGGAGCCCTTAAGTCGTCGAATAGCTACCTACCTAGCCTATAAAATTATCCGTCTGTTTATCGGGCGAATAAATATTTTCAATTTTTCAATCGTTTTTTATCTAGACAATAACTATTAGTGGTTTATCCTAGCCAACTTCACACCATCTGTGTGCAAGCGAGATGCATAGATACTGTATTCAACGTGTTAGAGAAGAATAGCAACAAAAATGTATTTGACATTTGACGTTGATTGCAATACAAAACATAACCTGTTGTCTGTCGCTTGCTTGTTTACAGTTCAGTCAGTTCAAACCGTGATAATTATCTTCCTAACAAAATCATTATTCGATTTGTGTTCTTTTGTGAATGAATCAGAAAATGGAATCCAAGAAACGTGAACGTGCTACAAATTTTAGTAGTTCGGAAGTACGTTTACTGACCGCTCCATTTATAACAAATCACGGTAGGTATGTCGTTTTACCAAACAAATCTATGCAAGCAAAAATAAAACAAACGAAACTGCCAAACTTAACCTAAAAGTCAAACTTATCGCGGAGATAAAACCTTATCTGGCCCTTCAAGTAGCAGGTAACTTTATTCTTCTGTTAGGGACCTTATTCGACAGTTAACTACTATCTGACCATTGAAAAACCATGAATATTGCTATTCGACGAATAAAGGCTATCTGGTTGTTTATCTGACGATTGAAAAATAAATTTTAGTAATTTTGAATAAGAAATCTCTAACCAGACATTGATACTATTGATATTAAAAGTGTATGACCAAACGCCAATATTAAATGAAAGGACCTAATTTAATATTATGCACGGGCGATATCTCCACTATTGCATGATTTCTACATCGTGTTTCGAGATTTCGTATCAGTTATACCTACTGCTCAAAATCAAATTTATTTTTGTTTTTTAGAACCATATTTTGATAAGACAAAGTCTGGGAACCCCGTACTAGTGTGGAAGGGCTACCGATACAACCGTCGACTACGCGACAAAGGGCCCAAAGCACATTGGACTTGCAATAGGAACCCCTCTGGTTGTCGTGCTTCTGTCCTCACCATCGACGGAGTCATCATCAGGCAAACCAATAATCATAATCACCAAGTTGGAAATATTTCTAGGTCGTACTTTTCATTTAATTAATCAATTTAAAGAGAACAAAAAAAACATATAATTGTATATTTTATCTGAATAATGTATGTGGTAGAATCATATTAAGTTTTTACCATACTTCGGAAGACCTTTGAGGGCTGTTTTAAATATAAGAAATAATTGTATTGGTTTACGCTTACGTTGTAATTCCTTGCGATGACGCCGCTCGCTCGGCGCCGGCCGCCAGCCAGTCAGAATCTTGTTCCCACGGCGTATGCACGCCGGCCGCGCTCCTTACCTCAATATATTTACGTTGTTATTGGATATTTTGTGAAGTTATCTTTCCTGCCTTCCACCTATCTACCTAGGTAGGAATAATACTACACTACTACGTGAACATTTAAAATAAATGAATTAAAAAAACAAAGCTGTTCGTTTTACCGTATTTCGTTGTATTTTTATTTAATATTTAGTATTACACTCCAATACAAGGCAGGCCCAGATCAAGTTGTAACAAACAGTGGTTTCAGGCACCGACCTAGCAGTACCGGTGTTCACGCAGACCCGTTTCGGCAACCCGGTGATTGAGCTGGGAGAGTACCGGTTCATGAAGTCAGGCAAGCCTTGTGGGGACGGCCGCCGGCAGCGCTGGCTCTGCACCAAGGCACCGGGCTGTCGAGCCTCCATTGTCACACTCGACGACGTCATCATCAGAACCATGAATGAGCACGAACACTGACTTGCCTTACAAACTTTTGGACGGGGCTAACACAAACGTTGCAGACAAAGATTTATCGAGAGTGAATTTTATTTAGAATGCCTCATATTCGTATTACAATTTCAGTTCAACAAGTTCTATAATTTGCGCATTGAATTAAATTGGCTTTTTCGACAAAAATGTTGATTTACCTTGTTAATGTTAAGGAGGTTGTTGTCGACTCCTTTTTATCTAGCTAATGGTCTTAGTTCTTCACTACAGTCTCTAAACTTCACTTATGACCAAACAAGGCAAGGGAATTTTTCTTTATTTTTAATGGCTTTACGTATGTGATATGATTTAAATTATACAGGATGTCACGTAACATGTGTTCTAATCCTAAGGGATTTGAATCTCGAGAGGATCAAAGTTTGTTCTTGGATTTTGATGAAGACAATTTTGTGACATAGTACCTACCAACTCCTACGATAGTTTGGTTGTGATATGAATTGCCTAACGAATAACATTTTAAAATCCATATACGTTAGATTTCATCTTAGTCCTAAGACTGATATTTAAGAACCCTAATTCAACAAGGCTTCTTGTTTTTCCCTTATTTATTAAGCCATTAATTTAATTATTAAGCCCAACAAAGTATTAATTTATCCACATTCCAAGTAGTTGTTTGATGGAATATTTAGTTTCACATATAAATAATGTTTTTGTTTTTTTTTTAATAGATTCTGAGAAAAGATTTTTGTTTGTTTTTAATTCAAATTGACTTTTATTCGATATTTTTGACATTTGTTTCGTGCTTTTTCTTGAAAAGTAATTAAAGCTTATCAATTTTTTTTAAATATAAGCAAATTCTGTAATTTTTTGTTGTTACAGTTTTTTTTTTTTTTTTTTTTTTTTATTCAGGTTTTACAACCTTTAAGAAAATTTTTATGTCGGTTGACTAAGTAACAAAAAGAAAACTTAATAGTAAACGAAAGAACACTTCTAGAAAGAACAAAAAAAAATTAACACTAAAGTAAGATTAATTTATGAACTATTACTATACTTAACTAAGAATCTATATAATTACCACTTAACTACCTACCTATGTGTTGCTGTTTGAGCCAGCACAATTTGCTAAATCAAACAGCAACCTAGCCTCCCTGGTATTGGGATATGCTAGTATTTGGTGGAAAGTTCCTACATCTAGAACATTGATGTTCAGTGTCTGAAGAACCTTTCGGCGCTCGGCCTGGTTCCGGAGACACTCCACCAGCACGTGGTGCACGTCCTCCGGCTTGTCGCACGTCTCACAGTTGGGTGATGCTACTTTGCCCATTAAATACGCAAATTTCCTAAGTGGCATGTGTCCGGAACGAAGCCTGTGAGCTGTTACTACGTCCCTTCTGCTTATGTCGCCCATGAACCACGGTGAACTGGGAGGCTGACTTTGTATTATTTTATACCATATTCCTTTTGTTTTAGACCGTTCGTCGAAATATTCTCGCCAAAGTGCGTCACTCAATTTTCTGTATTTAGGTATAAATTCCGAGTACGATTGTAATATGAAAGTTTCCGATCCATCTGAGCAAGCTGCCCTCGCTAGTCGGTCAGCCTCCTCGTTCCCCGACAGGCCTATATGCGACGGGATCCACTGCAAGACAACTGTTACATTGTTCTCAGAAAACTCCTCTATTTTTCGGAGTATATCATAAGCAATCTTAGTACCACGATTACCTAGGATACAACTAGTTATATGTTGCAAGGCGCTTTTACTATCGCTGTAAATAACAATGTTTAAGTGAGTGTCTACGTTGTATTTTAGATACGTCAAGGCTTCCGATATAGCAAATAGTTCTAATGACATAATAGACAAATTAGACATGTTCTTATAACATTCTCCTCGTTTATAAAGCGAGTCGTAAAAGGCGGCGCCAGATGCGCCAGTATTCTTTGAACCATCAGTGTATATTTTAAACCAATTTCTAAATTTTCTGTCTAATTCACATAAAATATCGTTTTTCGATAAATTATTATCATAATCTTTTTTCGCAATTTGGACGCAATCTAAACTGTGTCTTACTATACGCTCTGTGTTAATTTTCGATAACCATGTTTTTAGCTGAAACATTTCAAGAGGGTTAGAAGATGTAACTTTTTCTTTATCTATTACATTAAATGAAGAAATTAGTAATGGTTTCTTTTTGTTCGACCAGTATGCATTGTCGCCAAGAGCACTGAGTGATTTCAGGCTGCTTGTTGTCGCACCGTTAGTCCAAGATTTCGCTTTAAGGCAAAATTTATAAGCTAAATATTGTCGTCTTACTGTTAGTGGAGGTACACAGATCTCGCTTTCCATCACGTGTATAGGTGTTGTTTTTATGAAACCACCTATGATTCTAAGAGCCTGATTTTGTATTTTATCTATTTTATTCGTATGACATTTTGCGCTATTGTCGTATAAGTAGCTGCCAAAATCGATACGACTCCTAATAAGGTTAATGTAAAGTCTTCTCAAGTGTTTAGGATGGACACCCCACCCAGAACCGGCTAATACTTTTAAAATATTTAAAAACTTTTGTGTCTTTTCGCTAACTTCGTTAATATGTCTACCCCATCGCAACGATCGATCAAGCCAAATACCTAAATATCTAATGTTCGTTTCGCAGGATAACGGTAAATTGTTAACGTTTAATTCTATTTGATGCTGTCGGCGACCCCTACTGTATAAACAAAATTGTGATTTATGGGCCGAAATATTTAAACCGATTTCAATTAGGATATTAGCAATAACATTTAACGAATGTTGAATGTTTAATACACAATTTTCTATTTTTCTGTCGCTTGTAAAAATAACAAAGTCATCTGCGTACTGTGCAATATTTGATGAAACACTGTTACAAATCTCATGGGTTACTACATTAAATAACAATGGGGATATCGGGTCTCCTTGGGCTAAGCCCTTGGAGGTCCATCTCACCAAAGTCGACTCATCAGTATCATCAAATACATCCATAATTTTCAAATGCCGTTCACTTAAATATTCCCATAGGTAGTTACATACTGTCGCGCCAACGTTTAAGTCATCTAATGTCGTTGCAAGTCTATCAACAAGTACATTATTGTAGGCATTCTCAATGTCAAGGTAACATGCAAGCGTTGGTATGTTTTTAGTAAAACCTACTTGAATTGTTGACACCAAACGAGTAACTGAATCAAGACAGGACTGCGCTTTTCTAAAACCGGTTGTATACGGTGATAAAACTTTATTCTTTTCAATGAACCATTCTAATCTTTTTGTTAACATCAAATGAAAAGTTTTACAGAAACAAGAAATCAAGGAAATGGGGCGCAATTTGACCTCCGAAGAAGGGTCAGAAGTACCTACTTTTGGAATAGGAACGACTTTAATGTTTCTCCATTGTTGTGGTATTGATCCCGAAATAAAAATATCATTATACAAAGTGATTAAAATGTTTCTTCCTATTAAAGGTAAATTATAGATCATAGAATATGTTATGTTATCTTCCCCGGGAGCTGAATCCTTTTTTTTTAAACAACTCTCTAATTCATGTAAAGTGAAGTTCTCTTCCAATAAATTATTACGAGATCCGAAATAAGGTTTACTAATTCTTACAAAGTCGGGAGCCAGATTACATAATAACTCGTGTTTCTTATCAGCGGGCGCCTCATACCTGTTTTTACGATAACCCTTTATCCAACGCATTCTGCGCCACATATCTGTTAGAGAAGTTGACTCATTTGTGAAATTACAGAACTCTCGCCAATGATTAGATTTTGCTTTAGATAATTCTGTTTTAACCATTTTATTCCTATTTTCTAAAACTAATAAATTGTTAGGCGTTGGATTACGACGAAAGGTGCTTAATGCGAAACGACGTTGAGCTACGAGCTTAGATAATTCTGCGTTCCAGTATGGTTTAGGAGTAAACTTACTTTGAGGATCAGTGTTTATTTTCAACCACGGAATGCTACTATCGGCCGCTTGATTAATTATATCTACGAATGTATCATACCTATTTTGGATGGTGTTTTCACTGCTATATGGATAACTACAATTAATCGAGTCTTCTACACAATTAGCATATAGAGTCCAATCTGCTTTTTTAAAATTACGTTTTTTAATGAAATGAGATCTTTCCTGAAAATGTGTACATATTTTGAGAATTAAATGGTCACTACTTAAGTTTTCATTCAAAACAGTCCAAGAAAAATGTATCACGATGTCTGCAGTTGCAAATGTTATATCTGGTGATGATTTTTGTAAAATGTTATCCACGTACTCAGCTCGCGTTATATTACCATCATTCATGTAAATATATCCATGTTCTAAAGACGAATCTAGAAGCTGGAAACCTCTTGAGTCATTTTTATACGACCAATTTCTGTGATGCCCGTTAAAATCTCCTGCTATTATTGTTTGACTTTTAAATTTAGAAAAAAGTTCGTCCCAGTCCGCCTGGGAAGTATGCACTGATGATGGACAATATACACATACAACTTGAGAAACAAATTTACAATTTAAAATTTTTACAGCAATAACTTCAATACCTGGATTAGTTAAAATAAATGGGTATACCTGTACTCTAATAGATCTGTGTGCGAGTATACCTACTCCGCCGTACGAGTCATCGCGTTCCTTTCTGTACCAATTGTAGTCTCTAATGTTAATGTTAATATCCTCATTCAGCCACGTTTCACTTATAATAGCTATGTGCACTTTATGTTGAAATAGTAAACACTCAAACTCAGTCTGTTTTGGCTTGATGCTCCGAGCATTCCACTGGATTATATTGATAAAACTTTGACTATAACAACTGCTATCCATTTGAAAAAATGGACAGGATTTTATCAAGATAATCCCCAAACTTGAAAAACTCGGCTACATAAGAGTAGCATTCCTCGAACAATACATATAGACAGTCATTGATTTTTTCTTCCAGTGATTTTTCAGACCTAAATATTTCTCTTAATTTATTGTACAGTCTCACAAAACTAAATGCTTTCACCTTCTTAGATTTTTCTTTGGTTTCTTCTACTGTGTCTCTTCTACTTTCTGCTTCCCGCTCATCGTCACTGTGATTTTGATATTTTTTCCTATAAGCTTTCTTTTTCTGTTTCTTCTTCAGTGCTGGCCACTCAACTCTAGAACTTTCTCCCGCGGAACAGTTTCCCTCATCTCGACTAACCCCATCATAATGTGATACTGGTTTCGAAAGCAGGGCTTCTCTGTACTTTCTCGATTCTAACTGGGTTGCTGATTGTTCTGTCACCTCCAAAGATTGTAGATCTATCACGTAGTAGTCCTTTTCATCCTGTTTTAACCTTTCTTCATATATCTGACAGGCTTTCTTATACGGGTAATTTCCGTCACGCATTATTACTCTTATGTCTTTTTCTTTGCGGAAAACCGGACACTTGGACTTCTCGAGCGACATATGATCACCTTTGCAGTTTACGCATTTAAAATGCTCAGTCTCACAGTTGGCATGGTTACGGCCACACTTTGGGCAAAAGATTTTGTTTAACGGACAAAACTTGATTCTGTGCCCATACCTCCAGCATCCAGAACATTGCGCCACCGGGAATATGTAAGGTTCCACTGCAAACCTGCAACCATATGCTTCTACATATGGAGGTATAGCGGCACCTTTGAAACAGAGGCGAACTGTCTCGCTATCTACCCATTTGCCTTCCATTGTTTGCCGTTTTAAACGATTAATTGACAAGATTTCATATTCGCAATCAAAAGTTTTTTTTAGTTCTTCATCGTCGATCTCCAAGTCTACTCTCCTCACTATTCCGTAACGAGTATCCATATCATCCATACCTTGGCACTTAAAACCTTTCGTCAAAAACTCTTCGTTCTTCAATAGATCCTCCGCTTTTTCTTTGTTTTGGAATGAAATTATCACTTTGTTAGTACTTTTGTATTTTATTTTTACTATATCTCTAATCTGAAGTCCTCTCAGCAATTTGGCCAAAGCCATCTGTTTCGGCAATGGGTCTGTTGAAGTTACATTCACGTCGTATAACTCACAAACAGGGGTGAATGACCGCTGTTGACCTCGAATCTCTATTGTCCCATTATCAGTGAGATCGCTTGGCCTTGACACATCTACACCATTCTTGTAACGAGCGCGCTTAGATTTTTTATTCGTTACCGTGGTAAAATCCTCATACTCGTACGAGTTTACTTCACTTTCCCGGTTGTAGGTCGGCATAGCAGTCAACCTCTTGAATCGCTGAACAGAACTGTCTGAGAAGATGTTCTCCGTTGATTTCACCAAGTCTTCCTCATCGATATCTATATCCTCCGGCTCGTCAGCCATAGTGGCAGAAAATGCGCGCGCGCGTGCGCGCGTAGTGCACGACAAAAATTACAGACGAAACCCGTGCACACTCCGTAGCGGTCGGCGCGCGACTGTTGTTACAGTTAGTGACCACCATTCGACGTCGCCGCGGATAACGCTGATGACATCAAGTCGCGGTCATCCGATCATTATTATAGATGGGTTTCGTTTTTATAAACAACAAAAGCGCGGTGCAAAATTACACTGGAAATGTACGACTCATGCAAGAAAAAGATGTCGGGCTGTCCTTCACACTCTCGAAGATATGACAATCCTCAAATGTTATAATGTTCACGATCACTCCACGTAACTCTAAATTAATCTGTAAAGCAATGCAGAGTTAATAATAAAACTATTGATTATTACTTTATTCATGTTTATTAAACAGATGATGTCTCAGTTTGTATATTCTTTCTTGCAAAAATTTTTAGGATTTCAATTTGATACGAAACCTTAATGATCTCTCTCTGTCTATTCTTTTTACTTCTTGAATATCGCATAGACTTCGACATTCTCCGAAGTGTGTAATTGACAAAAGTTTAAAATCCACGGCAAACTTAACGGATCTTGTTTTGTTCTACACCAAAAGCAGGGCAAGAAAATACACTGAAAGTGTTCGACTTATATACGTGTTTAGTATACTCATATAAGTGTTCGACTTTGTTTCATACTATGTAGTGAAGTTACCTAGCATGTAAATATGTGAGACCTTTTGTGTTATTTTTGCGCCTCCAGAGGGTCGTGATGTGACTAGGTTGGTTCCCGCTGAAAACCGGCGCTGGGTGCATTGCATACACCATATATCCAGCACAATGCTGAGCGGAGCCACGTTTGCCTTGCGCTCTGCTACGAACAAATCGTAATCAGGTACAGCTTAGCATTAAATAGATTAGATTTATTTTGTAGTAGTTCGTAAGGGAAATAAAAATCTTTCTTTCTTTCTATATAAGCAAAGGCTGTCATGCTGTCCTGCACACTCTCGAAGATATGACCGTCTTCAAATGTTATAATGTTCACAGTCACTCATTAAAAAAAAATACTTTACTTACAAAGCAATGTGAACTTTGCCCTTTTAATATACTTATTAAACTAATAGGTATAATAATATACTTATTAAATATTTGTATATTATTCTCTGAGTATAAAAGATTAGGTTAAGGCTATCTATCGAACCAGGTGTTTTTGAATCCTTCGTTTCAGAGCCCATTTTGTAATTGATATGCATTACTCTATATTTCTCTAGTATTGTATTAGTTAAAAAAAAAGGATAGTATCGGTTAATTAAACTATCGTTACATAAAAGTTGATGTACTTGGTATTTTAATAAATGTCATCAGACAAGGAATTTAACATATAACTTCAGGCATTTCCAAATCAAATAAAAAAACTGTATTATGTAGTGTATGTATTACCTGAGTAAATTATAAGTTATCTAGTACCCATAACACAAGCTCTGCATGGCTTTGGTGCTTCATGATTTATTTATACTTTAACATGATATTTTTATTTAAAGCTGTCTTTTCGCGATCGCGCTTCGGGAACCCGGTCATAGTGATTGGAAACAATAGATACAACAAGTACAGCGTTGGTCAGGGACCAAAAGCCCGATGGATCTGCACGAAGATCCACAAAGGATGCAAATCAACCGTAATTACCTATGAGAATAAAATTATTCGTACGTATCATGATCACAACCACTGAGAAAGAAAATTTGACATTTTTATTGCATACAATTCACAAAAGTGTACATAATAATCATAATGAATTAATGGTGTTGATGATGTTACGTCTAACATAATGAAACCCCATAAGCCATAAATTCATCGCCATCAGTAAAATGGCTTGTATGTTATGCTATCGCCACACTATTATATGTCGTGAATTGTTAAGAATATGTTGTGCAAACCCGTCAAATCTTAACGATATATTCGAACCAATGTTCAGATTAGTCCTTTTTTTAAACCAAAATAGGTTTAAAAAATTACTAGTCTGAACATTGGTAACAATTTCATGTTATTTCCATTTAATTAAGAATAAAAAAACCTTTCTCTGTCATTTTTCAATTAATAAATTGTATTTTGAAGCAGGTTTTTTATTTTTATCACACAAAACACTTCTGTATGTTTTAGTTCAGTAGTTGTTTGATGTATATAGATAAGATAAACTTTTTTGCGTTTCTCATCATAAAGAAAACCAATTTCCCTTCTTCATTGAGTTGTTATTCGTAATATATCTCTGTCATAATCAGTGACTGAATATGGACTAAATACTCGACCATTTCTAATAATAAAGGTACCTTCCAAAATATTATTTTGAAATCTTCTTGCATTTAATAATGAAAAATTTGTAAACAATTTCATTGCTTGTTGTGTGTGCATTTGCAGTTTAACCTATAGATATTTTATTATATGTATAAAAATAAAACAATAAACAACATAGACATGTCGATTATTGTCGATAATATGTTTATTATTTTATTTTTACTAATTTTTTACATGTTATTTACATTTTATTGCAGGTCCGACGTACACCACGACGCGGTTTGGCAATTCTGTTCTTATCTTGGGTGGGTATCGGTACAATGCAAGCAGCCTATACAAGGGGCCCAAAATGCGTTGGCAGTGTACGAAAGCTACCTATTGCAAGTGTAAAGCAACCATCATTACTTACGAAAAACAAGTTATGAGCGTAAATGATTGTCATAACCATTGAGTTTTCTCAATAAAAAGTGCTAAAATACAAATTCACGATATAAGTATCAATTATTTCATCATCATCATCATCAACCTATATTAGTCCACTCCTGGTCATAGGCCTCCTAATGAGCGCCATAGCGCCCGGTCTTCAGCTTGCCTCTTCTTATCAATTAAGTAAATATTGAAAAATATATTGCATGCATTTTATTACTATAATAAGAAATGAATAAATAATTAAATCTTTATATAAGATACATCGTTTATTTTCTTAGGCACTACCGCTTGGCACTACTAGTAGAGTCAAGGGAAATTTTACTCTCCCGTGACACCACCATTCTTAATATTATAAAATCCCCCGTGGATTACCTCATTGCCCATGGCACTACTAATACTAAGTATATCAAGATAAACAAAATATTTGTTCAAAAAATTTACTAAAAACAAAAGTCATCTCTTATAACTAAAACATGTTAAAACATTAACAATCAAACTCCCTAAAAAAAGATTATCGTAACTTCTCCAACGCATAACCAACCGTTAATTCTCCATTGATAAATTGAAGGAGAATGTCCATTATGTGATCATCATTGTCAATCGCAAGTTTAGTCCGCTTTGACCCTTTGTTTGTTTGTTGTCTTTTTAACATTTTCGTTTTTTGGAATTCCGTCAGGAGTTTTAACAATCGTGGTAATGTAATTGAACCCTTCGTCACCCTTTTATTAATTTTAGAGTGCCAACCTTCCAAAACGTTGTTGGTTCTATGACGTAGACCATAAACACTCAACATTTTTTGAATATTTTTTTTAAGCCAGAACCTTTCTACGTAATTAATGAACTTTTGCATGCCCAAATCTCGAATTTCCGCTTTTACATATTCCCAACCCTGCAATATGTCTTCATTCGGCAACAATGGTAGGACTGCTGTAAGTCCGACAATACGTTTGTGGCCTTTTCTTTCAGTAAAGCCAAGAGCTTTAGCTTTTTTCCATACTGCTCTTGACCAGTGGTAATAGCAGCCTTTTAGTTGAATGTCGGGGAATACTTCTGTCAACGCATTGATGGCTGCTAACTCAAAATCACAATGAAATGTGTTGGGGGACCAAAGCGGTAGCGTCGATTTTATTAAGTTGAATAAAACCTCGTATGTTTTCTTTATTTGGCATTAATGCGAAAATTAAGGGAATCACATTTGTGGTGTCTAACGTACTACCGACGACGTCACCATGTATGCTGTATAGTTCAGCAAACGGCGGAGGGCAACTTTTAAATGTCGCATCCCCAAAATATTCACGGATTTCACCAATTAGTTGTCTACAATCTGGTGCACAAAATAATATAATGCGAGTCCCTTCATAATAGTAGTCAGCCAAAATAAAATCGGAAAAATTGGCTGGTATTTGAACTTCTTCAAAACACTTATAAACGGTTTTTAACACACCCAGTGCTTTGTTCCTCGTATCGTACAGGCAATGTTGCACACTTGAAAGTGGGGGCAGAGATGTCACAAAATTTAGACCTTTATTTTGAAATGAATTGTAGGTCTCATTATATAATTGAGTAATTGGATTATCAGATGTTGTAACTTGATCCTTTAAATTTTCGATTTCTCTACTAATATGTTTCTACCCACAAAAGGATCAGTAAAGTAGAAACATAAAAAAATCTAAAATAGTCTCGTTGATTTATTCGCACAAGGCACAATTTGTTTATTTGTTCTTGCACAAATAAACAGTATACACAAAAAAATCTTAAAACTAGATAGTTCGAAGTTATGGCACAGGCAAGCTTAACCCTTAAAGAGAGAGTTAAGTAGAGTAGTGGGCATAATTTGTTACGTCAATTATTTATATCGGCTGATTTTTTTTTTCAGTTCACATGTACACCACAACCGAGAACATAGACATTCGTATTAATAATAGAAGGATAAAGTCACAACGCAAACGAAGCAAATGCAGGAAACAAAATGTGTTGGCGATGTACGAAAGCCATACTCCTTACCTTACACGTGCAAAACGTATATTGTTACTTGCGAAAAATAAATCATTTTGAAAATAGTTTTGCCGAGATCACTTATAATCTGTCTGTTTATATTTTTCATTTTATAAGCACATTACTTTTTGGTACTTTTATTTCTTTTGTTGGTATTAAGTAAAGTATAATACGTTTTATAAGCTTATTAACTTCGTATTAATCACTGTTGTATTTACATATTATGTTTGTTTTTTTATTAAGTTTGTTTTTTACTTGCAATGCTTTAGTAGTCTAATTAATTAGTATATCCTATCTAACTAGTGAACTATAATCTCTCTGTTAAATATTTTGTTTTTCTTCATTATTATATTTCTGTTCGTCTGTTTTATTTCTTATAAGCTGGTCCTCAATCACGGCACAGACTATTGTAGTTTGCACATGCTCAGTTGGAACCTTGTATTCAACTGTTTTGGTGTGCCTACTATTTGCGTAAATGTTTGTTATATGTATGTATGTGTACTGTGTGTTACATTTAGTTGCAAATAAAAATCTCGAAAACTAAAGTAAGTTGAAACTTTTGCAAATGTGAAGTTGTCAACCAGTCGGTTTGTAAAACCTGTTCCTCTAGCTTACGGACACCAGTACAACCAGCATAACAGCGATGGATCTAAAGTGCTTTGGAAATGTGGACGGTCTTACAACAAGTGTAAAGCATTGGTCATCACTCGCTACGGAGAAATTATTCACGTAAAAGGCTGTCATAACCATGACTTAAGTTTCTTTTGATGTAACTAAATATTTTATAAAAGTTAACTGTAAAAAGTTAACTTATTATCTCAATTTATAAAAGAGAAAAATAGATGACACGTCAAGATAAATCTGAAAGTAGTTTTGGTTACTGGTTTATTAATAAAAATACATACTCTTCATGCAAGTGCATAGGACCTACAGTGCAATGGTACAGCATACGCTCTAAGAGCGGTTGCAAAACCTCTGTCCTTACTTATGACAGAAACATTGTTAGCACCTATGGATTTCATAACCATTGATTTGTCATAATACGCTGAGCCTTGAATAACTGCAGAACAGAGGCGTTTTACTTTGACATCATCCGGCGGGCCTTTGTCAGCGCTATCCGTATCAGCTATTCTCGAACCGAATGGTCTCTTCCGTGACGATAGTAAGAGGCCCAATGGTCCAAGGAAGCGTCGACACACATGCGCCTTCCCATCTTCCAAGGATATCCACGAGGGCTCGTGCTGATTTGGCTGAGGAGCTCAAGAGGTGCAATTATTTAGGTCTCGTCGTAGTAAACCACTCTACTCATTTGCTCCCCTTGGAGTCCAGACCCTAGGACCGTGGCATACCGAGGCTTTCCGGGTTTTTTTAATATCTGATCGTCTGGACGTTTGGACGAGTGACCCGAGACGCGTGGTAATGCAGCCCGTGTCTTGGGGACGCTTCCGACTTTTGAGCTAATTTTTGACTTTTGACAATCATCTGTAATTAGCTGAATTATTTCAATTATATATACTAGTTTAATTTGTTTCTGTTCTTTGATTGTAATTTCCAGTAGGAAATAAATAAGATTTTACTTTGAAAAAAATTGTATTATGATGATGATGATTCTATGTAAAAAGGCTTACTACAAATACCAGATTATCTAGAGAATAAAAAAGCTTGGGACGAGTTTTTTTTTACTTTATAAAGATTGAAGAGAATTAATTATCTAGTTTTAATAAAATGTTTCTACTCGACATCTATGCACTTTCCTGAAGAGTCCTGTAAGGTCTAAAAGAAAACTACTTTGAATTTGTTAGAATTTCGAATTCTTAATGAAGTTGTGATGTTTTATTATTGTTTTTAGGCCCGATTTTCTCTTTAAGTCGGTACGGTAAACCTGTGATCGTGATGCAAGGGTACCGGTACAACCGATACCACCGGTGTAAAGGACCCAAAGTACGCTGGCACTGCTCACGAACTTCTAAAAATTGCAAGGCTTCAATTCTTACATTCAACGAAGAAATCATCAGCGTCAATACTTGCCACAACCATTGACATTTCAATCCCAATATTCGGTACCGTTTGGACTGATCGTCATACAGAAAAAGTGTTTGTTTCATTATATTCTAATAAATTTGAACTTAAAAATACCGATTTATATATTTTTTGTTTTGTAACTACAAATATCTCTGTTTTTATTTATGGCGCAAATAGCAGCTGAACTAGCGCCACCACTTATCACTACATAGTATAAAACAAAGTCGCTTTCTCTGTCCCTATGTCCCTTTGAACGCTTAAATCTTTAAAACTACGCAACGGATTTTTATGCGGTTTTTTTAATAGATAGAGTGATTCAAGAGGAAGGTTTATACATATAATAAAACCGAGCAAAGCCGGGGCGGGTCACTAGTTTAATTATATAATTGCGTTAAACAAAGGAATTTCCAAAATTCACTCGTTCAGTTTGATAAACCTATCCATAAGCTTTTTTAATGCGTCTGTAGTAGTTTTATTTTGTCTAGTTTATGAAGAAATACGAAGTTGCTGTTGGTGGCCACCAAACTCTTTTTCGTATCTCTTCCTAAAATAGACAAATAGAAACTACTATGTATAGATGCATTAAAAAAAATTATGCCTACAACGCTGCGCTTGACCTTAGGATGAATCTATAGGATGTTTCTTATATTTATCGAGTATTTATCACGTACCTTGTGTTTTTATTTTAAGTTTATGAATAAAGATTTTGTATTTTTTGTATTTTGTGTTTTCATTTCCTCTTCGTTAAAAATCCGATGAAAAATCGTTAGTTAATAAATCACAAAATTTTTAAATAACCTAAAAACATTACATAGCTATAAATTACTTTTATACAATACTCTACATAGGAAAGTATTTTTTACTATGGTTGAACAGATAGTATTTCAATAACGACATTTTGTAAATAAATAAAAAGATAGACTTTTTCATTTATTAACCTACTTTGTTATTTTCAGTTTTCAATATTACACAAACCAAGTATGGTAAACCTGTGCTGATAATGGACAAGTATCGGTACAACAAAGATTATAAGAGCATTGAACCCAGGATAAGATGGGCCTGCTGTCGTCGTTCAGCTCGTTCAAGGTGCAAAGCTTCTTTAGTCACTTGGGAAAAACAAATCATCAAGTTCAATAATGTTCACAACCACTAACCTGTGTACAATATATGCCAAAGGGAACTCAAAAGAATGATGGGCGCTCCACATTCACACGAGAACTTCGCGAGAACGCGAGAAACATGCGAGAAACGTAAATGTGGAAGCGATTCGCGTATTCTTCTCAAGTTCTCGCGTTGGCTTTTCTCCACTTTTTGCCTTTTTTTTGGCGCGAGACAAAGGAGCGCGAGAACGTGAGAACAGGCGAGAACGTGTATTGACTCCACACTCGCATGTTTCTCAGTAGCGCGCGTCATTATCATCGAGCGCGAGAACTGTAGCGAAAACTATTTGACAACTTTGTGAGAGTGTGTACCCAAAGAAATTTTCGCTACAGTTCTCGCTGAGAATCTCCGGAGATTCTCGCGTGAATGTCTCGTGTGAATGTGGAGCGCCTATGAAAATTAATAAGAGAACTATAACTGTTGTTTGTTATAGGCGCTCCACATTCACACGAGAACTTCGCGAGAACGCGTGAAACAGGCGAGAAACGTGAATGTGTAAGCGATTCGCGTATTCTTCTGAAGTTCTCGTGTTGTTCTCGGGATTTTCTCCACTTTTTGTCGGTTTTTTGGCGCGAGACAAAGGAGCGCGAGAATGTGAGAACAGGCGAGAACGTGTATTGACTCCACACTCGCATGTTTCTCAGTAGCGCTCGAGCCGCGTAACAATAAACTTGTCGCAGCAGTTACTTCTGCGTCCATCGTCATCGAGCGCGAGAACTGTAGTGAGAACTATTTGAGAACTTTGTGAGTGTGTACCCAAAGAAGTTCTCGCTACAGTTCTCGCTGAGAATCTCCGGAGATACTCGTGTGAACGTCTCGTGTGAATGTGGAGTGCCCATTATTCGTAAAAGATGCAATTCACATAGTAGAAGTCATCGTTGCAAACGTCTGATACTGTTTTTATCATTATGACAACTGAAACATTGCATACTGACCTACCTACCTACATACTACCTAATTGAAAAAACATATTAATAAAAATATTTTTTTAATTCAATACTGTATGTTTTATTTTTTACCTTACGGAATATTTATGTGATTCATCTAACTAACATATCAAATCAACTTTATTGACAAGTCAAAAACTGCGTTTAGTCTGATCAAATCCATTTTCACAGATGTGCAGTTCAAGGTGTCTCGGTTCTGGAACCCAGTGCTGGAGATGGGAGGCTACCGGTACAACAAGCACATCAGCTGTAAGGGCCCCAAGGTGCGGTGGGTCTGCTCCAGGCAGTCCTCGGGATGCAAGGCCTTGATATACACTTACTTGAACAACATCGTTTCTGTTAGTTCTAATCATAAATGTTTCTACTCTACATCAATCCACTTTCCTGAAGAATCTTGTAAGGTCTAAAAGAAAACCACTTTGAATTTGTTCGAATTTCACTGACATTCATAATAAAGTTGTGTTGTTGACATATAATTACGTTATACAAAGGAATTTCTAAAATTCACACGTTCAGTTTGATAAACCTATCTACGCTTATTTAATGAGTCTGTAGTAGTTTTATTTGGCTACATAGTTGAAGAAAGAAATACGAAGGTGCTCTTGGTGGCCAAAACACTTTTTCGTATCTCTTCCTAACATAGACAAAATGAAACTACTATGTATAGATGCATTAAAAAAAACTTATGCCTACAATGCTGCGCTTGACCACAGGATGAACGTACAGGATTTTCCTTATATTTATCGAGTATTTATCACGTACCTTGTGTTTTTATTTTAAGTTTATGAATAAAGATTTTGTATTTTTTTGTATTTTGTGTTTTCATTTCCTCTTCCTTAAAAATCCGATGAAAAATCGTTAGTTAACAAATCACAAAATTTTTATATGACCTAAAAACATTACATACCTATAAATTACTTTTATACAATACTCTACATAGGAAAGTATTTTTTACTATGGTTGAACAGATAGTATTTCACTAACGATATTTTGTAAATAAATAAAAAGATAGACTTTTTCATTTATTAACCTACTTAGTTATTTTCAGTTTTCAATATTACACAATCCAAGTATGGTAATCCTGTGCTGATAATGGACAAGTATCGGTACAACAAAGATTATAAGAGCATTGAACCCAAGATAAGGTGGTACTGCTGTCGTCGTTCAGCTCATTCAAGGTGCAAAGCTTCTATAATCACTTGGGAAAAACAAATCGTCAAGTTCAATAATGTTCACAACCACTAACCTGTGTACAATATATGCCAAAGGGAAATCAAAAATATGAAAATTAATTAGAGAACTAAATACTGTTGTTTGTTATTCGTAAGAGATGTATTCAAAAAATAAGAAGCCACCGTTGCAAACGTCTGAAATTGTTATTATCATTATGACAACTGAAACATTGCGTACTGGCCTATCTACATGCTACCGAAAAAACATATAAATAAACATATTTTTTTAATTTCATTCTGTATATTTTATTTTTTACCTTACGGAATATTTAAGTTATTCATCTATGTCCGACTAAACTTATCAAATCAACCTTATTGACATGTCAAAATCTGCGTTTAGTCTGATCAAATCCATTTTCACAGATGTGCAGTTCAAAGTGTCTCGGTTCGGAAACCCAGTGCTAGAGATGGGAGGCTACCGGTACAACAAGCACATCAGCTGTAAGGGCCCCAAGGTGCGGTGGGTCTGCTCCAGACAGTCCTCGGGATGCAAGGCCTTGATATACACTTACTTAAACAACATCGTTACTGTTAGTTCTAATCATAATCACTAATCTTTTTTATATTTAATTATAAGTCGCAGACATAGGTAGCTTTTAAGGTGGTTGGGAATTTTGGGTTTATGGTTATTTCGATTAAATGTTGACATGATTACTTTAATACATTTTTACATTATTAAGATTTGGTGTTTTCTTTACGGTATGTGTTTATACTTTCCCATTAGTGTTCAGAAATTTTGGGATTCCGCTGAACAAATATCTCCTTGCCCTTATTTAGTTTAGGTTAACTTTACTCAACTTGAAGACCTGACGCCGAAAGTGGTGAAAACCACTCCTTGACCTAGAACTTGCATTTGAGATTTTTATATTAGTATATTACTATTTTGAAGTACAGTGGAATTAAAGTGTATTCCTATATAACAGAGGTATTTTTAGCGACTGATGTAGATTCATTTTGAATCAACAACTCTTTCCTGAAATATTTTTGTTAATCCTAATGTTAAATGTTTGCAGCGCGATAGATTTTCGAAAAAAAGTGTTAATCAATCCTAGAAACTTACTCGAACTAGTGGTGAACATATGGCAATTTAGTTCCGTTCTCACAAAGTTTCCAAATGAATTGGAAAGAAGTTTACGTAGAAGTAAACCTATGTATGGGGGCTTAGGTGTTCTCACCCACCTTAAGCTCGCAGTAAAACCTATGTTTAAATTTATATTTAATATGCAATTAATTTTTAGCTCCACCGGTTTTCACTCAATCTCGCTTTGGCAGACCAGCGCTTATCTTGGGAACCTACAGGTATAACAAACGACCTTCTGCTGGAGGAGAGAAGGCTAGATGGGTGTGTACGAGAATAGCCGAAGGATGTCGAGCCACTGTTACCACGGTGTCTAATAAAATAGTTAAGATTAATAACGAACATTCACATGTATAGCAATTAATAATTCACATAAATATGAACTAAGTAACTGAATATTCAACATTAATTTAGTTAATGATGGTGTTATATTGAATGTACACCAGGTTAAGGATTTTGTATTTAATTAACATTTTCTACTTTTTCTTATAAACAAATAAAAAGTAGATAAATAAAATTCTATATAGTCTATATAGTATTCTGAAAGAATATTTAAATAAAAATATAAACTCTTTCACCTTATTTGTTTCCGTCAGATACTTATCTTACTGTCGAAAAAATTTTCAAATCAATTCATTGACAACTTATTTATTGAAGAACCATGACGTCATCGTAGAGTCGTTCACTAAAAAGCATAAATGTATATATTAGGTCCTTACATATGAAATTGGCGTTTTGTATGGGAGGAACAAAAAGTCGAATATTTTTTAATATAATATATTTAATTAATCAAAGTATGAACCATTATTTTCTATGCACTTTTGCCATCTTATAGGTAGTTCATTGATCCCTTTACTAAAAAAACCAGTCGGACGGGAATCAATAAAATCTTTGAAGGCGATTTGGACTGCCCCATCGGAGTTGAATTTTTTCCCTTGCAAGAAGTTATCCAAATTTCGAAAAAAATGGTAATCTGTTGGAGCAAGGTCCGGGGAGTACGGAGGATGTCTTAGACTTTCCAATTGAAGCTCTTCTAATTAGTCGACGCGCGTTTGCCGGTTTGCTTCAGTCAATTCGTGAGGTACCCACCTTTCAAGCTTTTTAATCTTCCCAATTTGCTTCAAGTGGATTAAAACAGTTTTATCACTAACACCGCAGCCTGCAGCTAACTCGGACGTGGTTTGCGATGGATCCGCTTCCACAATAGCCTTCAACTCTTCATTATCAACTTGAGTCTCAGGCCGTCCACGGGGCTTGTTCTGCAAGTCGAAATTTCCAGAACGAAAACGTTGGAACCAAAAACGAACTGTGTTTTCTTTTGCAACACGACCGCCATACACATCATTCACCCTTCGAGTTGTTTCCGCAGCACTAGTGTCACGGCGGAACTCGTACTCGTAAATAATGCGATATTTTAAGTTTTCCATTTTGTAAAATGAGTGACGCAAACAGAAAAAAACAGAAGAAAAAAAACAAATGAATGACGATCATCGAAGCACAAATACATGAGTCTATAGCTGTACAAATTTGAATTTGGAATTCCTTACCAAAGAGGAGAAATTTGTGATTAAAGTGGCCAGTACGAAAAACGCCAATTTCATATGTAAGGACCTAATACATATAAAAAGTGACCGAAAGATCTTACATCGGACACCTATTTTGCAACCACCATTTTGAAAGTACTGCATTTGCTATACTGACTATACTGTTGATGGCAGTTTAGATATTTCGGAAAATGTATACAAGTCATTTTAAATACTACCTTTAATTTTTACGTTTGTTATTTTTGCTATATTATCTTAAACAAATATTTTGTATTCATACAAAAATTACTGATAATTCTTTTAGTTTATTCATCTCTAATTCAGTTTCAGATCTTATATTCTCGACTACAAGACACGGAAACCCAGTGATTATTCAGGGCAAGCACAGATTCAATCAGCACAGCCACAGTAGAGGTCCAAAAGGATTTTACATGTGTACAAGATGGCCCTTAAAGTGTAGAGCTTTTATTAAAACAATTGATAATGTGATCTATAAAGTACAGCTAGAACATAACCATTACTGACTTCGAATTGAAAAGATCTTGTTTATTGTGCTGTATTAAATATTGTAACAAATTTTTAAAAGATTGTTTCGCGATGAAATATTTAAGAATTAAATTCAATCGACTCGATACTTGATACCACTACAATAATATAAATCACTACATAGTACTTTTCTGTCCCTATGTCCCTATATCCTTATGTCCCTTTGAATGCTTAAATCTTTAAAACTACGCAACGGATTTTGATGCGGTTTTTATTAATAGATAGAGTGATTCAAGAGGAAGGTTTATACGTATAATAAAACCGTGCGAAGCCGGGGCGGATCGCTAGTAAGCAATATACTTACCTATTATCTGTAGAAAGTGATAATAACTCCATTTTCTTCTTTAAGTTTGGAATATCAAAATAATATTAAAATGTTAGTATCTGCCCGCGGCTTCGCAAGCGTTGTTTCTATGGAAACGTTTCAAGGCTATTTCTATCCTATGGGAACTCTTTTATGGTATGAAAAGTTAACCTTATTTTATTCCAGGGCTAGAACTAAGTCTATTCAAAATTTCAGCCTGATCCGGTTTTTGCGTGATAGAGTACTAACAAAAATAAAAATATCCCAACAACTGTAATGATTATCCGACTTTGTCTGCTTTTAGAATTTTTCTCATGACTGTTTTTGTCAAAAATTATTTTTTAAATTAGACAAAATAATAAGTATGTACAGCAGTAAATAGTAAGTATACTTACTTGAATATTTCCCAAGTAAAATAGAAGAACTATCCAATTTGTTTTGTTAGGTACGAAAATAAACTTCTATTATAAACTTACATAGCAAAGTTGTATGATGTCATACAAAAATATCGTATTAGAGTAAAATACAACTTAAAGGCTTTGGTTTTTTTTCAGAATTGGAATTTGTAAGAAATCATAGAGGTACAGTCATTCTTAAGTATAGTGGTTACGAATGGCGACGGCATAGCGATTTCAAACGACGGTATAGTAATCCGAAACTTCGCTGGAACTGTTTGAGGCTACACAAGGGATGCCACGCATCGCTCTACACTTTTCAATATCAGCTGATCAAAGTGAATAATATACATAATCATCCGCCGTACTTATAATTATCAACTGTAAGCAAGGGCTTGTCTAGTCATGATCAGCTGATCCATTCAGATGTTATCGTAATCATATTATTTCCGCTGGTCATTGGTTTATTTTAAAAAGCAAATTAATCATTCAAAATGCAGCCAATGAGAGCTAGAATGTATGAATACACCATAACATAACTAGCAGAATCACCCAGCAAGCACTATAGTAATTATGTACAAGCCAATTACTGTATTTTTGGTGTTGTTAGATTTTTTTGATTGTTTTTTAATAAAAAAGTTTGTTTTTATTGTAAATGTCTTATTTTTTAATAGAAATGCTACAAGTATTGTACTAAAGAAAATTCCTCCAAAATATCATAATGAAAATGTGATATTTTGCTTAGAATTGCAAAGATTTTATATTTACTGGTTTACTGAAAGATGACCCTAACTCTGAACATTTATATTGTCAGCAGATTTAAGTAGCATCGAGAACCAGTACTCTTCAGATCCTGATATGGTTTGCGATCAAGAGGATGATAAATCCAAGGTTATTGACCCAAAAGTATCTTATTTCGAAAATATCATAGATCAGAATATTGCTCCCGATTGCTCTGAAATTAGTAAGGCTAACCAACAATTGATAGTTACTCAATTAAGCACTCAAGAAAAAATAGTAGTAAAAAAAAAGAGAGCAAGAAGGGCTGCTATAATGATAGAAAACCAAAGAAAGAAGCATCCTTTGCTGCCGTCTTGCAATTGTAAAAGGAGCTGTTTTGATAAGATACCAGAAGATACAAGAAAACATATTTGGGAACACTATTGGAGCTTAGATAGACAGAGGCGACGCAATTTTTTATCGAGGCATGTTGAAAAGAATAGAACTGCTTCCAAAACAACAGCAGACCCTTCCCGTCGTCAAAACACTTTGAAATGGAAAATGAACGACCATCAAGTGTGCAAAGTGTTTTTTTTACATACACTAGGATATTCGAACGACTCGGCAGTAATGTACGTTTTGAAATTAAAGTCTGCAGCAAAAAATTAAATCCATACATGCCTTCGAACGCATTTTCAGAAGAATACAATGAAATATTAAAAAACTCATTATGTGCTATAATCTTGTCAAATCCCATTATAACCTGAAGCACGCCCCGAATAGGTTGCACCTCCCTGTCAATGTTAATTATTCCGACATGTACAATGGTTTTAAGAAAAAGTGTCTTGATAACAATTGGAAAGTTTGCAGTTGGATCCATTTCTACAATATAATCAAATTACTCAACATATCTATAGCGGACCCAGCACCTGATACAGTGAATTGAATGCCACTTACGAATTTATCAACACCAATGGATAGTGATTTAAAAGTATATTACTAATAAATGATGAATAACGAGCCTTTCTACTTTCTTCAAGTAACAATAACGCAATAAATGAATAAATAATAATATAAGACGACCGATGTGACGCGGTGGGCGAAGGTCCGTCTGTAACGAAACAAATTTCTGCATATCGTACACAAATTTGTTTCGAGGCGGGCGATATGCAGAAATTTGTTTCGTTGGTCTGGGTGTTTTCTATGTATAATAAAAAAAAGTCCATCTATGTTATGAATTGTTTTAAGTATATCAGTCATCTAGTACCCATAACACAAGCTCTGCTTAGCTTGGGGCTAGATTATGCTGTGTGGATTGTCCGGAATTATTTATATACTAGCGACCCGCCCCTTCGCTTTGCACGGTTTTATTATTTGATAAACCTTCCTCTTGAATCATTCTATCTATTAAAACACATCAAAATCCGTTGCGTAGTTTTAAAGATTTAAGCAGTCAAATAGGGACAGAAAAAGCGACTTTGTTTTATACTATGTAGTGATTATATTTATTTGTATTTGGGCCGAATTCTTGTATTTTGTTGTTTACTCTAAAATAATTTTATAAAAAAATAGGTTTTTGTTGTCTTGTATTTTAAAAAAGGCTTTTTATCCCTAAAAGAGGAGCGAAGCCATGGGTTGAAATTACAAAGTTAATGAACCTATTTTTCCCACGCACGGTCTTTTTTCCCCTTTACTGGAAAAACTACTGTAAAAACCTACTAAAGACCGGTGTGTTTAATAGGTCTTTAAAGTAGTTTAGACACCGGTCTTCAATAGGTATTTACAGTAGTTTTTCCAGTACCACAAAAAATCTCAAAATAGCACTATTGAGGGTTTAAAAAGCTACCATACACAACACTTTTTTTGTATTAGACTTATTTTGTAATGTAGGTATAATTGTAAATTCACACAAATGCTGTAACTATATACCTCTAATATATAAGATAAGTTTTGAGCTAACACGCTAAATGTTTAAGAATTTAGCCATATTATTTCGTAAAAAGTTTGAGATTATTTTTAATTTAAAAAAGTGTGGTAATTTTTTAAAGAATTATAGAACATTCCTTAAAATTAGCCGTTTAATGAAGGTTTTCGGTATTAATGATGGCATCAAGCTTGATTCCTACTTTCTGTTAACTGTTGCATGCGTTTTGTCTTACCATACCAAATATATTATATAGGATTTTGATCAATTATGTACGGTTCTCTACTAAATGTATGCTTTCTAAACCGTCAAAAAAACACACAACAATATCAACAATATCTCCTAAACTGTAGGAACTCCCATCTTAACCCTGAAATTTTGATTAAAGGCCATAATTTTCAGTCTATTCATTTGGAACATCTAGAAGAGGCTGTCCAATCATCCAGTGTGGCAAGTACCGTTACTCCAGACACAGATACAAGGAAGGGAACATCAAATGCCGCTGGACCTGCATCCAGTGGGGACCTAAAAGATGTCGCACGTCCCTCTACACATATTATAACGAAATATACAGAGAAGACAAAACTCATAATCACTGAAATGAAATATATCAATAAAAAGTAGTTAAGTTTAGTATAATTGTTGAAACTTTAGGTCTGTGTAGATTGCTTATAAGTTAAATTAATTAACTATTAGAGTCGAATAAAGTATGTAGTACGTTTCTGAGTTCGATAATAATTTTAATGTATTGAGAAAGGTAATGCTATTTAAGTGCTAATGTAAAGATTACCAAATTTTATAGAATCACCAAAAATATCACACAGAAACATTTCTAGCGTTTTAGAGTGTCCTAAAAGGGTAAAACAGCACTGCAATACAATATAATCAAAACAACTTCAAAGCAAAAATGAATTAATTAAACCGAAGTAGGTACTCAAATTTACTGATCAGTATTTTAAATGATTTTATTTTTCAGATTTCGTCTTCACAAAATCCAAATACGATAAGACCATACTACAGTGTGGCAGTTACAGGTTCAACCAACATGGTTTATATCGGCAAAAGCAGCCATGTCTCTGGATGCATTCGATGGAGCAAAGGATGCAGAGCGTCAGTAAAAACCTTCGAGAACCAAATCATTCACATCAAAGGAACGCATAATCACTAAAAGAATTAGGTTAAAATTATGTAATACAAAAGGAACCTACTTGAAAAGTAAATGCCTACAATTTATTTTCGATTCCTTCTTCTCGAACAAACTCTGGTTAAGACACCATCATGTCTAACTGTGTAAGTAAATCCTTCTTAAAGATGCGAGATGAATTTAGGTGATTTCTTATGTAAGAAACGTTGTAACATTTATTTAATAAAAATTATAATAAGACTGTAAATCTGCTAACTCTCAATTTATGATGTACTGTTCATATTTTACTCAAAAACGTTGTGTCCCAAGTCATTGCAATTAAAATATTTTCTTCTCTCGCTGTGTATGGTTTTTTCTCATTTAATTTGTAGTTTTCTAGAAATAAATTGCATATTGGCGCTAACGTCTGTCCAAAAACGTGTGCTCTGCCCTAATAACGAAATCCTATCCCTATTTCACAAATGGCTACAATTAAAGGGTAGATCATATTAATATACAAATAATTTCAACTCGTCAGTGTCTGAACTCCAGTTTCTGACTGAGATTTGTTATTTCTTGAAACTTTTTTTCTATTGAACTTGTAATTAGTGGTACCATTTATCTTCCTAAGAAATCTGTATGATCCTCAGATTTTCACATCAAAATAACGGACAAACTAAAAGGGAAAAGAATCTGTTCGACACGACGCCGATCTATTGAAAGTGAAATACAAGCAAAAAAACACAGAGGACCTGCTCAGTGTATGCCTTCTCAAGCAGTTCGCCAAGACCAACTTGGCCACTGGCCTCAATGGGGGCGAAAAAGAACACGGTGCAAGTTCCCAAAGTGTATTGGATTATCTTATACGGTGTGTGAGAAGTGCGGCGTAGCTTTATGCTATACCAAAAACAAAAACTGTTTCGGGAATTTTCATCTGTTGTAGTAGTTTTTAGTTACTCAAAATACGTTGGATTTTTTTATTTGTTTTCGTTGTTACTCGTTTCTAAGGCTGCCTGTTGTATGCTTTGATCCTATATGTCCAGGACATATAAATAGATGAATCGCGATGGTTACACTGCAAAGCAACAGAAACAACCAATTTTGGTGTACTGTCGGACGTGACGGCTACATTACAATGTCGTACAAATTAAAAATGTAAAATGACCAGGGCCCGAATTCCACGAAAGAAATCGCTTCATCATTTAAATATGTAGTATCGTGTCAAAATGTCAGTGTTAAACTCTTTTTGGTATTCTACTAGCACAAACTTTTTGAGGTTCATTCATAGCTGTGACGATTACGTTTATGACTACCAATTTGGCATTCTAATTATGAAAGTTTCTTCAAGCGCAAAAAATAGTAGAATACCAAATGCACAAACGTCATTTTAATCATCTTGATTGAATGACACTATTGAGACCTTTTTTGAAATTAGTGGAATTTGGCCCCTTATTTAAAACAAACAATAAAGAAATGACTGAACAACAGCAAATAAGAAATTGTATAATTACGTAGGCATACAAAATATATAAATAGAACAAATATATATTCAATACATAATATTATCTATATTAGAAAAAAGTTATGCAAACCTTATGCTTGCCTTATTTGTAACGTCGTCTGCAGAGGCCTTTTTGCAACAGTATCCAATACGGCCTGATGACTATTAAACTTTTAGAAGCAGTGATTGTGGAAACTAAACGAGGAGCGTTGCAGCTGATTATGGACAGTTGCACATTCTTCAGGAACAAGACCTTTCAGTCACTGGACTTGCAACTAGAAACCGAAAACTGGTTGCAAAGTCACCACGCTCACTCGTAACAATGACGTAGTCAAAAGACACGGAGATCATAATCCCATGATCACGAAATCTAAAAAAGTGTTCGATGATAATTAAAATACGAAAGATTGTAATGGAAATGCTATAATTTATGAAATTTCCTCTGTCATATTAATAAGCATGAAAGATTTAAATTTGTTGTGTCCAAAATTTTAACTTATTGTACACTTTACAAAGACAACCTCTGTGTGGCGTAGAGGCCTGCGACGCAGAAGGATGGTTCGATTCCCATCTCGGGACAAATGTTTGTACGCTCTGTGGATATTTGGGTGTTCTAGGTATTTTACATGTATATATAAAAATTTATCTCTCTTGTTTAACATATTTTATAATTATAATATCAGTTATATTGTACTCATAATAAGTAGCTCTGCTCTGCTTATCTAAGGGCATAGCTTGGGTTTAGATTATTGTGTGAATTGTCTAGCATTTTATTTATTATTTTATAAATAAACTTTGGAGAAGTTAAGTTACAACCAAAAATTCATCGTCTGAATTAGGTTGTCCACAGTAAAAACCATATTTGAGTCAGTTTTTCACCTAATGGTACATAGCACAGCTACTAAAACAATACGATAGTTAAAACTAAAAGAGGAGCGTCACAGCTGATTATGTAAGTATGCACATTCATCAGGAACACGATCTGGAGGGACGCCAGCATGTCCACTGGACCTGTAACCAAAAGAAGAAACTTGGCTGTACGGTCACCACTTGGTGCAAAATACAAAAAGTTTTCAGACTTCATTTTGGTATTACGGAATACAATTTAATTCATAAGAAATTCGGCTACAATTGCTATTGGGCAAGCACTATAGAGATATTCGGGCCGATTTTTTCATGCAAATTGAATAGAAGTTTCGATTTTGAAGCGGGGATTACCGAAATCTTATGGGTCAATTTATACAGGAACGTCAGTTCCGCATCGAGCACTTTCAGAGTCAACCGTGGCTTATAAAAATGTCCTACACTTTTATGACCGTCTTGGATTTGGCATAACAATGTTGAAGTTATCATGGTAATTAAAATCAATAGATACTTATCTAAATTATATACTTAATTTATTGAAAATTTAATAAATCAGTTATCTAGTACCCATAACACAAGCTTTGAGTAGCTTACTTTGAGGCTAGATAGTGCTGTGTGGATTGTCCAGCATTATTATTATTATTTTAGTTCCTAAAAGCCAGTAAACGCAATGTTCCCTTTCCTTAAAAAATCCTATGCTTTATGTTTGACAACCTACTATTACTGACATAACCACCCACATCATCCATGCGTGCCTATAAAACACTCATTTTACAGTGATCTTCGCGGTGAAGGAAAACGGAAAGAGAATCATTATCTGCCATGGCTACTCATTCTACTGCTATCGACAGTCTATAAAGACCACCACCTGGCTCTGCACCTCCTGGGGCAACTGTCAAGCAAGGATCATCATCAAGGAGGATGGGACTATGAAGACGGCTAGGCTTCATCACACTCATAACCCTCCACTGTTTCAGATCGTCAATGGAATATACTATAAAATGTACTAGATGTTGGATTTAGCTTTGAGAGGTTGTATTATATTTGTAAGGTATAGTCTTCGTGCTGGTGACGTCATTGGTGGCTTTTGGATAATTAACCATGGCGATTTCTATTTGCTTACTAATTGTATCATGTGCAATAAAATTTAAAGTATTCTTATTATTATTATCTACTTAAGTAAAGCTGATAGAATTATTGATATTTCTGCCAATTATGAAATTATTTGAACTTTTGAATTAATTAATTTAGTACATAATTCAGTAGTAGTAGGCATTACAATAAAACCTACTATTTCTGTGCATATGGCAGGATATTTATTATTTATTTATTAAAATAACTGTTTATGAGTGTTGTAAGTACCATAGGTACATGTCATGTGTAGATGTATGTTACTAGAACGAAATCTTACTACATTTTGTCGGATAGAAGTAATTGTTGAACTTCTATAGATAATAGAAGATAAGTTCCTATTGTAATCATTGTTGCTCCTATGTACTTATTCGTAATGTAGTGAAAGTAGGTATAGTATTTCAGGAGTCACAGTAGTGGCCCTTCCTAGTCGATGAAAATACGGCCGGAATTTGGAAAATTTGTCTTGAAACATCACGCGGCACTTTTAGGTATAAGTTTGACACTTTTAATCTTTAAATATAGATTGAATAAACTGAAAAACTGGGTATTTTTTTACGAATCCGATAAATAAGTCAGTTACAAATCTTAGTTTTGTTAAAACTTTCTGTGAAGATATTCGACTTGAGTGAAAAAAACCGACTTCATTGTGTCTTGAGGCCATTAGGTACTACCGTTTTTTTTAATCTCTTTTATTTGTCGTCAACAGTAACTTTTGTAAAGAAACCTTCCGGGAAACTCGGGCAAAATGGTGGGTCTTACAGGTTTTTTAGTCTCAGATCAGAACATCACTGTTGTATAAAATAACGTTTATTAGGTAGTTGTTGTTTCAAATATTTTTGTTTCCGGTTTTTTTAAAGCAAGCGTTTATTTATAAACCTTTTCTAGTTTTTTAAAACAATAAACTAGAGTTTATTAGTACTTTTTCATGTGACGAGTTCCCAAGCCTTGTGTGGATTGTCCAACATTATTTATTTATTGGCTTAGATATACTAGGTACGTAATGAAATAACTGTTTTAAATTACTAATCAGTTTCTTATTATCTATCTACTACCGTTGCATTTTTTTTTTTATCTTTATTTAATTAAAACTTTCCACACGACCAATTACATTGTATTTCCCTGCTTTTAATCGAAAGGAGCAGTAAGAGAAAAAGGAATACTTTGGCTAAGCGACCCGTGAGTTTTGATTTTGTGGAATATCCAATCATAACTAAAATCAAGTTGAAATATTAAATAGTTACCTAAATAAATATGTTGTTTAAAATTGTTGTTAAAATTGTTGGATAGCTAGAATCAACCAGTTGTATTTATTTTACAGTGGTATTTGTATCAAAGAGATCTGGAAAGAGACTTGCGATCTACAAAGGGTTCACGTTCTTTTACTTTCGACGATCTAAAACTACGGAAACATGGAACTGCACTTCATGGGGCAAATGTATGGGCCGGCTTGTACTTTCGGAAGACGGACTCGTCGTTAGGGCTATAGGACATTCCCATAATCCACCAAAGTATGCTATCATTGACGGAGTGTATGTAAAATTATGATTTCACATCGCATCATCGAAACGTATCATCAGAAACTTGTTCTGTTGGTCTGGGTGTTTTCTATGTAGAGGTATAATAAAAATATATATCCAAGCATATAATGTAGTATAAAAATTATCTAGTACCCATAACACAAGCTTTGAGTACTTACTTAGCTTTCTTTGGGCTAGATGGTGCTATGTGGATTGTCCAGCATGATTTTTTTATTTATTTAAAATAGAAAATGCTTAGATGCACTTGTTTGGATGTTTATTGAAATGCACAGCGCGATCATTGAATAAGATCTTTATCACACAAACTAGGGTCATAGTTAAGCCGCTTACAGTCATACTAGATTGAGTATTGGTTCAAGCAACAAATATTAATATGAATGAAAAACAACCACCGCTGGTTTGTGCTGTACTGTTCAAATTATAAATTCTGTTGATGTCTGTCCAAAAATATGGAAGATCATTAGCAATGCCAAGGCACGAGTTAATACTGGTTAGTATTCAAGAGAATTTCATTCTGAATTATATTGATTTTAGTGTAATAACTACATATTTGCCGTTTTTTTGTGTTAGTATCTGTGCTGTGAAATAAAAGCTAATTGAGATTAAATCACATTCCTTTTATTTCTTCAATGTTTCGTTTAATTCATTATTTTGTTTTCATTATTTTGAATAATTTAGGAGATCAAGTGTTTCAAATCAAATCTAATCGTTTATTCATATCAGAAATGGTAAAGGAGGTGG
The DNA here is from genome assembly GCA_944547425.1 of Eupithecia centaureata. Lineage (NCBI taxonomy): Eukaryota > Metazoa > Arthropoda > Insecta > Lepidoptera > Geometridae > Eupithecia > Eupithecia centaureata. The sequence goes on from OX155680.1 coordinate 13,136,169, forward strand.
TATCACTACATAGTATAAAATAAAGTCGCTTTCTCTGTCCCTATGTCATTATGTCCCTTTGAACTACGCAACGGATTTTGATGCGGGTTTTTTTAATAGATAGAGTGATTCAAGAGGAAGGTTTATAAGTATAATAAAAACGTGCGAAGCCGGGGCGGGTCGCTAGTTACAAATAAATTGATCCTCATTATCTCGCCACATTCCGGGCATGTCAATATATAAAATGTTCCACTTACGTTCTAGAAACAAAAAAATATTTCAAATAATAATTCTTATGCTGTTTAATAAAAAATAAGGTTAAATTAAAATAAATTTTATGCTAAGCCATACAATAAAAACATTCAAAATTAAGGTTGGATTACATGTTAAATATATATATGTATTTTAAACTTCTTTAAAGGTCACAAACTTCTGGATTGTATAAAAGCACGAGTGAGTATGTGTAATACCTACGGTGGAAAGAAATGAATATGAATATGTCGAATTGGAAGGAAAAGAGGATCATCTTCATGATCATCTCCATAAAACCGGATCACCGAGCATCAATGTGGTTTTGTCAGGAAAGCGCACTCAAGGTGTTATCCGGTACACTAATCTTTACTGGGCTAATGCAGTGCACGAGCGCATGCAATAATAAAGCGTAGCTACGATAATCATGCGATTTAACTCAAAATAACAATTTAGAAAAATGCAAGAGATGGTCACTGTCATTATTTCAACCAAAGTAATTAATTTTCTTTTATGACATTTGTCCATCAACAGTCTGTTGTCCTTGAATCACATGTTCTATGGCCTGGCCGCCTATAGAACAAAGAGACCGAATACATATCAAGAAATTATCATTACTCTTGACTATGAAATGCATGGTATCAAAACGAAGGCTCGCTAGTATGAAATAGAATGAGGTCTGGAAACGCAGCGATCTGCGACAAATATATATATAAGTTATTAATATTTTGTAAGTGGGTATTGCCTACGCTCATAGAAAATATACTTTCACACTTGGTTAGCATTATGTTATAGGTACTTACTAACTTTTTGATTTCATTTCAGAAAAACCAGCAATCCTTTACTCGGTAAGAGGCAGCAAAATCATGATTTGGCGAGGAATCAAGTACAGGATAAATAGTATAAACGAAGGGACGGGCAAGATTCGATGGAGGTGCACCACACACGCGAAACACCGATGCAAGGCACGAGTTACTACTAAAAACGACACTGTTGTGCACTATACTGATGATCATATCACTTTTGGAAACGAATATCCTGGAATGTGAATAATTTGTTTTAAAACTCGCCATTTGTTAACATTTTATAGTATAACTAATGTAGTAGGGAGTTTTGTTATTCTCACTGTGCCTAGAAACTTTATAATATCAACATATTTGTATAATAACAACATATTTAATGTAACGTTATTTCTTAGATTATAATTTTCTAATGTTTATTGTAATAATCCATTAATACTAATTTTAAACTGAACTTACTCCCTTCTTTGCCTAGTGCGTAGGCCGATGGTAAATTGTAACCTGGTTTACATAAATTGCCGATTTTTTATCACATGTTTATATGAGTGCCTGTGAGAATTTTCTTCAGGAATAAGGCCGCATTTTGTAATGTGTTTATTTTTTATTGAAATGGATCATTTTATTTGTATGTTACTTTCAAGAGCAATAAAGTTTTCATTCATTCGTTAATCGCGTCTTTTGTCATTTATTACCCAACAGTTCTGATCTCATTATAGTGATCGTATTGTGGATCGTACTAGATACACTGGGAAGAGCCAAGAATATATTTAACCTAGCTTTCCGCTCGCGAGTTCGCTCGCGTAGACTATACGGTCCTTTTTTATAAGATTCTAAGTAAATTAAGTTACCTGATTTTTTTATCACTCTAACTTTTTTTTTTCTTTTAGCTCTTAGACTCACAACATCTGAACGTGGTAAACCGAGTCTTCTCTTTTCTGGATATAGGTTCAACAAGCAAAAGATGATGGGCGCTAAAATCCGTTGGGGCTGTGCTAGAAGAAGGGGTTGTAAGGCTTTTTTATTAACACTTGATAATGAAGAACTGACTTTATTAAGGTGGTACAATGATCATAATCACCCACCAGTGACTGTTTAATAAACATTTTTTGAGTACCTACCTATATTATTACTCTATTGTTTTTTTGGGGATTGTTTTTATTAAATATTCAGGTATCGTTATTTACAAGATAAAGGTTTTAAGAAATATATTATTATTGGTATTGCCATCCTACAATATCCGATTCTTGTACTATCTCAATACATTGTCAAAAACCTCGGGTTAACCTATAAATGGCGGAAGACATGGCTGCAAAGCCATAATACCGTTCTTTGACATATGTAAATTAACACTATGAACATGCTAATTGACATGGATCAATTGAGCTACCTTTAGACTGTTTGCAACCGTCTGCAGTTAGCTCAATGGTTTCAATTGTAAATACTAGTTGTAATTTTTCTATTCCTTTGCTTGTAATTTTCGTTGTTAATAAAGATATCTAAGGATAGAAAAAAAAAAAAAAACATGCTAATTACGTTAATGTTAGTAAATTTAGCATAGAAAAATAAAATGGACTTTGAAATGGTCTAACTTTTTATTCTGTCAAGATGGAGTACTAAGTTTTGTGAAAAATAAATAAATAAATAAATAAATTTTTACTCATTCTTTTTTACACACAATCCCCATCAATCATCTCAATCTCAGTAATATTTTTTTGGATGAAATTTATTATTTAAGTAGCAAAAAGAGGTGGAATAAGTATTATTATTACTGAACATGGCCACTAAGATCCATTGGAGTTGTGAAGGAAGAAAACCATGCCCAGCCAGCGAGTATAGATTCATTAGAAGACATTGTAAAATGATGCATAAAAATTGTAATTTATAAATCACTAGCGACCTGCCCCGGCTTCGCATGGTTTTATTATACGTATAAACCTTCCTCTTGAATTACTGTCTAAAAAATCGCATCGAAATCCGTTGCGTAGTTTTAAAGATTTAAGCATACATAGGGACATAGGGACAGAGAAAGCGACTTTGTTTTTTACTATGTAGTGATACTCTTTTCCATTTTGTCTTTATTTTGTTGACTTTTAACTATTTGTTTTTTGTTTTTGCTGCCAAAATAAAAGTAGGTAAGGTCTGTAAAACATTAGAATTGTTTTAAATTTAAACTATTTAGCCTGAGACAGACAAACACACCAACAGACATCGGAGCCTAAGTTATATACTTCAGTTCTATTGTGGGTATAAGTACCTACTCAAAAGAAACACATGTCAACATGCACATCTCAATGGGAGGAAGAGATTTGCATAAATAACATGTTGAAAATAATAATGCCGATTTCGTTTAAAAACGTCTTTTTTAAAAACATAATTAAAGGTAATTCTTAACTTTTATAATAGGTATTTTTAATGTTGGTTCATTCATTCGCTACTGCTTTCAGAATTGAAACTTATACCTAACATCAAATCGAGGACGGCCAATGATCACATTGCTTGGATATAGGTTTAACAAACATCGGGTTTTCGGACCAAAAACCATTTGGCAGTGTAACAGACGTGGCTGCCACGCAGTTATACATACTTTGGATGACATGACCATAACAAAATTTCGCAATGAACATTTTCATTAAACTACAAATAGTTGCGATAGCGGGGATGGTTTATGATTGTTCATGCGCATTTCCATGTTAGACATACATACTTTGGATGACATGACCATAACAAAATTTCGCAATGAACATTTTCATTAAACTACAAATAGTTACGATAGCGGGGATGGTTTATGATTGTTCATGCGCATTATTTTAACATTGCGCATTATTCTCTCTTCTAGTTGTGAAGATACGTAAAATATGTTTGTAACTAGTATCTGTCCGTGGCTTTGCACGTTTTGTTTTTATGGAAACGTTTCGAGGCTATTTTTATCCCATGGGAAACGATTTATTGGATAGTATGCCTATATTTTATTCTAGGGTTAGAACTACGTCTTTTCAAAATTTCAGTACGATCCGTTCTGAGATGTAGTTTTTGCGTCAAAAAGTAACAAACATACATACGTACGTACGTACGTTTATAATATTAGTAAAAGTATTTTTACGTTATTTTGTCGATTTTCTGTACTCAACTAACTTCCAAGTCTCTTCTGACCAGTGGTTTCACTTTTGTGATAGAGATTTGTTGCTCTTGCTATTTTATGCTCGATGGTAACACATTCTGCAATGGGTGAAACGGATACAAGGTGCAATGGGAATGGGTCTATCGTTGCCAGAATGTGACCTAAACAGAATCTGATCTAAGCCTAACAACGGTCCAATAGGTCCTACCTACATATGTACTTTACATCCACTCACTTCCATTGGGGTATCAGAACCAGAAGGTACTGCTAAACTGCATACTTCGAGGACTTCCTATATACAAAATTATGACTGTGACAAAATGTTACCCTGTTCATAATCATAATATTTAAATTATTAAATCTAATATAAGTGCCTTCTACCTATCAAACTGTATATTCCGAACAGACGACTAAGTTTTGCACGTTATATTCCAATGTATTATTTTCCCAATAAAATGTTTATTTTTATTGTAAATGCCAATCATTTATTTAACACTCATTCAACCTGAATAAAAATACATTTAGGCACATATTTAAGTTATTTTCCTGACTTTTGATACAAGTTTACACATTATTTGTTACAGGTGAAATAATTTATACAATATCAAGGTTTGGAAAACCTAATATTATTTTCCGTGGCAACACCTTCTGCGTGAAACAGATAAGAGGGCTTAAGACATACTGGCGTTGCATCAAGCAAAGTGTAAATTGTCGAGCACTGCTGCACACTCTAGAAGACAAAACTTTGACAAAATGCTACGATGTTCATAATCATTAGAAATAATAAACGAGTAAAGTTTACTATAAAATTAAATAACAATTAAATATTAAACAAGTACTTATTTACTTCTTTAAGAATAGGAACACATTAGAAGTAGTTAGTATATACGATATCTATTCTTATTGAAACAACTTAGAAGATTCTAATTAACGAACGTACCACTAATTAAAAGTATATTTCTTTCAGATGTAGTAATAACAACTTCAGTGAGAGGGCAACCAATGATACTGTACGAGGGGTCAAAATTTACCAAAAATCGAGTCATAGGTTCAAAAATTCACTTTCACTGCGCGTACAAACTGAAACACCGATGTAAGGCTGTCATCCATACTTTGAAAGACTTCACCATCATCAAATGTTATAATCAACATACGCATTAAATAGCTTCTTTTTCATTGCTTTAAAATGGGTTTCTATAAAGAAATAATACAATCACACCCAATAGTGTATGTCATTATATTATGTCCCGTTAATCGTAAGAATTGCATTGTTCTCCCTTATTCTGCTAATATTTGTTGTGAATAGTTTTTAACCGAAAGTCCATGCAAATGAGATCGCGATCTGGTGATCTAGATTTTTCTATGTGTGATTCTTGAATATTAAAATTATAAAAAAAATCCTGTATCGTTTCTTATTACTGATGTATTAAATTATGGTTGGAAAAGGTGTTCTTTTGTCGACGTATCTTCACGTCGCGAATTAAATGAAATGAGACTTTAGCTGTAACCAATTAAAAACCTTCGTGTTAGCTACGATATTTATAAGATTTATTTAAAACTGTTGACCTTTAGTAAAATAGACCTTTTATATTGACATTAATAAACTTTTCCAGCTGTTAACTGTAGATTCATAGAGACGGGGAGGGGTTACATTATGTTCAACAAGCACAAGTATTACTTACATACAAGAGTTATTCCAACAGAGACTCTGTATCTTGGGTCTGCTATCATACTGTAATGCGGGTTCGAACCCATGGTCAAATCAAATCAAATCCATTTATTGATAACATAAATCAAGTTATTATATAAGTCGAGTGGCCATAGAGTGCAATAGTAGAAGATAATTTTTACAATAACTATACTCTATATCATAATGATATTTTCGGAAATCGAAATAATAATAAAAATGGTAGGTAACATAAAAAGTAGGTACATTTTTTTTAATTTGCAGTTCGTAGAACTCACTAATCACGTAGAATTCTTATTCAATTTACCATTTGCGTAAAATTGAAGAGCTAGATGTAAAGGCCATCGTGAAGGTTGTTTCTCCACGGAATGTGTCCGGCAGCCTGTTATGTATAGACAACGTTACCGATTACGTGTTTGCACAGCTTATGGGTGGGTGTAACTAAAAGGAGGGCTAGCTTATTGCTGCCTAGGGCTCGCGAGGCTTTTAAACCTCTATGGTTAAAGACAACAATGGTCTCAGAGTAGTCTCCTGTCAGTATAATCAAAGATAGAACAAATAAGTCATAAAGCTTAATTTAAGTAAGTAATAATAATATAATATAAGTTCTACGATAAACGAAATATGAGTAAGACACGGAATGGTATTTAATTTACAGCAGTAGCAGCAGTGTTGGCACCAGTGGAAACAACTACCACTAAAAAGTTTGATAGATGAAGTTCGAGACGACAAGGTACGGGAATCGTATCATCTCCTGGGGGAACTACCGATTCAACAAGAAGATGACCCGGAAGACCAAGACCTGGTGGGAATGCGTTTCCAGGAAGACGTTCGACTGCCACTGCGGGGCGGTCACACTCGGCGATCGTCTAGTGAAACTGAAGGGATGGCATAACCACTCCTAATATGGCATTAGCATATAGATGAGTGAGAGTTATAGAAGTATCATGACCCCAAATCAATCTACCCATAAAGCCTTCCCTTTTTTCTCTTAACAATCAGTAAGAATATACGATTTGATTTTCAAGATGTTATTCATCAATTTACTATCTATACATAAATAGGTTACTCAAGGGAAATATTTTATTTATACAGAACATCTTTTACTTTATTAAAATATCATTAAATAATTCATTATCAAGAGATATAATTACGTAGAATAAATGTGTTGCTAGAGGATATTCATCCATTCTTTACTGTTACAGTTATATACATATAAAACACTAATTAAGTCAAGACAGTTTTTAGAAAAATTTGAAGATTAACTCATGTTTATAATTGAATAAAACCTCTCCCACGTGAGAATAAAGTAAATTCAAAAAATCAAAATCAATGTTTTCTTTTTTGTTATATTTCGTTCTAGTGCTAGCCTGGAAGTTTTCACTAGCTTCGACATCATTTATGTTTTCTTTTCTCAGCTCAGTTCAGCTTTGATATCATCTCGTTCCAACCTAGATCCTGATCCTGGTGCAAAATACTTGAACGTTCACATTACTTCTTTCCAGTTTTTGTGGAAGAGTACAAGACAAACCGTGGGACAATGATGCTTTTGGCCAACGGGTACAAATTTTCCAGAGAGTATGTAAGAGGCCCCAAGACACGGTGGCAATGCAGTCTGAAAAGAACCAAGCGATGCCGCGCTTTCATAACTACGGTGGATGGACGAGTCATCCGCCATAGTTTTGAACATAATCATGGATCTTCGAAATTCAGTTAGCTCTTGTAGTAATATGAAATCTTGGTTATGTGGCCTATGGTTAGCCCCGTAACTTTAACCTGGCGAGATTGTTCTTGCAAATGACCTTGGTTTCACTTACCGTTGCATTAGTTTGTTTGATTTTGCATGGAGTAGTAGAACCTCCAAAATTGCAGTCTAACTAATGATTAACAAAATAAACTCTGAAAGTTAGTAATTACCTAGTACTATAAATCGCTTTAACTCAGGACCAATGGTGGCTTGATTTATAATTATAACTAGTGTGAATAATCTAATCTTTTAACACATTATTGATATAACAGTGGGACCAATTGTTGATTTATTTATAAGAAAGTGAAGTTAAAATAAGTTTTTCTGTCGACTGTAAATTGTTATATTTCTATAGTATAGCTAGAAATTGTTATACTTAATTAAATATAACCAAATAAAAGGTAGTTTTGTTAGATGTCTACGTTATTAAAGTATTTCTATGCATGTAACGGAGGACGTCTTCGCTGCAAATACTATTTTATTGTATTTATATACTATTTTATTGTATTCAATATTTGCAATTTTTGGGGTATGTACCGCAGCCACCATCTGCGAAGGAACGTGTGATCGATGACCACTGTCTATGTCCAGGTGATTGGTGGGACCAGGTCCTTGATCTCAGTGGCGGTAGCTTCATACAAGCCAAAAAGCCGGGCTTGCCCTACTTCAAATCCATACCGACCGAAAACATTGACTACCATATTTAAATTTTCGCGCGCCAATTCTTTCACTTCATTTCTTTTTATCTATGACTGTCTAGTGAGTATCCGATCTCGGCCGAACAAAGCCGAACGCGGCGGCCGGCAACTAGTCGCGCGCGGCGAGATGCATGCCATCTCGCTCACACTCATGGGCTTGCAACCTGGCTTCGCGGGCACCGTTCTAACCTATGCCAAAAACCTACGTCTATAGATATAACTAATGTGCGTTTCTATAGCAATTAGTATGGAACAAAAAGCCCGGCTTTCACTGTGAAGTTCGCACAAACTAGGGCCGCGCTCGGTCGCGAAGTTCCTACAAGAAAGAAAACTATTCCTTTTCAGAATTTCACTTTTTCATTTTGTTTATTGAGTGAGTTGGTACATTTAGCTCGTTTTATTTCGTTTTAATTTTCGAGATTTTTGTGTGATTTTTATTTTGTTTGAAATGAATGCAGATGCACATACAGATAATTTGTTCAAGAAATTTTATTGAATTTATTAAGGTAGTTTTCATGAAAACTACAAACAAATCTACTTAATCATAAACAATAAACGTATGTCGGGCTTGCCCTGTTCTCAAGCACTAGGCACGCCACTGCTTGATCTATCGTATAAGTAGGGCATTATACATACGCCCGCTCCCAAATGCGCGTATTTCTGGGTTTGAACCCTGGGGCCAAAACTTATAATCCAGAATTTCGATCATGATTTTATATTTCAGATGTTTTCTATACAAAATCCAGACAAAGTAATAATATCCTGCTACAGTGTGGAGCTTACCGGTTTAGCAAACATAGTAATTACAGGCAAGGCCAGCAGCCGTGCCTCTGGGTCTGCATTCGATGGGGCAAAGGATGCAGGGCCTCTATCAAAACCTATAAAAATCTAATCGTACATTGCAAAGGAACCCACAATCACTGACTAAAAACGAAACGTTGTATTTTTTATATTATTTTTTGAGTTTGTACATCAAGCCATATCAAGCCATATGACTTTTCGTTGTAAAATTCATCAACTCTTTGAGGGTTTGAGCAGAAACTCAAATTAAACAATATTTTCATTTTGCAACACGTCCCACGTTTTTTTTGTATGGACTATTTAACTTTATAAACGTTTGGTACAATTAGTAGGTAAGACAAGATAAAAAAATATTCAATAAATTTTGATGTTTTTTTTTTATATTTGTAATTTTGTATCGCATAAAAGAAAATGACGAATAAAGTACAGTGAGTAATTACTAGGTTAGGTATTGTAATAATATTTAAAATTATATAAATTTTTCAAACACCAATAAAACAACTTATGTGTGCACGACTTGGAGAAGGAGATTTTCTTTAATTCGACCAACGAAAAAATCGGAAAACGAGTCAGTAAGATTTATATACACGTTCCGACAGAAGAGGTTACGATAATATTAATGGGATGTTAATTTTTTTTATTTTTTTTTGCTTTTGGACTACAATTAATCTGTGATTTGTGACTCTGGGTGTAAATTATTATTTTCATTTAGACTAAATTAAATTACCTTATTTGTCGTATATTGTATTACCCTTACCATTATTATTAGATTAATATGATAAAATTTAGAAATATTTTTTTACTAATACGAAAAGTTTTGTAGATGCGGGTATGGATGGACTCGCAAGAATCATCAACTTTTATTAATCGAGTTGCTTTTGAAACAATGACATTTCACAGAGAAAGGAAAAATAAGGATAACTCGACGGTGAGGCGTTGTTGGAAAAAAAAGGAAATGTCAAGCAAATTTAATAATTACTTGTGATGAGACTATAAAAAGAGAAGATATTCATGAATGCCAGCCGGATAACTGTAAAGTTTGAACATTTTATGGCCTCTCTCTCTGGCAACACCAGAGCTGTCATTAATTATAAAGGAAGTCGAACTACAATGAGCAACTTCATACAAATTTCCAGACTTTTATTCAAGATCATCCTTACACTTCAAGAATGAACGCGACATGGAGATGGAAAAAAAACAAAAAAAAGTCCATGATGCTTCGACTTTCAGCATATTTTTGGGAAACGCCCAGTACCTAATTTGAAAGACGAAGTGCTGGCTGGACTGAATAAAACCTTTACGAGATTTAAACAGTACCTTATATTCCAACACAAACTTTTACAGTTTTATGTGAAGTAGATTTTACATTTTTGCCTTTTTTTTGTAAAAAAGAACTTGTTTTAACTAACCTACTAGATGAGCCCCGCAGTTACTCGCGCGTGAAAATGATATGTTTACTACGCCCTTCATCATATTGAACCCTCACCAATTTTAATAATTTAATTTGTACTTATATAGACTTATCTTATTTTTCCTTTAGAAAGGCAATGTAACTGGCAGTACTTATAGCTATTTTCCCAGTCAACCAAGGTGTAATTAAAAAAAAAATATTGAATGGTTTCTTTTGATTATTAGTTTTTTGTCCTATGTCTAGGGCATAGATCTCCCAACCCTCCAGTTTTCACTACCCACTGATGAGTATTGGTTGAATTGAATTTCTCAAATTTTCTTGCAGTGTTCTCTTACACGTTATCTCGCCGAGGTCATACTCTTGTGCAGTGTGGTGGTTACCGGTACAGGCAGCATAGTTCCTACAAGATCGGCCAAGGGAAATGTCTGTGGGTGTGTATACGGTCAAGCAAAGGCTGCCGAGCTTCAGTCACTTCGTTCGAGAATAATATTATAAAGGCCAAAGGAATTCACAATCATTGATTTCAAAAATCGGAAACGTGCTTGTAGCTATAAGATATAAATTAAAACATGGTTCGGCGAAGGTACGCGATTCAGCGTCACTTCCGAGCTGTAGCCGAATATGCCCGAGTGATGAGCGTCTCCGACCCGAGCGTGAAGGGTCAGTTTATTTCAATATTCCAAAGAGCCCAAAGTTGTTAGTTTATTTACACGAGACTTGTAAGTCTCAGCACTAAGAAAAAAAAAGTACCTATTTTAAAGATAAAAAATGTTTATTAATAGCAATAGGAAATAAGAGTAATGTTTTATTCTGTTCCCATATCTTTTTAAGTGGTTTAGAAATAAGAAATCTAAATTAGTATTTATTTATTGGTGAGGTTATTCTAGCTAGTCAAATAGTTTAAGTATGAATGTAATACTTTCAAGTTTCTATATTTTCATACTTCAAGTTTTTTATGTCTCTCAATTCAAAATATGTTACTAAGATATTATCAAGTATATTGACTTAGACAAAATAAATATTAATAATGCTATCAGTTATCTCCACCACCACCTAACCCCAAATTAGGCTACTCAAAGCTTTGTGTTTTGGGTACTAGATAACTGATATATTTAATACACTGTATACATAGAAAGATGTATTTTTTTGCTTAGTATTTTATTTTAACCTATTTTTCACTCACAGATTTATTTGTTAACTGTCCGTTCTCCTAAAATCTGCTTTGGCTCATACACACTTTATTTGATATCCAATTCAATGAGTTTTTTATTAATGATATGGTCGATCACAAAAATATTACAACAAATGGAGCTTATTATAAACTTAGTGTGCAACACAATAGAATTTAGCCATCAGAGACATGCATGGGTCAAAAGTGAAAATAAACCAGTGGTGTACTATAGTTTCTTTTTTCTTACGACCTTTTTTGAAATGATTGATTAAATTTTATTTTTATACAAATTCATTTTATACACTTTAATTGTTAAAACCTTATTCTGCAATGCTGGCTACGCTAAGATGACCTAAAGCTTAGCGTCTCGGCCTTCAAGCTTGATTATCATTGCAGCTGTTTTCTCCTGATGGTCCATCAAGAGCTGGAACGCTGCCCATGCTTTAAATACCTAGGTATGAGTTTAGGTAATTATTTCCCATGACATTGCGCTTTCGGTCATCTATGTCATGGCAGCAAGCTAGTCATTACATACCTCGTTAGTATTTGTTTGTATTCGTAACTGCCTACCGTTTTTAGACCATATCCAGATAAATCTAATTTAGTATTTAAGTCCCTACAAACCAAGTTATGTACTGAATATTTTTCTGTCTTTAAATAATATCCAATAATCTAATCGTTAATGTACTATTATTGTAATTTATTTAAGTGAATTTCGTAATAAGTGTCGTTATCAGTAAATAAAATCAAGGAATGTACAGTTTTTTTATCTATTGACGGCTTCTTTTGACTACAAATCTCACCATACCTTTGTGAGATTGTAGTGGTGACGGTGAACGAGAATGAACAGTGACGGCCGACGTGGCCGAAGATGTATTACGAAGTCTTCAAGACGAGTAAATAGGTGCTTGTAGACCACAAACACCTATTCACTCGTCTTGAAGAGGCTCAGGTAGTTGGCCGGGAAAATGGAAGGTTTTAGCATTAAATAAACTATTCCAGAGTTCACCTTAATACAATCTCAGAAAGGGCAGCCCGTACTGCAGTGCGGCCGGTTCCGGTACTGCAAGCACAGCTCCTACAAGAACGATCAGCCGCGTTGCCGCTGGGTCTGTGTACGAACCGGGAAAGGGTGCCGCGCTGCCCTCACCACTTACCACAGTGAAGTGATCTCTATGAAAGGACAACATAACCATTAGTAGATTTTTTGCCATTAACGCCTCTGTCGTTTAAACAGGCCGTAGTACAGCGTCCTGGAAGCTGATAATGAGCTTAGAAGAACGTGAAGAACTCTTATCGCGTAGAAATCTCTACAAGGGATAACTGCCTGATGTAAGAATCCGGATGGATATAAGATATGGATATAAGAATCCGGTTTTTTAACTTTAGGGATTTATAATAATGATTATTGATTATGTACGACAAACTACACATCCCTTCATTTAGATTACGAAAACTGGGGAAATCGTTTATGGGTAATTGTGTGCGTTTCTATAATAAGCTTCCATCTGAAGCAACTGAACTTTCTATTCGTAGATTTAAACAGTACATAAAACTAAATCTTATCAAGAAGGCATATTACTCCATAAATGATTACATCAATGACGTTAGTGCTTGGCCAGATGTCGCTCAGTTCCACATCGACAATATGTATGTAATTATTTATAAGACAAACATGTATTAGACACATAAGTTATACACATGCTAGTGGTTTCTATTTCGCCTCTTCCACTAGTGGACAAAAAAGTGAGGCGAACTGAAAATCAATTATCACTTTATTTCTTATATTAAGTATTTCGATAATTATGTACCTATAGTATTAAATTTGACTTGTCTAAGTGCTTATTTTGTAAGCCTAAAGAAATAAAGATATTGATTTCTGATTTCTGTATCAAGGTAAATACCTATTAGACTTTGTGTTAATTTCTCCTTAAGTTTCCATCGCGGTACAGCGATCGTGGTCACGCCTCATCACTACATAGTATAAAATAAAGGCGCTTTTTCTGTCCCTATGTCATCGTGTCCCTTTGACTACTTAAATCTTTAAAACAACGCAACGGACTTTGATGCGGTTTTCAAAGGAAGGAGGAGGGGCGGATTCAAGAGGAAGGTTTATATGTATAATAATATCCAAAAAATACTGGAGCAAATCTGTTATTTTTGAGGTTTCTAATGTGATGTCGTAAATAGTTAGATTTTTCCCGCTTACATTGCAAACGCAGGCTGAACCCTACGAGATTTATCAAAATAATGTACTAAGTATTGTACACATTAAAAAGTTCTACAGAAAAAACCGCGATGGTATATGTCTCTTATGGATATCCCACAATAACATTTTTTTGTCATTTTATTTTTACGACAAATAAAGGCTAATTTTCGAAGCGATTTTAACCAATACAGCATTAATCCTTATCCAATCAAATACATTAAATAAATTAATAATCGCACAGCTGAAAATAAAAGGGCCTACCAGTACGGACTATTCACCTTACATGCCTGGATTCGCTGTGTGATGATACCATAACATAGTGTAAAACAAAGTCGCTTTCTCTGTCCTTATGTCCCTATGTTCCTTTGTATGCTTCAATCTTTAAAACTACGCGACGAATTTTGATGCGATTTTTTAATAGATAGAGTGATTCAAGAGGAAGGTTTATACGTATAATATAACCGTGCGAAGCCGGGGCGGGTCGCTAGTGTTATAATATAACAACTTTTTTGTTAGTTTTTTACTTAACTCAATAAGATTCAAGTGAATGAAAATCAAAGCGATGGACAGATACATAAAAAGTTTATATTATGTTTCCACAAACACACACATATTAATTGGGAGTAAATTTATTGGTAGTTATTTTAAATATTGGGGTAAGCGGTAAAAATCAGCTAAATAAATATTGGGGCAGCTTAATAAATTTTGGTCGGATGTAAAATAAAAACGACCTGCAATACTTGGCTGACAAATATAACATTTTTGGTAAGTGAATAAATAGCGGTATGGTCTATGAAATTAATACTTTTGGGCAACTGAATAAAAAATAATGGGCAGTAATAAACCATTATTTTGTTAGAGCAAGGAATTAAATTTTTGAGGTGCTTATTAAATGTTATGGGCAAAAGAATTGTAAAAAAGTAAAATAGAAAAAAGCGAAAATAAGCCGTAATCACTGGTACTGCGTTTGAAATCTTACTATTTTAGGTAGATACTATTATTGAAAGTCTGTGTAAATGTTTGTAATAAATAATCACAGTAGATACTTAAATTATTGAGATCAAATTTGGTGGTGGTATGTAGATACTCAGTTATTTAGATGAAATTTGGTATGTTAGTAGATACTTTAAAACCGAGAATAACTTAGTAAATACTAAGCATTGTATAAAATCTTTGGGGCTTTCCTACAGATAATCTCTATCTCTCAATCTTGGGAATAAAGAAATAAAGTTATATACCAAAATGTGCTGCACAGAGTGCACTTACTGTCATAAACGTTCATATTTTTTCATTGTTTTATTTATTTTCCCAATTAAAATAGTAGGTACTGTTTCACCCGCGAAATTACCGGAATTTTCCGTGGGCATTCTGGATAAAATATAGCGTATGTGTTATTCCAGACTATACTTAATCTATCTTTGTATCAGATTTCATCCAGATCCGTTCATTAGTTTTTGTGTGAAAGAGTAACAAACATCTATCCATCCATAATTTATCATACAGCTTGACATGTAGGTACCTAGATAAGTAGGACATAGGTATAGGTAGGTACTTAGGTAAAGTTTATATTCTTTGCCTACGTACCTAGGTACCTATGTCTATCTACGTACTGCATAGTTCATTTGAAAAGGCGATGATTATCTAGCAACGGGGCGGCGGCGGGCGGGGGGGGACGGCGCCGCATGCACGGCAACTGTGACGAATGGTCGGTCGCATCGTGTAGTTCCCTAATCTACCTACCTACCTACCTCCGGCCTACCTTCTAACTACGGTATGCGTGTATGAGGCGTGTACAAGTGCAGGACAGCGAAAATGTCAAAAAGTCGGAATTTTCCCTCACTAACCCCTTTCTACTTTTCACCAAAATAACATACTGACCTATCTACGCTCTACCATCAAGGAAAAAAACAGCTTAAAAGTACCTTTACCTACTATAATATTATAATGAGGAAAAATTTATATATAAATAAAAAAAAACTTTATATTAAAAATTGCTACAATACCTTTACAAATATAACTTTTTGAATTATTCAATTCAGACATTCCATTCGAAAGATATCACGTGTTTAAAAATGTAAAGTATATGCAAAAATGTAATATTACAATTATAATATTTATAAAAAAATTGAAAAGTCTGTGTGAATGTTTGTTATAAGTAATCTCCGTAATTACTTACGTCACTTAAGTTATTAACTTAGGTGAAATTTGGTAAGTAGATAGTTTAGAACCTAGAATAGGACATAGGCATAGACATAAAATTTTCAAAAATTAACTTCTGAGGGGTTAAAGTTTGTATGAAAAATTATTTTTCCTTGATTCGATGTACTCAAAACTCAGTATAAATCAACTATAAAATAAATAATTTGACATGTATTTTTTATTATAACAAAATAACGCCTAGGGATTGTGTTATAAATTTCTGAAATTTGTATAAAAAACTCTGGTTCGCGGGCGAAGCCGCGGGGCGCATCTAGTAATGTAATCAAAAAAGTTTAAAAAAAATAAAAGTTACGTATGCGATGTAGGGCGTCACTGGGGTACTGTGGGGAGTCAAAGTCAATGCTTGAAATCGTCTGCGTGAGTGTGTATACTAGGTAGGTGCATGTTAAAATTTATTAATGATATATGAAATTTTCGTTAAATACCTACCTGTGCCCTGTGCGACGACGACGCTGGGACGGGCTGCTTAGGTATATATATAATTACTTGCAGTGCCTCGCGGTTTCCCCGCGCTAATTCCCGTTCTCGTTTGAATTCTGGGATAAAATATAGCCTATGTGTTATTCCAGACTAAATCTATCTGTGTGACAAATTTCATCCATATCCGTTCTGTAGTTTTTTCGTAAAAGAGTAACAAACATCCATCCATCCATCCATACTTATAAACTTTCGCGTTTATAATATTAGTAGTATAACGCAGTTCATGACACGGGCTTTTTTAATTTCGGTTCATTCCTGCTTTTCCCTGGTAGTCAAATTTAAGAACATGGATGTAGGTTGTATGCCAAATTAATTGTAGGTTATATAAATATTTAACCGTAGGTGGGAATCAAACCCGCAACCCGCTGCCCCGCCACGCCACGCGCGCCGCTACATCGATCCTCAAATTAGCAAACCAAAATTATTTAGTGAGCTTCCAAACACTGAATTAAATCCGATCCACGGTCTGCTGATCATTTTTGATAGTTGGTTGCTCCATTTTTAGTTTTACAGCAGGCCAAAATTTCAATAAATGCTAATCATGATTTGCTGATGCATGAAAAATAATTTACTGCACAAATATTTTTTAAATAGCCCGTTGTTATTTTTCTTGTTGCCTAATTTTTATTTTTTCGCAGGCCATTTGTCCCAGCCCAGTTTTATTTATTCAGCTTATCGAATTAATTTTTTTGTTCACCATAATCTGTTTAATTCACTGACCGATTAAATGATACCCATATTAATTACACATAGTGATCACAATTTCACATATAATTTTAATATAATATTCCTTAATACAATATATGAACTTTCTGACGTGTCCAAGAGGTAAGGTCTAAAGGAAATAAAAAGCACTTTGAATGGCTCAGCAGTTTCCCACGCGTTCTAACTCGCTCGTTACGTCGATCGCGCCTTGGTTGTTAACTTCCATGAGTAACCCGAGTTTCTATTGAAATATTTGACCTAAGTGCCTATTTAATTGGTCATCAGGTATCTTATTTCCTTTCCCACGCATTCCCAAAATTTTTATGACTTTTATTTTACTGCACAAGCTGCGTTAACGCCGCCGTTTGAACTATGATTCGTTTTTATTTAGATATAGGTAATTTTAATTGTATTGTACTTTATGTTAATTTAATAAATTTATAAAAAATCACTGTTTTTTTAATGTACTTATAATATTAGAAGATACAAGAGCACGTGTGGAAAAACACAATTACAAAGAGAAAAATATATCTAAGTTAATTTCTTTGCGCGCCGCGACCTTTCTCTATTCACCTTTTTGCGCTTCGTAAAGCAATTAGAAAACCATCCTTTTGGAAGGCTCGACAACATAGTAAAGAAAACCTTGTCATCGGTTCTTAATATATATTTGGACTAGCGACCCGCCCCGGCTTCGCACGGTTTTATTATAAGTATATAAACCTTCCACTTGAATCACTATATCTATTAAAAAAAACGCATCAAAATCCGTTGCGTAGTTTTGAAGATTTAAGCATTCAATGGGACATATGGACAGAAAAAAAAACGCATCAAAATCCGTTGCGTAGTTTTGAAGATTTAAGCATTCAAAGGGACATATGGACAGAAAAATGACATAGGGACAGAAAAAGCGACTTTGTTTTATACTATGTAGTGATGAGAAAGCATGGTCGCAGATCTCCTTATAAGACATAAACCTCCCAAATTGGGAGGTTTACTGTATGTACCGCCTAATGTATCTGTTTATTTCAGGTGTTGTTTTTAAAAAATCAGAAGATGGGAAACACATGACAATTCCTGGCTATAGATTTTGTATGAAACGTGTCACGGGAATAAAGAAACACTGGTATTGTGTCAAGCAATCGCGGGGTTGCCATGCACTGATTCATACTACAGATGACAATATTATTACTAAGTATGTAAATGTACATAATCATCCCATGGAAAACTGCACTGCATGTAAAGTTTAAAATTATAGTCTCGGTTTGTAAAGTTGATGTTAACTTAGCTTAAATTTTAGTTTATATCTTACTATTAAAATAAATGGGAAAGTCTGTGAATGTTTTTATAAGTAATCTCCGTAATTAATTAAGTTATTAAATGAAATTTGGTATGTAGATAGTTTAGGACCTAGAATAACACATAAGATAATAAAAATTTGGAAATTTTAACCCCTGAGGGGGTTAAATAGGGTGCTAAAATTTATATGGAAAATAATTATTCCTTATTTTGATTCACTCGAAACTCTGTACAAATATACTAAAATAATTATACAAATATTTTTTTATTTTTATGAAACTATATAGCATATAAGAGGCGTGCAATTAATTT
This sequence comes from Eupithecia centaureata, assembly GCA_944547425.1. Taxonomy (NCBI): domain Eukaryota; kingdom Metazoa; phylum Arthropoda; class Insecta; order Lepidoptera; family Geometridae; genus Eupithecia; species Eupithecia centaureata. The sequence continues at coordinate 13,155,052 of OX155680.1, forward strand.
CTGAAATTTTACAAATAAATTTGCATGCGGGCAAAGCCGCGGGGCGTATCTAGTACTAATTATTTAATTCCTCTATACCACTTTCTTAATAAGTTGTGTAATTGAGTAACTATCTATATAAATATCTATAAAGTATTGTAAAAACAATATATTATTTGCGCATAACCTTTCCATAAAGGTATGTACCTCTATGTTCTGTCCCGCTCATAAAAACGCGATATCCTATTCCTATTGAGCTCGCATAAATGTCTGCAACTGCAATGCGCTCTCTTAAATAATCTTCGGATGGAGAAATACGTAACATAAACCTTCCAGATACAATGTATGCGACGTCAATCAGAGGCCGGCCTATCATCACCATAGCAGGTTACAGATTTTGCAGAAAAGGATATCAAGGACATAAGGTTTACTGGATGTGTTCCACCCACGCATCCAAGGGTTGCCGCGCAATTCTCCACACTTTAATGGACAATATGACGATCATCAAAATGTATAATGTTCATAATCACTAGTGTTATTCTTTGATAAGTTATAGAAAGATTTACTGGATGTGCTCTACCCTCGCCGGGGTCAAAGGGTTTCCGCGCAACTCTCCACACTTTAGTTGCCAATATGACGACCATCAAAATTTATAAAGTTCATAATCATTAGATTCTTCTATAAGTTATAGAAAGATGTACTGGATGTGGTCCACCCACGCTAGGTCCAAGGGTAGCAGCGCAACTCTCCACACATTAGTGGACATTATTACAATCATCAAAATTTATAACATTTTATCCACTTGCATTATTTTAGTATTAGTCATTTATAAATTTTAGAAACTGTCTAATTTTTTCTGTCCTGTATATTTTGTAATATGCTACCTATAACTTCATGAAAAATATGTTTAAAGATTATCATAATTATTTTTAGACTTAAAGCATTTACGCTCAATGAAAACTGTGTCATGTTGAATATGATTTCACGTACGAATTTTACCGATAAAAGAACTGAGATCATTTAAAAAGGTACCACTTTCCGTTATTTAGCTGTCCAGTTTATTACAATGCCTGCTTGTGACTGGAGCATGATGATGGTTATTTGGTATTTAAATCTGTTTGAATCCATATTACAGCTAATTGTAGAATAGAATATCTTCACCAAGTTATTGTATATTCCTACACTCATTATTTTTGTTATAGATAGTGGCCACTCAACGTTGCCGCAGATAATGTTGACGACATCACATCGCGGCGGCCTGAACCTTTTAGTAGATGGTTTTCGGTTTTATAAGAAACAAATGCGTGGTGCAAAAATACACTGGAACTGTTCAACACATTCGAAGAAAGGCTGTCGTGCTATCCTTCACACTCTCGAAGATATGACCGTCCTCAAATGTTATAATGTTCACAATCACATACTGTAAAAATACTATCTTTTGTATTTAATAATAACACTAAAAACAGCATTAATAAAGCTGTTATTGCAGCTGGTTTTTGCACATTGATCTCATTTATTAAGTAGGTATATTTGAATAACAATCACACTAATATTATAAATGCGAAAGTTTGGATGGATGGATATTTGTTACCTCTTCAAGCCAAAACTACTTAACGGATTGGGCAGAAATTTAAAAAAGACGTAGTTATAATAATGGAATAAAACATAGGATACTTTTCATAAATTGAAACACGCGGTTGAATCCGTGGAGCACAGCTAGTCAATAAATATTTATTTGAGACAAAATAGAACTTTTTAACTTTAATTATCAATATATATACTTACCTACCAACTATGTACATGTTTTATAGTTGCATGCACCAAAATTAGTTAACAGCAAGCGATGTGTAGGTATATGTATTCGGACCCTCTTTGCGATATTATCTGAGTCGCTGTTTCTTTGTCAAGTCTTCTGCTGAAATATAAGAATTTTATTTATTCAAAGTGGAGAGTATTGTTCTTTTTCTGGTGTAAATGTGTAAATGATGGCAAATCACCACTAAGAATATTAAAATATTTTGGGCGATGGCAAATCACCACTACTTTTTTTGCGATGACGAATCACTACGATGGCGAATCCCCACTAACTCCAATAAATAACTTTTGTATTGTATTGTAACATTTGTAACTAACATGTTTTTTTATTGGCGGGAATACTGTTTAACCAATTCTTTTCGTTGTAGTTGGCGGTTCCTGCTTGACATCAGGAATAACGTTCGCGACATCTAAACGCGGTCGTCCTCTCATTATGGTGGAAGGATTAAGTTTTTATAAAAACCAAACGCGCGGTGTAAAAGTTTATTGGCGATGCTCGACACATTTCCAAAAAGGGTGTCGTGCAATCATACATACTCTTGAAGATATGACCGTGCTTAAATGTTATAATGTTCACAATCACTAAAGTGTATCTATGAGTAAAAAAGATTAATTATTATACGCCGTATTCATCCTAACTGGACAAAAGCCTCACTCCATCCCCTTCAGATATTGTGGTCCCAACCTTCCTCCGTCAAGTGTACGAGGAAAAAAACAGTGAGATAATCTCATGAGATAGAAATAGCCTTGAAACGTAATTTGATAGTCGTTTACCGATATAACGGATCACTCAAACAATCCATGGCCTGTAGTTTGCAAATATCAAATGAGGTAAGTATTCCTTTCTTACACGTCTTCTTTGTCCTGTGATAGAGATTTTTAATAGATTTCAACAAATGTCATATTTAAAAACATTTGTTTAAATCTATTAAAAATCTCTATCACAGGATAGACAATTATACAATAGACAGAGAATTATATCACAGGACATTTATCATAGTTGCAAGGAGGCAATCCTGTTATATATTTGTAAATAGATAAATATTAATGTTCACAATCAGTAAATGTACTTAGTGTTTATTTAAGTATTGTTTTTTTAAGTGAAATATTGTAAGACATTTATAAAGCCCATCATTATAAGTTTCGTATTCATAAAAGCGTTTTTTCCTACTTACTGTATCTTAGTATTGAAATGGCATTATGACCATTCGCTTATAGTTCATCTGAATAACGAACTAAGTATATTAGTATCAGTGAAGTAAGTGTTGTTCGATTTTCAGATATATCTTTTTCTACGTCACAGCGGGGCCACCCTATCATCGTTGTATCAGGTTACAAGTTTAACAAGAATCAAACCCGCGGTTCTAAAATCTATTGGAGATGCACCTCCCACCATACCACTGGATGCAAAGCTTTTTTACATACGTTGCAAGACTATACCTCCAATGTCTTATCATGTATAATTAAATGCAACCCTGTTCACAATCACTAGGATCCAACTTGTCATTTTCTAACAATTAGAATCTTTATTAAAAATGTACTTATCTACGTTGAAATATTCCTTCGATTTTTTCTACAAAAATTTTAAAAACTTAACCTTGAACTATACCTCCAATTTCTTATCATGTATAATTAAATGCAACCTTGTTCATAATCACTAGGATTCAACTTGTATCATTTTCTAACTATTAGAATTTTAATTAAAAATGTAGTTATCTGATTTGAAAAATTCCTTCGTTTTTTAAAAATCTAAAAGTTAAAAAACTTAGGCTGACCGCACACTATAGTCAAGACTGTCTTAAGACAGACTATTGCCTTATAAAAGTAATGAAGACGCGCACACTTGAGACAAGACGTCTATGAGACAAAATTGTCTCATAGACTCTGCGACAAGACTGACTAACGACAGTCGGCTTCCCCTTTGCATGTATGGGGGTGCGCACATCAAAGACAAAACAGTCTTGTCTTGTAGTGTTGCCGGCAGTCAAAATGAAAAAAAATTGCTAAGTTTACTGAAGTTCATCATAGATAAAGCAAAATAAAAAACAATAAAAAAGGAAGATTTACGACGATATCCCCGTTACGACGGATATTTTTTTTCACAAATTTATAAAAACGGACCTTTTGCAATATCGGACCATTTTGGCGTTCGAGTCGGACGCCAAAATGGTCCGATATTGCAAAAGGTCCGTTTTTATAAATTTGTGAAAAAAAATATCCGTCGTAACGGGGATATCGTCGTAAATCTTCCTTTTTTATTGTTTTTTATTTTGCTTTATCTATGATGAACTTCAGTAAACTTAGCAATTTTTTTTCAATAGTTTACTTATATTTTTAAATATTGATAGGTAAATATTATAGGTATTTACTTAATTAGCTTAGTATAGAACTCAGATGTATACGAGTAAGCTCAATTAGTGCAAGAAATTAGGTAAGAATCTCGGAATTCGAGATACCCAGCTGTAAGTCTGTAAATAATATATAATATACATATATAATATACAAGATATTGGCACCCTAAAAGTTGTCTCAAAACCTACATATACATAGTAGGGTGTGCGCAACTATTAAATTTCAAGGTCAAAGGTTACAAAAATCAGTTTTCTGCGCTTTTTTTGTAAATATCTCATCTCCCATGGGTTTTTTGCTGTTTGTACTTATATTCAATATTGTAGAAAACAAAATTTTCTACAAATTGTGTAAAATATTTTTTTATACGGTGAACTGTTTTCGAGATAGAGGGCGGAGAGCGCGCGGTCACATCACTTCAGGTCAACCGATGCGTCCGGTCTATGTATCTATCTTGACCTTGAAATTTAATAGTTGCGCACACCCTACCATATGTAGGTTTTGAGACCACTTCTAGGGTGCGAATATACAATTATTTACAGACTTACAGCTGGGTATCTCGAATTCCGAGGTGAACTTACTATATTGACTGGACTAAATCCATCAAAATTTATTAAGAGGGAATAATGACAGATCTGTACCTACATACTCGTAGGAATTAGGTACCTATCCAAACAATATATATTTTTATTTTAAGTGAATGAATTAAATTGTTATAAATAGTAAGGTCTCCACACACTGAAGCCGGAGGCGGAGCGAAGGCGAAGGCGTGCGAGTTGTATTCTATTGAATCATATGAAAGCCTACACACACACCGCAGGCGGTGGCGGCGCGGTGCCATAGGAAAACCCGGCACGCCTTCGCCTCCGCTCCGCCTCCGGCTTCAGTGTGAGGAGACCTTTATGTTCGAAACACACAGAAGCCGGAGGCGGAGCGGAGGCGAAGGTGTGCCGGTGTTCGCCTCCGGCTTCTGTGTGTTTCGTACTTCAGTGTGGGGAGTAAATCTGTTTGGGGTAATTCTGAAGTAGCCTAAAGTAGCCATTCTAATTTTTTTAGACACCCTAAATGGCTACTAGTAGCCGGATTAGACTTTTGGTAGCCATTTGACCCCTAAGGTAGCCTAAGTGGCGATAATTCGCCTAATCTGGCATCACTGGACGCAGACGATGCGCGATGCAAAACAGTTCTTGTTTTACAAAGACTTGGTTTTTTAATTTTTAACTTAAATTTCGAGGTTATGTTAAAAAAGTGTGTACGTAGACATTAGGTTACATTTTTCTAGCCAAATCGAAATAAACCGTTTTTGCTCTTAAACACTCACCCCCTTCCACTTCCCGACTTCGCATCGCCCGTAAATTATTTTTCCTTTAATTTTTATTATATTCTCCTTTTCCAATGGGTTTCATCCTACTATTTTTATTTTTCAAAAACCTATCTAGGTGCCCTGGTCTAACATGCACAGTTTGTAACAAAAGTGAATATCATACATAGTTAGGTACGAAGTAGCATTGTATCTAAATTCACTTTACAGCTATTTCAAAAGAAAAAAAGTGGCGTGGAAAGAATCTGAACAAAGAACAGTGTGCATATTACGTTTCGTTACAAGCATAATCATATCTATTTTGAGTAATTCTGAAGTAGCCTAAAGTATTAAAGTATTAACTAGCCGTTCTAATTTTTGTAAATGGCTTATTCGATTTTTGGTATCCATGTGACCCCCTAAAATAGCCTAAGTGGCGACAATTCGCCTAATATGGCATCACTGGACGCAGACGGTGCGCGTTGTAAAACAGTTTTGTCTTAGGTGTGCGCAGTGTGGTAGACAAAACAGTTTTGTTTGTGTCGTAAGTCAGACTTGTCTATGTGAGACAAAACTGTCTCAAGACAGTCTTGACTATAGTGAGCGGTCAGCCTTAACCTTGAACTATACCTCCAATGTCTTATCATGTATAATTAAATGCAACCCTGTTCACAATCACTAGAATTAACTAACCATAATTCAGAAATAGTTGTTGCTTTTAAAATATTTTGGTACCTAATTCTTAGTTTAGGCATATAAGCGTGCTGTTTATGTCAAGATAATAAATTTAATTTCTCATTACTAGGATTAAATGATTGATGATTGAGTGTAACTATCAAATGAAATATAATTTATTTTTAAATATGGAGTATTTTTGTATCTGCTGATGCGAATTATAAATGGGAAAGTTTCATGGTCATGACCTAAAGTCACCACTAAAATTAATAACTAAACTCAACTTGTGCATTTTCTAACTATTAGAATATTTTTTTTAAATGTAGGTGTTATATTTTAAAAATGTAAAATTATTCCTTCGTTATTTTTTAAACAATGAAGTTATCAAACTTAATCTTGAATGACAACGTTGAGTTTCTTAAAACATAAATTGATTATTATTATATTTAGAATGGCTTGTTACTAAAAGTAAATCGTAAAATTATCTATTTTGATCATTGAATTAGTTACCTATAGTCTAAGTGCTTATTTTGTAAACCTAAAGAAATGTTTTTATTGTTTTCATAGAAATTGAAATTAAATTTAGTTTTGGGATAATTATTTAGGAACATGGGCCACCTGCTATACAGATTCCAGTTTTGTACTAGTAAGTACAGGCGTAGCAGCGGGTTCATTGTCATTTATAATTCAAATATTACAGATTATGAAAATATGTTACCATTTCTAAATACATTTCGTTCAATGCTATCGGATTCATGGTTCATTATTTATATGACAATTGTCTAAGATGCAACTATATTTAGCAGGTACTTAATAAAACACTTTATATAATATTATATTATTGTTTCAGATGATATAATTATTACTACATCAAAGCATGGCAAGGTGAACATTGTTCTTGGTGGAAACACATTCTGTGTGAAACGCGTTCAAGGCATTAAGGTCCACTGGCAATGTACCAGGTCCAGTCGCTGTCGGGCAGTGCTGCATACGATATTAGACAACCATAAGATTTTAACAAAATGCTACAATGTTCATAATCATTAATTAATCATTAATCAGATTATAGATTAATTATAACCATTAATGATATTATAATCATTAAATAATCTTTTGTCTTAACTTCTTTGTTCTGCACTAGAATTACGTGAAAACTATAAAAATGTGATACTGATTACTTTTAAATTTAAAATGAATCTTTTTATAGTGAAATACTTTTTTATTTACACCTTGGTAAATTAAATTTGTTTTTAAATGATCACCTTATTTAATTACAGTGTTTGTTGCATTATTTGTTACAGATGATATGTAATTTGTACTAATTAAAAACTCTGAAAGATGGAATGGGGTCGTGTAATGCCTGCGCTCAGTCACCAAAGTGGTATTTTTAGAGACTGATAGGCTGGCGACTCGCCGCTGTAAAAAGTAACGTTTAGGTTAGACTCTGCAAGCGAGTCGCCTATCACCTATAAACCTGACGGCGCCCCTCTTAATCGAGTTCGAGTGTAATTATGATTTCTACTCATATTCCTTTATGTCCATTGGTCAGCTTGCGTAAAATAGAAGGTACGAACTTTTAAACATTAGTAGTGGTTAAAAGAATCTATATTTACAATTATTTACTGTTATTTAATGTTTCCAACTATAACTCGATAAGTAAGGGTTAAAGGTAATGTGTTCTTTATATAGAAAAAAAACTAGACAACGTAGAACAAACAACGAAAAAAACCAGCAATTCATTATCACATTTTCAGAATTGAATCCAGTCTTTGCAGAATCTCAACGCGGCAACCCTGTTATAATGATAGGACATTACCGTTTCAACCGAGTCAACGAATACGGTGGAAGAACCAGATGGGTCTGCGTCAAAGCTAAGAAGGGATGTCGAGCCACTCTGCATACCATAAACAATGCGATAGTCAGGGTCTGTAGCTTCCACGACCCGAAGGCCCATCCCACGGCCAATCGCTATCTGTCGTAGGACCATCGCTAGTTTCTACTAGCAGGCCCAAAAAAATATATAGAGCAGGATTAATATGTTGACCCATCCTCACAAACACACAAAATAACTACAAGTACTTACTACGACATGAGTTGTCAGTGAATCTGTTGTCTAAATTACAAGTCTTGAACTTAGAGCGAGAGGTTGAAACTGAGACTAATATGTTGGCCCATCCTCACATATACACAAAATAACTATAATTATTACTATAATTACTACGACATGATTTGTCAGTGAATCTGTTGTCTAAATTACAACTCTTGAACTTAGAGCGAGAGGTTGCAATTGCAACTAAGACTAAAAAATAGGTCTTAGCAGTTTATTGTTACTGTTAAGACCTTTTTAATTAAGTATATTGTTATAAAAAAACAAGTTTTTTTCAACGAGTAATCCAAGAGGTACATCGCCCATTTTCGATCGGCTGATGCTCCGGCGAGGAAACTGTTTCGAGGTAGAAGCAGCTTAGGTTTGGAGTGGTAAGCAAACATGTTAAATGTTAATTCAGTACTTTTTTTGGTATTTCTAACCACCCCGACGACAAGTTTCTTAGATGATTATCGTACTTATGACCTATTTGTTTTTACTCTGTCGCCTAAGGTCGTGCGTGAAATCATAAAGACGTTCAGAATCTCCAAAATCATAAAAAATGAGCTTCCTTTTGTTGTTACTTGTTGAGATGATGTAAAAATAATAATTACTTTTTAGTACTTTTTATACCATCATATAAAAACATGTATACTTTAAACTAATAGGTAAAGTAGGTACTTTACCTATTGGTTTAAAGTACCTACATTAAATATAATGCAAAACGAAAAGCTACCATTATAATCAATGTAATATAGGTACTAACCTAGCTAACGTGCTCTTATTTAGTTTTATTGCGGTGTCGGATGATATTGCATTTTATAATAACAATTAATTAATTAATAAATTAAAATATTCTGTTGTTTTTTTTTAAATCAAATCTGACATTGAGTTTTCAATCTTAATTAACCAGAACAGACCAACTTAAACTGTAGTCATTGATATTTGAATGAAATAAAATGCATAATTGTGTGGCTAATGCTCCAAAGAAATGAAAGTAAATGGTGTCTCATAATTGTTTCGAATTCATGTAGCACGTTCCCAGTAACTAGAAAAAGAGCAACTGAGAATATTGCGATATTCTCAGTTGCTCTTTTTAAATAATCTTTGAATAATCCGAATCCGTCGAGATCGTAAATATTTACGATAGTATTATTTAAATTCTTAAAAGAAAAAGGTGTTTGATTTATGGCATATTTCCAGTAACCAGAATAAAAACAGACCGGGGCACATTCATGCTGGTGGTGGAGGGGCATAAGTTCTCGAAGTGGGGCTGGTCCAGAACTAGTGGTCGGACCCGATGGCAGTGCTCCCTCAAAACCAGGACCAAGTGCCGCGCCTCTTTGATCACGTTAAATGACATTGTTTTGAAGTCTAAACTTGAACACAACCATTGATGCCATTCTTTCAGACGTGATCTGAGTTTTTCTGTTTGTTTTTATTTTTAGAATTGTCTTTGTTATTAGGTACCTAGATACTAAGGAAGACATTTAATTTAATGTAAACTGTATCTCCATGTACCCGGTAAATCGACTGCAATGAATGAAAGGTTTTGAAATCTATTAAAATATTTCAATGAAAAAATATGACTGCGTTAATCAAGGTCACTAATATCCCACCTGATATCCCACCCTTATTCGACTTAGGTTTTTAAATTACATAGTTTGCATTATGTTTTTGCCATACCTCTCAATTATTTGCTGACTACCTGATAAAATTTTCAATTTTTTTTTTTTTACAAAATAATTTATTTGCCAAAAATGCACTTAATGTTAGGGTACCATTACAATATTGTTACCTATTGATTTAGTTGAGAACATTATTTTACCTATGGTCCCCGCACTAGGCTAGGCCTGTATCGCGGGTGACCCGAGTATACAAAATTGATTTACTATTTTAAAAAACTTTTAAAACGTTGCGTATTTCTGCACTGCAATTGTATTAACTTCCACTCGTTATTTCAGATCCGTTCTTCGAAATGACAAAAGCTGGTAATCCTGTGATGGTGCTAGCTGGGTACCGTTACAACCGCGTCACGGCGTGCCGCGGCCCGCGCGTTCGCTGGACATGCGTCAAGTACTGCGCCGGCTGCAGAGCTACCGTCGTCACTATCGACGACCGGATCGTACAGTTCCTGAACCAACACTTACACTGATTAAATTTACCAAAACTACCGTCGTCACTATTGACAACCTGACCGTACAGTTTCTGAACCAACACTAACACTGATTAAATTTACCAGAGCTACCGTCGTCACTATCGACAACCGGATTCTGCCGTTCCTGAACCAACACTTAAACTGATTTAATTTACCAGAGCTACCGTCGTCACTATCGACAACCGGATCCTGCCGTTCCTGAACCAACACTTAAACTGATTAAATTTACCAGAGCTACCGTCGTCACTATCGGCAACCGGATCGTACAGTTCCTGAACCAACAATGACACTGATTAAAATTACCAGAGCTACCGTTGTCTCTTTTGAAAACTGGATCTCACAGTTCCTAAACCGACACTTACACTGATTAACTTAACCTATTTAAGAGAGTTATAGGTATCAAAATAGACATTTGATTATTAACTCCATTTTGTAGGCCTTCGTTCTGTCATTTGGCGAAAAAAACTCAAAATTACGGTTTACGAGGACAGAGTTCGGTTATTTATAGTTTTCAATTAATAATTTGTTCCTTAACACTCTTATCAGACCACACCGCAGTCCGCAACACACTCTCCTTCTGTGGTAGCTTACAGGACCTAAGGGATCAACTATAGTGGTATCGGAATAAATATAAAGAATTTGTATTAACCGTTAAACAAGTATAATTACAAAAGGGATGTTAGCTTGTTTTTTTGGTTAGAGTTGACAGAAAAAGGAGAGATAAAAGTATCTATCTATACTTATAATAAAACTGTAACAGGTCCAATTCTGTACATTGAAGATATTTTGAAAATTTTTTTTGGAGGGCACTCTATTATCGATACTCAAGCCAAAACTGTAATTTTTTTCATTCATGTCTGTCTGTCTGTCTGTCTGTCTGTCTGTCTGTCTGTCTGTCTGTCTGTATCGTAAACGCGCATCACGCCGAAACTACTTGATGGATTGAAATGAAACTCGGCATGATTATAGGTCATACTACGAGGAAGGACATAGGATACTTTTTATCCCGGATTTCAGTAAGGTTCCCATGGGAGAGGGTATGAAAGTAAAATTCCTTTACCGCGCATCACGCCGAAACTGCTGAATGAGTTGGAATGAAACTCGGGACGATTTGAGTTCATACTACAAGGAAGGACATGGGATACTTTTTATCCCGGAATTCGGTAAGGTTCCCCTGGGAGAGAGGGTGAAAGAAAAATTCTTAAACCACGCATCACGACGGAAGTGAATGAATTCGAATGGAACTCGGGACGATTAGACATGGGATACCTTTTATCCCGGAATTCAGTTTGGTTCCCCTGGGCTATACGGGTTTTCAAAATTTTCTCACAGCATTTGAACGACGCGCGCGCGTCGTTCAGATGCTGTGAGAAAATTTTGAAAACCCGTATAGCCCAGGGGAACCAAGCTGAATTAAACTGATAAACGCGAAAGTTTGTAAGTATGAATGGATAGATGGATGGATAGATTGATAGATGGATGGATGTTTGTTACTCTTTCACGCAAAAACTGCTGAACGGATCTGTATGAAATTTAGCACAGAGATAGATTATAAGCTGGAATAACACATAGGCTTATTTTATCCCGAAAATCTCAAGGGAAAGGGAATTACGCAAGTAAAATCGCGAGTACTCGAAATACTAATCATGCGCAGACGAAGTCGCGGGTACCAGCTAGTGTAAATATATGTGGAAACAAGTTACATTGTTATGATTTATAATGGGTAAAGTTAAATAATTTTATTATTTGTTTATGGAAAACCTTAAAACTGTGAACAACTAAAGCTGAATTTATTTATTTATTAAGTACTGTAAGGATTGTCCAGCATTATTTATTTATTTACTAAAATTTCATGGATGCCGTCGCTCTTATTGATGTTGATATTAGACTAATAAACTCATGGTTTAAGGACTATTTGACTTAATACTTAAAATTATTTCTATTATAGATGGTGAGTTGATGTTTGTAAGGACATGTCATGGTAATCCTTGCATTGTGATGGGCAACTACAGATATAACAGGTCTAAAAGAAGCGGTGACTTTGGTCTTAAAGTTCGTTGGCGCTGCATAGCTGTCAACAAGGGATGCAAGTCTGTAATCATCACCTATGACAACAAAATTGTTGCTATGAAAAAAGAACATAATCACTAAATTACAATAGTCAAAGTTATGGATTACAAATTGCCTGATAGTAGTTTGTTCGAGAACGTGTAAGAATTTCACTTATTCTACAGATTTTTATATATAATGTGTCTAGATATGTAAATAGATGGTTTGTCTCTTGGTATATTCTATAGGAATGACAGTACGGCCAGAGAATTATAATAATAATCCTAACGTAATTAGGGTATATAATGTTGTTTTGCGAGTTTTTTTTTTACACATTTATTCCAGCTGTGATTCCTTTTTTTCTTCATTATAATGAATTCTGAATATAAATGCAAGGTGGACTATAAAACGATTTGATAAACCGCTCCGGACAAGAGGTTTTAGATGGCTAGCTGATCGGCCATTATATAGTAACATAATATGTATAGCTTTAGTTAGACCATCTGAATCCCCATTTTCCCGATTGGGCAAATACGAGTATATACTTTGAATTCTAATATATTTAAAATATTCCTGAGTGCTCATTCAAAGTCGCTTGAGATTGCCTCGAGCATCCTCCAAAAGATACTCTACATTATTTTACATCTACTTGACTCAAATCAGATTGTAGACCTCCCTAAGGGTTTCAGCATCTTTTTTTACTAGCGTAAATGTATATGCGTAAAATCAAGATAGTCTTCAAAATCTATTACAATATACATGTCTGCCTGTATTATTTTTTGTCTTTGTGTTGTCCGTATGTTTAAATCTAATTCAGCAAACATATTGTCAGCTATAAGCTTTATATCTATTTATTATTATACTTACCGATTTTATACTTAAGTTCATCGTTTTATTTATTTAGTTACACAATCCATGGCAATAATTGCCGGAAGGCATGTAGTTTACCTCTCCTTCTCATGAAACTTCGGTTGGTACTTTTATTTGTCCTTCTACTAAGTTTATTCATCCGTTTACAGCTAACATAATATAATTTTTATTTTTAACGAAAGTTACAATTAAGGAATATAAAAAATAACAACTAGTATATACAATTGAAACCATTGAGCTAACTGCAGATTGTTGCGTTTACATAATTATACCTACTTTACTTTTTTTCTGGTAGTTTTTGTAATTTTTTATTATTATTATTTATTTACCTACTTTAAATCATTTAACATTGAAAACTTATAAGACTAAGTAAACCATGGAGGTTTGTGATGAAATGTTATTAGAATCTGATAATCATTTGTCAGTAAAAATTGCTTAATTACGTAAATACAATAAACTCCAGTAATTTAGTTATTAAATTGGAATTAAGTTAGTAACTGATTCAAACTCTTTGGACTTAAGTGCCATAAGAAGTACCACAGATAGTTTCGCCACAAAGTATTTATCGCACCACACTTTTAGATTTCATGATTCGACTATCAATTATTGATAGTCGAATCATGAAATCTAAAAGCAATTATTGTCCATTTAGAGGGCACCGGTACAACAAATAAGCGGTCGGTTCTCTGGAAGTAGGTGTAGGAAAATACAGGCTGCTCTAGAAAATCAAATAAATGCAAAGCAATGTTTGCACGCGTATTTCTATATGACATTGTAAGAGTCAACGACTGTCATAACCATAAACTTGTTTAATGGATTAAACATAATTGGTATTTTTAATAAAAAGAAAAAATGTGCACCTTTTTTCAATTAATTGTTGAACATGACATGAAATTCTCGTTCACACAATGTGTGAATTTCGATTGCAATTAAATACTTATTTAATTACATCTTTTTGTGAAGTAATTAAACTGTATAAGTTGATGAAGGACCTAAACGTTATTGCAGGTCCCGTGTACACTACGACGAAGAACGGTAATTTTGTGCTAAACATGGGTGGGTATAGGTACAACGCAAACAACTCGTATAAAGGTCCCAGAATGCGTTGGCAATGTACGAAAGCTAGTCCAAACAAATGCAAAGCGTACATCATTACCTACAACAACCAAATCTTGAGTAAAATGATTTGTCATAACCACTAATTTTTGAATTTCTAGTTTACAGATTAAAAATTAATGTAAATTAAAATTCATTTATTTCGGACAACATAAAAATTAAATTTAGGTCTATATTGAGTTAATATTGTGTTATCCTATGTTAGTGACACGTAATTTTTATTTTTTTAAATACTTAGTAGTTTGAAACACTGCAATCGAGTAAAGACAAAGTTATTTCATCATTACTCGATTACAGTGCTTGAGGAACGGGCTATCCCATTTATTAGATAATGCATTCAGGATGATGTTGGTACTCCCGTGCAGCCTGCATGGCAACGAAGCGACTTTCTTCCGAATACAGGTATGGAAGCCGTCCGTGCGCGCCTCCGCGAACATTCCAGACGCGCTGCAGAGCCGCGGGAGCCCCAGCAGCATCCTGAACGCATTATTATACTGGACGCGAAGGGTGTTGATCGCTTTTTGCGTATATGTGGTCCATAGGCTACTCGTGTAAAACGTCTGACAGTAAGACTTAAACAAGGTGAGTTTTGCCTCTTCGGAACATCGATAGAACCTACGAACCAGCATATTGGCTCTTACGGCCAACGCCCTTCGCTCTCTCTCTCTATGTCTACCTCATCACTCAGATTGTCACTTACAAGTATGTGTAGATATTTGAATTGAGTGACCCTTTTTAGCACAGATCCATTTAACATAACAGGTGGTACCTTGTTCATGCATCCCTTTCGGGGGAAATACCATAAACTCACTCTTTTTGACATTGTATTGGAGACCATGACAACTAGCATAGCTTTCACTAACAATTTTTCGAGTGCACTGATAGATGGTGCCAGCAGTACCATATCGTCGGCGTAGCTGATATTGTTCACACTTATTCCATCAATAGAACATCTGAATGGCTGCTGAGACCATCTATCAGGTCGTTAAAGAGGTGGGGCGAAGATGAGGCCTTGTATCACGCCACATTCCAAAAAAAACTCATAAAGAACTAAGTTATTTTAATAGTTGTATTGATATAGATATATAATTTAAATAGCGATTTCTTTTAGAATTTTGGACTATGGATAGCTTTTAGTGAAGTAATTAAACTGTATAGGTTGATAAACCATCTATAATTTATTGCAGTTCCCGTGTACACTACGACGAAGAACGGTAATTTTGTGCTTAGCATGGGTGGATATAGGTACAACTCAAACAATGCGTATAAAGGTCCCAGAATGCGTTGGCAATGTACGAAAGCTACTCAATACAAATGCAAAGCGTACATTATTACCTACAACAACCAAATCTTGAGTAAAATGATTTGTCATAACCACTAAATTTAGAATTTCGAGTTTATATATTATAGAAAAAAGTTCTTTTAATAGTCGTGTTGATAGTTTTACCTAATTAGAGCAAAATATGTTCTTGTCATTTAATAATTCGATAATTTAATGTACTTGTAACTCTATTTAGATAGTTATTAGATATTTTAAGTAAATAAAAAAAACATTAATGTTGATTTTATTTCCCGTTTTCTTTATAAATTAGAGGATTAAAATGAAATATTTACAAAAATATGGTTCACGATATGCAGGTATTATTTGTAGAGTTTTAATTTACAGGACCAATGTTTACTACCACGAAATTTGGTAATTCCGTCCTTATCATGGGCAGGCACCGGTACAACGCAAACAACGCGTATAAAGGTCCCAGAATGCGTTGGCAATGTACGAAAGCTACTCATTACAAATGCAAAGCGTACATCATTACTTACGGACAGCAAATTTTGAGCACAAATGGTTGTCATAGCCATTGAGATTCTATTTCGTTTTTTCAATAATCAATAATCGCAAACTTTAATATTTAGATTCGATAGTTAGTATTTGTATCTAGTCCAAGCTTATCGAAGCTTGAAATTACAAATTGTGAACAAAAAGTTATGTAAAATTTTATGTCGTTTTATTTAATTTTATTAATCAGAAATAATGTTTTGTATTAAATGTTTAAAGTCACACCCAATTTTTATATTCCACTTATTTTACGAAAAATTAAAATCGTAGTAAAAATTTTGCTTTATAAATATACTGTACTTAGCTAATGAAAGTTATTTTTGCGGTTCCGACGTTCACAACCTCTCGGTATGTTTTCCATACACCGAGAAGTAGTAAACGTCGGCTTATAGTGGGAGTGGACTGGAACAATATACAAAACGATATGTTAGTGGAAATGTAGAGCTTCGATTTTTGTCGATTAGTACTTACCTATGATAAAAAGTTCGTGAGCATAACTCTCCTCATAATCTTTGACTGCTATTCTGTTTGTTACCTAGGTTCTACTTTTAAATTATAAATAAATGTATTTGTTGTAGGTACGTGTTCGTTAAATTACGATATTTTTATAGCAGAATAATAATATACACAGTTGTAATGAAGTTTATATTGACTTAAAAAAAGGAATACGAATTAAAAATAAAATTTAAAATGAAGATATAATCTAGTTTTATTTTTAAGCAAAGTAATTATGTAATATTCAATAGGTAGAACTATAGTGTTAGTTTTAGCTTTATTCTTATGGTTTCTATGATTGTGCTTTTCAATCATCAATAATATATATTTTTTTTAATTAATTCAGAATGTAAAAGTATTATAAAAGGTAATCCTACCTAAAAGTTTTTTGCATGCTCTATTGAATCTACAAACTGTACTTAGTTTGTAGATTCAATAGAGCATGCAAATTATAATTATAAATATTAAAATATATATTAAATTATAGTTAAATATTTAAAAATCATCGTTCATAAAATATGTTTTAGATCAATTTCACAATTTTTTTTTTTTTTTTCAAATTATTAATAACTTTATTAACAACGAAAATTACAAGCAAAGGAATAGAAAAATTACAACTAGTATTTACAATTGAAACCATTGAGCTAACTGCAGACGGTTGCAAACAGTCTAAAGGTAGCTCAATTGTTTTTTTTTGCAGCTCCGATGTACGCAACTTCTCGTTATGGTAAGCCTGTGCTGCTAATGGATGGGTACCGGTACTACAAATACCACAGATGCAAGGGACCAAAAGTGAGATGGTACTGTACGCGTTCTAAAACCAACTGCAAAGCCTCAATCAAAACTTACTACCAAAAAATCGTTCACACTTATGGTACTCATAATCATTGACTTGTAAATAATAGTTTATTACTAAGTTAAGACCATGACGACCCAACGAATAAAAACTTTCTTACGAAGAAACTTACGAGTACATTATTATTAGTCTTACTACTAATTACAGCTCCTACTCGCGTCGTATTTCCTCATCTCTGAGGGTCGTGTTTCACCCGTGATGTGACTTTGTCACAAACAATATTGCTCCAAATGCATCTATCTATCTTTGGTTACGTAAAAAAATTCATGGAAATTCGGATTTAGGGTCGTGTGTATCTGGTCCGATCATCAAAACAGGCTACGTCTTCTAGGACGTTTGCCATCATACTTTCTGTCGACCATAAGCTGCACTGTTCGAGATTGCGACCGGTTTCCTGGCTAAGTATAAATGTAACCAAAGAACACCAAGACTCTGTACCAGGCAAAAAGAGGACATTCTTGTCCTTAATTACAACTAGGTAGTCAGTAATATTAATAAATGCCTTTAGTAAGAAATTAGTTTTTTTTTCTTATATTAATTACCATTTACAAGCTTGCTTGTTTTGTCCTATTTTTGCATAGGCCCTCTTGCAGCTTCGTTTACGTGTTTATTTCCCTGACGATTTCTGACCATGTAGTCCAGCGATAGCTTTAAAGTCTTTTTTTGTAAATACCCTTTAATTCCTTTTAATGTATGAGTCATGTGATGTGTTAACAGTTCGGCAACTTTTTATAATGAACACGGTACTAAAACAACACGCAGCCCTTCCCTACAACACTGAAATTACTAACAAGAGACGGAATGCTAAAGTTTGCCCTCAACCAATCACCCTAAAATTTGCCTTTGTAAATAAATTTTATTTATTTCTTGGTCCGTTCCTTTACAACAGACTCAATTCAATGGCTAATTTATACGCACTCAACTATAGTAACTGTAAAAAATCTATTATAAGTACACTTAAAAGTTTATCTTATGATGGTACAGAGAAACTTCTAGAAATAAACAAATAAATTGTAAGCTTAATTCATAACCTTAACCTAGTTAGAATAGTGATACTTTTATTCAACTGTAAACGTTCCTTACATTTTATACACTCGTCTGTAATATTATATTATTTTGTAAAATATCATAGTTAATTATTACTCAATGTTCGATTTAAGCACTTTTTCGCCTGAAACACAGGATTACCTAGTTCAGGCTAATTTGTTATACTAGCCATATTTAGATAATAAGTTTACCTCTTGTTTTATATTTAGTCCTACAAGTTTTTGAATAAATATTTATTTATTTATTTATTTATTTAATGTACATAATATGAATCGTCCATTATGCATGCTGCTTTAGTTGTATTATTGCGTAATCAACATTTGTTAAAACCTCGTTCTTTCAGTTCCTAGATACACATATTCCCGTTATGGTAATCCAGTGCTGATATTGGGCAAGTACCGATATAACAAACACTGTAAGAGCATTGAACCCAAGATTCGATGGTACTGCAGTCGTCATACAAATGGATGCAAGGCTTCTGTATTCACTATTGAACAACAAATCGTCAAGCAAAATGATGTTCATAACCATTAAATAATTAGATACCTATTATGTACCTAACTAAGCATTTTTTTTGGAACGACATACGTTTTACATCAACTTATGATTTGTTTCGTACCCACTAAAGTATTTTGAGAGTATACAAAGAATACATTTTATTTAACTTCACAGGGATATGATACTAGTTCACATTCATAAGAATACTTCTGACCGGAAATACTATTCTTTTATTCGCTCTATCTCGCCACAGAGCATACCTTTTTGGAAAGGGTCAATAAATTATTGTCTATGATAAGATAATAACACAACTAATTAAGAAACTATCTAAGAGGAACCAAATAATCCATATTAAAAAGAGAAAACTAAGTGTCTCATCAAGAGATCTCTCGACTACAAGAGTTGGACTTTTGCATGGAGGTTCCTTTTGGGACGTAGGCAGATTTTTGGACCTTCGCATTCTTAGGTAGTTAAACCTAATAATTTACGAATCAAAACAACAGTTTAATAGACCGAAGGGTTCCTGCGATCTTGACCAAATTAGGTATGAAACAGTACACATTCATATTTTTTTAAAGTTAGTAATCTATAAGTAATAAATATCGTGCTATGTAGAGGAAAGGATTTTATGATTTTATTACATTTTATGGATTTTATGAGTTGTAAAAAATTATGAATGTGTACTGTTTCACACCTAATTTGCTGTTCTTTCACTCCAACCAACTAATCCGACCAACTAAAACGGATCACTTATTTTTCTTTCTCATCGATACAACTTTTTAGTTGTTTTGATAAGAACATTTTATTTTTTGAAATTTGTTCCCTTCCACACAACATAAAACAGATCAACTATTACAACATACAACTATATTATTTTTCTTTCTCAACGATACAACTTTTAAGCTTTTAAGCCTCGGTCTATTTTCCCAATCAGGCTACTTGTTCAAACGGTCTCCTTGTAATGATAATTTATTTAAAAATAACATGCTTATTTACAACATGACATGTCGTCATAACTAGGTACTAGGTACGTCATACTAGGTATACATAATTGTAATTATAGTCGAATTTTTAGTAACTATAGTTAAATCTTTGTTGCACGTTAGCTTTTATATTTCTACGTAACTACTTCTTACTCTATTTTTATAAGGAGCTGTAAGTACTGTTTCAAAGTTTTGTATTGCAACGCTACGCTACGCCAAGCTACGCTACGCTATACGCTACGCTATACGCTACGCTATACGCTACGCTATACGCTACGCTATACGCTACGCTATACGCTACGCTATACGCTACGCTATACGCTACGCTACGCTATACGCTACGCTACACGCTACGCTACGCTACGCTACGCTACGCTACGCTATACGCTACGCTATAATATACGCTACGCTATACGCTACGCTATACTATACGCTATACTATACGCTACGCTATACGCTACGCTACGATACGCTACACGCTACGCTACGCTACGCTATACGCTACGCTACGCTATACGCTACGCTATACGCTACGCTATACGCTACGCTATACGCTACGTTATACGCTACGCTATACGCTACGCTATACGCTATAGCGCGTATAGCGTAGCGTATAGCGTAGCGTATAGCGTAGCGTATAGCGTAGCTATACGCTATAGCGCGTATAGCGTAGCGTATAGCGTAGCGTATAGCGTAGCGTATAGCGTAGCGTATAGCGTAGCGTATAGCGTAGCGTATAGCGTAGCGTATAGCGTAAAGTATAGCGTAGCGTATAGCGTAGCGTATAGCGTAGCGTATAGCGTAGCGTATAGCGTAGCGTATAGCGTAGCGTATAGCGTAGCGTATAGCGTAGCGTATAGCGTAGCGTATAGCGTAGCGTATAGCGTAGCGTATAGCGTAGCGTATAGCGTAGCGTATAGCGTAGCGTATAGCGTAGCGTATAGCGTAGCGTATAGCGTAGCGTATAGCGTAGCGTATAGCGTAGCGTATAGCGTAGCGTATAGCGTAGCGTATAGCGTAGCGTATAGCGTAGCGTATAGCGTAGCGTATAGCGTAGCGTATAGCGTAGCGTATAGCGTAGCGTATAGCGTAGCGTATAGCGTAGCGTATAGCGTAGCGTATAGCGTAGCGTATAGCGTAGCGTATAGCGTAGCGTATAGCGTAGCGTATAGCGTAGCGTATAGCGTAGCGTATAGCGTAGCGTATAGCGTAGCGTATAGCGTAGCGTAGCGTAGCGTATATTATAGCGTAGCGTATAACGTAGCGTATAGCGTAGCGTAGCGTATAGCGTAGCGTAGCGTATCGTAGCGTAGCGTATAGCGTAGCGTAAAGTATAGCGTAGCGTAAAGTATAGCGTATAGTATAGCGTAGCATATAGCGTAGCGTATAGCGTAGCGTATAGCGTAGCGTATAGCGTAGCGTATAGCGTAGCGTATAGCGTAGCGTATAGCGTAGCGTATAGCGTAGCGTATAGCGTAGCGTATAGCGTAGCGTATAGCGTAGCGTATAGTAAAGCGTATAGTATAGCGTAGCTTATCGCGTAGCGTATATTACAGCGTAGCGTTTAACGTAGCGTATAGCGTAGCGTATAGCGT
Organism: Eupithecia centaureata; assembly: GCA_944547425.1. Classification (NCBI taxonomy): domain Eukaryota; kingdom Metazoa; phylum Arthropoda; class Insecta; order Lepidoptera; family Geometridae; genus Eupithecia; species Eupithecia centaureata. The sequence continues at coordinate 13,176,757 of OX155680.1, forward strand.
AGTGTATAGCGTAGCGTAAATCGTAGCGTAAATCGTAGCGTAGCGTGTAGCGTAGCGTGTAGCGTAACGTGTAGCGTAGCGTGTAGCGTAAAGTATAGCGTATAGTATAGCGTAGCGTATAGCGTAGCGTTTAGCGTAGCGTATAGCGTAGCGTATATTATAGCGGAGCGTATAACGTAGCGTATAGCGTAGCGTATAGCGTAGCGTATAGCGTAGCGTAGCGTATAGCGTAGCGTATAGCGTAGCGTATAGCGTAGCGTATAGCGTAGCGTATAGCGTAGCGTATAGCGTAGCGTATAGCGTAGCGTATAGCGTAGCGTATAGCGTAGCGTATAGCGTAGCGTATAGCGTAGCGTATAGCGTAGCGTATAGCGTAGCGTATAGCGTAGCGTATAGCGTAGCGTATAGCGTAGCGTATAGCGTAGCGTATAGCGTAGCGTATAGCGTAGCGTATAGCGTAGCGTATAGCGTAGCATATATTATAGCGTAGCGTATAACGTAGCGTATAGCGTAGCATATAGCGTAGCGTATATATAGCGTATCGTAGCGTAGCGTATAGCGTATAGCGTATCGTAGCGTAGCGTATAGCGTATCGTAGCGTAGCGTATAGCGTATCGTAGCGTAGCGTATAGCGTATAGCGTATCGTAGCGTAGCGTATAGCGTATCGTAGCGTAGCGTATAGCGTAGCGTAGCGTAGCGTAGCGTATAGCGTAACGTAGCGTATAGCGTAGCGTATATATAGCGTATCGTAGCGTAGCGTATAGCGTAACGTGTAGCGTATAGCGTAGCGTATAGCGTAACGTGTAGCGTATAGCGTAGCGTATAGCGTAACGTGTAAATCGATTAAACATCCTGATTCACAAAATTTTGTCATGAATTCGTACAATAACCTTAAGTTTAAAATAGAGGTCAAACAAAATTAAACAGAACTTCAAAGAAATTTCATGATTGTTGCTGGTCTTCTTTTATACATCCCTACTATCAATTGAAATAAACTTAGCGGCAGATAATATGAAAGTAGGTACTAAAACTATAGATTTGAAAATGTATTGATGCAAACTTTAGGAAAATCGTATTGTACCAGGCAATCATATTAATATAGAAGGTTCAAATTGGCATTGATTGAAATAGAATTCGAATCAAAAAACGTATCATGAAATTAATTTCTTAAAATGTTTTTCTACCATTCAAGCTTTCTTGTAAATACATCCTGTTCCTCCTGTAACAGGAGTGCAGAACTACATTAGAAGTAGTTTTGAATCTGATGATCTCTTAATCTTGTTTACATTATGAAAAGTACCAGGTCATCATAACAACTAGGAGTAGTAATTATTCAATATGATTATGAGTCTATCTCCAATAAAGTTCTTACTCCAATAATACCAGTAAAATTTTGCAGATCGGAACAAATATAAATTAATAAAATATTCGCACCAACCTATCGAACCAAGTTGTATCGTTGAGAAAGAAAAACAAGTGATCTGTTTCGATTTGTCATTTGGTTGGTCCGAATGGAACAAGTTTTCCTACAATAAAATATGTGATCAACCAGTTGGTTTGATTGGAAATAAACCCTTCATTGAATTCCATTCTAAACAACCAGTTGATCGGCTTAGTTGGTCGGAGTGGAAGGACAGCTAATTTGGTCAAGATCGCAAGAACTTTTCAATCTGTTTAGAGTTCATTTATTAGGTTATTACTTACTAGCTGACCAGCTAACAATTATATTTGCGTGGACTTAAGTAATATTCCATAGACCCCAATTTAACTAAGAATATTATACAACTTTACATTTTAAATAACTACGTCCTAAAAGGAACCTTCATGCAAAAGTTCAGCTTCGCAGTTGTTGTAGTTGCAGAGATCTTTTGATGAGACACTCAGTTTTCTCTTTTTTAGTGGATTATTTGGTAACTCTTAGATAATATCTTACTTGTGTTATTCTCTTGTGATAGACAATAATTTAATAAGCCTTTCCAAAAAGGTATGCTCTGTGGCGAGACAGCAAATAAAAGAATGGGATTTCGCTTTATGAACCTCTTTCAGTTTCAAGTAATGGCTGAGACCAGTTTATTTTCTTCAGTCAACGAAATATCATCAACACCAGCAATTAACCCCACGACTCATATAACCCTTTTGCCATTTGCTGAATCCCTTTTTTTGTATTACGTGTGTACGTATGATATGTGTTCGTTATTTAAGTTTTTGTTCATAAATATATTGTAAACATATATATGTACCTATATGTTTTTAACTTCCGTTCACTCTGAATTTATTTTGTTTTGCAGCTTATCAATAACTAGCCCGCCCGGCTTTGCACAGGTCTATTGTACATATAAATCTTCCTCTTTAATCACTCTATTTATTAAAAAAAACACATCAAAATCCGTTGAGTAGTTTCAAAGAACTAAGCATCTACAGGGACAGACAGACTTTATACTATGTAGTAAGTAATTTTACGTTAAATACCAAGAGCCTTTTTTCACGACAACGACATAATCTTATACTTAGATGATATTTTTTGTTTTATTATGATAATTTGTGATAGATTTGCGTCTCTTTTTCGTTGAGTTATTAGTCCGTAAAGCCAACATTTCGCTTTGACGAAAGACAGCGACCAATTGGTTACTTAGCTTGCTAATCAACCGACTCATTATGAGGCAAAGCCATTTTGTTACTAGCGCACTCCTCTGCATTTCGTATTTTAGTCTGAGTTTATTATATGTAAAAATTTGTATTATAATTATTTCAGAATATTCTTTTACAATATCGCAAAAAGGCTGTACGATCATCCAGTGTAGGGGCTACCGCTACGCCAGACACCGTTACAAGGAAGGCAGCGCAAAGTGTCGTTGGATCTGCGTCAAGTGGGGAGGAAATAACTGTCGCGCCTCCGTCTACACTTATAAAAACGAACTTTACAAAGTGGTCAATACTCATAATCACTGAAATCAAAATTATAAATCTGAAATATAGATGTACATAACGTGTGTAATGTTTACAACTTCCCAAGACACAACCATACGAGGTTGTGACGATCGTATCTTTGTTTGTACTACTAAAAAGTTGCTCCGGATGTTTTGGGTGTTTTATAGGTAATATCATAAAAAAGATCTATATCAGTTAATCATTCATCTAGTACGCATAACACAGGTTCTGCTTAGCTTGGAGGTTAATAATGCTGTGTTAATTGTCCATCATTAGTATTTATGTATTTATATTTTGATCCGGCAAAGGTTATGCAGAAAATAATAAAATTATAAAATGAGTGAATAAAACCTACCTCATTGAACTATAAGGGTTGAATTTTAACACGTTCATTGTAATCAACATACTCGGTGTATCTTGCGTTTGCATTGAGTAACTCCGGGAAAATGAGTACGATCGATTATCCGGGTAGAGACGGCCGGGGGATCACCCGGGTCGGTCGCGTCCGGGTCTGTTGCATCCGGGCAACAAGTCCCCACTTTCGTCTTAATTATAAACGTCACATAACGTGCAATAGCTTCATTTGTTTTCCTATATTCTAAACATAAGTCAGAATCAAAAGAGAGCAGTAAGCAGAGATTTTATAAGGGTTAGTCAGTGTTAAAAATTACTTTGAACTTGGCTGTACGTGCGATAAGGATTTTCCTTCAATCTCGATATGTTTTGTTTAAAAAATACGTACATAGATTTATTTTACTTTTTACTGTGTTTTAGTTTATTTGAAAGGCTTGTTTTTAATTACTTTAAATGGAGCTTATGTTGAATGACTGCTCTAAACAATAATTGTGCCTTGTTATATGTGCGTTTACTTAATTGTTAATTTTTAATTGTGATGTTTATTTTTCTGTGTGTAGACAAAAATATGTCCGAATATAAACTTTTTTTTGAATTTTTTTTATGCTAAGGGTACCAGAAGGCTATACTTATATACTGCCCAAAACATTTACAATAATTTGGTAATGTAAACATGACCTCTTCTGGCATTTACTAAGCTTCTAGATTCACCTCATGTATTTCGGAGAAAAGCCTTGGAGTGTCGGAATGTCACGCCACCTTGATGAAGTTGGCAGTGTCACACCCCGAAAAACATGTTTGCCTCGAAAAGCATGTTAAGTTTTTGCCCTGCGCCTGATATATTGCTTTAGTGACGGTCTGCCATCAAATCATGACCGTAAAGAAATTGAAAATACACCTTTTTTACCCATTTATGCATCATAATGTCCTGCGTTTCATGTTGAGGAGTTTAGTAGGATTTTTAGTAATTTGTCGTTTTGTTATTGTATCAATTGTATTTTCTACGAATAAAGTATTAAAAAAATTAAATTGGAATAATGTGTTTCTGTTCTCAACTCCAATTTCAAAACCGATTCCTAACTATTGAAACAATATTATGCAGACACTTATAACGCTTTGCATGCCACCTTATTTCAACGGACTACAACCAGTTAGTTCTTTCAGGTTCTGGGAGTAAATTCGTAAAGCCCTTACTGACGTTAGACGGGCACAGCTTCCACCTGAAGAACGACCGAGGCTCCCGTCGGTACTGGACCTGCAGTAAGTACGACATCGGCTGTAGCATGGGGGTCACCACATGTGATGATGCCGTCATCAAGCAGAGTGGAAAACATAACCATACTTAGATAGTGCTTTATTAAATTCATTATTCACTAATATATATTAAACTTCTACTTACGTACGCACTGCTTTCTATCATAAATAATAATACGAAAGTGAGTTTCAGAAAATGTATTATCATAAAGAATTCTTCGTGTTTCTAGAATATGTATAATTATATATTTTACTAAGTACCTAAGCTTTGTATATCATATTCTTTTTACATTTAAGTTTAGTACTTTAACTCTTCGGCCAAACTATTTAGGGATAAAAATGTTATATGAGACCATCGCTCTTATTCTGTACGGTATTTCATAAAAATCATACCTACCTACTAATACGTATAGTAGAAATGCGAAAGATTAGATGAATGGAGGCTGCCTGTCCATTGACGCGGAGAGAGGCAGCGGAGCAACGAGGAAATACTAACCAATAGGATTGCCATGAAATCTCCGCTCCGCTTTTTCATGCAATCCTATTGGTTAGTATTTCCTCGTTTCTCCGCTCCGCTGCCTCTCTCCGCGTCAATGGACAGGCAGCCTTAGACCTTGAATAAAACAGGCTATTGTTCATCAATTTTCAAGGGGTTGAAGCCGCGGGAAGTAGCTAGTATTTATAGCAGAAATATTTTCACTCAAAAAATGTACTTTATAATTCATGTAACTCTAATAAAAGAGAATATAATAATTATTAGATAGGTACCTATATTAGAGACGACCGATTTGGCACGTAGCGAAGGCGCGCCTGCGAGGCAGGAGGTTGTGCGGTTCGATTCCCGTCTTGACAAATATTGGAGACAAACATTTGTCATATTTGTCTCCAATATTTGTTCCTGGGTTCGGGGTATTTTTGAAGTATTATCAAAATATCGGTACCTATATCGGTCTAATCTATCTATAATGATAAAAATATTATCTATAATATCGGTAATGTACCATGTAATGTATTGGATTAAGTATAACAGTTATCATAGAGCTCTGAGTAGCTTGAGGCTAGATGATGATGTATGGGTTATCCAGCATTAAAAAGGGTGCGTTTGTTGGTACAAATACCATAGCAGTGATTGCTTGTCATTTGAATTTAGGAACCCTTTGATAAATTTTAATATCAATGCCACAGTTTTTTCTTAACTGTGTTACGTAAGTAAGATAACTATTTATATAGAACTAGCGAAACGCCCCGGCTTCGCACGGTTTTATTATACGTATAAACCTTCTTCTTGAATCACTCTATCTATTAAATAAAACCGCATCAAAATCCGTTGCGTAGTTTTAAATATCCCTTTGAATGCTTAAATTCAAAGGGATATAGGGACAGAAAAAGCAACTTTGTTTTATAGTACTATGTAGTGGAATGAATTCAAAGTTATTATTCTAAGTTATGATGTGTATTCGAATTTCGTGGCTAGCATAGCACAGGTTGCTAGTTTGAAGATTTAAATAGAACTAACTAACTAACAATGGTTTCAATTGTAAATAGTAGTTGTAATTTTTCTATTCCTTGCTTGTAATTTTCGTTGTAAATAAAGATTCTTTCATTCAATAGAACTTAATATATTTAAGTACCTGTATTGTACCTGTTCGTAGTTACTACCCACCTAATGTGTATCAAATCTAGTTCTTATGTGATAAATGTTTAAATTATGATCTCATGTAAAATTACTTTAATAAATATTATTATTATTGTAATTATTTCAACTTGCACCAAATAACTCTCTTCAAATTAAAATAACCAATAACTTTATTCACTTATATTGAAAATTTTGTAAAACTTTAAAAACTTTTGTAAAAATGTCCAAGGAGTTATACAGTGTGTCTGATGTAACGATGTAGAAATTGGAGCTCATCAAGGGTACCCTTCCCATCATTCGTTACACCAAACATCCTGTATATTGAGTTTAATAACTAAATAGAAGTTTACTAAGTCGTCGTAATTTTTCAGTAATGTAGGTAAATGATAGTGTGTATTTGATATTTATTCTTAGTATTTATTCGCCGATTTCGGCAATGTAGCTATAAGGTTTTATGAATCTAATTAGACTTAAATGAAAACCATGAGTTTTATTCTGGTGGGTTCTCATTATTTGCCTCAGTATTTATATCACTCGATGAGTTTTATTCTGGTTAGTTCTCATTATTTGCCTATCATAACCCATAATAACAATGTACATAGAAATAAAACTTAATCATGATCTTATTCATGGCTCCTCCGATTGTTTAGATATTCACTTATTCAGACTATTACATAACTAGTATGGGCTATCCGGACCGGCAAGTCAAAGTCTAAGTAAGTATGCGCCTACAATACACTCTGTACAATTATTCGTAGTCGTGGCTGTCGCGGCGGCATATAAATCTATTACCTTTCTTTTTAGTACGATGGGTGACCTCACGGCACGGCTCTAGTATGATCATATACAAAGGCTTTAAATTCTATCGACATAAAACCCAGCTATCTTCCGAGTTATGGTACTGCGTCAAGCGTTCATCCACCAACTGCCGTGCCAACTTCCGACTCACGATGGATGGAATTTCCGAACGATGTTCGGATCATAATCATGGAGAATATATTAAATAAAAGTTGCTTACCTCTTTTAGTATGAAAATTGTATGTTAGATGAAAAATAGTGTGTTTGTTGTTATGAATGTTTCTAATGTTAATGTTTACTATGTAAATGTAGACTACGTTTCCTAAACGACACATTTCAACAGATGTGTATGAAACGAAGTCTAGGTACACAAGCCGATACTGCCGATACACAGGCAAAAACTCATTAGAAATACCAAAATCAGGTGTTAAATTTGTAATTGGTTATTAACTAAATAGAGCGCTATCATATTGAGTGTATGTAGAAAATATTTCTTAGAAATCATTTGGAATAAATCAGACAAAACTAATCAAAGTTCGACATTTGGAATAAGATATACATATTGTTGTTGATGTAGATATTAAAAATTAAATCTACGATAGGTGTATTGTTGCTAAATAATACGCCAGATTATGGAAATAACTCATTTTTTACATATTATTTTAGTTACAATTGTTTGTGTATTAAACCCATTTATTTGGTCAATGTGGCTACTGCGGCATCTTGCGCATGTTTTGTTCCGCACACACTTCATCTTAGCGTATCGTTTTTCTAATTACGAAAGGTACTCACAATGATATTTTTACCACATAATCTGCTGTGCTTTGATTTTCCCATCGCGCTAAAGGGTTTCCATAATAAAAATGCGCTCCTTCCAGTGGGTATTATTTTGTAATTCATCATCATCATCATCAGCCTACATTAGTCCACTGCTGGACATAGGCCTCCCCTAATGAGCGCCATAGCGCCCTGTCTTCAGCTTGACGCATCCAGCATCTGCCAGCAGTCTTTCGCAGATCGTCATCCCATCTAGCCGGAGATTATTTTGTAATTATTAGTGTGATATTAAGATTTGTTGCTAATGACTGATTTATTTTAGTGAGGTTTGTGCAAAAACTACCAAACGGAAAAGTTGTGGCGCTTCTCGATGGCTACACTTACTATCTTCATAGCCAGAGGAGGAATAATGCGAGGTGGCAGTGCACACTAGGCTCCGGCAAATGTAAGGCCAAATTTTACCGCAAGAGTACAGGCGAGATGTACAATCGCGAAGCCAAACACAACCATGCACCATCAGCCTTCAGAATTATTGATGGACGTTATGTAAAACTTTAATTATATTTAAAATCATTTCAGATAAAACTAGTAGGCATACATAGGTTACACATTTAAATATATATTTTGTGTCAATTCATTTCGACCAGTTGAGCGTCTCGATTCGGTCGAGCGATTTTAAACGTCTCGAAAAACGAATCAAAAATGTTGTCTATTTCGCATTGTTGACCATAACAGTAGTTATATGTCACTATTACGCTTTACCTGTAACCTATTAGGTTACAGCCTGTCCAGATAGGGCGCTTTACGCGCGAGTGCCCTCGCGCGTAACCACTCGCGCGTTCTCCAGATACTAGAGCGCTATACATTCCGTCCAGATGCTGCTGCGCGATTCCTTGCTCGCGCGTGAAACGCGAGCAACGCGCTGGTACTACGCGGTGATACTCGGGCGCCATTGCTGCGTCCAGTGGTGCGCGCGATTCCAACGCGAGTGGACGTATTTGGAACAAAAATGGAGACTGATAATTTTGACATATTTTGACAATTTTGGTATGCAAGCCACAGCACAACTGCTTTGTCTCGCTCCATGTTTATAACTGTCCTTGGGTCCCTCCCATACAAATCGCGCGTAGGAGCGCGCGTAAAACGCCGCATCTGGACGCAATATAAATTGAAACGCAAGAGGGCACTCGCGCGTAAAGCGCCTTATCTGGACAGGCTGTTAGGTTGGTCTGTCATCGGGAATGCAGGCTCAAGTAACCTTAATATCTGGGTAAGGACCAAAATTTTTGCACTTTTTGCGTGAGTACGATGGCACATAACTTTCAAATCAACATATAAAAAAAAATTGTTAACTTATGTGAATATTAATACTTGATTATTATAGCTGAATTTATTTTGCACCCTGTGCTTTATTCATATCTGAAATTCTTTCACTAGGTTTTTGTAATATAATTTTATGTAAATAAGGATACTGAATCCATTTTCGTTTTTCATACAAAATGTGAATGGCACATCTCCGACTCCTCCAGGTTTTTGCAATTTTATTCTAAAACTAAAAAACTTTTCAAAGACTTTTTGATTTAGTTATATTCACCATGAATTTATCTTCACGTTTTTATTATTACGGTCTCGTTAAACTTTGTAGTTAATTTATAATATTAATCTAAAAGCGTGTCCCAAATTTCGTTCCGTTGTGTCACTCAGTTGTGCGACAGCATAAATCGAGAACATGGCAAGATAGGATAACAAATAATGTTTTGTTGCAAAGGCTACACCGTCATCTAAGTTGTGACTAAATTCAGGCCAATTCCGCCACGTTGTTTTGCGCTCATTTGCAAAAACGTGTTGAAGGTGCATGTGTACCATTATAAATTTGGATTTTCTGTAAGACTTTTAAAGTGTTTTGCGTCAACTTTTCTTACTTTTTACTATTAATTCTAGTAGCTTATTTTGTCTACTATTGAATAGTTCTGATGTGTATTCATAAAGGTGTTTAATTTCTTCAGTATGAATTTTTGAATGCTGTGTCAATTGGTTTTTTTTTCCTGTATGCGACGAATGTCACGAGATTGTGTGACGTGTTACAATGGAATTTTGTAAAGATAGGTATACAACATTACTTACCGATTTTAACTCTCAATCAGGTTTAGGTCTTATAATACGTGTTATTAAATTAATGTATAATATATTTGTATTTGCTATATTTTTCTAAACCTTTATATATTTTTCAATGGTTAAGAAACAATAAGAATGTAAATAATCTATACCAGTGTGATCATTTCTAGACCCATGTACACTAACCTTAACAAATTCTGTTGTGCTACATTTGCTCCGTTTCCGTTGTGCAAACATGCAAAAATTTTGGTCCTTACCCATCTACCTAGTGTATAAAGACGTTTCTTTGTCTCACATTCTCGATGACAGGCCTTTTGCAACAATGGACGGCTACACGTTGTATCGAGATGGAACTCATTACTTAAGGGGCCGGCGGATGGATGAACTCCCCATAACAAACGGAATACCACAATGATTTGAAAGGCGAGCATATTTCCACAAAATTTTGGTGTTTTTCGTATTTGAATCATATTTAGCTATCTATGCTACTAAGTAGTTGTTTTGGAAAAAAAAAAAATAGTTTATTTATTTTAATTTTTTTTAATCATTTTGGTATTCCGTTTCTATGGGGAATCATCCGCCGGCCCCATTAGATGATTCCACGTCATGGATCAAGAGCGGTCGAATTTCTAAGTATATACATATGTACAATGATTCTCACAATGCTTTATTTCTTTATTTTTACACTAATATCAGACACGTCAGAAGTCAGATGAAAGACTTACAATTGCGTTCTAGCTATAATCTAACCGAAACTTAAAATAATAAAATAAATAATTTGTGTTAGCACTTAATTTAAATAAATAACCTACAATAAAATGATTTTATATTTAGTCTCCTAGAACAAACCCTGAACATACAATCATCTGCTGTTACTAACGCAAGTGGGATCGATTATAAAGGCTGTAGGTAGATAGAGCATTCCCAGCCTCCACCAAAGTATGTTGCCAACAATTGTTATATTTATGTGAAATTATGATCACGTCAAAGAATTATCAAGGTGAAGTGGCAGTGGGCCGATGATGATGATGAACTTCGCTTATAAATCTATCTAATAAAGTCATACTTTATAAAATTATTTTATCAAGTACAATGTTACTTAACCCTTTAATATTTACAATACTTTGTAAAAACCTAGACACCAGACTAAGAAGTCTATATAAATAATCCAGAATTTTCTCCGAAATGGGGTTTAATTTTGAAGCTCTGAATATTTTTGTTTTTGTTTCAGTGACGTACGTTAAAAATACACAGGGCAAGAACTTGGCGATACTTTGCGGGTACAGTTTCTACGCACACAAGATGACAAAAAAAGATGTTAGATGGCAGTGCACCAACACGAGAGTGTGTAACGCTCGCTTTATGCAGTCGCGAGACGGGACTGGTGGACTACGGAAATTGTCCGTATTACATACACATAAACGACCTGAATATATTATTAAAAATGGGATTTATATTAAAGTTCCAGCGAAAAATAAATAACTTCTATACTGGAGTAGTAAAAAATCACAATAGGTTATATGATTTTTTTGTGATAACAAAGCATTTAGTAAATTTACACGCAATTGCTAACGTCTTAGATTATTTACTTATAAACACTTTTCTTTTTATTTACTTTACTGGCACAGGGTATACGGGCCGACGACGCGACGTCAGGTTGGTCCGAATACCAAACAACCCTCTGTAAAATTATAAAAAGAAATCCTGATAAAAAAGTCAGTTGCTCCGCAAACTTCGGGCGCGGTTGATGTGTCGATCGACTGCTCTAATTAAAACCATTGTGATTACATAATTTAATTGTAATTTATTGTGTAATTAGGTAGTTACTTACTGTTTGTTAAATATCATTATTTTTTGTTAAAATCATGTAATATAAAATATTTTTAAATGGCTTCAAATTGTTTGTGTGCATTTTAATGTTTTATTAAATAACAAATTACGTTTACCCGATTTCAAAAAAAGGGGGAACATCGGATCGGAATTTTTCTTTACCTATTCACCGATACAGTTACAAATACAGAAATTTAAATCTGTTTTAGATATTTACACATAATCAGTTTACAAATAATCAGTCGTTCGTTATACATACTGTTTATTGTGTTTAGTAACATGACTATTAAAATCCTAGTGAATGTGTTTAGTTTTCAAATATTAAGAAGACGTCGGCTGTGAGTCAATTTTATTATACTTAACTTTGTAACCAAGTTTTTTCTGTCTCACTTCCCACAGCTACGGACTTGCATTGTGTGAGTGACCCCTTACATCTTCAATGAATAGGCAGGTGGCGACAGATGTACTCATAACGTGAGGGGTTACTACGAACGGTCTCATGGATAGTATTTTATGCTTACGTTGTCTCCTTTTTATTTACAGGTCTTAAATATTATTTCAGAACAATTAATTGTACTAAGAATCTTTATTAACAACGAAAATTACAAGCAAGGAATAGAAAAATTACAACTAGTATTTACAATTGAAACCATTGAGCTAACTGCAGACGGTTGCAAACAGTCTAGAGGTAGCTCAATTGATCCATGTCAATACCAGTCGGAAGCGTCCCCAAGACACTGGCTGCATTAATTAATTAATTTACACAATTAATTTGTGTTTGTGTCGGATATAAACCGTGAGGTTTAAAAAAAGAACGTTTATCCTACGCTACGCTTCAATGTAATAACGATTATTAATCGGGTATTTATCACGTAACTTTTGTTTATTATTACCCTACGTTTTAGCAAACGTGGTCACGGGGCAACCATGTGTTCGGAGTTACCGTCAAGAATTAACGTATCTACAACTACCCTCAATTCGTCTTGAGAACCAGAAATGACTCAGTTTACAGTGCGACATACTACACTGACCGTGTCTGACTTCTTTACAGTCGGGCCACGACGCACACACTTACTTATTAATCACAGGATTCTCCGAGGAAGAGAGATGAAAACCATCTTAACGATTAAATAAGGGTGTCTCTTGATCTCAATCGCCTAGAACCATCCTTTTTACAGTAGTGGCGTTCGCGAGATAGAGCTTTCGGGTCTTTTATCCAGTGGTTGCGTCCTTGGTCCAGCAGGTGTTCCACTATCGCCGAATTATTCATTTGCTTACTTTTAACTGCTACAAATTGCTGTTTAACGCCAAAAAAAATCCATACTATCATCATCCTGTAGACGACGCTAACTTATTTGCTATTCGACAGAAGAAGATCAATACTCCAAGCTACCTGACGAAGTGACCACCCGACACATCGGCACAGACACCTGCGCTGACACCGACTACCCTTCCCGACTCATTGGGAGGCACTTCCCTAGTCCCATTCCCTCCTCCAGCCTGGAAAAGCTCCAGAGATGCCACGTGTGTGCGACCACCTCGCGGCAGAAGAAGCGACGGAAGCTTACTAAATACATGTGCTCTGAGTGTGATGTCATGCTCTGCACTCCGTGTTTTAGAAGCTATCACACTATTTTACATTACTAGCTCCCGTTTATCTGGTCAGGGGAAATTTGAAACATGTAATATGCAATAAGAAGTGCACATATGGATAAGTGAAGCATACCAATACAAACCACGAAGCGGCCTCGTAAATTTTTTCTCTAGGTTAATTTTACAACAATACTCATATAACAATACCTTATGAAAGTTACGTATCATGCAAAACATAGAAGTAATATTAGCAATTTGATCAATATTTAAAAGACGATGCCTATAAAAATAGGAAATAAGATGAATTAACAAATAAAAATGTGATTTTATAATTGGAAATAGTCTATTTTGCCATTAAGCTACATGTGAACTTTCAAAAAGGAGTTTAACTGAATTAAAATTATAATAAGTAGAAGTGCAACCTTTTTGTTTTGGGAGTTATAATCTGCGGTGGATTTATGTATGCTGATATCTTTCTAGATGCAATTCTTCTGAATTGCAACAGAAACCCAGGATGGGTTTCTGAATGGGTTTTATTGCGAAAAAGCTTAAATATATTATTTTACAAATTGTTGATAGTTAATTTAATATAATCTTTAGTATGTTCGAGAACTTTTTGATTTCATGTTTTGTTTTTGTACAATTCAGCTGAGCTACGTTTAGACTGTTTGCAACCGTCTGCAGTTAGCTTAATGGTTTCAATTGTAAATACTAGTTGTAATTTTTCTATTCCTTGCTTGTAATATTCGTTGTTAATAAAGTTGTTTTGTACAGGTTTCAGATTCATAACGTCACAGAAAGGAAATAAGTTATTGTGCGTGGATGGATTCAAGTTCTGTTTACCGAAGCACTACCGAACTAGTGTTAGAAAGCGATGGTACTGCTCCACTGCGAGGCCTAAAGGCTGCAACGCCTATGCCATCACCGAAGACGATCAACTACTTATCGTGAACAACCATCACAACCATGGCATACCTTGCGGCAATATAAAGAATAATGCAGTACCAACGTATGATCCTACCTACGGTAGCTTCTTCCGATAGCGGACAAAATATTGAAGTGAAGAGAAAATATATTACAACTTTTTTTCTTATTTAGGTATAGTTTAAAATTTGACTTTTCCAAGTGCTTACCTATATTGTAAGATTAAGGAATTATAGTTATTGATTTATGATATGTTAGTGAAATAAGCTCTTATAATAATTTAATGATCGAGTAAAAATGTAAATTATGATGACTATCAGAGTCATGATATCCTGCTTTGCCCATAATTTGTAAGCTTAAAAATGTTGTCAGTGTAATACAACACATGTAATACAACCTACTTAAGATTTATACAGTCGTGTTTTAATCACGTGTTTCCAATGTACCTACATGAAGATTTTTATTTAAAAGTATTCATATTACTGTTTCTCCAAGGTAAGTCTGGTTTCTTATCATGTAAGTGGCCTATACATCAGTTGGTTAGTGTCATATGGATAGCTAAAAAAAGTTGATAGTGAAAACCATTTACCTGTTCAAAGTATTATTCAGCCTTACATTTGCTTGCAGCACTATTCGTCACATCATCAAGAGGCTACAACCAAATCACTGACAAAGGGCACAAAGAATAGTCAATACATTATTAATTGATTGCACAAGTAACGGAATCAACTTTTATCAAAGTCTCCCCTTTTTAGATTTTCTTGACAGCGTTATGACAGCGTTAAAAAGGACAAAAGAAAAGACGGATGTGTTCGAGCCAAAATAACAGATATTGTGGAGCAAACGTACATATACATACCTACAGTGGGATACGAAATCATAAAGGTTTTTACAGCTATGATATTCGTTACCGCGTTGTTCGCGAAGAACCGACCACCGTTGGGGTAAACGTGTTCTTGAGTGGAGACCGCGACTTGGCAAACGTAGTGTGGGACGCCCTCCGGCTAGGTGGGATGACGATCTGCGAAAGACTGGCAGATGCTGGATGCGTCAAGCTGAAGACAGGGCGCTATGGCGCTCATTAGGGGAGGCCTATGTCCAGCAGTGGACTAATGTAGGCTGATGATGATGATGATGATGATGATTCGTTACCGAAAGGCACATTAAGAAGACTAAAAGAATAATAATAAGTTTAGTGAAAATAAAGAAATAAAAAATAAATCTGGTCTGATAAAATAAAGAGCTATTTCACAAAGTGTATATATTGTGCCGTGAGGTGCCGGCTTAGAATTTGCACTAACCCAACTCTTCCCGCGGGTGTCGTAAGAGGCGACTAAGGGATTTTAAGATTTGAAATAATTGTAAATACTAGTTGCAATTTATTGTTTCAATAAATAAAACATATTTAAAAAACCTTCAAATAGTACAAACATTTAACTTATAATTTTGTTTACAGTAAAATTCGTGACATCGCAAAAGGGTAACACATTGCTTAGCGTTGACAACTTTACGTTTTGTGTTCATAAAAAATATGGAGAAAAGCGAAGATGGAAATGTTCGACTCATAATAACAAGAATTGTCGGGCGAAGGTGCTTACAATTGAAAACCAAATCATCATGATTAATAATGATCATAATCACGATATTAGTTTAAGGGAAACCAATAAAGGCAAACAAAAGAATTTTTGAAATGTATACCGATTAAGGATCCATAAATTTAAAATTTAAACCGGAGATAGCAAGCTTTGTTATGTAAAATTAGCCTAAATTCTAATTAACTTGTAATGAAAGTACCTACATATTTTTCATTTGTAACGGTTTGTAGTGAAAACATTACCTACAAACTGAAAAATCTTCCTTAAATTACCTTTATCTATTGTTTACACTAAATATTATTCTCTTGTAAGTGACTGTCTTTTTTGAGAGTGAAATATCTTTAACCTAAATGTTATATTTATACAGGTGTCTAATAAAAATGTGTTTTGATAAATTGCTATCATCTAAGTGTGTTATCACAGTTATCGTTATAGTAGCCAGTTATCGCATTGAACTCATCATATTTAACATATTTAATTTATCTTTCAAATCCTCAATCTCTCTCTTTGCCTTTTTCTGAAACTCTCATCTTAAAAGTCCCTGCTTACACTACCTCTATCTAAAATAAATCTTTTACTGTAAATAAACATTTTTGAACCATTAAATAACATTATTTTTTTTATACACAGCAATTAATTTGTAAGAATTGTGAATCTAACGATATTACTCGTAGCTTAAGGCGTGTGTACGAAACGTGATGAAAATAAACAAAAATTATTATATTTAAATAAATAGTTTTTATTCTGATCAGTTCTATTGTTTTTCTTACTTGTTAAAGGAATAACCATCTTGTTCATTAAACGCTGCTAACTTAAAATTTTGATAAGCAGTTCTATATCACTGTCTGACGTATTCATTTATTTATTTAAGGCTTACCTACAGCTTAAATTTAGTACATTATAATATACTATGTATTCACAAATTAATTAAGACTTATCTAGAAACAAAGAACCTAATAAATGGCCTTCACGGCTGACTTCTATTAATAAAGAGTTATAAGAAGTCAAAATGAGAAGTAACACTGCTTCACAACTGTTTTGGATTAATAGCGTATTATGAATAAGGGAGATGACATCACAATCCGAACAAAATTTCCTATATGTATATTAATCTAAATTTTTGTTTTTAGTGAAATACGTAACCTCCCGACGACGTGGCAACACCTTGGTTAGCGTCGACGGGTATACATTCTGCAAACAATACTCGTGTAGTTCTAAAGTTAGATGGAAGTGTTCTACACACAATAATAGAGGTTGTCGGGCCATCGTACTTACAGTTGATGATGAAATCGTCAAAATCAATAATGCTCATAATCACTAAAAGCTAAAGTTATTAAAAAATAATAATGCTGCATTATATACAAATACAAAAGGCATTTATTTGCTAAAATACTTAAATTATTCTCGTTACTTGTGGTCCCCGCACTAGGTTCAGAACCTGTATCGCGGGAGGCCGGTTTACAGTGAAGATTTATTAATTAAATAAAGTGAACAAAGAATGAACAAAACTATTAATTAACTATTATTTAAAGTACATTTATAAAAAAAACTCAACTTTATGTAGTGGGAATGGTTATGAAACAAAAAAAGAAATATATCTTCTGTATTTTTCGTAAAAACACTGACTAGCGTTTTATACACCTACATTCCTAATTTATTAATCAATATGGATGAACATTATGATTTGATCCAATTTATTTGTATGAAACTTACCATATTTTCTATGCTACTCATAAAAAATATCTTTCTATCTATATAGGTTAATTTTTTATGTCATTCAGTTATCTAGTACCTTCCCATAATACAAGCTCTGCTTATCTTGGGGCTAGATGGTGTTGTGAGAATCGTCCAGCATTATTTATTAATTATGGTGGTATATAAATATTTTTCAGCAAGATATATTTTATCTCGCCGAGGCACAACTCTGCTTGCTGTGAATGGCTACACATTTTGTTTCAAGAAGGCTGTTGGTCTCAAAACCCGTTGGGTGTGCTCCACTCATAACCGAAGGGGCTGTCGCGCGGCCGCGCAAACTATTGATAACCAGATTGTGAGAATTAGTAACCAGCATAATCATAGCCCATCATACACCTAAATAATATATAACAATGAATTTATGCAATATATGTACGTCATACATTTAAACTTGTAAAAAAAATTGAGACGAGGATATTAGGCGACACCTAAATACACTTTCAAGAGTATTACACGAATTGTGTTTTTCTGAAATGTTTTAAAATTATAAGTAGTAGTTTAAACTGCTGCCCCAGTTACGCACAGGTCCCTGTGCGAAGCTGTAGCAGCAGTTTAAAAAAAATAAATGAAAGGTCATGAAATACCGTTGCTAAGCAATGACGGGATTAAATTCTACGTTCAAGTTACAAATGAAAAATGAAGATACAGAAATGTACTACAAGAGAAGTGGTTTTGATTTATACAAGTACTTATATTTAAATCGCCGAGCTATTAGAGATAAATAATAAAATGTAATTGAAATTTAAAAACAGCGCTGTTTGCATAATATTATTATTGTTTAACAACAAAATAGCGAATTTACACTATTTGTTTAATTTCATAGTTCTTAAATTGTGAGTCTCACTAAAAATATATGTAAAATAATTAACAAAAAAAATAACAATAGAAACAATAATGTTTGTTATTATGCAGTTAATGTTTAATTGTGTTCTAGTGAAATATGTCACATCTCAAAGAGGGAAGACCTTGTTAAGCGTTGACGGGTTTACATTTTGCGTCCAACATAAAAATGGAATCAAGAAGAGATGGATCTGTTCGACTCACAATCATAGGATGTGCAGAGCCAAAGTACATACAGTGGGGGATGTGATCACAATGTTGCAAAACGTACATAACCATGACATTTCATTTTTTCATTATTCTAAGATGGCAGAAAGTATGATTTAAATTCTCAAACTATTATTTGTTTTACTGTGATTTTTTTAAATAGAAATTTAAAAAGGTGAAGGTTGTATGTATACCTGGTATACCTATGTATTTTTATAAAAAGTGTTGACGATGTCCTCAACAAAAAAAACAAAAAGTGTATTTTTTTCCCCAGTTCATGCCTTATTAATGTCTGATAATGTTTACGATAAGCTTGACCGAGCACCCCGTTAAAATGGATACCTACCAGGAAAGGCCTATGTCCAGTACCAGGCTGAAAATTTGATGAGTGAATGAACGAGTGCTTTCGAGCTTACGTATGTATTTAGCAATCTAGTTTTTGAGCTTCTATCTAGGTTTGGTCGAACTTGTCAGGATCCTTACGCTCTTCTAATCCTCCCAAAGATCTTGTGTTGTACTCGCAAATTTACGCTTACTCCTGAGTAGTAAGTTTTATCCCTTGAGTAATCCCAAAGCCTTGCTTTTTGTCAATAATTCCGGATTGGATATATTTTAACCACAGAAAAAGGATTAATATGGTTATTTCAACTGATACATGTTTTTTTGTTGTAGCACGTTACACCATGTCTCGGCAAGGTAAAATCCAGCTTTACATAGAAGGGCATACATTTTGCGTCAAAAGGAAGTGTGGATCTAAAACGACCTGGGTCTGCTCCTCTCACTGCTTCCGGGGATGTCGCGCAAGAGCAATCACTGTCGATAGTACACTTGTTGGAACATTTAACAATCATGTCCATTTATGAACATAATACGGTCGTTTGAAAGATAAACACAAATTCCTAAAAATCTAAGCTTACTTTATAATTGATCTCAAACATATTTTTTTTATAAACTGTTTTCTTTTAGTACAATAGGGTTAGGTTAGTTCATCAATAAAAAGTATGTATTGAATAAATAAATATATAAGCATCACTATCACTACATAGTATAAAACAAAGTCGCTTTTTCTGTCCCTATATCCCTATGTCTCTTTGAATGCTTTAATCTTTAAAACTACGCAACTGATTTTGATGCGGTTTTTTTCAAGAGGAATGTTTATACGTATAATAAAACCGTGCAAAGCCGGGGCGGGTCGCTAGTATTCTATAAAATAATAATACACTCTGGATCCCGTTTTTGTTATTGTTTATTTTTTCTTATTTTAGCATGTTTTACAATATCTCGATACGGGAAGGCCCAGCTTTGCGTGGAGGGGTACACGTTTTGCATGAAGAGGAACAGTGGAGCAAAGACTACATGGGTCTGTTCATCTCACAACAACAAAGGATGCCGAGCTATGGTGTGCACCGTCGACGGTGTAGTTATCAAAATAAATAATAACCACGTCCACGGTTTGTCAAGATACCGTTTATGATTAACAAAATGTCCCCCTTGGCTTCGTGAAAACAGATGAAAAGTAGCCTATGTTGTTAATACAGAACTGTAATTTTAAATACATTACATAAGATAAGTTATAGCTACTACTTTGTTAAAACCTACTTTTGCAATATAAAAGTTATTACTATTATAATAAAGAACTACGTCTATTCAAAATTTCAGCCCGATCCATTCAGTAAATTTGGCGTAAGAGGTAACGAACATAATTTCCAATCTTTTTAATATCCAAGCTTTTAATTTAATTGGTATGTAAATAAATCTTTATTAACAACGAAAATTACAAGCAAGGAAAAGAAAAATTACAACTAGTATTTACAATTGAAACCATTGAGCTAACTGCAGACGGTTGCAAACAGTCAAAAGTCAATTGATCCATGTCAATACCAGTCGGAAGCGTCCCCAAGACACTGGCTGCAACTTTCCAAGCTTTTGCAATTTTTAATGATGTTTTTTATGACGCAATTTATTTTAGATTGTTCACGACTGATTTTCTTCTGTTTTAGGATTTAATACATATCTTTAGAATAAGTAACTGTTTGTTTGATATTTTTATTTTTTAGATCAAACCTGAACACATAATAATCATATTTTACTTTTAATTTCGTCGAATAATCGTTATTGTATTATAACAGGCAGATACTCAAATTTTATAACATACAAAAAAATTGGCATAATTAGCTTTCTTTCATATTCACAGACAGTTAAAACCAAAATAATATTATTCTGACACCCTGTTTTATGTTTTATTTATTCTTTAACCCATGTCCAACGTGCGGAATACCGTAGTTAAAGGGATAACGAAAAAATACTTAAATGAGGTTGGTTTTTTTCTTTTCTTTAATTTCAATGCAATGTAACACAACAACAAAAAGGGGCAGAAATGTACTAGCTGTTGACTTGCTATAGATGATTTACGTTTTGCCTCTCGCCCGGAACTGATTCAATTGACCAGATGGAGATGTTCTACTCACAGCAGCAAAGGATATTATACAGCTAATAAAGTGCATACTGTCGGCGGTCAAAATAGTCAAGTTGTAAATTGACATAACCATGAACCGAAGTCTCATAAGTATCTAAACGTGAAATAAAAACAAAATAATGAAATTAAACAAGAAGAATCTAATCTGAATAAAAACATTGAGAACAAATTGTATAGTTTTGACACCACCTCCTCTATTTTTCATTACTAGATTCTAACCATTTTCGATCCATTGTTGACTTGCCTACTCGTAACAATACCTGAGGCATAATTTATACTCTTCACTACATAGTATAAAACAAAGTCGCTTTCTCTGTTCCTATGTCCCTATGTATGCTTAAATCTTTAAAACTACGCTACGGATTTTGATGCGGTGTGATTTTTTTAACAGATAGAGTTCCAAGAGTAAGGTTTATACGTGTACCGTATACAACCGTGCGAAGCCGGGGCGGTTCGCTAGTCTCATATAAAATGGCCTTTATATCTACGGAGATTGGTGTAATTTGAAGCATATTTGGAATAAAGCTATTTATTTGAACTTAACCACAAAACTGATACTGTATATTTCGGAACTGAACTGTAGCTACAGTCATACGATTCGAGGGAAGAAGATGCTATGCATCAATTAGTATACGTTCTGCGTGTATTCTACTGTTGGTAGTAAGGTGCGTTGGCGCTGCATGTATCACCGGAGACGGAAGTGCCCGGGCTTCGCGTGGACTGATAATGATAAGTTGTTCAGGATGAGTGACAACCATAATCATGATTGATCCAAGAGGTCAATCAGGTTCCGTTTTGGTTTACTCTTTTTTTACTCTTTGGCATTTATTTCTGATATCCGAACGCAAGAGGCATTTAGGTGACCTTCCATTAAATGGATGGTCACCTAAATGCCTCAGCATCAGCAAAACAGCTAAATTTTAGCTGTTGATTGCAGATAGGTTTACTGTTCAAGTATCTATACTAAATAATATTTACTTTTTTGTGTTTGTAGGAACAAGTAATTAATCTAAGTAAATCTCATCATAATTTTTATGATATCTATAACTCTACTGTAAGTAGGTTATATTGGGTGATCTCACTAAACGAACAAAAAAGGTATTCGCATAGTGTTTAAATTTAAAATTTTGAAACTTTCGCTATTTGTAAACATCATAACAAAAGATTCGCGATAGATAACTACTGTTTACTAACTCTTTCTAGTCAATAAATAACTTTATTTCTAGTCTTTAAATTAACTTTCTTCCTAGTCACAAATTAATTTTGTTTCTAGTCAGTAAATTAAATTTATTTGTAGTTAATAATTAACTTTATTTATAGCCAATGAAAATATATAATGTTATTTATATTAAAATTGTATTTATAGAATAAAACTAAATATAATATAAGTACTTACTTATACTAAGTCTATTGATTATAAATTAGGGAATAAAAGATTTTATCTATTTTCTTCAATCAATAATTTATTTATTTGCAAAAATGTGGTTGCATTAATACTTAAATACAATATTCACACATGTCCTAATTGTTATGGGATACAAATATAATATATTTCTAAGTATGTATATTAATTAAGGACATTCAAGTTACTAAACAAAGATTCTACTAATATTACGTCTTAGTCAATATTAAGTTACCTTATAATAAGTGAATGTAACAAAGTAAAATTGACAGTTTATAAATACATGATTATTTAGTAAGTCTACTCAACAAGAAATATCAGAATTGTAGGAGAATATCTTCAATACCAGAAAGTCATTTATACGCGTTGACATCACACAAATAATTATAAAATGTGCGAAATTTTGGATGGATAGATGGAAGTTTGTTACCTCTTAATGCCAAAACTATTGACCGGATCGGACTGTCTACGTTTGTTTAAAATTTCAGTCCAATCCTGAAATGACCTGTTGAAATAACCTTTTGAAATGACCATTATGAATGTGTAGACGTCGCGACGCCTACACATTCATCGACGCGTCGATCAATTTAATCGAGAATGTTCATTGGCTCGCATTTAGCCAATGGTAGAGCTACTTCCCATCGCATATTCGATTGGCTGGTTTGTACTTTCGTGATAATGCAGGAAGATGAATCTTTGCGAGAAATTTACAATAATTATATTTTTTTCATATTTTCGAATTGGAGATGGATAAAATAGTTTGGAAATTTTATCTCATCTTATCATTGGTCAATAACTTTATTTTTATATTACAGATCATGTTTAATATTATAAAGAGCTTAAGAAACTAAACTTTATTAAATAAATATTCGTACAACTTGACATATTAATTCGTAAATAAAAGGTATCCTGATACAATCATAACTAGATTTTTTAATTCAGTACTTTATTAAAAAAAATATTTTCAAACCAAAATGGGAGTCTTTTAATGAATAAATTCCTTTAAACCGAATATAAAGAATAGTTAATATTTTTTTTTTACATATTATAAGTACCTAAGTTTATTGAATTTATTAACATGCAATATGTTTTTGTTGCTAGATTCTGAACAGCTGAACATGTGTCAAATTTTACTGAACAAGCAACCAGAAACGACACCTGCCGAAATGTCTCTGGATTCCGCTTTAAATGAAAACCAAGTACCAGCGGAACAAAGCCCAATGTTAAAAGAACGGACTGCTTGTAAAATGCCTTTCGTCTCCATTGTAAATGTAAACCAAATGTCGGTGGAGCAAAATACAGTTGAACCAAATCCAATTGTATATAACTCTGATGTAGAAGTACCTACATCTGTTCCAGTTGTAGGGTTTCCGTGCGGAATAATGACACTTGTCTACACTAATATTGCTCAAGCGGGCCAGGCAATAGATCCCGCTATGTCACCGTCTACAGAACAAACCTTGATGGTTGTCAATAATGAAGCTATACAGCAATACGCTTCGCCACTGATGTTAAATGAAGGTAAATTTGTTCGCCATTGTTTTGTGTACATTTAGGTGATATTTTATGATTGACATGTTTTCTCTTATCAGATCAGGAAATTCCCAGTCCTAAGCCACTTATTATAGACGAAGGAAGCCAAGAAGCCCAGCTTGATTTTAACCAAAACGTCGAGGTATCGCTCATAACTGATGAAATTTTAACCCCTGAACTGATGAAATTCCGATCTGGGGTATATGAAGGCGATGCGATTCCGCCAGTGTTCTCTGATTTTAGTAAAAGTGTAGCTACTGAAGATAATGAGCCGCAAATATCCGTGTCTACCGACATGTCAATATTTCCTGAACCAAATTCCGAAGAACAGATACTCACTGAGAATGAAACCACGAACAATCCCTACCAATTAATTGAGAGTAATGGTAACAGATTTGGTGTGGATAATCTGGAGCATCCACCAGCTATCAAGAACAAACTGATGTCTGCTGCACAGCCGCTATATTCAGGAATTACTGGTTTTGCAGGAGGTCGTGTCGTAGGTCTGTATCCGGCGTGAAATTTGATAAATCTTACAAAATATCGATTAAACTTCTATATTCAATTACAGATGCCAATTTGCTGGTTACACTGCGTAACACAAGACTGATACTTATCTACAAAGGTTACCACTTTAGACGCTATTACTGCCAAGGTTTGAAGATAAAATGGCAGTGCGTTAACCAGAAATGCAGTGCCTATTTGTATTCATATGAAAACAAATTAACTATGATTCATTCAGTTCATAATCACTTGGGAATAATAAGGAAGAAATATACTCCAGAAATACCTACTGAAGCTGTCCACTCATTTGTAAAAGCTACCATGACTGACCCTGTATTGGCAATAGACCAGAACGTTGATCTAAGCGTTCTTGTGGCGTCCAATACTGAGACAACAACTGCCACACAAACATCGCCTCCATATAATGAAAATGTTACTCCCTCACGGCACTCTCACGTTATATTCCCAGGAAACACTGTAATACCTCATGATCCCAGTCTTGAAGTAACTGTCAAATACTCATCTGATTTTCCAAAAAAAGAGAATACTGTTTTAACTGGGTCTGAAAATACTGTTACAAGTCTGCCAGACCCCTTAGACTACTGTGTCACAAGCTATGATCCGACCTCTCCACGCAACTGTGCTACTTCCAGCAACTCCCATCGAGTAACAGTCACCAATAATAAATATAATATGTCTGTCCCTAAAGAGGTTCAAGCTAAAGTCACACTGACATCAATATCCTCAGTATCTGAACCCCAAGTTTATTATGATGGAAAACTATCACAACCAGCAAAAGATAAAAGAAAGCATTCTATTAAGATTATACCAATAACTTCTTGCACCATATCATCTACTAATACAGTTTCTAATAATGATCCACCTGCAAATGTAATTTTAAATTCATCTACGTCAACAGCTTCTTCAAATAATGTTGATAGCGTTGTGGTTCCTAAAGTTTCATCTCACGCTATTAATATGGATAATCCGGAAAATAGTACTCCTAATTTGCGCCTTAGGACTTTATCTGGTTATAATCCAAGGGATTTTGCATTTATCCCAAGGGCTCGAGGATCAGCTCTCAATTCAAGAACAAATAATTTACAATCTGCAGGTATATCACGAAGAAATATATCGTTGGTCAGATTCAAAGCTCCATCGAAAGTTTTAAAAAACTATGATCGGAGCTCTAGATAAATAACGTCTGACAGAAATCAATTCATATAAGAAACTCCGCTCCAATCGATACACTCAAATAACGTACCAGGGCAGCATAATTAATGGATTAACCACATAAACAGAAATATTCTAAATATTCTATAATCTTAGAAATGAAACTTTTCGTTGTAACTAAATACATGAATAATAAACTTATGAAAATTCATATCATGTACCTAAGTAAAACTTTGTAGTAGGTACCTATTTAATTAGTTTAATAAACATTTGTTGAAGTTTATAAGTGATTGACCTTAGATATCTAATCATTTATTGACTGTTGACAGGACATGTTAGTTTCTCTTACGATTTTCGACATCGTAGTTAGATCTTAAAATTAATCATCTAAAAAAACTAAAGAAAATGATTTAGGGTGAATTTTCTAAAAAAAAAAACAATTTACATACTACCAGAATTTTACCTACATGTATGTACCTATTTACTTTTTTCAACTCCGTGCCTATTTACTAACGATAAAGAGAGCTCAACCTTGTAACGTATATTTTGAGTAGTCAGTCATGTAGTATAATAAAAAAAATTATATGATCCGGATTGTATCATTTTTTGCATACCTATACATAGTTGAAAATTGGGATCCCAAAGAGAGTTTTTTTGATCTCATAAGAACGTTTTGATAGATTGTTTTTGTTTTTTTCTGAAAGATCTTATTAAGTTGTATGTATTAACGAAGTTATCACTGTTTCTAAAACTGTAGATATTAATTGTTTTTTTTTTAATCTAGTCAGGTTAATCATGTATGAAAAATATGTACTTAGTGGATGTTTCTATTGAATTTTTTTTCTTAATAGTAATAATTTAATCTCATAATATTCTTGCCTTAGTCAAACAAGTTTGATATTAAAATTCAACCTCCAAAAAACGTCACGTCGGGGGTTTTAAACGACTTAGTCTAAATAATATATAATCATTAAATTATAAATATGCCTAGTTATAATTATCTACTCAATTATAAATTAATCCATCAATCATACGGTTTACCTTTACATAGATTTATTAAAAAAATATATCTTAAATACTTAGGTACATAGCATTTCAATGTTTAAAAGTCATAATATTTCGTGTATTGGCGTTTCATTTATCTAAAGAATATTGAATAAAATATTTACTAGATGACATACTAATTAATTTTAATTGTTTTAATTATGTTTAGTTGCAATGATGTTAAAACATGTGATAAATGCTTAAAATTAGTATATCTTAACATTGCTTTATACATATAATGCATTATATAATTATTTTGTTATGATTTCATTATAAGAAATAAATTTATTTAAATAACATATTACATTATAACTAGAGTAAGATTAAAATGAATATCTTAAAAATGTTAATCTTAGGTAAACTATATTCAACCCAATATAAAGGCTCATTTACATGATACCATTTTCTTGTATATTCAAGAGCAATAATTGAATGCAATTAATTGAAAGCAATAATTTTGTTTATATTATTATACAATTAATTGTTTAGACCATGCAAGTCATTTATTGCTTCAATATTATTGTATGCAACAGGCAAGAAACTTGCATCATGTAAATGGGCCTTAAGTCTGGCTGTACTAGATTTAAATATTGTTAAAAAATCTAATAAAAAAGAGCAAGTCAATCGACTTACTGCATTTTACTATTTTCTACAAAATATACGCTTTCTTATCTTGATTTGTTCAGTAATTTGTCAATCTTAGGATAAAACATGTCCTTGCATAATTACATTGTCACTCACATATTCTTACCTTTATAATACTACATACATATTATTTCTCACAGAAATCACAACTGTAAAATATTGTTGGTCAACCCGTGGCACCAGACTCATAAAATATGGCAACTATACGTACTGCAAGAAATCTATTGCTGGATCCAAAATAAGATGGGTCTGTTCTACGCACCATTGTAAAGGATGTCGAGCTTTTATTTACACTTTCGAAGACGTAACCGTTAGAGAAAACCACGATCATAATCACTTTCCTACAAAGTATATGATGAGTAGGTAATGTTATGATAATAAAACCTTTTAATGTAAGCGAGTGTTTGTACTTTCTTTGTCCTTCCTTTACGCCATAACTTAGCAAACAAGCAATACTTATGGTTAACATTGATAAACATATTGTTTTTATTTTAGTAAAATATTGTTTATGTATTTAAGTATAATATTGCACATAATACAATAGGTACAATAGATGTTTTTCACATGTACCTAATGGAGAAATACTTTCCGACGGGCTTCATAAGAAATCCATTCATTTAACTGAAATAATGTAATTGTGTCGTTTATATTTTTTTCGTCCTCAGACTCAGACACATTCATCTTATCAGAACGATCAGATGAACCTTACTGGAAACTGGTTTTTAGAACACATAATCTTATTATTTAAGCTAGGACGAGATCTCGGGGATTCCGCACGCTCCTGCCTCCTTATTGTTATCCTAATGATGCAAATTATATTTCACAGCTTCATTCGACGCGATTTATTCTTTCACATATTGTAGCTAAGTCCTAGACATTGGCTTCGAACACATTTTTAAAGACAAGGATAGGTTAAACTCATACACCGATATCGCAACATTGGGTACTTTTCCTCACAGATTATTCATTTTCAGAAATTTCTTTTGTAACTGCATCGCGTGGCGGTAGAACGTCAAAACTGCTAAAAATTGGACCCTATTCTTATTGTAAGCAATATACGACTGGTTTAAGAACGAGATGGATTTGTTCCACCCAGCACTCCAAAGGCTGCCTTGCTTTCGTCCACACGTATGAAGAAGAAATTATCAAAGCAAATTGTAATCATAATCATTTACCATCTAAATAACTATCGAGGAATTGTAAAATACTTTGTAAGCACCTCACAAAGGGCGCATCATGTAATAAATTTTGATCTCTACGCAGTATACTTTTTATAACCATCCTATAAATAATGAACAAAACTATGCGATAGGTATAATTTAAATTTATTATTTAATAAAAAATCATGTCGACAGTTTGTATAAGGGAAGTGTTTTAGAGGCTTGATGTAGCATTTCTTCTGTACATAGCTTTAGATTTTTTTTACAAAAATAACAAGTAGTGTTCTGATTTTATTATTATAAGACACAACCGCTAATAAAGACTCATTCATTCTACACGTTTTATCCTACGCTTATAAATCAAAACACCCATCACTCAAAAATAATTCTCAATTGTATTTGAAATTAGTTCAAAATGAATAACACTAACTTAGGTTAGTGCTAAATAAGGCAGTATTCTTTTAATAGGTTAAATGTCAAAATCAAGTTAATTTCTTTAACGTACTTATTATTAACTAGTGACCCGCCCCGGCTTCGCACGGTTTTATTAAACGTGTAAACCTTCCTCTTGAATCTATATAAAAAAAACCGCATCAAAATCCGTTGCGAAATTTTAAAGATTTAAGCATTCAAAGGGACACACACCACAATAGCGTGTTAAAAAAATCCATTATGAACTGGTATTGATTCATAATGTTTTTTCACAGATATTACTTTCTACCTATCGAACAAAGGGACGACGATGGTGAATTGTGGAGCATATAACTTTTGCAAGCAGTACACAAAGAAGGAAAGGACCAGGTGGTTTTGTTCTACGGACAGTAGATATGGCTGCCGTGCCTTCGTCCTCACATACGGTAGCAGGGTTCTCAATAGTAATCTTGAGCATAACCATCCACCATCAAAAAGAGAAACTTTGAAAATGCCTTTGACAGGGCATCCTAACCAATTTGCTAATTAAACTAGACTTAAATCACAATATTTCATCTTTTTGGTCTCAACGGTAGCCTGGTTTACAGCTGAATATGAGATGACTATTCGTCTTTGTATAACTAGCAATAATAAAAATAATCTTAAGTTAATGTTATAGTGTTTTATATATGCATGTATTTGTGATCAATAAATTTACTTTCATTTATTTACCTACACTTGTATGATCCTCGAAGTAAAAAACTTTAAGTACATAAAATTTAAGATTATTTGAAAACTCGACTAAGGAAAAAATATAAGCACATAATTTAGTTTAGGTCTCGGAAACCCTTTGCCCTATTGAAATTTGATTCGTAGTTTACTTTCAAAAAGCTATTTTTTTAACTTATTGGGTAGTTTTCTTGAAATAAACAGTAATTTGAGTTTTGCCTTTCCAAAAAAGTACGCTCCTGGGATCGTGAAATCCTATTCCAGTGCTGTTTGTACAAATGCCAGCAACTGAATGACTTTTTCATCTCTAATGTTGTTTTTAAGTTCAAAACAAAAAGTAACAATCTTTCTGTCATCATCATAAAAGATCTTTCAGTATGGTAAATCAATTCGGATTAACAAGTTTCAGTTTTTTTAGAGCCTTTCTTCACTGTATCTACTCGAGGTAAACCAATCCTTATCATGGCCGGATTAAAGTTTAGAGTAGATTGGTCCAGAGGAAACAGAACTAGATGGAAATGTGCGACACACGCACACAACGGTTGTCGGGCTGCTCTTAGAACGTTCATGGATGGGGAACAGCAGATCGTTTTGAAATGTTACAATGTTCATAACCATTAAAAATAACATAGAAACAAAATAAAGTTATCCAATAATACAGAAGGAATAAGGAAAGTTGCAAATAACTAAGCTGCAACACTTTAAGAACAATAATTATATTAAATGAATGAGATATTATAAGAAAAGTATGAAGTGGATGGGTTAAGCTCTGCATTTTATCACTCGAAGCAATTTACGGAGATGAGAATTTAAAATAGAGAAATTCCGGATAGCTAATTTCATAAATCTTGTGAAACCAAAAAAGAATAAATAAATGTATTTTTGTATGTTCGGCAACATTTTTTATAAATTTAGTTTAGTACCTAC
The DNA here is from genome assembly GCA_944547425.1 of Eupithecia centaureata. NCBI lineage: Eukaryota > Metazoa > Arthropoda > Insecta > Lepidoptera > Geometridae > Eupithecia > Eupithecia centaureata. Next base: position 13,207,368 of record OX155680.1, read on the forward strand.
CAACGCATTACGATAACGATTGTTAATTTATTTCATAGAAAACGGTGGCAATATATACAAAAATCAAACATGAAAGCAACAGTTGTTTTCTTTGAAACAAGTTTCTAAATACAACTTATTGTTCATATATTTTTAAACATTAATTATTAAGCCTTTGTATAAATGCCCATTTTTATGTGAATCATATTTTTATTAAAGGTATCCAATTTGTCCGCTCGAAGCGGGGATCCCTGAACATAATGGTTTCCGGCTTCCAATACTGCAAACAGTACCAATCCGGCCCGAAGACACGTTGGCAGTGCACACACGTAAGTCGGGGTTGCCGTGCTTACCTTTTCACAATTCTAGTCGCCGAAAATGTTTTACAAGCCATAGTTCATAATCCTAACCATAACCATTGTAAAGCTAAGTAAACAAAATGAGAATATTATGTTCTGAATATTATGACTCGATTTTTTTTACATATTTTTAGATTAGACGCTTTTAATTTTGACCGAGAAAAAACTCATAACATTTAAATCAGGGTAATCTTACGAATATTAAACTGGCGAAATTTTAATCCGATATGCCACTGTGACAGTGTTTGGTCGAAGCCTATGCTAAAAGTAGGTACTTACTGGATCGAACTGATAAACACGCGGAGGATCTAGAATAACATAGGTATAGATAAAAAAACAGAAAAATCGCATGCGAAGCCGAATCAGAAGCTACGAGTAGGTTTATATTACTATATATACTATCTATATTAGGTCCCTTTTTATTTTTAGTATACGTAAATGATCTCTCCTTTTTAGCAAAAGATCTTTGTGATATAGTTTTATTTGCTGATGATACTTCACTAATTTTTAAAGTTGACAGAAATAAATATAATTTTGACGATGTAAATAATTCGTTGTCAAAGATACTAAATTGATTTACCGCCAATAACCTCTTACTTAATGCTAAAAAACCAAATGTATAAAATTCATGTTACCAAATGTTAGAGAACTCCCAACTCAAATCATGTTAAATAATGAGATTGTTCACTTCGTAGACTCTACTGTATTCTTGGGGTTGCATATTGATTCAACTCTTCAATGGCAACCGCAAATTGATGCCCTCGCGGGTAGGCTTAGTTCAGCAGCCTATGCAGTGAGAACAATTAGACATCTCACTGATCAGGACACAGCTAGGTTAGTTTATTATAGTTACTTCCATAGTGTTATGTCTTATGGTATTTTGCTGTGGGGACAGGCAGCTGATATTCAAACTATCTTTGTTCTTCAAAAAAGGGCGGTGCGTGCAATTTATAAATTAAAGCCACGTGACTTCTTGAGGGAATTATTTAAAGAAATAAATATTTTAAATGTAATTTCGCAATATATTTATGAAAATTTAATGTACACACACAAAAACAAGAGTAACTTTTTGAAAAATTGTGATGTTCACAATAGAAATACACGAAACAAGAACAAATTACACATTCCTTCATTTAGATTACGAAAACTGGGGAAATCATTTATGGGTAATTGTGTGCGCTTCTATAATAAGCTTCCATCTGAAGCAACTGTACTTTCTTTTCGTAGATTTAAACAGTACATAAAACTAAATCTTATCAAGAAGGCATATTACTCCATAAATGATTACATCAATGACATTAGTGCTTGGCCAGATGTCGCTCAGTTCCACATCGACAATAGTATGTAATTAATTATAAGGCAAACATGTATTAGACACATAGGTTATACACATGCTAGTGGTTTCTATTTCGCCTCTTCCACTAGTGGACAAAAAACTGAGGCGAACTGAACATCAATTGTCACTTTATTTCTTATATTGTTTTGATGACTGTGTACCTATAGTATTAAATTTGACTTGTCTAAGTGCTTATTTTGTAAGCCTAAAGAAATAAAGATATTGATTTCTGATTTCTATAAATATAAGTGATTTAGTGTTAACCATGAAAGTTGTGATTTTGAGGCTTCGTACTGGACACATTCCATCGAAGAAATTCGCATTCCTTATGGGAAAAGTTCCTTCTCCTAACTGCGATTTGTGCGGTGTTCTGGAGGACGTATTGCATGTTCTCATAGAGTGTGTCCAGAATGACACTTTCCGTACAAATAATTGTAAATATTTTTTAAAAGAATTCGCTGACATATAACCCTGTCAAACCCAGAAACGGAAGAAGTTAAAAATCTAGTGAAATTGTACAACATTAAGTTCAGCTCCGATCAGACTGATCGGAGCTGACTTTAATGTTTTTACTTATTTTGACAGGCATTTGTTTCTCTTTAGTTTTGTATAATTTTATGGTGTTTTGTCTAAACAAGCGACATAATCACAGAGTGATTAAGCTCTTTAAATAAAGATTAAAAAAAACAGGTAAGTATTTTATAAACTTGTATTTCTTTGTAGATTGTATAATTTTCTTCACATTTGTTGATCTCACTCGTCGTCATGATACGATTTATTGGGGTAGGACCCTACCTTATCTGAATTAGAAAAATCATCATAAATCTAGGATTAAATTAAATCAATAAATAAATGGATAATCCACACCGCGTTATCTATTAATTAGTTCACCTATTTAAGTTTTGTCTCACCAGTCAATCACAAATCCTTTTACTCCTTAGATAAAAAAGTAAAGAAAACAAAAGTTAGTGAAGTTCTTAATAAAACACATAGAAATAAAGTAATTTAACACTTATTTGTTAAGTAGATTTAGTAAGATTTATTGTCGTGTCACAAGGGTTGTCTGTCGACATCGTCAACCATACTCCGAATGACAACCATTTACCGATAAAAATGTTTTTTTTCGGTCAATGGTTGTGTCACTTCTAACGGAGGAATCAGTGTATTCCTATGTTTTGTCATTTTCGAATATTATTATGGATCAGTTAAGCTAAGTACTTACTTCTATTTTGATTTGTATCGAGCCAACTTTATTAAATTTGGACTTTTATAATCTTGACGCAATTTCAGGTTTTTCTTTCGGTCGTTCAAAGCGTGGAAATCTCGTTATAAATGTGGCTGGGTACACGTTCAGTAAACAAAGAAAATGTGGATCTAAGGTCCGATGGCAATGCTCGACACACACCTACAAAGGCTGCATTGCTTTCATATACACAGTAGAAGACGAGGAAACTCTGCAGATACTTAATAGACGAAACTTAATACATAATCATAAACCGGTTTGATAACATTAAACTTATTCAACTAATTTATTGTTGTAAATGTATGTACGTAAAGTGCCTTTAAATAAATTTCGATTGAAGTGCGGTCACAAGCTTTTGGTATTTCTATTAGTGTACAGTACCATTCACATTCTAAAATATACGCCAACAATAATGTTCAAGAACTTCAAGCAATCTTAAACTAAGTGCAAAAACTTAACCATAGCTGACATTGAGATTCGAACCACGGCTTACCGCACCGCAGTCGACCGTTTTTTTCGATTCTGCTACCCGGTATAATATGTATTTCTTTGAATTTATCACATATGATTACTTCAGTCGGGAGTTCTAATGTTATAACTTGCGGTTTTGAATGTGAACCGGACTTTTGACACTTTCTTTTTTGCATTATTAAGGTTAAGACTTTATTTTAATCAAATAGTTAGAAAGAACAGTACCTACCTCTATTAGAATATAAGACATAATGAAAAGTTTGGATGGATGGATATATTTTTGTAAGTTCTTCACGCCTAAATGATTGATCAGATCAGATTGAAAGTTTGTGTATTTTTAAGGAACACCCCTGAATACCCCTTGAATAACACTGGTCATCCCATAATCAGTTCAATCAGCGAATCCGCGGGCAGAAATAAGCAAGTCTACGAGATAATTTTATATTGATATTTACTATCCCAATTTTTTTAGGGATTTGTTTTTCTTCGTCGCTTCAAGGGCGGCCGATCATCAATGTTGATGGATATCGTTTCCGGAAACTAAAAACCGCCGGTCATAAGATCTACTGGGTTTGTTCCTCACGACACCAACAGAACGGCTGCCGCGCGATACTACACACCTTAAAGGACATGACAGTTATCAAATGTCATAATATTCATAATCACAAGTTTTAAAACAGTTTTTTTTTATTTTTGAATCATTATTTTACATTTTTTTTTACAAAATAATCTTAACCTAATCCTTAGGCATAACGCGATTCCATATTATAAATTAATTCAAATTTAATTAAAGCTTGTTTAGTAATTTGATTAGAAGGCCAAGCTTGATACTAACTAGCTAGGTAAATTTGTAACATTAACCAACAAGATATTTATTAATGATCTGATCCTTTTAAATTAATGATCAGAAAATTGGCTGGAGGATAACTCACTTTTTTAATAACTTTAAAAAAATATTAAATTATTATTCATCTATTGAAATGAATATAAAGAAACTCAAAGAGTATTTTTCAGTATTATCATAAATTATCTGATGTTGCAGGCGTCCATAGGCTGCGGTAACCGTTTTCCATCAGGCGGGCCGCATGCTTATGTGCCACCTTGGTGGTAAAAAAAAAACCTACTGATATCTTTTTCACAACGTAATGATAATAGTTTACACAATTCGTTGTTCCAGAACATACATTCTGCACGTCTAAATTTCAAATATTTATTGGGTTTGTTCTTCTAATAAGGGTTGTCATTCTATGATACACGATAAATACCGATAGTGCAATTTGTGAAATTTCATAACAATTGGTTTTGATCATTTTACAGTACTCTAAGTACCTACCAAACACGGGTGAACGCATATTCCCGTTGAAAAATAGTCGGTATAAGAATATACGCAATTAGCCATTGTTTAAGTGTGAAATATCAATATCAATATTCTGTACTTGTACGACTTCCAAAAAAATTTTAACCAAAAAAGAATCGCAAGAAAAATTATTATGTGATAAGTATAAAGTCATATACCTACTTATCAGATAATAAAGGAAAAGAAATCAATACATTAACATTATTTCATTATCCTTACAAAAAAAACTCTAAGATATTGAAAATCATAAAATATCTTATCTTACTGTGTGAATGTTTGTTTATAAGGTAATCTTAGTAAATACTTAAGTTATTTAAATGAAATTTGGTATGTAGATAGTTAAGGACCTAGAATAGGACATAAGCTATTATTAAAATGGGGCAATTTTAACCTCTTAGGGGTTAAATAGGGTGGTAAAGTTTGTATGTAAAATAATTTTTCTTCCTTCGATTCACTCAAAACTCGATATAAATAAACTATGGACTGAATAATTAAACACGTATTTTTTTTTACACAAATATCTCTAGGGGTGTGCATAAAATTTCTGAAATTTGTACGACAAAGAAACTCTGGTTAGTGGGCGAAGCCGCGAGGCGCATCTAGTAATAAAATTAATGTGGTAAATTTATTGGTAGTTATTTTAAATATTGGGGTAAGCGGTAAAAATCAGCTTAATTAATATTTGAGCAGCTTAATAAATTTTGGTCGGATGTAAAATAAAAACGACCAGCAATACTTGGATGACAAATATAAAATTTACGACAAACTTAGTGTAGGCCGCCCTCTGGCCAGGTTTGATGGCGATCTGTGAAGACTGCAGGCAGACAATACATGCGGCAAGCTGAACACAGGGCGCTCATTAGGGAGGCCTGTCCAGCTGTTCACTTATACCTTTGATGATGATGATGGACCTAATAGGTAACATTTCTGGTCCTCTTCGCCAAATACGAATCCTACACTTCCGAAATACAATCTTACAACACGGAAGACTTGGTGGCCATAAAAAATGATGGATTATATTTCACAGATGAATTCTAATGTGATAAAAGGCCAGTCACTTAAAGATCATATTTGTCAAATATTTATCTCTTTTTTTCTCTCTTTTATTTTTATGATTATAAAATCGTGATTTATGGTGGTTCGGAATATTTCCTGCCAGAAATGTGAAATTGAACTCCCTGACTGAATCGCCGGTCTCGTATCTACAGGAGATCTGGTAGAACAGCGGGCAATTTAATTTTTTTTTTTTTTTTATTTTGTCTTAGTCGCCAGGTACATCTAAGAAAAAAGCGAAAGGTTTTAATTAAATCCTATGCGAACTTTTTCTAATTTGAAAAATTAAAAATAAATTCTGTCATGTGAACGATATCAGATGACATGTCTGTCACAACAGAAAACATGAAATTCTATGTGAACCAGCTACATTACGAATAAAATAAAAAAGGGATCCAGATCAGAAAAATCTACTCTACCAAGCGAGGTAAAATTGTATTTGGAGGTAAATATACGGAGTCTTGGATTTTATGGCATATATGGGTAAGGACCAAAATTTTTGCATGTTTGCACAACGGAAATTAATATCGCGGGTGAAGCCGCAGTGCATAGCTAGTATACTCGTACATCTATATTAATTAATATTGCACTTTAATTTTATTTCAGAAATTATTATTACGGTCTCGAAACGTGGTCGACCCATCATTTCCGTGTCGGGATACAGATTCCGGATTCTCCGGAGTCATAGGTTAAAGGTCCACTGGGTTTGTTCTACACATAAGGATTGCCACGCTATTTTACATACCTTACAGAAATACAGAAATACAATTTATTCATAAAGCCAATTTACATGTCAATAATTTTGTACCTAAGTGTACACAAAGCATATACACAGGTTCTTCCATAATAATATTTATACATTATAATTTATTAAAATACAAACATACTAAGTATAATTTAAAATTAAAAATTAAAATTAAAAAAATTAAATTAAATTATTAATAAGGTACCTTGTACCTAATTGAAAAAGTCAAATAACAAATAAATATTGGGAATTATTGAAATCATAGAATTATCTCCTTTTTCACAAGTAGTTCTCCTACAGAATAAAAATTCTGCTCGACAAGCCAACGTTTCAGACGGAATTTAAAGCTAGTTAGGCTGCTATCAGCTGTGACAGCGTCAGGCAGTTTGTTGTACACTGCCGGACCCATTGATAGTAGAGTTGATAGTAGAGAGCTGTCCTGCGTTCCGCGTCCCGTACGAGTGGGTGTCGCCGTTTTTCTTGTATTTTTCCAGGTTCAGACGAACATACACTGCCACTTGCATTATCACAATGCTGCCTTGCCTTACTGGAAAATTGCCTTACTGGATAATATGACGATGATTAAATATCATAATGTCCATAACCATTAGTTTGAACATCCCTCAAACAGTTTGTTTCTCTTTCCAACAAATATTGTCTTTTATTAATACTTACATGTATTATAAAATATATGTGATTTTAAAAATTTCTTTGTCATCTTTGTTATTCAAAAAATAAAAAACATGATACTGCGTTTCAAGCCAGTATTCATAATTAGTATTATCTTATACTTAACAATTGATTGACTGAATACAATCAAGAAAAATAAATAATTTAAAATTAGGATCTAATGAAGCGATTGAGCTAACTGCAGATGGTCGCAACAGTCTAGATGTAGCTCTACTAATCCATATCAATACCAATCGGAAACGTCCCCAAGACGCTGTCTGCATTACCCACGATATATGGCATTATTGATGCGCTGCGCCAGATACTCATCAGTTCTCGGTTCACGCGTCAAATCACATGTTTTTTTAAAAAACCTGGAGAGCCCCGGTGTATCTCGAACTAAGGGTCTCGACTCCAAGGGGAGCAAATGCATAGCCTCTGTCGAAACTTGCAGTTTTGTGCCCTTTTGAGATCATCAGCCAAATCTGCCGCCGCACCAGTTAATTGCCAACAATAATTTGTTAAAACACCATAACGTTGTTTCATAACTCACCTATACCAGGTCGCAACGTGGTCGTCACATCATTTCCGTGTCGGGATACAGATTCCGGAAACATCGAACCTTTGCTTCAAAGGTCCACTGGATTCGTTCTACACATGGCAGTAATAAAGGTTGTCGCGCTGTGGTACATACATTGCCCGCTTTATGGGCCAATTCTAAAATGTTGCTCACACAACCATTAGATTTAATTATCCTCATCCTCAAAACTAATCATATTTTTTCCACGTCATCCAAATGTGGTCTATTAAATCAGTAATTTGAATTATTTTGTTTATTTGTATTAGGTCTTTACTCATGAAGTTGCTGTTCTTTGTTTTTGATAAGCGTTATGTTTCATCGTATTCCAATCTTTTTTGTCGTTAAAAAATCGATTAATTATAAATTAGTAAATATAGTAGATCAAGTTATTTATTTAATTTTGATGGAGTTAACTACTATACCTAGGTCAATGTTGAAGTTTCCGCATATTAAGAGACGTTCATTTGATTCACATAATATTTTAAAGAATATATCATACATTTTGTTTTCTAAAATGTCGAATCAGCCTGATGGTGGAAGAAGAGGGATGGTATACGCTTACCACAATACTTTACTCCAACTGAACACAGGTTATTGAAGGTTTTTTGATAAGCATATTTCGAGCTTTTCTACGCACATTACAAGCTAAGAGCATACTAAAATGTACAGAATCGCTAGTTTTGAAAATAAAACATAACAGCTTTCAGTCTCATGATTCGTTGTATCGCTATGTTGTGTCAAAAAAACAATTCGTTCACATAACTAGAGGTATAAGACTATTGATTTGCATTATAATTTGACTAGATACATTCATTATAATGGCCGTGTGGTGCCAGTTTAGAATTACCACCGCCATAACTGTTCTCACGGGTATTGTAAGCGGTAACCATGGGAAATCCACCGGAGGAGAGAAGCAGCGCCTTTTGCAGAACAGACACACCCCCATACTGTGATCCCCAACCCGCATGGCCAGCCCATGGGGATTAAAGCAATACCCCCTTATAATACGAGTGAATAATGCATTGCATAATGTGTGCTTTTCTTCATCAGGGGAAGCCTACTGTCCGTTAAAGCTGAAGATGTGATTTAGAAACAAAATCTTGTAAAACAATTATACGACTTAAAAGATTATGTTTATCGTTAAATGACACCGACATTTGATAAAAACATATTACTAATAACATCTTTGATAATTATATTTGCAGGTACTATATTATTGAAACCGTCGCGTCAAGGGAGACCCCTAATAGTGATAGGGGCCAATACATTTTATAAGTACAAAGTATTTGGTCCTAAAACCCACTGGACCTGTAAAATGAAAAAACTGGGATGCCACGCTATCCTGCACACGTTAGAGGACATGACCATCATCAAATACTATAATGTTCACAATCACTAATATTACCACAAGATAACACATCGTCATCATCAGCCTATATAACTATATACTACAACTGGACTACCAAACTGGACAAAGGCCTCTCCATGTTTGCAGCATCTGCCTGCAGTCTTTGAGAGGTTTTCACCACACCTGGTCGGAGCATACGTTAGAAGACATGACCATCATCAAATACTATAATGATCACAATCACTAATATTCCCACAAGATACATCGCTATCATCATTCTATATAGTTCCACTGGACTACCAAACTGGACACAGGCCTCTCCATGTTTGCAGCAGCTGCCTGCATTCTTGAGGTTTTCACCCCACCTGGGCGGAGTACACGGCCATGACTATCATCATAAAATACTATAATGTTCACAATCACTAATATTCTCACAAGATAACACATCGTCATCATCAGCCTATATAGTTCAACTGGACTACCAAACTGGATACAGGCCTCTCCATGTTTGCAGCATGTGCCTGCAGTCTTTGAGAGGTTGTCACCACACCTGGTCGGAGCACACGTTAGAGGATATGACCATCATCATAAAAAAATATAATGTTCACAATCACTAATATTCCCACAAGATACATCGCTATCATCATTCTATATAGTTCCACTGGACTACCAAACTGGACACAGGCCTCTCCATGTTTGCAGCATCTGCTTGCAGTCTTTAAGAGGTTGTCAACCCGCCTGGTCGGAGCACACGTGGACATGACCATCATCAAATACTATAATGTTAACAATCAATTCCAATATTCCTTCAAGATATCATTCTATATGGATCCACTGGACTACCAATCTGGACACAGGCCTCTCCATGTTTGCAGCATCTGCCTGCAGACTTTGAGAGGTTGTCACCTCACCTAGTTGGAGGTAGTCCTACAACACGTTTGCCGAGTGGCGATCTCCACTCATTAACTCCAGCGGTTGTCGGTTCTTCGTGATATATAGCCGCTGCCACTTCAGCTAGCTAATAGCTTAATATCTATAGCTGCTACTAAAATAAATTTCTTAGAAATCCTAAGTTTCATCTGTATTTGTTCTTGTATAATAAACACAAGTAAAATTAGGAAAGTGTGGTAATTTTGTTAATAATTTCAAGCCTTAACTGAAATGATAAACTTTATAAAGGAATGTAATTAAACACTCAACGAGGTGATCTTATGACTCTTCTGACCCTAAGTTATATCTAGCAATTGGTAAAATGAAAATGATGGTGCTTTTTATGATGATTACATAATAGTACATAAGCCTAAAAGTAAGTGAAACAAGTAAGTAAGTTCTTCCATAAAGATTGGAGGATTGTGTGAAAGAGGAAATGCTTAAGAAAGGTGTGAATACGGAGATGACAAATAACAGAGCAGAATGGAAGAAGAGTTCATGTTGTGCTGACCCCACTTAGCGTGGGATAAGGTCCGGAAGAAGAAGCCCTCGCACTCGTGGAATATCTAAAAAATTAAATAACGTCGCAAACATTTTCGATTTCGGCGGTACTTGAACCCGCGACCCTCAGTAAGGGTGCCCAACTAACTGCGTGCGCCACGAAACAAATTACCTCGTCATCGAAAATCTTTGCGACCTTGTACGGACTCTAGCGCTAGCGCAAAATTTTTGCGATGTTATTTAATTTATTATGGTACTTTGTAGTTAGTACCTACAAAGCTTAGTTAACCTTAGTTCTAACTACAAACTTAAGTATACGAGAATGATCCATCCAAAGTGTGTTAAGTATTAGTAGGTTCTAATTAAAAATGGCATGTTTTCATACTGTCTTGAACAAGTTTTAATTATATAAATAAATAATGTATACATGTAAGTAGGTATCTTTTATGTTTCATTTATTATTTTAACTGTACGAGTATAGTACCTACCCAAAACACAAGCTTTGCTTAGCTTGGAGCTAGATGATGCTATGATGTGTGGATTGTCCAGCATTATCCTACTAATCACTACCTCTACATACTAAGACTACATATAATAAAACAAAGTCGCTTTCCCTGTCCCATGTCCCTTTGTATGCTAAAATCTTTAAAACTACCTACGCAACGGATTTTGATGCGTTTTTTTTAAATAGATAGAGTGATTCAAGAGGAAGGTTTATACGTATAATAAAACCGTGCGAAGCCGGGGCGGGTCGCTAGTAATATTATAAACGAAAGTTTGTATGGATGTTTACTACTGAACGGATCCGGTTGAAATTTAGAAAAGACGTAGTTCTAGCCCTGCAATAACACAAAGGCATACTTTTCATCCCATAAATCAGTTCCCATGGGATGAAAATAGCCTTAAAACGTCTCCATAGAAATAACAGGGGCGAAGACGCGGGCATGTCCTGGTATATATACTAGTATATACAGTACCTTTATTTACTTTAATCACAATTAAGTCGAGAGGTAGCTCAACTAATCCATATAAATACCAGTCGGATGCGTCCCCATGACGCTGGCTGCATTACCACGCTGTATAGCAATTCTGATGCGTTGCGCTTGGTACTCACCAGCTCTCGGCACGCTCACGCGTCGAATAGACCACAGGCTCAGATATTTTTTTAAAAACCCTGAGAGCCTTAGCTCCTAGGGACTCGACTCCAAGGGGAGCAAAAACGGGGACTCGACTGCAAGGGGAGCAAATACGTAGGCTCTGTCGAGACCTGCATATTTGCTACTCTTGAAATTCTCAGCCAAACCAACAGCCCTTGCTTTTCCTTGGAACATTGGAAGGCGTAAGTGTGTCGACGCATTTAGCTTCGCTGATGATAATGATATATGCGGAATAGTAATGATATATGCGGAATAGTAAAGTAATTAAATATTTTAAATATTACAACCTTGATAATTTAAAGTTTAATTAAATATAAAGTTAAGGCTAAAGGTAGATTGGCTTCTTCTGATTATCTTTTATCTCATCTACTTTGTACATATTATTTCAGAAGCAATGTACTCCAGATCGAAGAACGGCGGTGTCGTGCTTAATGTATGTGGGTACCACTTTTACAAGAAGAGGATACTTAACGCGAAAACTCACTGGTTCTGCATTCGTTTCTCTAAAGGATGCCGCGCTAAAGTCCATACTGTCAATCACACAATTATCAAATGCCATAATGTTCATAATCATTAATAACATGGTCATTATCACACAAAGGTGAACAATAAAGATCTAAACAGTATCACTATTTATTGGTCGTGCAAATCTTTGTAGAACTTTTAGTTTAGTAGATAATTTACATAATCATAAAGTTGTAAAATTAATCATATTAACCCAGATAAAGCGTCCGGCCTTTTAAAAGGCCCAAAAAATGCATTAAATGTACCCGCATTTATCTCTGTTTTTTTCTATGTGGACATGATTTTTTTAATAGTCATGTTAACCAGTACATATTGATACTTGATTAGTGATAGTAGTATTGACAATCAGATGCATTTTTTTTAAAGATTTTGATGTTTCAAAACATGCCTGTGATATTTTATCGCTGTGGCTGTAAAAAGGTAAGATTTTTTTATATTTGTAAGAAGAATTTGAGAATATTTCACTTTAGTATTTGATTTTGGATGTCTTATTTCTAGGATTTGGTCATTATTTCGATTCTTTAGTTAACTTTTTTGAACCATTTTTACAATTTAAGTTGATGGCCTTTTAAAAGCCCTGTAGAATGTATCAAGGCACTTTTGTTGTAGACTGGCACACGCATTCTCAATGAGATTCTTGGCGAGTTGGAGCGTGGTGATGAAGAAAGTTTATTCCCAAGCTATATAACAATTTTTCTTCTGCCTCTTTAGTAACAGATAAAGATGCTGGTAACGAAGAATTTATTACTTTCCTAAAGTCAGAATCGCAACTTAGAGATCTAGCTGAGTTAAATTTTGGTGACAGTTTGAAGATTATGATTCTTTATCAAGCTACGCTATAAGAGACGAACAACAGATACAGTTACTGATAATAGCGAAGTAGTGGACATCGACAGCTGCTTCTCCTGAAACTGTAAAGTCCGAGTTGGTTCGAGTTTCATTCAGACAACAGTTGTGAGAAACCAAAGTTATTTAGCAATGAAAGATGAGCATTCACTCCCGTCAAACTAGGACTTCAGAAAGACAGACAGAGGTACCTATCAGTACAAAAATCTAATGTACCGGAACATAAACTAGTTTGCTAATGCTTGTCTGTCAGTCTAGATATGACTGAACACAACGCATCAGTTGTATACAAACGAGGTGGAAGACCGTATGATCTTCTTGGTTTTCGAAGAGCTTTAGCAAGAGGAAGAAGTAGGAGAGGCTTTGTTCGTTCAGCTAGATCACAACAGGAAGTATCTCGATATGATGGAACGAATCGTCTGATAGAATACAGAGCATTGCAGCTAAGGTGCGATTTTATTTGCAAACAATGTGACATAAATTTACACCCTAAGCACTGTTTTTTTTTTGCAAACCGTGTTGAGGATTAAAAAACCATTTTTTTAGTGTTTCAAGCTAATTTGATAAATAAAAATTGAAATTTCGATGTTTTGTTTGACTTTTAGGATTGCATATAATCGACCCCCCATGTTACTACAGGCCTTTTAAAAGGCCACCATTTTCCGACTTTCCTAGAAAAGTAAGATTTTTTTTACTTCTTTCCCTAACTCTACTATGGCATTTTAAACAACATATTAAAAAATCACTGTGATCGAAGATAAAAAATAGTTTCAGTAATATCTGGGTTAAGTATCATAATATAAAAATATATTTGACATATTGAACAATGTTTGTTATTTATTTTGTTGGTTATGGGAGTGTTGGGAAGTTATCAAATTGTTTTTTCATTATTTTGTAAATTAGTTGATTACATAAATATTAAAGGAAGAGTTAGTAAGTATTTTATTTGCTGATATTTTTTTTGCCTAAGCATAATAAAATACGACGTTTCTTTTAAACATTTTCACTTCTTATCATATGATTAGTCTTATGGCGTCATTTTAAACTTAAAAAATTGATACTTACAACTCTACGAAATATTTTGTTAATTCACCATTTTCTTTATGTACCTACAAGGCGTAGCAATTACTAATGTGCCGTTCGATGATTATCTACATGAAAAGTAAACACATTAACTAAATGAGTAAACATTTGAACGACCATAAACTATGTACATTGAACATAAGAAAGAACGAGTTAAAAAGTGATAGTGTCGAAAATAGTATGCGTGATACACTCACAATCATAATATCTGATTCGACCAGCTTTACAAGTCGTAAGTCATAGATATGGTGAATTTAGTGGATGTATGTACGATTTACGAGTATTTTGAAATTAGTCTCGAGTAGCAATCAATTCTAACTGACTGAGAATAGGCTATTTGACAACATCTATACTTATAATAAAACTGTAACAGGTCCAATTCTGTACATTGAAGATATTTTGAAAATTTTTTTTGGAGGGCACTCTATTATCGATACTCAAGCCAAAACTGTAATTTTTTTTATTCATGTCTGTCTGTCTGTCTGTCTGTCTGTCTGTCTGTCTGTATCGTAAACGCGCATCACGCTGAAACTACTTGATGGATTGAAATGAAACTCGGCATGATTATAGGTCATACTACGAGGAAGGACATAGGATACTTTTTATCCCGGAAGTCAGTAAGGTTCTCATGGGAGAGGGTATGAAAGTAAAATTCCTTTACCGCGCATCACGCCGAAACTGCTGAATGAATTGGAATGACACTCAGGACGATTTGAGTTCATAGTACAAGGAAGGACATGGGATACTTTTTATCCCGAAATTCAGTAAGGTTCCCCTGGGAGAGAGGGTGGAACAAAAATTCTTTAAACACGCATCACGACGGAATTGAATGAATTCGAATGGAACTCTGGACGATTGGACATGGGATACATTTTATCCCGGAATTCAGTTTGGTTCCCCTGGGCTATACGGGTTTTCAAAAATTTCTCACAACATCTGAACGACGCGTGTGTACGCGTCGTTCAGATGCAGTGAGAAATTTTTGAAAACCTGTATAGCCCAGGGGAAACAAATTGAATTGAACTGATAAACGCGAAAGTTTGTAAGTATGAATGGATAGATGGATGGATGTTTGTTACTCTTTCACGCAAAAACTGCTGAACGGATCTGGATGAAATGGCACAGAGATAGATTATAAGCTGGAATAAGAAATAGGCTTTATTTTATCTCGAAAATCCCACGGGAAAGGGAAAAACGCAAGTAAAATCGCGAGTACTCCAAATACTAATCATGCGCAGACGAAGTCGCGGGTACCAGCTAGTAGTAAATAATTTTGTACTAATTGTGGTTAACTTATACTGCCTAAAAAATACTTATTTCAAACTAAAAGACATTGTTTTGGCAAATTAGAGGAAAATAAACATGATTTATTCGCCCTGTGTTTGATTGCAACTCTGATGACGACACACGCAAATAAACATTATGGATTCAGTTCGAGTTTTATTACGGTACTGATTTGTTTACTTGCGTGTGACGTGACACGTGATAACCACCGACATACAGTTACATTTCTATGTACTTACAATAAAAAAATATCTACCTATGTAATGTATTGCATTAAATATTTCAGTCATCTAGTACCCATAACAAAAGATCTACTTAGCTCGGAACTAGAAGATGCTGTGTGGATTTTCCAGTGATTGTACACATAACATTGATTTTTATTGATTATACAGTAGATCTTCCGGAAATATCCATGCGGTAACCTTATACTGTGTCATAGAATAGTTACCTATTGTATTAACTCTATCCCTTTAGACACTAGTTTCTATTAATGGAGTCTAATTGAGAAATACGAATATAGGCAGCTATAGAACCTATTTGAAATCAAAATGTTTTCGGAACACAGAACTTTGTTTTGAGTTACTGTTTTAATGCATTTTTTACAGGAATCCGAATGTCAGTATCACAAAAAGGTCGTCAACTGCTTCTGGTAGCTGGCCACAGATTCAGCAGACAAGGAGGCAGTGGAGGGAAGCTGTATTGGAAATGTTCCACACACGCGCATAAAGGTTGCCGCGCTGTCATACACACGCTGCCAAACATGACCATCGTCAAATGCTATAACGTTCATGATCATGAACGATTCACTTATAGGATAAACCCATTTACACACAATCCACACATTATCTAGTCCCAAGCTAAGCAGAGCTTGTGTTATATTACTAGGTAACTGATATAAAATACATTCCACGAATATCCATTTTTTTATACCTACATAGAAAACTCTGAACCTTACATACGCAATTATAGTGATTAGTAATAAATGTTTCTTGCTTGTTCACGCCAAAACGTCTGAATAAACGCTTAAAATTGCGTAGATGTAGTTCTAATAATACCACATCGAATTACACCAAGGCTATAAGGCATGCAAAGCCATGGACGGAAGGTAGTTAAAGATTATATGTAACTTACAGTAACGTAACAACCATAACTGTTTTTTTTGACGAAATTTTGTATTTAAATATTGTATTAGATTTTTAAATATTATTTAGGATGTTACCTACATTCTACATAATATTTAAAAATAATATATCTATCGTACTTTGTAAAGTGTTTAGATTTAGGTTATAATGTTGGTGTTAATAGTGATGCTTTAGTTTAATTAAATATTATAATAAATTATAAATATGTTTAAAATATCTAGGAAAGGTTGAAAGCAATAAGAGGCCGTTGCAGCTGTAAAATTGTTATGAAAGACTTAGCATTTCAAATTTTTTGATTGCGTTGAAGTTCCAAATCAGTAAACTCGTATTATCTTAGTTTGTAAGCATCTGCAATAATTTATGTCAAAATAAAACATATGGTTTTAAGTATTTTATTTTATTTTCTATGGAATGTAAATTTTTATAAACCACTTTCTAATTTGACACGTCTATTTAGTATTCAAGACACATCAATTTATGTGTAGTATCGGTATTTTTTCTTTCCACACACATACGCACATACCTAATACTATTGTTCAATGTTAGATTTGATGTGAGCTTTTAGCTTTATTGTCCCCTCTTACATCAAAATTGGTCGGGAGATGGATGCTGTTGTTGAGCATCTGTCAGTGTCACACGTCAAGCGCTATCAACTTGTGAAGGAAGATCGCTTCACGGATAGGAAGGGCTTACCCCCTCCAAGAGACTTCGCAAGAATGAAGTGATGAGTGGGAAAAACAATCATTCAATTGACGATACACGGGAAAAAATCGGGTTGTTCCCATCCGATTACGTCAAAATCGATCACGGGGCATCCGATCACGGCAAACGGTTTCATCCGATCACGCCATACAAATACTGCCTCACTTTTTGATTACGTTTGTAAGCATAATATATAGATTTTCAGTTTTAAATATTTACGAATGTTATTTGAAGTACCTATGTGTTTATATGATTCAGTAGTTTTTAAGGCGAGACGGCGAAAATAAAAAATTATGGCATATGAATCAGTTTTCTATCAGGTAAGTAGGTATCTCTGGTTTCAAAATCAGTCTTATTTTACGAAACCAGTCTTAAGATTATAAAATAAAAAAAAGTTTAAAGTATGTATTTGATTTGTTATAGATGATAGACACCACATATCGTCGAAGTTAACGGTGACGAAATCACAACGTGGTTTCCCTATAATATTTATACAAGGATTTCGGTTTCATATACACCGGAAAAGTGGTGAAAAAATTCACTGGAACTGTTCCACACATCGACAATTTGGATGTCGAGCCCTTATACACATTCTCGAAGATATGACCCTCCTCAAATGCCATAATGTTCAAAATCATTAAATTTGTGGATAATCCAAACAGCATAATCTAAGGGGTCGTCCATTAACCACGTGTTCTTTTTTACATTTTTTAAAACCACCCTTGGTGAAAGTTATGTGGTGAGGTTAAAGACTACCCTGAATATAAAAAAAAGGTTACCTTACTTATATTTAATTAGGTAGGTATATAACTACTATTATAGTCATTTTTGCCTTTGACACCAAGAATCCTACGTCATATAGAATACAAGTATTTTTTGATGTAGTTTGACCATGATATTTGATTCTAATAGTTAATTTTGAAACAAATAAAACACAATGCTTAACGCAACAGGTTACTTTTCCCGTAACTTATTCCTTAGTAAAGTAATAAGTTTACATACGTTATTGTGTTATGTTATACTACCTAAGTATAACAAGTAGTGTAGATAGTAGATAGGTTATGAAAATAAGGTTTATTGACAGGGATTTATTTTTAAGGAATTGAGTATACATCATCAAAAAGAGGAAAACCCATCATCGTAGTGTCTGGGTACAGATTCCACATAACTCGGTCTCAAGGATGCAAGACGTATTGGAACTGTTCATCTCATTTTTCACGAGGCTGCCGTGCGGTTATACATACTTTGGAAGATATGACCATAATTAAAATGTGTAATGACCACAACCATAATAAAAAACCATTCAGTACGTAACTTTAAGTATAGTTGGTTGTGTTTTACTCTATAGAGCACTGAAAAAGTTTGTATAAAATGTCTGTCATGTAAATCCTCATTAAATAGAAAAAGACTAGCATCAAAAATGTCAAAAAAGAAGAAAAAAAATATTACAAATTTTACACTATCTACTCCTAAAAACTAGAGGTTTGTCTTGTACCTATGAGCAATCACAGAGCATGTTAGGTTTAGGTAAAGAGTTATCACACTAACTTTATAAATACGAAAGTTTGTATGGTTGGATTGTTGGATGAATAGATGGATGGATGTTTGATACCTCTTCACGCCAAAAGTACTGAACGAATTGGGCCGAAATATAACATCGAGGTAGTAATTTAATATGTTATAATATATTTATTAGCAACGAAAATTAAAATCAAGGAATAGAAAAAAATACCACTAGTACTTATATACCTACAATTGAAACCATTGAGCGAACTATTGTTGTATGATGATGAATACCAGTCGGAAGCGTCCCCAAGACACTGGCTGCATTACCACGCTGTATGGCAATGCTGATGCGCTGAGCCAGATACTCACCAGCTCTCGGGTCACGCGTCGCATCAACCAGATGCTCAGATATTTTTTTAAAAACCCGGAGAGCCTTAGTACTACCCCACGGACCTAGGGTCTCGACTCCAAGAGGAGCAAATGCGAAGGGTCTGCCGAGACCTACATATTTGCGCCTCTTGAGATCCTCAGCCAGCCCCACCCACCACCAGCCCTCGTAGATGTCCTTGGACGATGGGAAGCTGCAAGTGTGTCGACGCATGTAGCGTCCCACACAATTGGCCTCCCCAACTCCCATGGGACTAGTCATACCGTCGGGTAGTAATTGGCTTGGATTGGAATAAAATATGGGCTACTTTTCATCGCATAAATTCCATGGGATAGAAATAGCCTTGAAATTAATAGAAAAAAACGCATTTTTTTAACCGCGGGTCCCATAAAATTTAAGACCGACTCGTTCTAATGTAGCATGCCAAATTCGATGTACCTAAGTACCTACCTAATTATTTTTTTCTAGAAATCAACATCACGGGCAAGTCAAACTAGTATTATCGTAGATGACTACACGACAAACTAATCTGAGTTTGTAGCTGTTCGCCACAAATTTGCGGCTCACTCAGTCGGCCGCTCACAGTTTGCCTACTGGCGACACAGCCTAAGTGTATACATCGAATGTCTGTGTATGTACATCGCCGCGACACTTGGTTGCAGATGTCATGACGGTGTCGTTTGTCACGTCGACATTTCTGTCGAGTGTCAGTGTCGTCGTGTACCTTTAAGGATGCACTCCTACATTAAATGACATGATTATCACAAAGTGCTACAATAAACAACCTGATCATTAATAAGTTATTTTCAATGTGTCTTGGTTTTGTAAATCTAAATAAAAATAGTGCTTGATAATGACACTCTATGCAAACTATTGTTTTTAGGTATATTTTATTATTTGTTATGACTTCACGAAAAACCACTGTCAGGTTTTTTATTTCATTTCATGTTTTTGTGTTAGCAAACCATGACACGTAGGTATCTTAGTTAGATGATATGGCCATCATAAAATCCCATAGCCCTAGCACATACTTTAAATAAAGGTATATTTGAAGTATGAACTAGAGATGTGGGTATAGTATATAATAATACAGGTAAAATTGAGCTTTTCACTGTGAGACTTTGTGACATTGTGGTTTTACTTTCGTCATAGAAAATTAATTGACTTGACAATATGTTTCAGATATACATCTCTCCAGGTCCAAGAGAGGCAATCCTGTTTTAGTTGTAAATGGCTACAGGTTTAATAAAAATAGAGTTATAGGATGCAAGATTAACTGGAGATGTGTGACGCAACACAAGGGATGTCGGGCCGTCATACATACATTAGATGACATGACTGTTATCAAATGCTATAATATTCATAGTCACTAACATCTCTCTTATCTTACTTCTTACTATTATAATAAATGGGAAAGTCTGTGTGAATGTTTGTTATAAGTAATCTTTGTAACTACTTAAGTATTTATTAGTCAGTTGTAGATTTATGTTGTGGTTAAGTACCAGCTTACTCAGATTAGTTTTATTTAAATGTTATAATAAGTTTGGTTTTTGTTGTGTTAAATGTTATTTTGTGCCTATGGGAGTGACATAGTCAATTTGACTAAACTCCTTCATAATAAATAAATAAAAAAAACTACTTAAGTAAGTTATTTTAATGAAATCTGGTATGTAGATAGTTTAGGACCTAGAATAGGACATAAGGCTATTACATTTTCGAAATTTTAACCTCTGAGGGGGTTAAATATGGTGATGTATTGAAAATATTTTTTCCTTGTTTCGATTTCGATTTAAAAACAAATAAATGCGAGAGTTTGCAGTTTATGTATTTATTTTTTACCTTTTTATGTCGAAACTACTAAACGGATCGGGCAGAAATATTGAAAAGATCTAGAGATCTAAGAGAAGTATAGAGACCTGGAATAAAACAAAGGCAACATGCTATTCCAAAAAGACTCTTTACTTTACCTAAAATGTTTAAAAATTGTGTAACAAAATCCTAATAAATGGGTTGTCCAAAAAAACTGAAAAATTGTCATGACGACGGTATATAAAATAATCATAGTAAGCTGGCAGCATTGCCACGTTGAATGGCAATGCTAATGTGTTGGCCGAAATAGAAGCCAGCATTCCGATCTCCTGTGGACAATATGAGAAGTTTCGTAAGATCTTTAAAAATTGAGTTTTCTTTTTTATTTATTAGTTTTAGGGGGAAAGGAACATCGCTTCGGTTCAATGTCTTAGGTAATGGTCCTTAATAAGAACGTGATAAGAACGGAAAATACGATCAAGGAATAGAAACAAACTAAAAATAGTACCTATATACTAAAGCAAACTGCAGTCGGTTGCAAACAGTCTAGAGGCAGCTTAACTGAACCATATAAATACCCGTCGGAAGCGTCCCCAAGAGTCATTATGTCTCATTAAACATAGCACAAATAGCAACACTTGTAAATTCGATTTATACTTGAGTTGCTGGGTCGGACCATTTACATTCATTATCATAAAACACATTAAATGTGTTATAAATAATTATTTAAAATTAACAAAAATATCTCCAACTTAAATATGCCCTTATAAATTATATAAGGGCTCATCTATTAATTTTTTGGCGAGCTGTTTTAATCATGCGTTATAATCGCAGATTTTAGACAAAGCCACTATTATTCTGTTTCAGATATTCATACTTCTGTGTCAACTAAAGGTCGAAAGATCCTTGTAGTAGACGGATACAGGTTGTACAAGAACATGCGTTCGGGAATAAAAACGATTTGGAGATGCACCACACAAAGAAAGGGTTGTAAGGCCGTCGTACACACTTTAGATGACATGACTGTTCTCAAATGCTATAATGTTCATAATCACTAACATTTTATAAATGGCTTCTGAACATTACATTATTGCTTGTAAATGAGAGGTTGTTTTTCTTTACTGGAAAACGATTGATGGAAGGTATAAAATCGCAAAAGCCATGCGGTGTCTTATTTTCATAAAAGTATTCATTATGTAGGGTGGTATTTCTTTATTTTGAATAATGCTGGACAATCAACACAGTATCATCTAGCCCCAACCTAAGCAAAGCTTGTGTTATCACTACATAGTATAAAACAAAGTCGCTTTCTCTGTCCCTATTTTCCTTTGTATACTTTAAAACTACGAAACGGATTTTGATGCAGTTTTTTTATTAGATAGAGTGAATCAAGCGGCAGTTTTATACGTATAATAAAACCGTGCGAAGCCGGGGCGGGTCGCTAGTATTAAGATAAGCATATCATAGTAAGGCCATAGTTAACCTATTACCAGACGACAAATCAGCCACATCAAAAAAACCTTCAAGAATAATTTCGACAACTGGGTACGAGATGAATAGCAAACAAAAAATTGACTCAATGTTTAGATTCCACTTCATTGTGATACTAGCTGACCCGGCAGACATCCTGTTATGAATTTCGGATTCGAATTTTCCGTTTTTAATTTTTCTTTCATAACAACCTTCTACCGACAATAACAAACGACAAAAAACAAATTAGCGAAATAGATCCAGCCGTTGACGCGTGATAGCGATGACCAAAAGAAATATGGATTTTTTATAGAGGTAATCACTACATAGTATAAAACAAAGTCACTTTTTCTGTCCCTTATATCCCTTTGAATGCTTAAATCTTTAAAACTACGCAACGGATTTTGATGCGGTTTTTTTAAATAGAAAGAGTGGTTCAAGTGGAAGGTTTATACGTATAATAAAACCGTGCGAATCCGGGGCGGGTCGCTAGTATAATATATAGAATAATAGTCGCATCAACCCCAGGGTGATTTGACTTGTCTAAGTGCTTGATTTACTGGTGCTCCATTATAAAATAAATATAGTTTCAGTAACCTATTGTTTTTTTTATTGCGATGCGACTTTGATTGTCAAAGTATTCGTCGGAACTCCTACATATTTCTTAGTTACATATAAGGCCTTAACCCTCTCTTGCGGAAAAAAAAGTGAAAGAGCGTGAACCCAGTCACTTTTCTTATTTACATGGTTTTTACTTATTACATGTCGGCTGAAATACTTTAATAATAATATGTTGTCAAGTTATTTAACGTCTGTTTGTTTTCAGAAATATCATTGATAACATCAAAATTCGGTCATCCAATGTTAGTTGCATCTGGATTTAGGTTTTGTATAAAGCAGATCTCTACATCTGGCGAAAAGATCTACTGGAAATGTTCTACACATGCCAAAGACGGCTGTCGCGCAGTCATACATACACACAAGGAAGATCATAGTCGCGTTGTCAAGTTTCGTAATGTTCATAATCATAAGCCGCCTGCGCCGCCAAAAATATAGAGTTGTTACATTTGTAATAATATTAAGATTCAGTGAGCAAAAAAGTTCAATTTCAATGTAATATTAACTTAATATGCCTTTAATTTTATATAGAAAAATTATTTTAAAACGACTTTACGACAGAAATTATAATAAGTAGGTTCTACCTAAAAAGATAGAGTACTTAGTGAGCCGCAGAGATAGATCGCGATATTTGGCTTAATACAGTAATATGGCATCAGTTGTAATAAAATTTAAAAAATCACTACATGGTATAAAACAAAGTCACTTTTTCTGTCCCTATATCATTATGTCCCTTTGACTGCTTAAATCTTTAAAACTACTCAACGGATTTTGATGCGGTTTTTTTTTATAGATAGAGTGATTCAAGAGGAAGGTTTTTAGGTTTATAATAAAACCGTGCGAAGCCGGGGCGGGTCGCTAGTAAGATAATAAAGAAACTTAGCATTTTTTGTCAAATTAATATAAATGCTGCGAAAATGTGAAGCCGGTGAATGACCTTCCGCCATATTGCGCTAAGCGAAACTTGGCGAATGTTACTCTAATAAATTTAAACAACAAATGCCTATCCTATCTACTTTAATCTTTGTTTTAAACTGAATGTAGCATTTAACTTTTATAATTATTTTTCTATGATGTTCACTTTTACATACTATTTTTATTTAAAGAAACATGCAACTTACCCCGGATGCTCAACGCAACTTAGATTTAGCACTTATTTCAAGTGACGACATTTTGACATATTTTTATTGAGTAAATGACATGAATTAATTATATGATTTTTTTAATAAATCCTGCAAAGAAACCATTCCTACCCATAACCATTCCATCAAATAAACAATTTTACGTATACTTCATAGATGTACGATGTACCTAGTTTGTATTTAAGATACCTACTTAGTAACATTACGGTTAAATATAAAATTTAAACTAAACAAAAGAAGTCAAGTTTTCTTTCATTGTAACACGTTCTAATGTTTTAGATATCACGCTTATTCAGTCGCCTCGGGGCTACCCGATGCTCCTCACAGGAGGAAATAAATTTTCGAGGAAAAGATCACATGGACCAAACACCTACTGGATTTGCACCGTACGAAGCTGTAAGGCCCGAATCAAAACTGTACTGGAGTTAGATACCGTGCAAGCTGAATTCAGCCATAATATTCACAACCATAACTATAGATTCACATAGCTTGTAAGCATAATAGCTTTTTTTCATATTCATTTTACATTAGGTTAGGTATATTTTTTTGATGTTGATCTCTTTATTTTTATCGTACTCTTTATTTTTCTCTCATTTATTTATAAGAATTGTGTCAAGTTTTCTTAAACTATGTTAGTAGGTAGTAGTTGGAGTGGTATAAGGCTTCTTTATAGTTCACACAGAAAACTTACGCCTGAATACTCAAGCGCAAGGTCTCAACTCGCAATTCTTTTTACAGTTTTCCTTAAAAATCTGTATAAATTCAACTGCTTGCGGTCTGAAGTAAAAATGTATTAAAAATTTGTTACTTGAGACTTGCTTAACTCTTCTCGACTCTACTTCCGTTTGAGTATTCGGTCGTTAATGCATATTATCACTTTAGGCCGCGCTCACTTTGGATAGGAATTTGTTAGCACGAACAAGTACACGTACAATCACTGTTTGTACTAACTGAGTGCTCACACTAATTAAGTTTTTCTCCGTCAAATAGATCTCAGTCAGAGTGGTCGGATTATATTGGAATAGGTAGTCTGCAAGTTCTGATTTTATTCAGCGACCGATGTGGCGCGGTGGGCGAAGGTCCGCCTGCGACGCAGGAGGTTGCGGGTTCGATTCCCGCCTCGGAACAAATTTGTGTACGATCTGCAGAAATTTGTTCCGCTGGTCTGGGTGTTTAATATGTATAATAAAAAATATCTATCTATGTATATAATGTATTAAATATATCAGTTATCTAGTACCCATAACACAAGCTTTGAGTAGCTTACTTTGGGGCTAGATGATGCTGTGTGGATTGTCCAGCATTATTTATTTTATTTATTTATTTTATTTTATTCGACCTCTTCGAAAGTAAACGCAAGTAGGTATACGTACGACTAATCGCAGGCAATCTAAGCGCTCCCTGTCAGTCAGTCCAAGTCACAGAAATCTATATAAAAACATTTTTATTTAGATATCTGTGGTCCCAGTCCTTGGAAAGTCGGGATCATTCGTGCAAGTTTCCACGCGAATCAAATTCAGTCGAAAACGTTTCCAAAGTGGGCACGGCCTTATACTTTGTCTTTGCTCGTAGTAAGTAGGTACATAAATTTGATTTGTAGTTTCGCTACATTAGTCACATTATGAATAAAGTCCATTTTGAGCCCCGTGTTCAGCAAGACGTTACGATTCGCACCGTGGATCACACGGGCCGTGATAAGACAAGGAACACAGAAAAAAGGTAAGTTGACCTTGGTTTGATGATAAATAATAATGCTGAACAATAGCACCATCTAGCCTAGTAGAGAAAGCTAAGTTTAGAGCTAGTAGGTAGAGCTAGTGTTTTGAGTACTACATGACTGTTATACTTAATCCTATTTATAACATATATGGATATTTTATATTATATAAGTATAGAAAACACACAGAAACCCGGATCAAATTTTTGTAGATCGTTCCAACATTTTTCCAACGCGGGAATAACATTTTTCCAACGCGGGAATTGAACCACCGCACCACATCGGTCATCTTTTAACAGAGGTTGATGATAAAAAGCTTCAGGCGAAATAACGGATAGGTAACCTAGGATGATGCTGTTTTTCCTCATTTCAGATCGGACGTTCGAAATCCACATGGTGAAGTCAAGCAGACCCAACATTATTGTGTCGGTGTATTAAATTTTACTACAACCATAGCTGGTGCGAAGTACCAGTGGCGGTGTGTGTACAGGGGATGCCATCATTCATGGGGTAGAAAACATAATGAAATGTAGTAATGATCATAATTATGAATGATAGGTGAAATAATGCCCGTAATTGATAGGCATATATATTTACAATCTGAAGCTAGTCGAAGATATTTATATATTTTACCTATGCAAGTTTTTACTAGATCAGTTAGTTAAATGTAATAATGATCATTAAAAGATGAATCATAGGTAAAATAATATCCGTAATCGATAGACATATACCTATATTTACAATGTGAAGCTAGTCACAGAGATTTATATTTACCTTTTACCAATGCTATTTTTAAGTTGATCAATAGTTTTATTATGACATAACTATACTTACATGATCGGCCAGGTAGGATGACGATCTGCGAAAGACTGCTGGCAGATGCTGGATGCGGGAAGCTGAAGACAGGGCGCCATGGCGCTCATTTGTAGAGGCCTATGTCCAGCTGTGGACTAATATAGGTTGATGATGATGAGAGTTACATGAATATATAAAATACTATGTTGTTCTTATTTCTTTCTATTATTTTAATGTAACCCTCTCCATAAATCATGAGTAAAACCTACCTTTTTTGAAGTCAGTTTCAAAATATGGTAAGTTCTCAATTTGACTGATTTTAATATGTTGGTAACATTATAGCTGAACTAATTCTGATGATTCTTTGAAAGCTGGTGCTTCTTTTATGGTACCTTATAAATTTGATCATGATTGTTTTTGATTTTTAAAAGAGAGAAATTTGAAGTCAGTTGTTTGTTATAAGAATTTGAATGACATTCATGTTTGTTTTTCAGCTCTATCGTTTGAACGAACCCTGTCAAAATTTGGTAAACCCAATATTATAGTGTCGGGGCACAGGTTCTTCAAAAAGCGGGTGCTTGGTGCCAAGACACACTGGCGGTGCGTTTACGAGAGCTCGGGGTGCCGTGCCAACGTCCACACGATAGAAAACATCATCACAAGATGTTACAATGTTCATAAATGTTGGAAATCAACCACTGATCTATCCCTGGCAGATTTTTTGACTCATCAGTGAATTCAAACATAAAACAAAGGAAAAATCAACTAATACTCGTACCTACCTATTATGTGTCGACACACTTTCGTCGTCTCAGGTCTCGACAGAGCTTATGTATTTGCTCTTCTTTGAGTTGAGACCGTAGGTCCGTGGGAAACCGAGGCACTACGGGTTTAAATAAAATATCTGAAGTGTGGTCGATGCGACGCGTAACCCGAGAACTAGTGTGTATCCGGCGCAGCGCATTGTAACACATTTTAATCCATTTACTTACAAGAAATCCCTGTCTCAGCATTATGCCGCTGCAACTAGTAGCCGCGGTGGATTTCCAGACAGGGTCTGGTGTGGTGGCAGCATAACATAATACTTTAATTAAATACAGAAAGATACAAGAGGAGGTACAGAAGTTATTAAAAGACGGAAACACGAGAGAAAAGAAAAACATCTGAGATGCATAGTCATAACATAACTCGGTTGCCTCGTCGACCCGTAAAAACATTTTATATAAAATTCTAAACCAGAATATTGTGTTTCTTTCAAAAACCTTTAACGGAAAACCATCTAATTCTGGTAAAGAGGTTGTATTAAACCACTCTCTACAATTTCAGAGTATCACTATATGACATCGAAACAAGGCAAGCCCAACATCGTCATGGCTGGATACAGATTCTGTAAAAAGCAAGATGCAGGACTGAAAACATACTGGCGGTGCACCATTAGAGGTTGTCACGCACTTTTGCACACCTTGGATGATATGACTTTGATTAAAGTTCGAAACGTTCATAATCATGATTTGAGATAGGGAAAGGACACTACAATAAAATTAAACATTCCATATGTTGTGCTACATCCTCAATTAAACACTACCAATCACCATGTGTTTCATTATCACTACATAGTATAAAAACAAAGTGTCTGTCCCTATGTCCCTTTGTATGCTTAAATCTTTAAAACTACGCAACGAATTTTGATGCGGGTTTTTTAATAGATAGAGTGATTCAAGAGGAAGATTTAAACGTATAACAAAACCGTGCGAAGCCGGGGCGGGTCGCTAGTATACATATATAACAGCTAACAGCAGTTTGTCAAGTGCAGTTCAGGTATATAAAAAGACTTATTAAAGGCATATTGCCAGTGTTTTTACACCAGCCAGTTGTAAGTGGTGCATCTTTGAGCTCATGAGCACAATGATGCTTTCCGCATCCTCAAGAAGCATTAACGGTGCTGTAGGGCATCGAGCTAGATGGATCCTCCAACATCCATCCAATCTCGTCATTTCGAGAAATCTATTTAACTGTTTACTTAGCGACACTACTTTGCAATCTGTCACCTATTAGTGTCACCGATAAAAATCATTAGCTAAAATATATATTATTATTATTTAATCATTTACTCAGTGATCAAAACGCTTCACTAACTGGAAAATACCTAAATTTATATTATTATGATAACAATAGGTGCGTTGCGAGGTTTGCGCCTCGTGCAAATTCGGTGTCTTACTTAGGGCCACGAGGAATCCCCACTGAACGGAAAAAATATCGCTCAGTGCGGTACGAGGTTTTAAGGCCCTGGGTATTAAATTAATTTATCATCTTAATAATACAAGCGCAAATGTGTATTTTTACAAAACCATAGTTATCGACGTAGCTCGAAGAATTAGCAAGCTGAATTGGCAGTAGGCCGGCCTTATCACGCGAAGAACCGATATCCGCTGGGGTAAAAGTTTTCTTGAGTGTAGATCGCGATTCGGCAAACGCATTGTGGGATGCCTACCGGCCTGCTGGGATGACAATCTGCGTAAGACTGCAGGCAGATACTGGAGCTGAAGACAGTGCGCTATGTCGCTAATTAAGGGCGGCCTATGACCAGCAGTCGACTAATATAGGCTGATGATGATGATGATGATGAAATGTATACTTGTCCTTTTCATATCTACTCCTGGTCTATTAATCCCTAAGATATGCTGCAGAACGCAACACCAAAATTCAACATCATGAGAATTCAACATAATGGGAATTCAACATAATGTGACTTAACTTAATGGGAGTTCAACTTTCGGGGAATTAAACTTAATGGTCCGGATTGCAAGATTTTGAACACTGATTGTGAGGACCCTGTCTGACCCTGTCTAAGAAAAAACAACAAATTTTATCATAAAATATTTCATTTATTGTAAACTCGAAATCACATTTTTGTCTTTTGTATTTTCATACATAGTATTTTATAATTAATACTCAATAAACTCTATTGTCTTATAAACAATAAACTATAGGTAGATTCTCAACTTGAAAACATTTTTCAATAAATATACTTAAAGTAAATTTAGGCCAATCAAACCAAGAATACAGAATACAGAAAATAAAGTAAGTATTAATAAGAGTGACTAAGTGATATGTAATACATTATTGTAGACTTAAATATAAAAGACACAATAAACAGTAGAACAACTTAACTAAGTTACAATTGTCGGTCTCATCGCTCAATAGCGTTCACCAGTTACAGAGTAACCTCTTAAATTAAATATCTACTAAAACAAATGTTAATATTATAATATAGAAAATTAGGTAAGTATTAATAAGGGTGACTAAGTGTTATGCAATATATTATTGTAGACTTAAATATAAAAGAAACAAACAGTAGAACAACTTAACGACTAAGTTACAATTGGCGGCCTTATCGCTCAATAGCGTTCACCAGTTACAGAGTAACCTCTTAAATTAAATATCTACTAAAACAAATGTTAATAGAAAATTAGGTAAGTATTAATAAGGGTGACTAAGTGATATGTAATACATTATTGCAGGCTTAAATATAAAAGAAACAAACAGTAGAACAACTTAACGACTACGTTACAATTGGCGGCCTTATCGCTCAATAGCGTTCACCAGTTACAGAGTAACCTCTTAAATTAAATATCTACTAAAACAAATGTTAATAATATTATAATATAGAAATTTAGGTAAGTATTAATAAGGGTGACTAAATGATATATAATATATATAAGTGATATTTAATTATATATAATTATTGCAGGCTTAAATATAAAAGAAACAAACAGTAGAACAACTTAACGAAAGTTACAATTGGCGGCCTTATCTCTCAAGAGCGTTCACCAGTTACGGAGTAACCTCTTATATTAAATATGTTTTAAAACTAATAATACAATAAAATTATGCTGTATTAACAAGGGTGACTAAGTGATATGTAATACATTATTGTAGACTTAAATATAAAAGAAACAATAAACAATAGTTACAATTTGCGGTCTTATCGCTCAAGAGCGTTCGCCAGTTACAGAGTAACCCCTTAACAAATATTGTTTAATGGGTTTGTTTTATTTCAGTGACATTTATTTGTCTAGACAACATCTCCGCAAATTATTAAGGCCAGATGTCGCTCAGTTCCACACCGACAGTAGTATTAAATTATAAGACAAACAGGGTTTCAGACCCATAAGCTTTACACGTGCTTGTGATTTATTTTTCGCTTCTTCCACTAGTAAACAAAAGAATAATGGATTTTCTCTTCGCTTCAGATAGAA
Organism: Eupithecia centaureata; assembly: GCA_944547425.1. Classification (NCBI taxonomy): domain Eukaryota; kingdom Metazoa; phylum Arthropoda; class Insecta; order Lepidoptera; family Geometridae; genus Eupithecia; species Eupithecia centaureata. The sequence goes on from OX155680.1 coordinate 13,238,382, forward strand.
AATCAATTATCACTTTATTTCTTATATTATTTTGATAGTTAATTATATCCCTATAGTTTAAAATTTGACTTATGCTTATTTTGTAAGCCTAAAGAAATAAAAGATACTGATTTACTGATATCTGCACTGTTGCAGCCCGATCCGTTTGGTAGTTCTATCGTGAAGAAGTAACAAACATGAAGGATGTTTGTGTTTGTGATGTTTTTTTTACAACTTTTATATTTCAAACTCACAAGTAATAATAATAATAATAAGCCTTTTATTCGAATTAACATTTAAAACTAAAACAATGACATTTAATTAAAATTAGCTTAAACTTAGAACTTAGCCTAGTATTTGTTTTTTGCTTATTGTTTTTAAATCCGTTTGCCAATCGGCAAAGGCCTCCTACAGACAGACCTTTTCCATTCGGATCTTTCTTATGCCAAACTCACAAGTGCTTTATTTCTTTTAGACCCGGGACAGGACTCTTGGACATGTCAGAAAAAACAAGTTAAATACAATTAAAACTAGGAAATAAAGTGCTCAGTTGATATTTGTTCATTTCAATATTGTTTAAGATGTAAAATAACGAAGCGATCAAGAAACATTTACCTTGTTAGGTTGTTAGTTTTTGAGTTGGAGCAAAACTTGTCCCAAACATGTTTATAACCTAGTAGATATATGATATTTTACAGTAAGCTTTTTTACGAAGAATAGTGTTGACGAACTATTAAGAATATAGAAATAAATTATATTTTATATATTGACCTTGTTTATCCCAGTTGTGGGCAAAACGAGTTTATTCTTATTTTAATGATATATCGTTTTTTTGGGAAACCGATTGATATTTCTATGATAGTACAATAAGATTATATAAATATATTGAAATACTCTTTCAATGTATGATAACTGATTAAATGTTATTTTTTTAGATATAGTAGTAACAACGTCAATAAGAGGGCAGCCAATGATAATCTACATGGGCTACAAATTTATAAAACATCGAGAGATTGATTCTAAAATATATTTCCACTGCGGCTACAAACAAAAATATCGATGTCGAGCTGTCATCCACACTTCGAAAGATTTCACTATCACCAAGTGTTACAATGTACACAATCATACATAAATAATGATATGTTAATGTTTGTATAATTATTTACTAAGATTTGAAATAATGTTTGGTTTTTTGGATAAATATAAGTTTCATAACATTTAGATTGTTTTTTTTGTTTTATGACATTACTTATTATTTTAAAATTTTAAGGATGGTTATTTACATAATACATTGTCAAGAGCACATAACAGCGCATTTTGTGCTAAGGGCCAACTTAAAACGTTTCCGCAGATGTAAACTAAAATGTGTATGGTGAAAGAAGACAACTTCAAAAATATATATAATAGTAATATAACTTTGAAAACTATCATGCTTTCTAACACTAAAGTCATTAAACATGGAATACTTAGCATGATTTGATTCGTTTTGAGTTTTTCTATCCTAAAGAAAAATATTACTAAGATATTACTATAATACTTAATATAGTAATATATTTAGAGTAAATGTCGAGCCCAAAGACCATATAGGTATAAAATATATACTTAAACACAACAAGAACTTTATCGACGTCTATTTATTTTATTTATTTGGGGATATGTGAACGAGCTCTTAAGTTTGCGTGAAGAGGTAACAAACATCCATCCATCCAAACTTTCGCGAGTTTATTCTTATTTTGAGTATTATATAAATACCTACCTACATATATTGAACGTTCTCTTTCAATGTTATAAGATAATTGAATTATAAATGTTTTTTTTAGATATAGTAGTAACGACGTCAATAAGAGGGCAGCCAATGATAATCTACATGGGGTACAAATTTTTAAAACATCGAGAGATTGATTCTAAAATTCACTTTCACTGCGGCCACAAACAAAGATATCGATGCCGGGCTGTCATCCACACTTTGAAAGATTTCACCATCACCAAGACCCACAATGTACACAATCATACATAAATAATGATAAGTTAATGTTTGTATAATTATTTACTAAGCTTTAAAATATTGTTTGGTTTTTTGGTTAAATATAAGTTTCATAACATTAAGATGTGTGTTTATTTTATGACTTATTTTTTATGTTAATAAACCATATTGAATAATTAAGTAATTTATAATAAATACTTCATTATTTGATTTACTAGTCAAAATTACACAAGGTGAAACTGGTTACAGTTTAAACAAGAATATTTACGCAACCCTCACAGGTTTACTCCTCAGACTACCTATAGTCTGAGGTTTACTCAAAGACAATCCAAAATCCACGAGTCCTCTTATTCTAAACGAATCGCTTTATTATGGCAATGATATCGTCACTGAATGACACATTTTAGCATTCTACCTTAGGTAGATAATATAAACTACAGATGGATAAAATATTTTGCTTATTCTGTACGCTTTCCAAAATATTACCAGATGGCACAGCAAATTAAACTACCATGTTAACGTTTCAAAGAAAAGCTGTCACCTAATGGTCGATTGCCCTGAATGTTGGCAGTATTGCCACATTAAATGGAAAAATCAATTGACTGACCTAAATAAAAGCCAGCATTTAGATCAGCGGTATACTCCTTAAAAAGTGCCTGCCTGCCTCAGGACTTCAAGGAAAGAATAAATGATAAAACAGTTAGTAGTTAAAAACAGTCAATTTACTATCTTTTTAAAACAATTGAGCCATAATTTCAACCTTTTTGCTCCTATACACTAATAGGTTCTGAAATTAATACTGGAATGATTTCTATAATTACATCGAAATATGTTATACGAGTATCAAGTCTTTTCAGATATGTTTGTGTGTGCTACTCATACTAATTTCTCTGGTCTTTGAATAAATTTTGATTTCTTATAAAAATAAATGAGCAGGGAAAATAATAGATATGAGTGACACGCACATACAAATACGTTTGAATTCAGCAGCTGTCTTGAATTGAATTAATGATTATGTACATTATGACATTTAATAATGGTCATGTAATCAGGTAAAGTATGTAGCTTTGCCTTACAGCCTCTGTGTGCAGAACATTGCCAGTATATTTTAGGGCCTTTCTCAATGTGTTTACAAAATGTATACCCATCTATTGTTATGCGGGGCTGGTTATTTTTTGTATGGTATATAACTCCTGAAAAAAGCTGTTTTGATTAGAAAAATATGTCATAAATAAATAAAATTAAGGGTACGATGCCTAGAAAAACAAAAAGCACACGTCAAATACCATCAGGTAAGATTATGGTCAAACAAATAAAGCTAGAAAACTTTAAACAATGATCTATTCGTGATAAAAAGCATGAGTACTTTACTAGTGATATTTGAATATCTGTTCTGGTAGTGGTTTTATTTCAGATGGATAGTACGTCCGTGGGGTACCCAGGCTCTCTGGGTTTTCTAAGTTCTATCAGAGGATCTGGTCAGAGCGACCCAATGTCTGGTGATTATACAGCGACGCGCTTCAGTAGCGGCTTAATGGTGGGGCAACGCATCAAGAGTCTTGAGGACCCTTCTTATTGGTTTTGATTTTAATCCGTTGAGCTTCTTGTATTGTTTGAAAGAGTCTACAGTTCGCTCAACTGTTTAATGTGTAATTTGTACATTGTGTGAATATATGTAATATATATTATAATTTTCGAGGTAGTTTCTTTAAGATATAATCTTAAATTAAACTATTAGCCATAATATTTTGTAACAACGTTGATACCTTTAGGCTACATACCTAGCTGACATAGCTTTGCCTTTTCTAGAAAAAATTACAAACCTTCTAATAATATTCTAAACTGTGCCTACAATCTTTTCTTTTTATCTCAACAACAAAATGAGTTTTATTGTTGTTTCTTTTTAATTTCTTTTCATTTCGTTATATGGATCTAATCTAGTCAAGATAAAACTAATAAAATGATACATACTACATGTAATTTTTTTTTTTCAGATATTTGTATAACAACATCATCAAGAGGGCAGCCTATAATAACATACGATGGGTCTAAATTTTTGAGAAACCAAGTAATGGGTTCTAAAATTTACTTTCACTGTGCATACAAACGAAAATATCGATGTAGGGCGGTCATCCACACTTTGCCTGATTTAACCATCATCAAATGCTACAATGTACACTCACATCCAACAACTTGAGCGTTGAGCGGTAGTACATAATATATGTTTTATAGGCAAGTGTACTGTAGGTAGGTAGGTATTAAATTAAATTGCTTATAAATTATTATTAGTTAGTTAAGTCTTTAAAATGATAATGTGTAATTTTTAACTATTTTTTACTTTGTTCTTTATTAATTGTGTTAGAAACCTACCTGTTTTCTTTTCTGCTGTACTGACTTAATTCCATTTCATTTGTTGAAATGTTTCTTTTGTTAATCTTCCTGTGCTGTTTGTGTGTGTTTCCGATAAAAATTCCAGCTATCTAACTTCGCAACTTATTTGTTAATTCATTTAACTGGTATACTTGTATGTGTAAAAATATACCTATTATAATTATTTTTTATTAATTTGTACTCATATTAGACGCACACAGATCTTACTCATGTACAGACAGCGAAAAAAATAAGTAATCCTAGCATGCCCTAGTTACTTCCTGTGCAAGACATTCGCGTTTTTATTCGTGTCGCTATCCGTACTATCCGACAATCCTATACATACCAGGTTGTCTGGTACAGATCGCTGAGCGGTAAGATCACTAATTGTAGTTTATATTGTAAAATGTTTCTTTGTTTTAAGTGTACATTTGTTTCAAAGGAAGAGAATTATTCCTTGATTATAAATTTCTTTGTTGAATTGTGTACAATTAAAGTTTTTTTGTATCTATCTGAAATCACTTCTTACTAAATATAAACTCTATTATATTCGAAACGATTGATATTTCTATGAGTGTACAACAAGTTTTCATAAATATATTAAGATGGTACTATCAGTATGTTTATTTCTTTGAATTTATCATGTAGGGTTTCTCTAGGATATTATAGATTGCACGAACAGCCCTCTCAACAGCTAACAACAAATACAGTCTACGATAATTTTTTTACTGCATACGCTACAAAAATAATTATTATTAAATTAATTCTAAGGTGATTCCTAAGAATAACAGTACCTACTTTCTACAATGCCTAACGATTCTCATTTTGCGTTTATTTGCCTTTACATTTTTTAAATTCGGTAGAAAATTATCTAATACATTTCGTTAAGCAAAAGATTATTGATTATAAACTGCCAGAAAACTTTTGAAATTCCTTTATTCACACTGTCGAAATTTGTAGTTTATCTTTTCATTTAAAATCTCAATACAATTCCTTAAAAGATCAGGCAGGTCGTATCAAGCTCAAAACAGGAAAGGGTCGATTATAGACCCCTGCGAGACACTCGTGTTAACTACAAAACTGGAACAATTTTCATCACCATTGGAATATTAACATAGAGATGTCATGTAGTGTTCTAAATGATCGTCTTTTATTCAATCAAACTTAACCTACACTAATGAGCTTTTGTTTAGTTTAGAAAAGAGAAATAGGTACTTATCCAAAATAACTTTGTAAAAACCAATCAAAACGTACATACAAAAATTATCTTCTAAGTAGATGAAAATATTGAGAACAAGGAACAAGAGTAGCCTGTTTAAATTCCTTTTTTAAATTCATGGTGTTTTCGACTCTTTGCTAATTTATTCTAACTCTAATATTAACCTACCCAAAGTATCTTTGGTAATCATTTTGATTCAGGTAATATTATTAGATAACAATTATTATTCTGAAGTAACAAATATATGATTCACCGATCAGGAAACTTGATGCTTATGAAAGAAGATACGAAGAGAAAAAAAAAACTACATACTAAAATATTTACTTCTAAAATACTTTTTATTGCAGTTCCAGAATACAGGAAGGAACTGGAATGAAAACCAGCCTTTTTTTCCTTTTTAAATTCATGGTTCTTTCGACTTTATCTTAATCCTATTCTAACTCTTATTTTTACCTATCCAAAGTATCTTTGGTAATATAAATAATCATTTGTATAAACTTTATATTAAATAACAATTATTATTCTGAATTAACAAAATCTAATCAGGACACCTGATGCAAAATCTTACGAAAGAAGATATTAAAAGTTAAATGCTAATCCTAAAATACTTTATAATGAAGTTCCAGAATACAGAAACTTATTTTAAAGTCGTTAAATCACAATCTTTTCGAAGCACAAGTTTGTGAAGCACAGGATCAGCAAGACTGGTGCGATTCGTTGGGCTTGCCTGTTCAAGAGCGGCAAGCGGTCTGTCTTGTGGACGATGGACGACAATATTGTCAGAGCCACCATCGAGCACATGCAGCCAAAGTGCAACAAATGCAGAGACTCTTTAAGCTAGCTTTGAAACTCGGAATAGATAAATATAGTATAATTTAAAATACAATAAGTATATTCTAGAATAACTAACCCAATATTACCTGAGTTAATACGATTAATTAAACATTATTTGTATGTGGTGCCTTTGTAAATAAATTGGAAGTTGTCTGTTACCAATTAAATTGGTAAGATATACCTGAGTAACCAACATTGTATAGTGTAAAACTTTTTTTAATTTTCACCACTTGTTTACATAATTATTGATTTCACATAGGGTATTATTTAATATATGTTATGTAGCGAGAAAACAAAGGGAAAAAATATAACACTAGGTACTTACTACTACGCGATAAATACCCGATAAATAATAATGAAACATTTTAAAATAAAACTTAAATGCTATTATCATGTACCTATATAGATATCTATCGGAAAAGATGTCATATAGATACTTAATATTATTGTTTGAAAACGCTTTTTTCCCATAGTAACTAACCTAACCTAAAATATTTACTTACTTTTTTAGTTATTGTCCTCGACGATAAAAAATAACAAAATAGAGTTTACCTACTTTTTAATGCAAATAAAATAAGCATGTATAGATAGAACTCAAATTTTAAACTTAGTGATTTCAAAATATTTTTTTATTAATTTTAGAATTTAATTGAGTTTTTATTATCACTTATTTTTCTCTTCTAGCGGTAGAAGAAAAGAAATCACGGTCATTGTTTAAACTTTAAAGTATGTAGACAATTTTTTTAACATAATTAATGAGATGCCAAATCTAGATACCAATATTCCAGCATAGAAACAATAACAATGTAAACACCAAACAATGTAATGAGGAAAAATATAACATCAACTGGGTTTTTTTTTAATTTTTTAAAGCTATATTTGATATAAATCTCTTTGGATCTTACTTATGCGATATATTTTTTCTGAAAAACTCAACATAAAACACAACTATTCAATTACTTAATGTAAAACGATTAACAAAGTCTAGAAGAAACCTCAAAGTTAGAAGATCTTTAGGATAATTAGGGATACAATTTTATAAAAATGATGCGTGCTATCCCCGTCCCTACCTACTTCATTAGCTTTTCTATCTACGAAAAATTTAGATTCTAGTGTTGTGCGCGTTGTAAAACTAAATTTATCGATAACCTAAGTTAATAGATTTTACATAAAATGTGAGAATCATAAAAACAATTTCGACAAATAGATTTTTTGCAGTCAACGCAGAATGACTTAATCTTTTTTACTTTACTGTTTGCTTCACGGCGAGTGAGTGTTTCTCGTAGTTTTTCGTAACATCCGACACAAGACCTTCTTTTTCCTCCTTTACTATACTTGTGATTGGTCATCAGTTTCATTACTTGTTGTATTCCTTGAATAAAAAATATTAGCTTAGTCAAATGATTGTACATGTAATGACGAATGGAAAAAACAGATTCTAAGGCTATTGGCACGAAATTTTAATATTTTCAGGTAGATGGTATTTTGTATATTAATTAATATAAAAACAGAATACCTATAAGGAAACACCGTATGAAGCTTAGTTTATTAAATCAGCATATTAAAATCTATTTCATTCAGTTGTTTTTGGGTCCTTTCCTTTACGATAAAGTTAATACATATGTTCTACTATTTACTGATCATCAAGGATCATATGTAGAATTAGATCTTCAAAATGGTTTAAATCAGCATATTACATTACCAAGCAACAGAAAACTTCTCACCTACTTAGAATTCTAGTCTTTCCCATCTCATACCTAACATAACCTTCCTAAACCTTCCCCACCAGTAATCGTCTGGTGTTGTAAAAATGTTTAACTGTGACATATCTTTTTTAAAACTTTGTTTGCATTGTATTCAGTAGTTGAATAATTTGTAACTTTTTTGATTGTAAGCACCTATCTAACTCCTTCATAATAAATAAAGAAAAAAAAGCACCTATCTATAGTTAGACTAAACATACTATGTTAGATCCGTGGATCCATGTTAGATTCTTCTCTCCGCTCGGTGACCTATGCGACTGGGGTTCGGGGGCACTGAGGATAGTCGATGCTTGAAATCGTCTGCCTGAATGTGTATGTATTAAAATTTATAATTTAAGAATTTTCCATAAATAACCGTGCAACGCGGGGATGGGTCACTAGTTATATAATAAAATAAGTGGTGGCGCTAGTGTACCTCCTGTTAGCGTCTTAAGCATTAGAATAAAAAAAATTACTAAAATTGTTTGTATTTTCACTCAAAACATAATTCAGCTTATTTTGAGGCTACATGATGCCATGTGAATTGTCCAGCATTATTCATTTACATATTTATTTATTATTTTCAGGTTTATTTGTTGTAACTCTGCCTGACTTGGATCATGGATACAGTAGATTCCTCGATATAGAAGGAACGTAATTTACCATATCCTGATCATATTATCTATCCTGTTAAATCGTGCCATTGTGTATTGAATAAAAATAAAATAAAATGACTTCAAATATTTTTATAAATGTTCAAAACTATATTAGTTTTAAAATTATATTTTAAACACAATATTAGTAACCATTAATTGTATTAAGTATAACAGTCATCTAGTATCCATAACACAAGCTCTGCTTAGCTTGGGGCTAGATGATGTTGTTTGGACTGTCCGGAATTATTATTAATTTCAAATTATTGAAATGTAAAATTAGTTTTTTGTCGTTGTTATAGTTTGTGAAACTATTTTTAACCCATTACTGAAAGTACAGTCAAGTCACAAGACAGGAGGTCGTAAATTCTAATGAATTATTTTTTAGTTTTCGTAGAAAAATATCCTATTAAGTTTAAATGTTTCTTGGTAGTGTAGGTATTACTTACCATATTTGGAGATTTTATTTTATTATGTGCAATTTTAGCCAAAATGTCTATAAAAGTCAAAATAATTTTTGATGAAGTCGTACTCGACTCATTATTATAAATACTCAAATAATTATAAAAATACAACTAAAGAGAGCGCGTTGCAGCCATTTCAAAAGGATTCAGCGTTCATGTGAGCGGGACAAAACATACATACTTTTTTGGAAAGGCGTAGACTCAAATTTCAAATGATTGTTTATTACAAGTAAACTACACATCACCTAAGAAACTGGCTTAGAGGAACCAAATAATCTTTATCTTATATGTATCGCAGAGTCAGGTTTTATCGTTACTAAATCGACTATTATGTGCCCTTTTAATAAAAAGGATGATGAAGTTTTCTCGTAAAAAGTTACTAATTAAACACAATATAAAATAAACTAAGATAACAAAAAGAAAACAGTGAGGTAAATGTTATTTGTCGTATTGTAAAAAAAGTTGCACACTGTGGTAACCTCTCTCAAAAATGCTATACACTATTAGTTACGAAATTTTACGTTTTTACTCTGAAACTAAATCAAGTAGGTTTCTTCTTTCGTCTCTTATGTTTCTTGACTCACGCCTAAATTCCTTCTTTCAGATGGTCCGACATTCTGCACATCCAAGATCGGCGCTCGAGTGATGAAGCTGAGAGGGTACTGGTACACGCGGCACTCCGTGTGCGCGTCGAAGGTGAAGTGGCTGTGCGCAGACAGCCGCGTCATGGACTGCCGAGCCATCGTCGTCACCATCGGGCGCACCGTGGTGCAGCATCAGAACAGACATAATCATCCTTACAGCTCTTGAACATTAGAGAATAACAAGTCTAGTGATGTAGATATCGAGTGTCTAGTGATAGTGCGACAGTGGGCCGGCCATATCGCGCTAAGAACCGACAACCGTTGGGGTAAACGTGTTCTTGAGTGGAAACTGCGACTCGGCAAACGTAGTGTAGGACGCCCTCCGGCCAGGTGGGATGACGATCTGCGAAGGACTGCTGGCAGATGCTGGATGCGGCAAGCTGAAGACAGGGTGCTATGGCGCTCATTAGGGGAGGCCTATGTCCAGCAGTGGACTAATATAGGCTAAGGATGATGATGAAGTCTAGTGATGAATTACTTCTATTTATCAAAGCAAGTTTGTGAAGTTGTAAGATGTTTTTGCGACGACAATGCCAAATGCACGAAGCAAACTGAAATTTTGCGTAGACGTAGTTCTAAATCTAGACTAACATTATACGCTACTTTCATATTGGTACACGCGTGAAGTCGATGAACTGCTCAGCAATGGTAAAAGTTTCTGCCCGTAACTTTTACAATTGCTGAGCAGTTCATTCGTTTTCTGGCGTAAGAACCAATGTTAACCGAATAAAACAAACTACATTTTAGCAGTTGTTATGTTCAATTTTCAAATAATGTGAATATTATAGGTAGTATGTAACTTTAACCTTCTGTATAAATAAAAAGATTTAATTTGGTTCTAAATAATGGATCGCCAAGATGACGCCTTCGTGAATCAAGCTCCTCCCAACACTCCGGATCAATGACACAAGAATTTACCTAGGTGGCGTTTTAACAGATAATGTAACAGATGTTGATTGCCGTGTCTCCGCTTACCTTCTGCCATCTCTGAATAAAAGATGGCTCTAAAGCTAAACTGCTATCATCCATACCATATACATTACTGGACATGCCTACACCACCTGAGTTGACGAGAGCTTCAACACCGTAAATTCTGGAGCGACGTTGAAAAAGTTCCTAATTCCAGATCGACTACATGCAAGGTTCTAATGCTACCTCTTTATCTTTATGATAGATATTTGACACCTCATGTGATACCTGTTAAACAAACTCAAACTCAAAATGCTTTATTTCCTTAAGACCTTACAGGACACTTGGACACGTGATAAAATTCATGTTATTAATAATTAAAACTAGGAAATAAAGTGATCTCTTTGATTTTTGTTCAATTCAATCTTTTTAAGGCAAAGTAAAGCCTTTTTATATCTGGCTTGTACATTTGTTAATAAATATTTATACGTAATGTATAAATAAACAGTTCGATAACGACCAAGAACATCTTACTAATATTATAAACGCGAAATTTAGTTAGTTATGGATGGATAGATGGATGGATGTATGTTTGTTACTCTTTCACGCAAAAACTACTGAACGGATCTGGATGAAATTTGGCACGGAGATAGATTATAGTCTGGAACAACACATAGGCTATATTTTATCCCGGAATTACCACGGGAACGGGAACTACGCGGGTGAAACCGTCAGGCACGCAAAAACTACTGGACGGATCTGGGTAAAATTTGGCACAGGGTTAGATTGTAGTTTCGAATGGCACAAAGGCTATATTTTATCCCGGAATTCCCACTGGATCGGGAATTACATGGGTGAAACCGCGGGGCGCTGCTAGTAGTTAACATAGTTTTATATGAAATACCTATCTAGTGTAAATTTATTTAAATAAAAGATACGAATGTTGTATTTTAATCCATTTATTAATGAAATATAAAAAACACACTTTTTTCTTTGTAATCGAAAAAGAAAACAATAAAATTTTAGTAAAACTCCCGACTTGATAAAACACCAATCATAATTCTATATTCGAATATAGATTAGTACTTAGAACAAGGATTACTAATTATATAACAAAAAATCGTCGGGGCTGCCTGGACTTAACTAATTTAATTATATTAAAACAGTTGTAACAAACATAGTTTAGTTGATATGGTGAATATAAAATAAATACGTGTCTTCAATAAACTTATAAATTGTTTGTATGTCTTAGTTTAGCTACACGGTCTTCTATATTGACGGTAGATCCTATGGATGCGAAGAAGTCAATGATACCATCTGTTTTGGTGTTCGCCACGCATTGCAAGTAAGCGTTTTCGGAGAATGAAACATTGCCCTGGAAAAAACAGAATTGCTCAGTATTTGTTTTGTTTTTTATTTAGCAAACAAACAGTAATATTAATAAAATTATAGTAAATAATAATAAAAATTACTATTGAGACTTAAAGAAACTTATTGCAAAAACCTAGTAGTTATGTTTCCAAAGATAAAATAGAATATAGGACAGACATCGAGACCATAATGTCGATCAGGTTGGAAACTTTAAATATTATCTATTATAATTCTATTCTGTTCGATTACTCTATCAATTTGTATGAATTTTTGAACAAAACTAACCTTTTTCAATATATCCTGTAGGGTGCTTTTTTCTTTGGGTAGATCGATGCTTATAAGTTTTCTCTGTCCGTTCTCAAGAAATACAAACATAGTCGCCTTTTTACGATAGTACGAGTGTCTTGGAAATTTTACGAAGTTTAGATCCAACTTGTAAGGGGTTGTGTTTCCTGTAAAATAAGTTTTAAATTACAATTTGATTAATGAGATTTAAACCCTGATAAACCTTAACAATATATTATCATCTAAGGTTAGTCTATGCGAAATCTGTAATGCAAAAGGCTAGAGCCTGGAGCGTTTTTCAAAACCTGTAGCAGTTTTGAAAAAACCCACGCATGTATCTCGCCAGACTCCAGTGATAGTTAAACAATGTGAATCCTTAACTAGTATATTCCTATTCTTTGGTAATTTGTAATTTAAAATATATTGAAATGCGTGTAAACAGACAACTATCGAAAACGAAGGGGGATGGCGAAGCACCTTTAAACTTAAACAAAACAAAAATCCGCAGGCCGAAAAAAAAATTGTAGCCGAAGATAAACATGTTTAAAGATTTTCAATTATTTTGTTTGCAAGCAATGTACGCGTCCACTTCGATACCTACGCCGCCGCGCCGACGTGAGTCGCGCGCGACGAATCACTCACTATGTACATAACATAAGTACATCACTACATAGTATAAAACAAAGTCGCTTTTTCTGTCCCTATGTCCCTATATCATTATGTCCCTTTGACTGCTTCATCATCATCATCATCATCATCAACCTGTATTAGTCCACTGCTGGACATAGGCCTCCCCCAATGAGCGCCATAGCGCCCTGTCTTCAGCTTGACGCATCCAGCATCTGCCAGCAGTCTTTCGCAGATCGTCATCCCACCTGGCCGGAGGGCGTCCTACGCTACGTTTACCGAGTCGCGGTCTCCACTCAAGAACACGTTTACCCCAACAGTTGTCGGTTCTTCGCGAGATATGGTCGTAATCGTTTTGACTGCTTAAATCTTTAAAACTACGGAACGGATTTTGATGCGGTTTACTAGCGACCCGCCCCGGCTTCGCACGGTTTTATTATACGTATAAACCTTCCTCTTGAATCACTCTATCTATTAAAAAAACCGCATCAAAATCCGTTGCGTAGTTTCAAAGATTTAAGCAGTCGAAGGGATATAGGGACATAGGGACAGAAAAAGCGACTTTGTTTTATACTATGTAGAGATACACTCGTGCGAAACCGGGGCGGGTAGCTAGTAAAGTTATATAAGTCGTCAAAGTTAAGGTAAGGTCTTTATAGCAAGTACCTAGGCTGTCGGTACTCGGTAGATATTTCACGACTTACCTAAAGACGACATCAGCTGGGATTTTGCTGGTTCGGCTATCTTTCGCAGTAAGTAAATGCGCAACACTTCTGACGCATTTCCTAGAGCTTCACCATAAGAAACACAAACATTTGCCCATACTCCATCGCACTGAACATTATGTTGGCAAATAAAACACACTTACTAAACACAACCGATACATATCACATTCTCCATAGCACATCATGAGCATTTGTCCATACTCCCTCGCACTAAACATGTTTATAAAACACACCGAAAAACACAGAAAGTAACTTCCACTATTTACCTTCCTACACTAAGACCATGTACTTAAGAAAAACTTTAAAAACACGCATACCACACTAAAAATCTGTTTCACAAAACAAAACAGTATTCGCAAATTTCCGCAACGACCGCGCAAGTTCGAATACAAACACCGACTAAAAGACGAATAAAAATAATACAAGCACCTTGTAAGTACCTACATAGAGAAGTTATGCATTCAAAATCCGTTTTTAAATGCCGACAGCCAAAGTGTTATAATCCTTATGCCTAATTAAATAAAGTTTAGATTCCTTTCCATACATTTCCTTTGACTATAGCCGACTGGCCGCGTGCCGACCCACCACGGCGCGGCGCTCCGCGCCCGACAAAGAAAAACACCGCTGCTGTTATAAACCTTATGCAGAGTGGAATAAGGTTTTCCTATACCAAAGCAGATTATTCAGTATCCAATAAGGTTCAAAATGGGGCATACTCATTTTAAAATCTTTATCACAGAATTATGAGATAATTTTATTTTTTTCGCGGGAATAAATACTACGACTAGTAAAAGGACTTAGTTATGAACGTTTCCAGCTAGAATTAACTTTTTACCCTGAACCAAAAAAGCACAGAATACATAATAGTAGTATACATGGTCATACATTACATCCCAAGGTTGCCTGGATGGAAGAAATGAGAGAACTTTTAGCGATAAGACCGCCCTTTATACTATGTATGCAGTATTTTTGTTTTGTTTTCTTTCTTTGTGTGGTACCTAGGTTTAAGTATAATAAAAAAGAGTTTGCTATTCTATTTCTATTCTAGTAGGAACAGGTAGGTAAAATGTAAATGATATCTTCAATTTGTTAATAGAAGTAGAAGTGTTAGGAAGGGTTCAAGCCTACAATCTTCAGATTGAAAATCGAGTGTATTCTTTCTATGCCAAGACGGCAAAATACAGATAGCCACCAGCGAGCAGCGCGGTAACCTACGTGCGTACCTAGCGTATGTATGTATCTTGCGTAGATAGATAGATACCCATTTCGCTCGCGCAGTCGAGCGGTGGTGCGGGCGTCCATAAACAGCTGAGTTGAGGTCATTCACTTGCGTGCAATACATTACATCTTTTTTTTAATTTGTTTATTTTTGCTTTTAAAAATTGTTTATTCGTGTTGATATGTTTTCTTAGTGTTGTACTATGGGTGTGTAACTAGATAAAAAAATAAAAAAAATTAGAGAGGTGAAATTTTATTCGCGTTTTTTTTCGATAAATATGTTCAGAATCATGGTCTGATTGCCACCTTTCATTTTTCGATAGTAGTCTTTTTACACCCTGTATAGAAGGTATATCTATAATAATATACCTATTATATGTGTATTTAAGTATGTGTGTCATCTAAGTAGGTACTTAATGTATTTTCGTGTGTGCTATCAAAAATGTGGGTAATTGAGTTGTAAATAAGCAAAAGATTTGTAATCAAAGTTGATAAATTTATTTATTAAATATGGTACAAACGTAATTATTATTGTTAAAACTATTTGGAATGTTGAATAAAAATAGTATAAATCCATAATAAAGTGTGTTTTTTTAATTATTCCCATTCTTAACTAACAAAAACTAACTAAAGAATACATCCCAAAGAATTGAAAGGTTTAAAACATTAGCAACAAGCGACCCGCCTCGGTTTCGCATGGGTACATATTAACATTGCTCTAGAATCACTCGATCTATTAAAAAACGCATCAAAATCATTTGTGCCGTTTTAAAAATCGAATAGGGACAGACAGACAGACAGCGGGAAGCGACTTTCTTTTGTTTTTATTAAGGAAACAAACAGTTATAATAATAAAAGTTATAAAAGTCGTAAAAATAATACAATAACCAATAAATGTTTCCCCCATTACAATAGTGCATAGAAAGTGGCGCAAAACGCGTGTGAAACTAACATAACATAACAGATGCATATCAAGTTAAATGAATAAAAAAAAATTAACATTAAAATACAATTATTAAGAGGCAGCTTTGACGAGGCAGGCCATGCATTTCCGACGAAACTCATGTGCATGTTTTATACTATTTAGTAATAGTAGTGTATAAGTTTAAAATACATAATAAAATACAGGTACCTAATAACAATAAACAAACATGATACATTTAGGTTACCTAAAAGAATACAAAAATATTATTATTACCTGGTTAATTTATTTACCCTCTTCAAATAGCCTTCATGGTCATGTACATTGTACATTCTGATGATAGCATCATTTATCGTGGTCAGTTTGGCTTTACATCCTTTATCTGTTTTATTGCATACCCAGTGCACTTCCTGTTTTTGGTTTACTTTGTTTGATCGCTTCTTGAATCTATGCTCTCCTAGTATAATGATAGCATTGCCAAGGCGGGACCAGCTGTATTGTGGTATAAGGCCGCCGGTAATACCTATAAATAAATACCAGTATATTCTTATTTAATTAATATTAAAGTATTGTATATTTCTACAAATAATAATATAATAAAACAGCGTCATCTAGCCCCATGCAAAGCAGAGCTTGTGTTACCTATAGGTACTAGATGACTGATATACATACTGAATGCAAAAACATTACATCTATAGATAGACATAAATAATGTGTACCTATATAGAATAACTAATAATGTTACTTTTACATGGACTTTAGGTTAAGTACATTTTGGTCCTGGATTAGAATAAAAATCTGTACTGTTCACAAGCATTACATGATGTAGTGTAGTATTAAAGTGTTTTATCTCTTAGAGTAGTCTAAGAATCACTACTTTCAGTATACATATTAACGAAATCCTTAAAAAAACGGAGGATATCTACCATTATTAATAAAATCACAAGATTATACTCATTCTTTTATTATTTACTCAAAAGATTAAACAGTTTTGCTTACTTATAAAATAAAAAATGCTTCTTAAAAAGTAGATATTTTACATAAAATAAGGATTGGCAACATTCATGATATTATGTCGGGGTTATAATAATAATAATAATCTTTATTTCAATGCCCTCTATTTTATTTTTGATTGTATAAAAATTAAAACCAGTTTAATGTATAGGGATAGTCCCGTATTGAGAGAAATTTTGTTTAGTTCGTAAAACTACCACACTAACATTTCATGTCCGGAACGTATTTTTACGGATTTGGATCGAATGCGCAGTGCATAGTCGCTTTTAAAACAATAAAATGCAAGTTTTACTAATTGCTCACAATTTTTTATACTTGTAAAAATGTACTGATCGGTGTTCACCGTATAAAACCCCAATACAAAATGAAAAATAATAAAACTAATACCGCTATCCCATTTATAAAATATACATCCAAAACAAAGTAATATATTTCTTAATTTATCCCATGTTATTGCTATATATACATTATCAGTTCATGAGCTATGCTTCGTTTCATTTTATCTTCGATCAGTTATTATTTTTGTTACCTTACTTGCATGCATACCAGCAGCTAAGCATTTTGTATATCGACAGTACCTACAGGAAGTTCTTCTATGCAAATCGACGACACAGTTACCGTTTCCCTTACAGCTGTAGTCTTGAGCCTTCAGCATCATGATGGATCTTTTGAAGAAGGACTTACAGGATTCGCAGGTGTGGATTCCGTAGTGTATGCCGCTAGAGACGTCGCCGCAAACGGGGCATATTGAATTCGATTGGATTTTGATACCAGCAAACTCCTCAGGGTACTCTAAACAAAGAATATTAAGGTTTCAGATGACGTTTTAGATAAAGAAAAGATGAGATTTCGATGCAGTAACATAAGAATAAACAATAACTACGTAGAAGGGACTCTTCTTTGATCTAGTCCCAAACGCCGCCATTTAAATACCTACTTCCCCCTTCACCTCGTTACGCCCCTCTGTCGTCCAGGCGTTTTGCCAGGGTTGCTACTGCACTGTACCGCCGCGCCCCGCCGCCGCCGCGCCGTCATCGCGAGGCGAGGCGAGTGAGAAAAGGTCAACGAAGGATATTCACGTTCCTTTGATTAGGTACCTACCTAATTAGTTAGATAGGAACCTACTAAAACACAATAATATTTAGAAAATATTACTTACATAGGGTATGTATTATCATCTAATATGTATTATCTTTTATTGTTACAACCGATCACACCACAATAACTTGACCATGACGTCATATTATAGAGGTAGGTACCTAACCTACACAAATATTAAAATCCGCGTGCGGCGTCGCCGCCTGTGACAGCCCTACTGCACGTTTAACGTGCAGAATCGCGTAGGCTAATATCGTGACCTTGAGCGCGTTCGGAGCGAAGTTTCCCTTCTAGTCTGTTCTTATTCTTATGGCAGTAAATCTGTCGCCACATTTGGCCAATGTCAGACGCACTAGGTAGAGCAGGATTCTTTTATTTTGTGCATTTATTTGTTGCTTGATCTATTTTAGATAAAATTTAGGGACGTTTTCAGAAATAATATTCTAAGTAAAAGATAGGTTGATTCTACCATTTTTATTGAGAGTTTTATTTCTTCAAAGCATATGTATGTTAGATCAGATACCTATTTTTCGCGTAACTTTTGTATCCGATATAACAATGCATTACCAAGTAAGCTAATAAACCACGAAATTTTGGCAATGTTCTTTTCTATAGTTCCAAAAAACTACGCTACGTCTACTCAACAACAAGATGCATTTGATTTTATTTATATGTCGTTTTCGTCAAATCTTAGAGCCTATTCATACCGCTCTGAAAGATCATTAAAATTACGTGACTTGCTACGAGAAACTTTAAATTTATCAGAAGACAAAACTTACCAACATACAGACACAACACAAAAAAATCGGTTTATATAAGAAAAAAAATAAACAGTAATAAGTTACTAGAAAAAGCCTACACCTAATTTATATTTCTTCAAATATGTCGGAAACAACTCCATATTGCATTCAAACATCACTATCTACATTTCACTCTTTTTACACATGATTAGTTACTTTGTTATAGTAAGGTTTACAAAAAGTACAAACAAAGTTACATGGGCCGTCAGAAATAAAAAACACTTAGCTCTGTATAAAAATAACTTAAATACTAAATATTATATCGAGACTAGACACACCATGGCAAAAGTGTTATTTCAATAAACCTACATATATATGCGATTAGGATAATTGCATAATCAATAAATTTCACTTTATAGATCTATTCTACTTGGTTTTCTATTTTTACTTACATAAGCAAATTGAAACGCAGGAGTAGTATTTTCATTTTATCTTAATTTGTTAGTATTAAACTCCGGACATTAGCTTACCTTACGCCAGCAACAACTTATGCAACAGTTAAAAATCAGCATAGAAATACAAACCACAAAAATCAACACAAAAATGATATGATACAGTCTTGCCTCAGTCAATTATTGCGGTTAATGCTTATAATTATCATGGTACTGTTTCTGGACTAGAATAGTTATTTTATTTAAACTACGACTAAGGCTAAAAGCTTTTCTTCTAGGTCTAAGACTATAAATGTATGGAAGAAAGTAAAAGGTACGTTTTATGAAATCGACAAGTTTATGTTCATGGTAGGACTTATACGTCGTTCTTACGTTTTCGTATCGTTCTTGGGAAGCAGTACTTAAACCACTTTGTCAAAAACTGAGTCTTTATTCTTAAAAACAGTTTAAATATCAATTTCAACACTTTTTTTCCAATTGTACTCTTGAAATATCGCTTCCCTATTAAATCTAAGATTTGAGGGCAATCTGTAATTATTATGTAGGTATCTTAACAAAGTATACTAGTTAAATTTTGTTCGTAATTCGAACCACCAACCCAGCATTTTTTAAGATTGAAATTGGAATTTAAACCGTTTTGAGGAGTAAGCACCAAAGAAAATATTTCGTATAAGTTAACCCAACGAGGCATTTTAAGCTTAAAGTCCTTGCCGTCTAAGGCAATATAGCCTCACAAGTCCTGTCTAAAATAATCTCAGACATCGTATTGAAATAGAGCGGCTTCCCTCTATTTATCTGTAGATCAGAAGCATCATGGTTGTGGTAACCCTTCACTTCGATGATATGCGACCCCTTGGTCTTCACAACAGCCTTGCAGCATTTGTACGAGTGGGTGGAGCATGTCCATCGCGATACTCCGTTCCTGACCGAATGCTTGCAGTATGAGTAGTGGTTGTATACGATCAAGGGTTTCCCTCTCAGGGATTGGGTGAAGAAAGCTCCGTACAGACCTTTCACTTCCTTCATATTAAGTTGCTTCACTTTTCCTGTAATTAAATGATGTTAGGTCAGAAGGTTAGTCGAAATAGGAAATGCAACCAAAGACATGCAGAAGCAGATAATGAAGACGATTCTTATTATCGATATAATCGAGTATGTATGTGATTTACCAGTCATTAGGTAAGTACAGTAGGGGTAGGATAACTGTATGCAGAAAGAAGACGCTGGCGGGAATTCAAGCACGTCCTTGACTTCAGGACTGTGATGACGATGATGAAGAAAGTAAGTACAGTATTATGTATCAAACGACTAAATTTACCCACGCATTGGCTTTAGGTAAACCTAGTTGATTGCAGGGATTGATTCTTTTAGCAAATTCTGCTCTGAATCTAATAATACATTCGTTCTTTGCGGATCCCTCTAACACAGGTACTTAAAAGAGGGTTCCAAACCCAAGCTATGTTAATTAATTTAAGGTTAAACTAATAAACATTTTGTATTTTATATTTGTATCTTATGTTTGTTGTGACAGACAGCGAAGAATTGTCTAAAAGAAATAATCCATGAATATAACCCCTCTGCGTAAAGCTCGACTTGGCTTACGGCGAGGGGTCGATACCGAAAATCGGTTACTAAGCATTTACGCAGAGGAAGATTAAGGTATACTTTACAAATAAAAGAAGAAAACTCAATGTAAAATCATGTAATAAAAAAGAGAGTATTGGAACATAAGTGCATAATACTGAAAAATATGCCACTGCTTGTACTTATAATAAAACTAATGGAGTTGGCAAGATACGAGAAGAGATCACTATGTTAGTTACTATCACAATATTTAGCACCAAGATACAGTTATTCAAGAAAGACCTACAAAAAAAACCTAAAATAAATGCTACTCTTGAACTGCTCTTCTATAATTGATTCAAAAAATGGAATTGATTGAACAAATATTTTTCACCGCGATGGAGAGAACACACAGTCGTTGTTGTACGACATTGGTATTGAGGTAAAAATAGACTGAGCTCACGCCATATTTAGTTTTTTGCCCACGCCACTCAATGTAAAGCCGCGTACAGATTGCTGTAACGTAACATGCAATGTATCACGCAATGAAAGAAT
This sequence comes from Eupithecia centaureata, assembly GCA_944547425.1. Classification (NCBI taxonomy): domain Eukaryota; kingdom Metazoa; phylum Arthropoda; class Insecta; order Lepidoptera; family Geometridae; genus Eupithecia; species Eupithecia centaureata. The sequence continues at coordinate 13,259,750 of OX155680.1, forward strand.
TTGCCGTCCACACTGTCGCAATGTATCATGCAATGTAACAGAAATCACACAGTGTGGACGCCTCGCGCGCACGAACCGAGCACACTACGAGCGCGAACAGAGCATTTCAACTCGTGCTCGCCGCGATCCGCCATTTGTCGGTTTTTTCGCCGAACACAAAGGGGCGCGCAGTGTGCGCGGAGCGCCAGTGTGGACGGGATGTACTGCGGAACGCGCGCGAACGTCGCGAAAGAATGGAAGAAAACACAGCTACAGCAGAGCCGTTTACGTTACGTTTTTTTTCACATGATTGATGATAATCATAGAAGCATCGACAATCATCGTAGCCAGTAATAATTGTATAATAAATTCTCTCCGCGTGTTTTCGGCAGACTGAGCTATGTTCGCCGCGCGCATGCCGGAAAAGATGCGAACACGTACCTGCTCAGTTCGTGCGCGCGCTGCGTCCACACTTATGAAATGCTCCTTTCATGTTACATTGCATGTTACGTTACAGCAATCTGTACGCGGCTTAAGCGACGAAATTTAGGAAACGTTCCATGATGGTGGCGCACGATCGCTTGTACAGGCTAGGCGATCTGTTTTTAAAAGAAATCAAGCATTTTGATCTCAAAATGCTTCGTATGCGACGCATACGTTGTGTGGCGTGGGAGAAGTATATTTATCTCTTTTCATTCGCCATGGATGTGATTTCCAAGAGAGTTGTGTTATGTACCTAGCTAAGGTGCGGAATGTGTCAACCACACTAATGGCATCGCTTGATTTTAATAGCTAAGCTATACAATTGGCTGGGTCGGGTTTATACATTCAGCCACTTATTTATGTAGCACATATTTGATGGCAAAACACCCGCAGAGCGAGTACACATAAGGCGATTTGAGCATGTTTAAATAGCATGTAAGAATGTATTAGACCAGATGGTTTTTAAAACGCGCGTAATTAAAGCATACGCTTCAAAACTCTTTATATGTACATTCTTAGTCAAGCTTAGAAACAAATAACGAAGCACATTCTCCATAGACACATTATTAAATCAGACCAGCTGGTAACCATTCAGAAAAGGGACCAGCCCTTACCACTTATAATGCTACCGTATGTACAGTACATACTTTACATTAAACCATAGATACTAGAAGACAATTCAGAGAACTTTACTTCGGCATGTGAAGCACCTTTATACAAAAAACTCTGTCGGCAGATGACTATGAACATTCTTAGCATACACTAGTCTGTCGAACTCTGTATATACTTTAGCCGGGCAGCCATGGCCGCCATGGGTATAGCAAATCCAGCAGCAAAAAGCTTTATTTTTCCCAGATCTCGTAAATGTAAAGTCACCAAGCTTGATCAAACGGTCACCACCCTGAGAGGTCATGAACTTTACTGGAAGAAACACTTGTTACTGTTAAGAGTTACATTTACATGGCTACGATAAAACAATAAATAGAGAGCAAGAAAAATATTTTCCACAAAAACAGATTATTGGTAAACAGTGTGCGGAGAGAAGGAAATTATGAATGCTGCAGTTTCAAATGTGATCACAACATAATGACGATCACAATTAGGATAATGGCCACCGTGATATAAAATCCGCACACGGCAAAAAAAATAGTGAGAGAGGGAATAATTTTTCCTGCAATGGAAAAAGCAGACAAGTTATTGAAAAAATATCCTGATTTTATTTCCAAATACATTAATTTCATCTTTTGGTACATTAAAAATATTCAACATCCATACAAATCCTTCAAAACATATAAACTATCTCCTTTTATATATTAGGTAACCTATCCTTACAAACTTTACAACACGTCATAAAAATCCTTATAGCTTCTCTAGACACATTGCAGTACTTGCTTTTAATCTCCGCCTCCAGTTTATCTTTACCCGCATGATCATACAACAAATGCATTGTATGTATGACACCAAATATCTCATCTAAATGTACATAGAACTTAATGCGTCGGTCAGATTCCGTTCTAGGTTGGATAAGCCGGTCTATGCCACGGACTTCGATGATATCATAGTTGGAAAGCATTTTGTAATCATCAAAGTTTTTCATCGGCTTACGTTTGATTTGTTTTAGTTCTTGGATAAATTCTTGATATCTTTCTTTGTCAATAAGATTTATGCTGTTACATTTTTTTCTCCGAATCAATTTATTAAGCTTCTCATAGAAGTCTTTCTTCATGGGCTCTACTACTTTAAACTTAGGTACCTAATGCACGGTTATTATGGCGTCTGTGTCATTGGGGGACACGAAAATTAACGTTAATCAGACTTAAAATTTTAGTATATTTATATTTTTTAAATATTTATTGAAGTTTTTTTTTTGCCCCTACATTGTAACCAACCTACTTAATACGTAGGTACCTATGTCATGTCAGTCTACATGCTTCTCGCATCTTCTTTCCCTGTTTTGTGTTTATCTTGTAGCAATAAAAGCGCATTATTAAATATTTTATTAGTTTTAATAATTTATCTACTGGAAAATGCTTCGGCACTGTGCTGGTGTAAGCAAGGGAGGATCGTGAATATGTGATGAAGGTGGTAAGGTAATAACACCTTCCCTCAAAGTCAGCATTGCAGGACATTTTAAGCTAATGCTAGAACTGCATTTCCATGTATTGACAGAATGCTGCCAAAATGTATAACCTTCAAGAAGAATCAGCTGCTTCCCTCGTCTTGATTCTATGAACCTGAATGTTAGATCTGTAAAATCATAAATATATTTACTTTACATACATTACTTATACGTGTTGGCTGGCTGGTTAATTTCAGGACTTAGACTTAGACTTACTTCATCATCGGTTGTAGAAGTTGTTTTTTATCTTACGTACAGTTTTTTTTCACTGTACGAGTTAAGAGTACCTACAAACTAATACTAATCAAAAGCTACTTATTTCTACCTTTGTTAAGAGTTTGTTATCTGTCATACCCCACGTGTGTTGTACTTACTTAAGGTCAAACTTTTTTCAAATTTTCAAAAATACCCAATAACTCGAAAACCGTGACACTTTCACTGATAAAAATTGTCATTTTCCGAACAGTCGCAATGCCCCCCAACCGTGGGTAAAGGATTATCCACTCATTACGCCACATACGTATATGTACTTTTATGACAATCATTAGAAAGGCCTTTGTAGTACACAGCATAAGCTGCCGATAAGGTGTTTCTGACATGATATTATTGGGATGGTTTGTTATTTTGATTTAATTGAAACAAACGATCATCAAATGAAATCCTACTGTTTATTAATCTTCAAAAATACCTTAATAAATAGGCGGGTCTGTCTACAGTTCTAAGCGCACGTGATTTCTGTGTAATGTATACAAGTTGAGAGTTACATTTTGCATTCAAATCGGAGCAAAACTTATATATCAATGAATAAAATAGTGGAAATATGAAATAGTCTGAAAATTACATTTAAATTAGATTCGGCCCTCGGACAGAAACTACACACGGATTCGGATACGCTTATTCATTTATTAAAATACAACTATGTATGTGACTAGAATTGATTATGAATACAATATGAAAATTGGTTACATTCAAGATATTATAACCCTAAGGTTTATTTTATAATAAAATATCACTGTGAGCGGTTTAACTACGAGCCTTTTAGAAGAACACCAAAGCTTTAAGCCTCCAATCCACTGCCGCGATTTAAGCGCATCTTGTGTCGCGCGATTTCTTTCTTTGATTGCAGTACATTTTATACAAAGACGCTTATACCGACGGTACGGCGACGAAAGTTCAGTGGCTGAAGTTAAGGTCTTAATATTCCCTTGGTAAGACATGTTTAACACCGCGTTCTGAACGCGGTGTTTTGTTTAGCGCGTTATGCGACGGAAAATTACGTGCGTTGCCGCTTTTCAGACCCCGCACCCAAGACGCATACGTCAAACGTTCAGTTGAACGTTGGCGCGCCGTACTTTCGGTCGCGTAACGCTTCGTGTGATGTGTCGCTTGCTATGCAAAATGTATTGAATGCGTTTTGGCTGAAATAATCGTTCAAAGGGAGGTTCGGCGCTACGCTAATTCTAGATATCCCTTACTAGACGCAGATGTGTGTATGTAAGTCCTTCGAAATCGCGCCATTGGAGTGTAGGTTTTTTACTTTATCGTCATGCGCTTTGCGCGCGAATCGCGGGCGCAGCGATGAGGTCGCAGGCGGAGGCTGGTAGGTACGAGGTTCATAGTTAACACGCTCAAATTCATACTGACATTACTTATAACAATAAGTTATTGATTAAAAGTATTTACGTTTAAAACACTACAAAATGACTAGAGTATACAAATTACTCAGACGACTAGAATAATCCCAATAGTATAAAAATATATGCTTGATAAAGCATGATTAATGTAAACGTTTAATAATATCACAAATTCCTACAAAATACATCGATTTACACAAACTTAATGATTAAATCTACATTACTTACATGAAATATGAAGCTACAATTCAACAATAATACTTATTTCTGTAAAAACTAGGAACAACTTAATGGTTCAACGAGATATAAAAAAACTTGTAACACCAATTTCTACAGTAATATATTTTTTATCCAAATTGCTCGACTATATTTTACTAGTAATTAGGGAAATCCTTATGAATAGAATAGGAAATGAATCTAAATCTACTACATCCGTACATTGCTACACAAAAAACACTAAGAGACACGTAGTTATTTGGATCAGGAAGCCGTTAACAGAATCTTAGAGAAATAAATTATTTACACAAAGGAAAACCAGATGCTTATCGTTTAGATTTTACAAATGGATAAATACCAGAAAGCTAATTGATGGTTTTCACGGTTATTAGCAGAATGGTATAATAAAAATACTGATCATAATGTGTCTATCTTACATGCATCATCTATCGATAGTGAAGTATTTTATGTTACAAAAAATGTTTAAACAATTATCATCCACTTTTTCATGATTGGCGCCTGCGATTCTCCGCTGGGCCGCCACCGAGCTGACACTTGTACAGAATAAATAAATAAATAATAAAAAATATTCTCTCAAAATATTGCAATTCTAACTCAATAATTAAATGATAAAAGCTACAAACATACAATTATATGAATGAAAGCTGTAAACAAGACTACAAATGCATAAACCTCAAACTGTTTAAGCTCCTAAGGTTGGTAATGCCGTTTCTTTGGTGGTAAGCCGTACATAGAAGGACGATCAGCCTTACGTTTCATTGACAGTCTTTCAATCATCACCACAGGTGTTCCTACCGAAACCAAACCTTTTTCATTATTCCCAACAGTCTTAGGTACCGTAGAGTTAGTTGAAACTAACTGTGAAGATTCATTAGGCAGAGGGATCATTGACACCGGTATTGGTATTTCTGGTATGTTACTTGTCATTCCAAAATCAAGTGTGTTGTCAGTCGTTTGCATCAAATTCTTTGATACAACGTTAGTATTCCTTTTATTCTGCATATCATCTTTATTCCTAGGTACGATCCAATCAAGATCGAGTTTCATTGGTGGTTCTTTTGCTTTGATAGTTGTAGAGGATAGAAGTTCAACATTTTGGCTGAGAGACAAATCATCGTGCGATTTAATATGACCAGGAGTTTCTGATTGATTCTTATCTGTAGCTGTTACTTCAGTATCATTTGATACGTTTATGATTTCATTTTTGATCATTGGAGCGATATGAATCTCCATTGAATCTTCAGTATCTGTAGAAAAGATTGGTTGCTTACTGGATGAAAAAGAATGTATAATTTCCGCCTTGTCATCCGGTATTATTAATTGCTGCTTTGACACTGTATATTGTTCTGTCTCTGAAGATATCGTCCCTGTTTCTATTTCTTGCTTGAAGTATTGAAATTCAGTTTCTGTTTTATTTGACACATTGGTTTGTAGTGTATTAGACACCTCAAGTGTCCCAGGTTCGGTTTTCACAACCACTATAATTTGTTGCTTGCTACATCCAGGGCTATCTACTTCCATACTTTTTGTCACTGGAAGTTGCGTACTATTCTGTATTCCATAAGTATTTTGAGCTTTGCTTGGAGATTTAAATGGCAACATACTGGACACTTTAGTTTCGACATTAATCGCTTGCTGTATCTGACCTCCGTTACCTGATGTTTTACAAGATCCACTAGAAATAGTTGGCTCATTATTATTCATTTGATTAAGAGGCATATTTTTATCATCTATAATTAAATCTGATGGCAATGTCTGAGCCACTGTCATTATCATTGGTATTATTGATTCTGATTTCTTGCACATCATATTAACGGGTTCAGTTCTTTTCGAAATTGTTACTGGCAATCTGGGAATAAAACTGCCCATTTTACCTCTCATTTGCAGTTGATTGTCAGTTTCTAGTGCACTCGTAATATTTGTGTTGCTAGATAAGGTTAAAACTTTTGGAGGAAACGAGTTTATCTTACTTGGACTGGCAACGCTGATTCTGTCTAGTTTTTCTGATGGCATTGGGTTCTTACTTATAACTACGCTACCAATATCGGATTTCGGTGGCAAAATTAAATTTTTGATACTAGATATTGGAATCGAGGTCTTCAATAAACTTTTTTGCGTCATTAATTTTTCCCTTTGAATGTCATTCAGGGATGTAGTATCCGTAGGAGATATGATATCACTTGACACGGTGTTTTGATTGGGCTGGGCGAGTGCGTCAGTTGCGGGTGCGACAACAGCATCGTTTTCTTTTTTGTTGTGTACTAATATGAACATCTTATTTGGAACTTTATCAGTCATCTTTGTCATATTTTGATTATTTTGCAAACTGGAACCACTGTCATTCGTACGCACAACAATAAACATTTTGTTTAGAGTAGCAGCATTTCCATCTTTACTATGAATATTACCAGTCAAACTGTACGGTTCATTTTTCTTTTCTTGAACTACGCTGGTCTCAGTGTTAGCTTCAGTTTTGACAGGTGATAATATAATCTTGTTATTATACAGTATATTACCTGTATTTTGTGGAGACGGTATTATGAAACGCGTTTGTCTTACTTTGTCTGCATCAGCATTAGCAGGGGGCAGTACAATATACATTTGATTGGTTAGCAAGCCAGGTTCTCGTTTAATGGGTACATCAACTGTAGCTGGTGGCACAATTGGATTATCTTCAACAGTTTGTTGATCTGAAGACTCCACATTGTCAGGCTCTTGGCGTACAACGAATGTTTTGCCGACACTAGTTTGCGGGGACCTTGGTTCACTTCCTAAGGTACTTGCCATCAATTTTGTTAGAGCTCTAGTTCTGTTCGCAGCACTTTGATATACATACGAAGCAAATTCATTTTGATGTGTTTTTTCTGTTGATGAATTAATATCGATTTTGTTTGTAGGCAACCCTTCATTTGGGTTTACTAAAGTTTTACCTTCCGTGGTTGATGCCTCAACTTGTGAGACTGGTATTCCTACACCTGAGGCTGGGACTTTAGCTTCTGATGACAAGCGTCTAACGACTATTTTTCGAGTCACTCTGTAATTATTTGGTGCAGCCTCAGCCTCGACTGGTTCTTCGGTGGTTTGTTTTCGGTTAGTTTCCATTTCTTGCATAATACTAGCAACTAAACAATCAACCTCATAACGGGTAGCTCTAGGTCCTAAGGTAGCTTTTTCCCTCCTTTGTCTGGTTTGCGATTTGTTCAAGTAGCATGATACCGTGCCATCTTCATTTCGAGTGAGAAATGGGGGCAAGTGGTTATGAACAGCAGATATAATGACTAATTTGCTGTCGTCGAGTACGACTCGAGCATCGCATAATCTGCTTTTTCTACTCGAGCAATGAAATAAGCTGGAGCCGAATCTTGTGTAAGAGTAATTCTGGAATAGGAGTTCACGCCCACGACGCGTTTCTATGAACTCGTACGTATTGTTGTCTGTAGTGTACGTGCGCATATCTGAAAGAAAAACACATCCAATTGAGTAGGTACCGCCTGTGATAACCAAATTAAATCTATACTACTTATAGCTACTCTATTTACAACGAATAACTACAGTAACTATGACAGGGAGATTTTTTAAATAAAAACTCAGAAATGTAAACTTCAAGGTTTATTCTAACATAATATTACATTTGCTGTGTGGATTGTCCAGCATTATTTATTTATTTATTCTTTATTTATTTATGTTTAGGCGTCTTGTATCAAAAAGATTACAAACAGTAAGTAAATTTTTTAAGATTATTCTCCTATTTAGTAACAAGTCAATTGTAATATCTACTGCTTAGGAGTGTGTCGTTATTTCACTAGATGGTTAAATAAACCGTTAACAGGATTCCACAACGATAACGTTATGCCACGATTCAATAACTATCTATAAACTCCTTAACGATCTTCACGCACGACGACGATAACGAATTTCAACGAAACGGCGACGTGCGTGCACCGCAACGTTCCCGAAGACGCTAAACGGATCGTGCGTGAAATCAAAACCAGTGAAATAGCGAGTGAGTGAATATAAGCTATCGTAAAATTTTGGTTTGTGAGCGAATGAGTGAGTGAACCGAACACGTGAATTTAGTTTAGTTTGTAAACCACTGTTAATTAGTTGAGCGACTTTAAAGGAGAACGGGCATCCTGGTCTACAGTCCAATAAAAATGAGCAGCACATTTTCGAATTGGCATACAATAGTACATCAAAATATACTATTGGAACTTTCCCCAAAAGTCTGTCCGTTTTGAGTTACAGCCATGCAAACACCAGCATTTTTTGTTTTAAAGAACATAAAATAACGGTTTCACGATTACTATATCCATACATAAAGGCTCCTATACAATGCAGTAGCAAGAGCGAGAAGGGAGAAGAGCGATGTAAGGGGGATTGTTGAGTGAAAAATAAATACCTGCCTAAAAATGTAAAAACACGACAGGTAAAACCAAATAATAAGTTGTACAATGGGTGGCCTTATCGCTATGAGCGATTCCTTCCAGGCAACCTTTGGATGGACATGGAGTGGAAGCGTAAAGTGAATGTTAATGTTAGCTTATCGTCAAAATCTCGTTTTATAAAGTTTTTTAACGTTGCCTTAACGTCAACATTCACACGTTCAGCTACATCTCTCGTGAAATTCTCAACGTCCTAGTTTTTAACGATTCTTAACGATAGATAGTTATTTTAACGGATATCGTTGACCATTAGATAGTTTCGTTAATTGAATGGAATATCTGTTAACGACCCACTCCTACTACTGCTGCGTACAATCTACAGTCGGAAATGAAAATCATTAACTTCCCTTTATGCATCTTTAAGGATTTCTCTTAATTTTTTAAGGTAATTGGTTTCCCATCGTTAGATGGGCAGGATGATAAATAAATTAATGCCCAAATGGCTAGCTAATGTTGGTGCTGGCTATACAACATATAAACCAAATTTCCATCGTACATTAGCTTCGCTTTACAACCAATTCTCTTTTTCTGACAATAGAATCTATTTTTGCTACCACCTTGTATAAGAAACCGTTCTTTATCCATTACAATAACTGGTTTTCCCTTTATTGAATAGTATACTTGGAAATCTGAAACACAAAAGATGTTGGTAGGTGTACGTTACTTATTCTAGTGTAAGACTTTGGGTTCACTATAGTTTCAACTATGATCCACGTTCTTAAAGTAACTTATAATAAAATGTGAACAGTCATGTTGTAGGAAACTTCGCACGAGAAAAAATAAAAAGGTTACAGAACAATAGGGAATCCATATATTAGGTTGGCTACATAGTTCTCTAGTGCGTAGAATCAATTTTTGCAGTATGTTCCAGAATGCAACAAATGTAACGTCGGAGGAGAGTGATTATGCTCCCTAATCACATTTTTGACGTTCCAATCCTTGTCAAAGTTTATCCTGGCTTTACAAGATGCTAATCGCCTGGAGCAGTAGTAATTATTACCCGTCCCTTGCTTAGAGAATGTGTAATTATTGTGTAATATCACGTTATGTCCGTTCAAACTTATCATTTTATATTCACCATTGTCATCTGCAAAAACTACAGAGTTTAATAAATATCAACATGAGATATAATATGTTTTAGTCACTTTATTTAACACTTTCTTCGGGATAGATGATGCTGTGTGACAGTGTGAATTGTCTAGCATTATTTGTAGTGATAATAACCACGCCACCGCTAAGCTAAGCACGATTGCGTTATGATTACTATACACTTATCTACTTGTTTACTACTAATCTATAACGAATAAGAGACCAATGGAATGATTAATAAAAACTGTCGAAACCGCATGTATTGTTTGAAGCTCCTGCAGCTTGTTCTGCTGATACAATATGCTGTCGTAGAATATGTTCCACCAAATATTTTTTTGGTTCTGTAACTCGTTTATTTACAAAAAATGCTTTTCTATGTTTGAATCGCGGTAGGTATAGTTAATCCTAGATATATAATATAGTATTAACGAGGGAGAGTAAAGAGGGGCAGTAGAATTGGCAGCTTTATCGATGTATTTTAATATATTTTCCAGAATTTGTAGCATGCAGAAGTGGCGGAGGATGGTTATGCTCATCCACCAAGATTTTAATCTTCCATTCCTTATCGAAATTGATCCTGGCTAAGCAATTGGTTCCGAATTTTCGGGAGCAATAGTAATTTCTACCGTTACCCTTTTTAGAAAAAGTATGTTTCTTGAACAGTATAACTTTTCGGCCATTTAATTCAATTATCTTGACATCACCTGAAAAAAACACATATAAATAATTATACCTATACCTACATCAATTGCAATTATGCACATAATTGTAATCCTCATCGGAATCACCCCGTAACGCCCACACGGCTGAATATTGGCCTTCCCTAAATCGAGCCACGAATGCAAAGGACATGCAAATCAATGCAATTATATTTATCTATAACAACAGAAGTATTCAGAAGATTTGAGAGAGTTCAAAACTTTTATCGTTCTTCCTAATATTCTTATCATAAAACCATCTTATGTGTTAATACAATAAAAGAGAAAGATTGTTTAAATGTGAAGATTTTTAGCCAAAAACAATCCGAAACGAATTAATTTTAATTTTATTCATTAAAATATTGCACACAAAGATTACCTGGGGTAACATGTAGGTATTTTTATATTACATTATATTCGAAAAAACGTGTACGATGAAGAAGCCTGCGAGAAGAAGCCACTTCAACATGGTAATCAATAAATTAAAGTTTTGTTAATTATATTCAAATTCAATTAATTTTGATATAAAAACACGAAAAGCAAAACTATAATTGATATCTTGAATTTTCATTAAGTTCACCATACATATATACTGACAAAATTTTGTATTTTCAAAGATTAAAATGAAGTAGTAGTAGAATCAAGTTTATTTAACTCAATTTATTAACGTTTAATCAATTCAATATTCTACAATTTTTCTTATAAATTATAATGCATGTAACTAGACATGCCCATAAAGGGCAAGATATGTACATTATTACGCATTTTGAATGTACGGCCTTTTTCACATATGTACCTAAATGCAACAAAAATACTTTGACAAGAACTATTTACTTCACATTTTATACTGTACTAGAAGAAATTTTCAATATAATACAATGCATACCATTCGAATTCATTTTTCACACTCAAAAACCTACGGTTACACACAAAAACACAAGTTTGTATTATACAAGTGCATAGAAGCGTAACTCATACTGGTAAACCGAAAATTTAATAATCTACCTAAAATGTAGATAAAATAGAATTCATCTATTACTTTCAAGTTTTCAACTACAGTATAGTCCAGAATGTATTCGGCACTATTCTAGCAGGAGGGTGATTATGTTTATTATGGATCTTCTTCAACTTTCCCGATTTGTCGAAGTATATGACAGCTTTGCAGGAAGATAACTTGGAGCAGTAATAAGCAGTGGATGATGAAGCACGTTTAGAAAAGGTGTAATTTTTGTACAGAAGTGTCTTTTGTCCATTAAGCTCTAAAATTTTGTACGTATCATCTGTAACAATAGTATTTTTTTTTACTTCCAATACTAAATCACTGAACACGAAACACAAACTGTGCTCAGTTTATTTATCCACCATTATATATTTATTTATTGTTAACTCTATGATATACCAAAACTAAAAATAGAAACATCAGTATTACTTAACAAAAACTAATTCTACGACAGTAGGTAAGACAGCAAATTTAACAAAATAATAATATACATAAAACACAGTTGTTAACACAATTCCTTTATTAGTAGAAGTACTAGTAAGTACAATGAAAACATTTTGTTCCCTTAATATTTATCCAAACAAAAATGGTGATCATGAGCCCCCTCCATTCCACTAAAACCCTTTACATTTTCCCTGAAAGAGTCTACATTTTCACACTGTCATTGAAGATGTCGAATATACTTTATAATACCCGATAATACTTTACCGGGAATACAGACGCAGGAAGTTCATTTTCCTATCTGTCTGCTGAAAACTATCTATACTACTTTTTTATTACTATACTACTTTTTTCCATTTCCAGCAGTTGATGTACTGTGTATGTACTGTCTAAAGTTTAATGTATTGCCCAGGTGAAGTACGATACAGTTTTGGAGGGGCATGATTATGTTCACTAGCAATACTTGTAATAACCATTGCTTTGTCGAAATGTATCTTGGCTTTACATGATGTCTTTAATTTCTGTGAGCAGTAGTAGTTATTCGCGTATCCTTTTTTGGAATATGTATAATTTTTATACAAAATAAGGTTATGCCCACTTACGTTAATCATTTGGCACGTTTCATCTGAAATTTTAATAACGATGCTATGGACAATCTCAAAAATAAAATCAACTTTGTAGAAGTTGATTTACTCTTAAGTATGAGTCACTCTTAAATATTTTACTCTATATCTTTTATCTCCATCTGCCAAAGGTAAATATAAAACTTTAGGTAATTTAAATAAAACATATAAGGTTTAAAAAACATATATTTTGAAAACAAGGTATATTAAAATATTCTTTATATAAAATCAAGGTATACTATGATTTTATATTAAGTTTTATGGTAGGTTTCTTTATTAGTGTTGACAAGGTTACATCAATCTATCCAATTTTAATATATTTACCAACTGGAGTCCACATCAGTATCGGCGGTGGATGATTGTGTTCGTTTACAACACTTTTGAGTGTCATATCCGCATCCAAATGGAGCCTGGCTTTACAGAATTTCTTTGATTTCTTCGAACAGTAATAATTGTTCCCCGATCCTTGTTTAGAAAATGTATGTTTTTGAAACAACAGTATGTTATGTCCACCGATATTAATAAAACGTAATGACTCATCTGAAATGGATGAAACAAAAACATTATTTAATAACGCATTAAAGACCATATGTTTGACAAACAGCATGGTAATTTCATCATGGCTGTAAATCAAGCCATGATGAAATTGCAGTGGTCTTCCAACATAACCGTTGGTAAAAGAAAACAAGAAATTGCCGATACTTATTTTATTATGAAAACTTATTACTACGATTATAAATCTTTGTAATTTTTTTTAAGCAAAACATTTGAGCGCGGTAACGGAACATCTGAAGGTCCGCGTATATTCATTTCGTTAAGAGCCTTATTCGGCTGGCATTTATGTGGGGTTTCTCTCTTTATGACGTCATCCTCAGTCAATAAAAGTATGGCGTTGCAATATGCCTTGTTTGCGCACACCCAAACAGTTGATCCATCCTTGTTCTTCCTTTTAACGTAATATTTATATCCTCCAAGAAGAAGTATAAGATTCCCTCGGTGTGACGAAATAAAATTGGCCTCTTCGCTGGATGCTGTCGAACCGCCTGGCAAATTGATTTCTAAATACAGTACCTTTTTAATCAAAGCTTTTTGCGATTGAGTTCGTTGATAGTCTATCACTACAAAACAAAGTCGCTTTTTCTGTCCCTATATCCCTAAGTCCCTTTGAATGCTTAAATCTTTAAAACTACGCAACGGATTTTGATGCGGTTTTTTTTAATAGATAGAGTGATTCAAGAGGAAGGTTTATGCGTATGATAAAACCGTGCGAAAACGAGGCAGGTCGCTAGTATTTCATATAATAAAACGGAAAGAAAATTAAAAAGATTGTTTTAAAACTTAAGCCATCATACTATTATACCTAATTACCTATATGTTAGTCTTTTTTTGTTCTGTTTTTCCCTACTGTGGTGTGCAATAAAGAGTATTTGTATTGCAATGTCTAAGGCGGGTATTTATCACGGCGATAGTGATAGCTTCAGTGCTCCAGTGATCCCCTGTTCAAGATAGTGTGTAAACCTGTTAAAACGTTGGGAATAATAGGTAAATAAGCGAGATAAATACCGGTTCAATCGTTATAATATAAATAAAAAAGTTTATTCACACCGCGTTAAAACTTAAATAATAAATATTCATTCAAGCATTCAAGCGTACAAGTATTTTAAACCAAGTCATGAAAGTGAATGGTTACAATTTTAACATATTTTTCACGCAACAGATGTAATAATGTCACATACATAGAAAACATTAAATGGCGTTTCATACGCACATAAATTCTTATCAAAACACATAATGTTAATCTTAAATGATAGATTGATAGTAGATAAGGCCTAAATCTCACTGCTACTACGGGTACAAAAGGGATTCCCGTGGTAAAAGGCACGAATTACATTTAATTCAACATTATTTGGTGCACATGGACAAGATCTGGGGAACCCTGCAGTCAATTGAAATGACTAATATTTTCAAAGATTCAAAGAACTCAGGTCTCAGTCTTGATTCCTTAGCTCATCCTAATTATTTATTTGATCTAAGCCAGTTTTTAACTAGTTCTGTTGTTTTTGTAACAAACAATCATTTGATTTTTGCGCTTACGCATTTCCAAAAAGGTCTGTCCTGTTTTTTTAATCGAAATCCTAACCCTATCCATAACGTGCCCTCTTAAACCAAATTAACAGGTCAAATATTTTCCGGCAGATGTCTTGATCAATCTCGGTGGCGCATGGTTGTGAACATCTATGGTCAATTTGAACTCCCAATCCTGGTCGAAATTGATCTTAGCCTTGCAACCTAGACTTGTCTTCTTAGAACAGCAATAGTACTTGCGATGGGGAGGCCCGGATTTGTAAAACGTGTAATTTTTATACAATATCATTGATTTATTGTTTAGTTCGATAAATTTGAACTGTTTATCTGAAATATTAGTAATAACTTAATAACACAAAAACATATACCTAAGCTACATTTAAGCTAAAATTTTTTTCCGACCACCTTAAAAGTATTTTTCATAATAGCTTATACTCAGGACGGTACAAATTCTGGATATTTTAGTACAACCTCTTAGCCTTTTAGGCTGTCTAAAAATATCTGTAATATAATAATGCTGAAATAATTTTATTCGTACCATATAACTGACATATTTAATTGACATTATATTAGATACACAGAGATTCATACATAGAAAACAGACAGAACTGTGTTTATCGTAAACAGTGCATTACATATTTTTTTTTTAAAACAAACAGAGCACTAACAACACACACATTAACACACACACACGCAACCTCCTGTGTCTCAAGCAAACCTTCATCTTCACCCGCCGCACCACATCGGTTCTTAAATGCTACATTCATTACATATACTAGTAATGAAGGTAGTGGGATATATGGGATAATGTAGATACATTATCCCATATTTCTCGCTATACATATATTTTTCATCTGGTACAGAGCTAATCCGTAAGGACAATGTTTACGCTCTTTATTTTAATGAAATTGCGAATCTTTATGGTTCTCTTGATAACAAAATATATACTTTATTGCTTGATTGACTTGATTATATTCACGAGGATTATACTTGCAATACTACATTCTTAAAAGAAAGTAGTACTATTGCAAAGGTTCACTGTACTGTACACTTAGCCGATAAGTCAAGGAATAATGATTTACTCTCTACACTACATACTACTAAATACGTACGTATTACAAAAGTAACTAGTGATATTTGAAAAGTGGCCAAATTAAATAATCACATATTTTCCGGAAGAAGTCTTTAACAAGTTTGGCGGCGCATGGTTGTGGTCATCAACGACCATTTTGATCGTCCAATCATCGTAAAACTTGATCCTCGCCTTGCAGCCTAGAGTTGTCTTCTTGGAGCAGCAATAGTACTTGTGCTGAGGAAGGCCGGACTTAGAAAAAGTGTTCTTATTGTACAGTACCATAGTTCGATTATTAACTTCGACAAATTCAGGTTGAAACCCTGAAATTTTAAGATGTTTCTTCTGAAATAAAGATTCAAGACGAATTTCCAGAACTTGTTTATATAATGTGATATTAGTTATCACGGATTTATTTTGGCCGCCAATTGTTCTGATAAAAACACGCAATATATGTAGGTAGAATTGTTCTATGTACAACAAGATTATGTTACGTCTTTTCTGGTTGATTACCTTACAGGGTTGATTAACTTAAATTAAAAAATAGCATTATAACTTTAAGGAACCTCTCTTCAAATATTTGTCTTGTACGGATAATATTTTTCATAATTAAAGTAGGTAGAATTAAAATGTTTTAAATACTCAATGACATTTTGAACATACCAAAGACATAAATCTTTTTATCCTAAATTTTATTATATATTATTATTTCTGTATTTATTTAAGTTAAATTAATGATTGTTAAAATTATCATGCAGTGAATGAATGTAGTCGTCGATCACACGATTACATATTCCAATTTTGAAAGTAATACCTTCTAAAGTTATAGGATTAGTATTTTAAAGTATCTAAAGCTTAAAAATGTACCTCTCTTATTATAGGTATATCAATAAGTTCAAACGTTAATCGTAGTATCTTCAGGCCTCAGCGACATGATTACAAAAATAATAGTTTCGTACGTAACCTTCATGAGATCCGAACTATTTAGAGACTTCCCTTTATTTTTTTCTCTCTTTTTCTTTAGAATCGTCTGATAAATCGAAGGGAAAAGTTGTTTTACTTTATTCGATAAAATCTCCTGAGCTACAAGACTGATGTCCGATGATTCATTAAGGTTCATATTACGTATATCAGTGTATAGATTTTCTAAAGCTTCTTGGTTCTCGTTCTGGGTAGGTATGTTGTCTAGAGCTTGCTTGACTGACCCGAGATCTAAGAATTCTTCTGATTGTGAAGTTTCAGTTGACGTAGCAAGTGAAGCGAGTAGACGTCTGAATATTGAAAGAACTGAAATAATAGCAGTAAGTATGTACTGTTATGTAAAAATGTTATGTTTTTAAGATAATAATGTAGCATATTAAACTTATTATTTATAATAAATAACAATTAATACCGGGAAAGGAGAGGAAGAGTATGAAATTTAAACATGGTCGCACAAATATTTTAAATGGCAATATCAACACTATAATTTAAGTAATAAACCAGCATTTTTTTTACTTATACCAATTGATGCCTAGCCTAGCACCCTTTCGTTTTAGTTAATCTTCCACTGCGGTTGTTTGTATAAAACTACACATTGTTAGTCGTTCTTTAGTCATCAAATAACAGACAGATCTTGCACTTGTAGTGATGCAATTTGTCTGAACCTTTATCCTTATTCACTATGGCCTTTTTTCTGTAATTTAAAACAGTTGCTACGCAGTGTTATTTCTTACTCTGAAGACAGAGTGAGAATAGTAAGCAGACTATTATGAATAAGGAGTTCTTCAGGAAACTTTCAAGAGCAATAGTAGTTATTATTGCCTAAGCAATGTAATTCTCTCGGTGGATGATTATGGTTTGCGAAAACATCTACCACATTCCCATCATCGTCAAGTTTCAGTCTGGCTGTACATTTCAAAACTGTTTTCTTCGAGCAGCAAAGCTAACGACGGCTGTTCTTAGGGCCGTAAAACGAAAACGTATGATTTTGGAACAATCCCACTTTTCTGCCATTTAAGTTAATGATTTTCAATTTATCTGAAATAATAAACCCAAATTCTCTATAATCTAATTTTTTTACGTTTTTATTAAATTTAATTAGAATGTTCATACCGACATGTGTTAACAAAATATAAGGTGGTTATTAAGTTACTTTTTGATATCTAGAGCTTTGAACTGGTCTTCTTTAAGCGACTAATATTTTAATTAGTAAATTCAACACCACTGTTTTCATTGTAATGGGCAATTAAATTACTGAAAGGAAATCTTGATTTGACCATACCGTAATTAAGAAAAAATGTGAAGAAAAATGACAATTTTAATGCCAAATTATTTGAAACGGCACAAAAACAAACTATCGTTTCGTTTAGAATATTTAGTCCAGCATACTTGTATATTAGAAAGAAGTTAGATTTTGATTTCCAAAGGGTCAAATTACAGGTATACGCACTTTCGTAGTGGCAGTACTTATTCGGCGTAGTAAGGTTACGAAACCTAGTAACAAGGCTACGAAACTTCGTAGCAAGTCTACGAAACTTCGTATCAAGATCACGAAACCTCGTAGCTAGGCTACGAAACCTCGTAGCAAGGCTACGATTTCTCGTAGCAAGCCTAGCTAATGAAAATTTTGTTTGTGAAGGCGCTATAGCCGCTGTGTTATCAAACTAGATAGAAATGACATCACCCCCGGTGTATAAAATTATAATATTCTTCAACATAATTTATTTGGTCTCTCTTAACAAAATCATAAAAGTTCTCTGTTTCGCAATTAATACATTGGAATAATGTTTTTATACGTAGGTGTATGTATTACTATTAAATCTGCTTCTTTAAAGCCAGTTGTGTAATTGGTTGTGTAGTTTTCTTGTATAAAAAACAATGATTTGAATTTAAGCGCTTTCCCTGCTACAAAACGGTAAGCTTTGTCCCATTCCTAAGAACACAGAATCATATCCTATTCGCACAAATGACAGCAAAGCGCCGTCTTAAATATTGCCTCTGTTAAAAAAACACTGTATAGCGCCTTGTAAATAACAAAATATAAAGGTATGCTTATACAATTGGAGTCGGTTCAAAGTCTATATTCTTATTTTTATTAATAAATAAATAATCACATGGAATTGAATCACAATTTAACATAGTTGTTTCCAGAAACCCTACATATACTTCTTGGCTCATGCGTATGTTCAGAATGTACATGAACTAAACAGCCGTATTTGTCCAGTTTCATCTTCGCAGGGCATTTAGCTGATAGTCTTTTGGAGCAATATAGGCGCCGCCCCATGGGCCCTTGCGCCGAGAATGTGTGGTTCCGGTAGAGAACCAGCCGCTTGTTGTTGAGTGTTATGAAGTTGACTGTGGAATAAATAATAAATGTCGGACAATCCACACAGCATCATCTAGCCCCAAGCTGATCGGGCTGGATGATGCTGTGTGGATTGTCTTTAATTATTTTTTATGTTATCGGCATCGGTAATGTTTACGGCTATGTCTGATAGTCCAAATGCTTTACATTTTACAATTTGTTAATGTTAAAAACATATAATTATGACAGAACTTTATACTTACATATATTAAAGTGGTACTAATTTTTATTTTGCACTGCCCTGTTTCATCATCAGTAGCCTATATTAGCCTATATTAGTAGTATTTTTATTTTTATCATTTTTGTGTTTCTTCTTCTTGTCTATTGAATGTGTTATTTATATGTACCTAGGCTAAGGGCCAAATAAATGAATTTTCTTTCTTTTTTTCTAGTCCACTGCTGGACATAGGCCTCCCCTAATGAGCGCCATAGCGCCCTGTCTTCAGCTTGCCGCATCTGTCAGCAGTTTAGCAAGTCGCCTCCCACCAGGCCGGAGGTTAGCTTGGTTAATTATAATCCAAACTGGTTTCAAATTTCAAACGAATCCGTTCAGCCACTTGAACGCGAAATAATAACAAACTAAACAAATTTACACCCAACTATATCCAAAAATTCGCCTATGTTATACATATTACTTTGATCAATGTTTCCTTAGAATCAATCAAGCAATGCCCCTTACATCGAAGAATAATGGTACCTATTTTTAGGTTTTCTTTTCGGCCTACTTATTTAAGTACAAGTCTTCTATCTAGAAGGTTAGGTTTAAACGGGCATTTCAATTTAAAGAATTTGAAAATAGGAATAGAAACATAATACCTGTTTTCTATACATTTATTGTCTTATTTTATTTACACATAATATAAATTCCGTACTTAAATAATTATAATATATGTGAGTTGCTTAGTACGAATGTTACAAACACATGTAATTAATTCACAATTTTTTTTGACCACTATTGTTATTATACTGTATATTTTTGATATAAATTCTGTAACCTTACTTTACAAACTTAACACTCATACTTTCTTTAACATTCATTCATTTTAATTAATACATTTAACGAGTAAAATTTATCTCATAATTAATATTACACGAATGCGTTTAATCATTCAACCTTCAGAAACACATTAATTATTTTTTGTTACCTCTTTTGTAGCCTCTTTGTACCTAGTAGATTTAAGTTTCTAATAAATAAAATTAATAAAAACGAAGTCCTAAAATCCCCTTCTGTGTCATAATTAAGATATTTTAGTACAACATTAACGATTTTCAAATCATCAGTGAAATTTATTTTATTGTTAAGTATTTTACTATAAGACTGTTAGAAGAACCAACAACCTGTAGAAACTAGTTGTGGTGGGCAAAGTGGATGGGAAAAGACCAAGAGGAGGATCACAAGACTCCCACTGCTCCGAAGATAGCCTGGCGTGGAAGGAGCTGATCAACGTCTAGACGAAGACTAAAACGACCACGACCTTCACTAATAGAGAATAATGAGCACGGCCAGAGAGTGGAATGAGCTTCCTGCGTCTGTTTCCCCCCCTGAGTTCGATCTCGGAGTCTTCAAGAGTGAACAAGTTCCTTCTGGGAAAGCGTGCTCTATTTTAGGCCAATCTTCACTTACGTGAGTGAGATAGTGGCCAAACGCTCAACCATTTCCAATTAAAAAAATACGAAAATGACGAGAAGTATAACTATACTTTGATATGTTCTCCAGAAGCAGTAAGTATATACTTGGGAGGAGCATGCGTGTGTTCAATATCACAAAATGTCATTTCTCCTTTGGTGTTGAAGCGCATACTAGCGCGGCACTTAGCACTCCTCTTCTTTGAACATACTAGATATCGCTGAGCTACGCCAAGGAAGGAGTAAGTGTAGTTCTTGTACATAATGATTTTACGGTTGCCACCTATCTTTATATATTTGAGGTCCGCGAAGTTGAAACCTGCAATAAATGAACTGGTGTTAATATTTCCCTGACTATTAGACCACTATAGGTAGTTACCTCTCTTTCCTACCCAAATAAGAAAACGAGTAGTTTAAAAACATGTATATTGATTAACATGTTTTTGATGTGTTTACAACCTCGACGTACGTGTCTAAGATAAAAATATACCTAATGGTTTAGATTCGATTCTTCGAGGTAGCTTTGGTTACAATGTTGCCCGGAAGATATCTTTAGCACTTTGTGCAACTTTGTTATCTCTCTTTCCCTAAATTTTTTGTTCTGCTTGGTTTGCAATAAACTGTATTTTATTGTATTGTT
This sequence comes from Eupithecia centaureata, assembly GCA_944547425.1. Taxonomy (NCBI): domain Eukaryota; kingdom Metazoa; phylum Arthropoda; class Insecta; order Lepidoptera; family Geometridae; genus Eupithecia; species Eupithecia centaureata. The sequence continues at coordinate 13,281,264 of OX155680.1, forward strand.
ACTCGGGATCGTCAACACAAAACTGACAGTAATGTTTATGTGGTCGGCATCAAATAATTTTATATTATTTTAAATCAAAACTAGTAATATCGGAACTACAGAAACTACATAGGACGGACTTATCATTACCAATATATTATTATTTTCTATTTTTTCCCAAAATTCAAAAATTACTAGATTTTTTGATGCTAATTAAATTTAAAGAGTTCTCAAAATATATCTTTCTTAGTTTTAATGCAATCCATTGTAATATCATTTGCAGTTCCTTTTCAATATACTGTTCAAAATGTCAGTAACCCTTGCTGCCGGGTCAAATTGTAAAGATTGGTGAACCTTTGAAACCTGTCCTGTTGCCGGCTTGACGTTAACTTCTGGTTCTGGATATGGACAGACAACACATTTTTAAGTAAAAACTCGAATGTCGTTGTCAACAGGGTTAGAATTGTTCCTAAGGTACCTTATTGCGTACTTAGAGAATGGAACTTACAGGAGTTTGTTGAATAAAATAACTTTCTTTGTACTATTTATTTGAATGACACATAAAATAACAAAATTATTAAGTAGAAAATTCGCAAAAATAATTCAAATAATATTGGAAACGTAAAAACCCAATATTATTAATGTACTTATGGGATCAAATGGTAGATCAGATCATTTCAATCAGATAATTCACAGTAATCGAAAATCCGTAATGTAACTTAACAAATGCAAAATCAAATCTCTCTTTGTCCGTCGAAACTAAGCAACCACGGAAAAGCGCGATCGGGCAGTAAACTTTTAGAACAGGAAATCCCAACAATATAATGTTAACCATTAGATGGTTTGGACTACAAAAAAAAATCATTACAATAACATCAATCCATCCATTGCAATTAATTTTATATGAAAAATGTCACAGAAACTCTTTTTCTCTTTATGTAAATGACGGAAGAGCGCTGGCGAAGACGTAAAAATTCTATGAATAGAATTTTCGTAAATTTTAAGTGTATACTTTTGTATTGCCTAGTCTAATTAATGACAATTGTGTCATCGTTAGTAGGATGCACCTTGTTGAAGCATTGGAAGCACAGATACGGCTGATTTGGGCATAAACTACAATAAGTATTTATTTGTCCAGTATTTGTTTCTGCATGTTTAAGTCCGTTTCTTTCTAAATTATCTTTGAAGCATCGACTACAATACTTTAAATGCGTGTCGCCCTCTTTTGTTTCCAATTTGTGTGCGTCTGTTTCAATTTTGCGTGTTTCTATAATTGTTTTTCGTTTTTTCTTTCTAGGCGACTTTTCTTTTTCCGGCTCTATGTGATACTGGCTAAGAATTAATTTTCTGTAGCCGTCTATTCCTGTGATCAAAACCATCATACAAGTTTATTGGTATAGATAAGAAGCAAATTCACGACGAGTTCATGTTTCATGCATTACCATTCAGTTGAATATTCATAATGTAATGTTTTCTTCTACAACTAAAATTGTAATGGCGCTTCCACACATGCCCGGCGGCAAACCCGGCGGTATAAGCCGGCGGCATGTGTGGATGCGCCATAAAGAAACTTTATTTCAGTCATAAAAATAAAAATATCCAAATTAATATTTAATACTTTTTTATTTATGGAGCTTGACATCGGTGAGTTTCGAGCACCGTAAGTAGACATTTATTCAATTCTACAAAAAGTAGGTACTTTTATTTCTAGCATTGAATGAGTATTTACAACCGCAGTAACTTTGGACTTCACTGAGCATTTTAAACTTTTACTTCTATCTTGCTCCCATCTTTTTCGTTGTCACAAAGATCACAGATTACATCTACTTTTTCGACATGTTCAGCACAAATAGGCCTTTTACAAACGGTGCAAAATTTTTTCGTTTTCCTGTCTTTCGATCTTGGACATCTAAAGCATCTGGTCATTTTAAGAGGGGGTTGAAACCCTTTTCCCTTGATTTTTATCCTATATTTTTTTGGTAGATTTTTCACCCAAATCTTACACACTGATTGCAGCAGGCTTTCGTTAGAATCCCTCCCTGTAAAATCAAATTGGAAGAATTTATTACGCTTCCAGAATAAACCAAATTCAAAACATTTATTGGGATAGTGTGAAAACTTAGTTTATGGATTTAAAAGTATTTATTACAAACTCCTCAAAACAATACAAAAGATTGACTATTTTGTGTAAAGGCAGGCTAATCACATTACGATGGATTAACCAAGTATCGATATGACTAGGCTGTGTGCCATATATGATCCATCGATTCGAGAATCTTCATACTCTCAGGTGGTGGGTGATTATGTTCATTTAATTCTGCTACAAATATTCCATCTTTTGTGGTGACAACTCTAGCTGGGCACTTCCCCGTTCGCACGGCACGCTTAGAACAGTACCACCGAGTAGCCCCATGCATTCGATGGTATGTATTCCCTCTGTATGCCAAAATATGCTTCCCGCTTTTCGTTGGTATAAACTGTAGTAAATCTGAGGAATACAACGCTTTTAAAAATTTTGCATACAGGTATAATAAATGTTTGAAAAACATGTGCAGAAGTTTTGTAAAATAAAACAATTTTATACTTATAACGAAATCTGATTTAATTCATGCGTTGTAAAGAATATTTCTAAAGAACGTCAACTTACTCTAAAAACATACCTAATAGCTCAAAACCCTGACCATGGTAACAATACTATTAAAATCAACAGCTGTATATCAGATTATTTACAACATGATGTAAGCAAGAAAAGTGCAAAAATCACTTTTATCTGTCAAATCATACAATCCATAAAAAAAATTAATTTACCTATATAAAAAACTATTTTAATCCTGTTTGAAGAATCGTGTGTATAAAAAAACTTAATCTATTTGAATAGCAGTAGAAATAGGAAGCACAGCTGCTGAGAAACACCTTAAAGATTAAATTTTACATTTTTGAGTATTAATTTAGATATTTTGCTGCTGCTACAGCAGTTCTGGGGAACTCGGATCCAGATATTGTTATAGCACCAGCAGCAGAGCGAATAGCTCAAGATTTCATATCAAAGTTCAATATTTCATTTTTTTAACAGGCATACTATGGTGATGCTTCCCCTCCATTGCCAATATAAATTCCCCCTTATTATCCATGATGACCTTGGCTTTACAGCCATTCTTCCTTTGAGAACAGTACCAGAGACGTTTGTATTTCTGACGGTTCTGTGAAAACGTGTACCCTTGGAGGACCAGTAGTTTATTCTTGAATCCGGATGGAATGTAGTATGGCTCTGTAAATAATGGATTCTAGTGAGAAAAAGTAATAATATATTGATACATTATTTCTTAGTAAGTATAAGGGATCTATAAAAGATCTTTGAGGGATCCGAGACTGTGGAATTTCTAAAAATACATTTATAATAAGACACCAATGGATGTGTTTTTTTATTTTGAATATTTGCTCTCTCACTCCGTTATATTTTTATGTATACATTAAACAACTGATGGAAGAAAAAACATGTTATGCCGACCCCGCATAGGTAAGTGGTAGTTTCCTTCTCAGTCAATCAAATGATAAAGTGGTCACATTTTCGATTCTAAAAAAAATACTTTCATCAGGGCATGGCCTTTGCAGGCTTGCTATTTTTTCATGATACCTATAAATTGAGTTATTTTATTTGGTAGAATACTTTGCTGGCATATAAGTCCCATCTTCATTCACTCTAAAAACTGGTGCTTCATGGTTGTGATCGCCTCTTACGATTCGAGCCTTTCCATTATCGGTGCTTATCAATCGTGCTTGACATCGGTGATTGAATCTACCTGAGCACCGTAAGTACTTTTTTGTACAATCGCTGAATGAGTATGTATACCCACAAAGCATTACAAGTGACTATCCACGGACTATAATAGATTTCACTGATACTACTTCTAGAAGAAAAAAAGAGAAGTAGGATTAAAGATTTATAACTAGCTTCTATAGAATAAAATCATTATAATTATTGATAGGTATATGGATAGGATTAGGGGAGGCCTCTGTCCAGCAGTGGATTAATTTTCAATGATAGACACAGGTATGCCTATCAAATTTAAGCAACAATTACTCATTAGCGTACATTATGATAACTACACTATCAACGATTGATTGTAATGTTGAAATCGATTGTAATATAATGTTGATTTCTAAGTTTCTCAATTCAAACAGATGAGAGCAAATACTAAAATGAGCTTTCCTTAAGGCGCAAACAGCCCCTAAAGTGGCGCCCCCACTTATTTTATCATATAATTCATTGAAAAAAAAGGAATTTCCAAAATTCACACGTACAGTTTGTTAATCCTATCATGAGCTTTTTTTTAATGCATCTGTAGTTGTTTCATTTTTTCTAATTTAGGAAGAGATACGAAAACAGAGTTTGGTGGACACCAAAGGCAACTACGTATCTTTTCTTAAACTAGACGAAATGAAACAACTACATATGCATTAAAAAAAAGCTTATGATAGGTTCAACAAACTGTACGTGTGAATTTTGGAAATTACTTTGTTTAACGGATAAATGATATGATATGATAAAATAAGTGGGGGTGCCAATTTAGGTGCTGTTTGCGCCTTTAAAAATAATTTTATGACTGTTCTAAACTAAGCCTGATCAAAATCACACGCGATAGTGTCAAGCATAACTTCGAAACGATTCCAGAATAAGCGGAATCATAAGAAGATATTTGCTACGCTGTTAATAAGTCATAGCTGATCTAATATCAATTAATATTCAGTATATATAGGTACTTACATTACATCCGCCGTGTGGTGCCGGCTTAGAATAGCACTACCCCAACTCTTCCCGTGGGTGTCGTAAGAGGCGACTAAGGGATATACCGGGGGGTGGGCAGCAGCACCCCTCTAGAACAACCCCACCATCAAACTGCGATCCCCAACCCGCATGCCCAGCGTGGGGATTATGGGCATTACCCCTTAATGAAAAACACAGCCAAAAATCGGCCCCTAGTTCCCGGCCGCCTCGCTATTCCTGGCCATGGTAGCGGTCATGGTAACGGCGGGGCAGGGGGTGCTAAGAATCACCGGTATTCAGGCTACCACACGCTTTCTAAAATGACCCTGGCAACGTTTAACGGACGCACTCTGAGGCTTGACCATCATCTAGCGCAGTTGGAAGTGGAGTTAGAGAACATTAAATGGCATGTTCTCGGGTTATGTGAAGTCCGTAGAGAGGGGGAGGACACCGTAACCCTAGACTCAGGCCATCTTCTCTACTTTCGTGAGGGTGATAAAACATCCCAGGGTGGAGTAGGTTTCCTCGTCAATAAGGCCCTCTCTAGCAACGTTCAAGAAATCTCCAGTGTGTCGACCAGGGTAGCGTACCTGATCCTTCGGCTTTCCAAGCGGTATAGCATGAAGGTAATTCAGGTCTACGCACCGACCTCGGCACACTCGGATGATGAAGTGGAGGATATGTACGAAGACATATCCAAAGCCTTACACAACACCACTAAGGCTCACTTCAACGTTGTTATGGGGGACTTTAACGGCAAGGTGGGAATCCAGACTGGCAATGAATCCCGAATAGGCCCGCATGGTTATGGAATCAGGAATCACAGGGGGCAAATGCTTGTCAACTTCCTTGAGAAAGAGGGACTGTTCTTAATGAACTCCTTCTTTAAGAAACAGCCTCAAAGGAAGTGGACGTGGCAAAGCCCCGACACTGTGACTAAAAATGAGATCGACTTCATCATGACGGATAGCAAGCACATATTCAGAGATGTCTCAGTGATCAACAGGTTCAATACCGGATCTGATCACCGAATGCTCCGAGGCACTCTGAATATCAACTTGAAGCTTGAAAGACACCGTCTGATGAAGTCCACGCTCCGACCAAATCCAATCCAAATCATGGCGGGCACCGAGAAGTTCGAGCAGCTACTCGGAAACAGATTTGTTGCCTTGGAACCCACTGATGACGCTGACGAGAGCCTACACAATCTGGTCGAAACGTTGAGGGATGAGGGCATCAAGTTCTGCAAAAAACAGCGAACTGGCAGGAAGTCCAAACTCTCGGATGAGACTCTGGATTTGATGACAAGAAGACGGGAAACCACCCAAGTGTCTTCGGCAGAGAGGTCAGACCTGAACAAGCGAATTGCGAAGATGGTACGGCGCGACCTTCGGAGCTCCAACACACGCCTCATTGAAGAGGCGATAGAGCGAAACCGAGGGTCCAAAGTATTCACTCAGCAGCTTGGCAGGAGCCACCTGACGAAGCTTAAAACGCACGATGGGAGGACCGTACTGTCGAAACCGGAGATTTCAGCCGAGATAGAGGATTTTTATGGCCGTCTGTACACTGCACATGCCCCTCGTTCCCGACGAGACGACCTTGATTCTAGAGCCACCCTGACACGCCACTACACCGACGAACTGCCAGACATCAGTCAAGACGAAATCGTGTTAGCTTTGAGGCAGCTTAAAAATGGAAAAGCCCCCGGTGAGGACGGTATAACTTCAGAGCTTCTGAAGGCAGGAGGAGCCTCCGTTATACAGGAGCTACAACACCTCTTCAATACCGTCCTCCACAGTGGGAGAACTCCTAAGATGTGGAGCAGGAGTTTGGTGGTGCTCTTTTTTAAGAAGGGTGATAAAACTCTCCTTAAAAATTACAGACCCATCACACTCCTGAGCCACATCTATAAGCTGTTCTCACGAGTGATCACGAATCGTCTCGCCAGGAGACTTGACGAGTTCCAGCCACCGGAACAGGCCGGGTTCCGCGGAGGATATGGCACCATAGACCACATACACACAGTGAGGCAGATTATACAGAAGTCCGAAGAGTATAATCAGCCCCTGTGTCTCGCTTTTGTGGACTATGAGAAAGCCTTTGACTCCGTTGAAACCTGGGCTGTTCTGGAATCCTTACAGCGATGCCAAGTAGACTATCGTTACATCGAAGTGCTGAGGTGTCTCTATGAAGCTGCCACTATGAGTGTCCAAGTACAGGACCAGCAGTCTAAACCTATCCAATTGCGCAGAGGAGTGAGACAGGGGGATGTCATATCACCGAAACTGTTCACGAGTGCATTGGAAGATATGTTTAAGACGCTGGACTGGAAAGGTAAGGGCATTAACATAAACGGCGATTACATCTCACACCTTCGATTCGCTGATGACATAGTCGTAATGGCGGAGTCGCTAGAGGAGCTGACCCACATGCTGGACGGCCTAGCTTCAGCCTCGCGATGTATCGGTCTTGGCATGAATTTGGATAAAACCAAAGTCATGATCAATGGCCACATTGTTCCGGGACCGATAGTCGTTGATGGTCACCTTCTTGAAATTGTTTCCGAGTATACTTACCTTGGGCAGATTGTACAGCTAGGTAAAAACAATTTTGAGAAGGAGGCCAAGAGGAGGATCCAGCTAGGCTGGGCAGCATTTGGGAAACTACGTCAAGTCTTCTCTTCATCCATACCGCAATGTTTGAAAACGAAAGTTTTCAATCAGTGCGTCCTACCCGTAATGACCTACGGAGCTGAGACGTGGACACTCACGGTAGGGCTGGTCCATCAGTTCAAAGTCGCCCAGCGAGCTATGGAAAGAGCTATGCTCGGAGTCTCTCTGAAGGATAGAATTCGTAACGAATACATCCGACAGAGAACCAAAGTTATCGACATAGCTCAAAGAATTAGCAAGCTGAAGTGGCAATGGGCCGGCCATATCTCGCGAAGAACCGACAACCGTTGGGGTAAACGTGTTCTTGAGTGGAGACCGCGACTCGGTAAACGTAGCGTAGGACGCCCTCCGGCCAGGTGGGATGACGATCTGCGAAAGACTGCTGGCAGATGCTGGATGCGTCAAGCTGAAGACAGGGCGCTATGGCGCTCATTGGGGGAGGCCTATGTCCAGCAGTGGACTAATATAGGTTGATGATGATGATGATGATGATGATGACATTACATAACTTTATTCAGACGTTCATTAATAAATATGGCAAAAGCGTATTTAAATTATTCACAACAAATCTAGGCTAATCGTGTAATATTTGATATATTCGTTGTATCATCAGGACCCAACGGGCCCATATTGGGATCGTTCAAATCTGATTGAAGTCCTATATTAGATTGTTGTTCCGTACCAGATGGAACCATATTAGATTGTAAGAGATCTAAAGGTTGCTCTAAAGGTTCCCTGAACTGCTCAAGCATTGTCAAAACGTCATTTGCACACGCTCGAACACGAACTTTCTTTTTAGGTGGAGTAGGGATTTTATGTGTTTTCAAGCCAGCCTCCCGAAGCCTTCGTCTTAGACTAGTGGTGGATAACTTGTTGGCCCTCGCCATTTCTGTGAGCTTCAGGTTCGGGCAATAAGCTTGCAGGATCTGCTGGTCCTCGAAAGCCGTAGTCTTCCGGGGTCTGCCAGACGGTTTGCGGGTGCCGATGCAGCCCTCTTCTTTCCAGCGACGGATCCAGAGATATACTGTATTTCTCTGCAAAAATGATTCATCGTCATCATCTAATGAGCATCGAGTGAAATTTTGCATATAGTTCGATCTAGGCCTAGAATAAAACATAGGTTACTACTACTATTTATCCCAAATCTGTTCCCATGGGATATAGATATATAAATAGCCTTTAATCGATTCCATAGAAACAAACTGTGAAGAGCCGCGAATAGAAAGTATTTGATATACTTACAGAAACACCCAAAGCATCTGCTATCTCCGTAATAGGTTTGTTGTGTCTGTACATCGTAACAATCATCTGCTTCAGGCGGTCATCTAAGTGGCTAAACTTTGCGACGACAGAACCTTAAATAAATTTACATTATGTTAGAAACAGGATTAACAAAAGTAAGTTTTCTAAGCATCTACTTAACACATTGAAACAACTATTGAAATCTAAAAACGATTGTGAAAATTATGGAACTTGATATTTACACATTTATGGTTAACACCAGAACCATGTGCAGTATATTGTACGAAAACAACCCTTGCAGTTTGGAAGCTAGCGATCCAAGAAATCATTTATTGTTCATCAAGGCCAAGTTGTTCTTCACGCAGTTTCATGACACTATAATTATGTGTGAATATGTGTAAATACTTAAAAAATAAACTCTATTCGCTGCTAGACAAAAAACTCTAAAAACACAATACAACAAAATGGATAAATTTCTATAAATTTAAATTATTTAAAATGAGGCAGTAGAAATGGATATTGTCTTTTCAAAACAAAACCTCACCTTGAATCTTAACGTGAGCCCATTTTCTATCAAAGTGAATAAATAAATAATGCAGGACACTCCACAAATCATCATGTAGCCCCGAGGTAAGCAGAACTACAATAAGATTTATAAATATTTTCATCATACATAGAAAACATCAGAACAGAACCCCGGAACAAAGATTTGCAGATCATACTATCTTTTTTCCCAAGACGGTAAAGTATATCTAGTGATTAACTTATTGGATAATTGTTTTGTCTTAGGCAGTAGGTATGATTTGATTTTGTCTTTTCAAAATACAACTTAGTCCTTAAACGTGGGCTCATGAGTATGGTCCGTAAATGCCAGAACAATGGTCCCCTCAATCATGCGTACCCTGGCTTTACAACCGGTCTTCTTTTTTGAGCAGTACCAATTCCGGTCGGAGTGTTGACGTGCAAAGGTGTAGCCACCGTATAATAAAAGACTGTTCTTGGAACGTCCTGGAATGAAGGAGTATCCTGCAAGAGATCTGACTGGTTAAGTATTTTTTTATAATGCTGGACCATCCACATAGCGTCGTCTAGCCTTAAACTAAGCATAGCTTTGTGTTATGGGTACTAGGTAACTGATAAACTTAACACATTTAAGTAATATAATCTCTAAGTACAGGTGGACCAAACAGTGACATCAGAAGAAAAAAATAAGCCTTCGGGCGGAAAAAATCGAAAATATCATGAAACTATGGTTATTAAAACGAGCAGAATCGATGACCAGATTCAATCATGGTTTATGATTTAGTTTATTTTACAGCCATAACTGTCTCACTGCTGGGCAAAGGCCTCCCTTTTCTTTGATATAGGCAAATCACACACACATTGCCAATAACAAAATGTAATCTGCCTATTGAATGTATTTAATGAGAGCGTATATCATTTCAATGTTTAAAATAGGCAAAGAATAATTTAAGCCGAAGCTAATTTAAACTAACGAATTGAAATAAGGAAAACAAGTTAAAACAATCATTTTTATTAAGTTCACACAGGTTTTTAAATAATCGAGTTCCCGTAGGTCATTTCCACCGCCGTCCCCCCCCCCCCCCCGGTACTCAACGCAAACCTTTTGCGAGAGTTCCAATGGCGGGAAATGCAAGAATACTTCGGGATCATCGAGCACATCAAAAAATATTTCTAAATTTACATATTATAAATATCAGGCTGCAGGCGCGGTAGGCCACGGGGATCAACTCTAAGAAGGAAAATTAACCATTAATTATTTAATTTTGATGTAAAATCCCTCTTTCGTCACGGAAAACACCGGCGGCTCGTGGTTATGGTCGATATCAGCAAACCTCACCGTTGTCTGGTCTTGGCTGAGAAAGATCCTCGATCTGCATCCCTTCGCTTTCTTCGAGCAGTAGTAGTGTTCCGGTCTTGTCGGTGAAAATGTGTAATTATCGACCATTAGTAGACGTCTCTTTGCCGATAGGTTAATGAATTTTATATCGTTGAATTCTAGAATAAATAAATACGGATAAATTAAAAAAGCTCGGCAATTCACACAGTAAGAATGAGAAATATTTACTGAATAGACAAGTTTAAGTAGGTAGTAAAAGTGCTGATAAGAACCATACATTTGGATCAATCGCAATAGACAATTATACGTATATAATAGACATTACTCGCAAGCTGAAAATACATGCAATTGTGTATTTTATCACATTTAATATATACTAGACGCGCCCTGCGGCTTCGTCCGCGAACCAGAGTCTATTTCATACAAATTTCAGAAATTTGTAAGCCAGGGGTAGTTATGTAAAAAAAATATGTGTTTAATTATTTACTTTGTAGTTTATTTATACCGAATTTTCAATATTTACAAAAAATTAAACAATATCAACAAAAACAAAAGACACTCTACCATAATATCTAACTAAAAGTGCTTACCCGTTCGACCCAAGATTTTTCTACCCAATATTATTTTTACCCGTTCAACCCAAAAAATATGCTCCGTTCTACCCAAAGCAAAAATCTGAGTCACAGTTTATTCTAAATAGTACAGACACCGTAATATTTGTACCATAATCAGACTTTCAGTTCCTTTTTAGCAAAATGAGAACACTAATTATTGTTCTAAGTACATAAAATAAAATTGTATCAGACAAGAGGTACTCATTTAACAACATCAAGTTTTACTTTCTATAATATCCTTGTCTTTAATAATAATTTACCATAAAATGGTAAATGATGCCTATGCCAAAGTCTAATTATTATCCTACTAATATTATAAACGCGAAAGTTTGTAAGTATGGATGGATAGATGGATGGATGTATGTTACTCTTTCACACAAAAACTACTGAACAGATCTGGATGAAATTTGGCACAGAGATAGATTATAGTGTGAAACAACATGTGTGGCTATGTTTTATCCCGGAATTCCCACGGGAACGGGAACTACGCGGGTGAAACCGTAAGGCGCTGCTACGCAAAAACTACTACAAGGATCTGGCTGAAATTTGGCACAGAGATAAATTGTAATAATGCTTTCAAAAAAGGCCTATCTTGTTCAGGAGTCGTTTTTTGATCGTTATAAGAGCCAGCTAGTGACACACATTCATCAATAGGCGTTCTATTTCTTTGCAATCCAGAAGTGCTGGGTAGAGATGTGTCTATTGTAGAAGAAAATGAATTAGCGTTGCTTTCACTTTCAGTTGTCCTTTCTTTATTGTCAAGATAGAGATAGAGTGATTCAAGATAATTATACGTATAATAAAACCGTGTGAAGCCGGGGCGGGTCGCTAGTAAATGATAAAGGACAGTTTCAAATTAAAGTCAACGAAGTTGTGAATTTACTCCCGAAAGAAGGAAAATTAACCATTAATTATTTAATTTTGATGTAAAACCCCTCTTTCGTCACGGAAAACACCGGCGGCTCGTGGTTATGGTCGATATCAGCAAACCTCACCGTTGTCTGGTCTTGGCTGAGAAAGATCCTCGACCTGCATCCCTTCGCTTTCTTCGAGCAGTAGTAGTGTTCCGGTCTTGTCGGTGAAAATGTGTAATTATCGACCATTAGTAGACGTCTCTTTGCCGATAGGTTAATGAATTTTATATCGTTGAATTCTAGAATAAATAAATACGGATACATTAAAAAAGCTCGGCAATTCACACAGTAAGAATGAGAAATATTTACTGAATAGACAAGTTTAAGTAGGTAGTAAGAGTGCTGATAAGAACCATACATTTGGATCAATCGCAATAGACAATTCACACATTACTTACTCGCAAGCTGAAAAATACATGCAATTGTATATTTTATCACATTTAATATATACTAGACGCGCCCTGCGGCTTCGTCCGCGAACCAGAGTCTATTTCATACAAATTTCAGAAATTTGTAAGCCAGGGGTAGTTTTGTAAAAAAAATGTGTTTAATTATTTACTTTGTAGTTTATTTATACCGAATTTTCAATATTTACAAAAAATTAAACAATATCAACAAAAACAAAAGACACTCTACCATAATATCTAACTAAAAGTGCTTACCCGTTCGACCCAAGATTTTTCTACCCAATATTATTTTTACCCGTTCAACCCAAAAAATATGCTCCGTTCTACCCAAAGCAAAAATCTGAGTCACAGTTTAATCTAAATAGTACAGACACCGTAATATTTGTACCATAATCAGACTTTCAGTTCCTTTTTAGCAAAATGAGAACACTAATTATTGTTCTAAGTACATAAAATAAAATTGTATCAGACAAGAGGTACTCATTTAACAACATCAAGTTTTACTTTCTATAATATCCTTGTCTTTTATAATAATTTACCATAAAAAGGTAAATGATGCCTATGCCAAAGTCTTATTATTATCCTACTAATATTATAAACGCGAAAGTTTGTAAGTATGGATGGATAGATGGATGGATGTATGTTACTCTTTCACACAAAAACTACTTAACGGATCTGGATGAAATTTGGCACAGAGATAGATTATGGTGTGAAACAACACATAGGCTATGTTTTATCCCGGAATTCCCACGGAAACGGGAACTACGCGGGTGAAACCGTAAGGCGCTGCTACGCAAAAACTACTAAAAGGATCTGGCTGAAATTTGGCACAGAGATAAATTGTAATAATGCTTTCAAAAAAGGCCTATCTTGTTCAGGAGTCGATTTTTGATCGTTATAAGAGCCAGCTAGTGACACACATTCATCAATAGGCGTTCTATTTCTTTGCAATCCAGAAGTGCTTAGTCACGAATGAAGACAAAAAATCATCATCGGAGAATATGTTGCTGTTTAATGGATAGATGCGGGATTATTGGACTAAGCGCGCGGAGATATTGCTTCTTCACAAACTGTCCCACTTGATATATTGTGACGGTTTTTCCAGGAGTCGACAACATCAACTCATTTGTGGTGACACAGTTTAGGATATAGTACGCGGCGCAAACGCGTTTCGTTAATTCAGCAAATTACAGCGGCTAAGCCGAGCCCTCAGTATCACACCTCAGTCACTCCAGCAACCTCCCTTAGGAAACACATAGCCTAATTTAAGGTTTATAGATTATCGTAAATGTCAGTTTATGTACCCGTGTTTCGTGTGTAATGAATAGACTCTGTATATCGCACAAAATATCTTTTATTCCGACCAACCCACAGTAGCTTCTAAAGACTTGTAACTTAATTACAAAACATTCATAGTAACACGGTATCTTGTTTTAAACGGTTCATAGACTGAAATGTCCAAGGGTTGTAACTTATGTCTACAGTGTGGTGGGAATGTTACAATGATAATCGAATTTTGTCTGGCATATTCAACCACATTTAGATTGACGTGGGTGAGCTATGAATGTCCAATGCTGGATTATCAATTGGAGATTTCACATGTGAAACAAAATGTTCCAGGGCTTTTTAAAAGGATTCTTCGTTCATCCAACCTGATACATTCGCAAGCCCTACATCTCCTGCAGGCCCATTACTAAGCATAGGTAATGTTTTTATAGTTCACACGAGGGAAAACAAATATAAAGAAATCCACCTGCAGCATTTGATCTATCTATTTTGATCCTCGTACTCCATATCCATAACTTTTGGTGGTCACAGTACCATTTTCATCTGTATTAGCCGGTTTCATCTGTATTAAATATCATATGATGAGGAAACTTATATCACTACATAGTATGAAACAAAGTCGCTTTCTGTGTCCATATGTCCCTTTGAACGCTTACATTTTAAAACTACGCAACGGATTTTGATGCGGTTTTTTTAATAGATAGAGTGATTCAAGAGGAAGGTTTATACGTATAATAAAACCGTACGAAGCCGGGGCGGGTCGCTAGTTTTTCATAAACGGGACAGCTTATCTATCGTCAGCCTCACTGAAGCTCGTGCCTCTTGAATGCGACGTATTTTCTGCTTTCATAACGGCCAGATCTTTGTTTCTCCGCTTGAATCCTTTGAACCAAGAATCACTTGCAATTTTTCCCTCTTTCCATGTTTCAGGACAAATCTTGTTAGCAACTGCATAATCATATGCCAATTCTTTGACTTGATTTTTTGTCAGCCCATAAAACATTTTTGATGTAGTTTTAAGATAATCAGCTAGTTTATGTTCCTGATCTATATTGAAAATACGATTACAGCCTATGTTAGGACAATGTTTGTAAGTCGTTTCACCGGAAGCTTTGAATCTTTTCAAAACTTTTGCTAAATAAGCTCTTGATATGTTGAATGCCAAAGCAGTCTTATTGATTGATTGGTTTTTAAGCATCACTTCACTTACTGCCTCTTCCAGTGAAGAAGAACTAGGTCTTTTTAGTCTTTTTCTGGAACCACTTTCTGGTTCTGATGACATTTTGAAGTCTACAACATAAAAAAATTAAATTAAATTAATTGCCATGAAAAAAGGCATAAAAGAGCCGGCTGTTTCATCATCCTGTATATAGTTAGCTCTTTCATCCCATTAGAATAGAATAGAATATAGAAAAGAATATATTTTTATTCGTTTACAGAATTACACATTAAACTTTATAAAATTAGACTAAATAGAGACTAAAATGGGAAGAGTAAATCTGTAACAAAATGGCTCTGCCTCAGCATGAGTTGGGTTTCCGTCAGAGCCACATGTTGGCTTTACGGATCACACATACAAACAACGCTTAAATTAACAATACTGACAAATAAAAACTATCAATAACGAATTAAATATAAATGAGAGTAATACTCGTAAGTGACTAATATACAAAAAAATTAATAAAAGAGACGAAGAAATAACATATTTCAGGTTTGAAACTGAAATAGTGCAATACACTCATTAGCTGACATTACCTACTATAGAGCACTCGTGTCGTGCCTAAGGCTTTCCTGTTCCTTCTGATGGTTGAGCAAAAAATACTTTAATTTAGATCGGAAACTATGTAGACTCTGCAGGTTCCTTATCGGTGGCGGGATATTGTTCCAGCACTTCGAGGCTGCATAGCGGAAGCTGCCTCTGAAACAGGCCGATCTATGCCACTGTATCTCGAGCTTCCTCGAGCACTGGCGAAAGCCACATGCTTCTCATAGCGAAGGTGACTTAAAACAAAAACTAAGTCATAAAAATTTATAGCCTATAAAACGTATTGCAAATTCTCAAATTATATCAACTAAATATCACCTACAAATAACATTTAAGTGTGAAAACGTTAAGAATGACAGCATAAAAACTTACTTTTCACTGTGGATTTTTTCGAACAGATACTGCTTCGCCATTACACTTCAGAGAATGTCAAATCTTTTGGATGAATGATTATCAAAGTTGCCACACGAAAAAAATAAAAATACGATATTCCTCCTTCCAGCAATTCCAGAATACATTATTAAGGGGAACAGTGAACACATAATGGCACATCAACAATGACTATCTCCACGGGGACCTTGACATCGATAAATTTAAATTAAATTACATTAATCATTTTAATCATGTTTATTATTTGATGGTACAATAACCGTTTTGCAAATATTATGCATGTCTCTTAATTATTACGCATGTTTCTTAATTAATATTGTATAATTTTGCACACCAGAGCTGATTAGCTGGTAAGTCATCGCATGGGACGAATGTAAAATAAGCATACCAACCTGTAACCCGTTGTCTGCAAATAAATGATTTTGATTTTGAATAAAATTATTATCTATCAATAATATGTATCATTCTTGAGAAGTGCCTAATTAATGTGGACTGAATAATTTTTTTTATTAAAAGATGAAACTATATGTAGTGAAATATATTTATTTGCTTAAGATGAACTCGTTCCACTGACAATTTCGTACACTAACGTATTTTGACACAGTATTCGCCTACATACACAGGGGGCTCATGGTTGTGATCAACATCAGATAAAATTAAAGAAGTTTCATCATCGCTCAAAAAGAGTTTTGCCTTACATTTTGTTGTCGGTCCTTTTGAACAGTAATAAGTTCCTCGCTTTCTCTTTGAGTAAATATGTTTGTTGAACATCAAAAAACGCTTGCTCTTGGAGATGTTGATAAATTTAACGAAAAGATCTAAAAAAGGTCTTAGTTATTTAGCGTGAACTTGTAAATGACTTGCAATAAGGATTGTTAAACTACTACTACTTAGTAGTACTATGTTAAGTTTTTGTTTTTTTTATATTCTGGTGGTTGTGAATCACATCGTAGTCACATCTATCTATCTTATCAAATATAGCATTTCCAAAAAAAATATGTCAAATAGTTCGGATTTATTTGATATAAATTAATAAACCTTTTTAAATCCGTTTTTAACTAAATACAAACATTAATATTATATTGGTAGGTATATCTATATTTACTGAACTATTAGAACGTATTTACTAATCTTATTTAAATCATAAAACTAATCAAATAATTGGCTATCAGGAAATTTGCGAAAAAGAGATTTGATCGATGGACATTTGCGCGAGTAAACATTTACGTGACAATACATTAGCGCGAAAAATCGCAAACCTCTTAAATATATCGCGGAAGAGTATTCGCTGTGAATTGTGTACTTTACCATGTTGAAGGATTTCGTTCTTTTTCCTCCGATATACCTCATTATTTCCTAACCCCTTCCCGAAACGATAACATATAATCTAGATATTCTTAGGGGGCGTACTCCCTCCCCTCCCCTAATTTCACGCGAGATTTTTCAAGACTTTTATTTAGGCTATAAACGTGTTGGTTATTGAGAAAAACAAACAAAAACACAACCCATTCTATTACTTTTAGTGAAGACTAGCAAAGACTAGTATTTGTGAATATTAGCGATATATAAGATTTGGCCATATTTTATTCTAGAAACAATTTTAATCATTACCTGCGAGAAAAAAAATTACGTGATATTTATCAAGACCACCCTTCACTCCTAAGTGAGATTTGGATAGATTTAGCCTGATCAACCCCCCCCCCCCCCCCCCCAATAATACCTCACATAATTAATGGACGCCCCCTTAGCTACGGCGTAGCAAAAAAAGACTTAACGCGCACCCAATATACTTCTGTTTGCATATTTTTCTTCACCATGGGTTTATCTAAAGGTACAAAGGCTCATAATTTGATATAATAACCGGACGAGCTAACTGTGTAAGTAGGAGGTTCGTGGTTATGATCATTATCAGCTAAAATCACGGTAGATTCATCACGACTTAAGAATATTTTCGCTCTACAGCCCTTTTTTATCTTTGAGCAGTAGTATCTTCCCCGATTCATCTGCGAGAAAGTGTATTTATTAACCATTAGAAGTCGATTTTTCTCGTTGATCCTGATAAATTTTATATCCACGTCTGAAAGAAGAGACATTTAAATACTTAAACAAATATTTACTTCGAATATTTATATGCTAATGAATAAAGTTTTAATAAAATATATTTCATACCTAATTTAATTTTAAATCAAACACAGGTTATTAGGAAGTTGTAATTATAAGTCAACTCATTTAATTATTAAGTGAAAGCAATTTAGCTAAGTTTTATATAGTAACCCTGTGACGTAACAGTATACACAGGAGGCTCGTGATTATGATCATTATCAGCCAAAATAACAATAGTTTCATCAGGACTCAGGAAGATTCTTGCTTTACATCCTATAGCTTTCTTCGAACAGTAGTATCGACCGGGTTTCATTGGAGAAAACGTGAATTTGTTCACCATGAGAAGACGTTTTTTGGGGGAGAGTTTTATAAATTTTATGTCATGTTCTGTAACAAACATTTATAAATTATATTAATAATATAAATAAATAATAATCTATAGTATTTAATTGTGATTCAATTTCTACATATATTTCGTTGGAGCAAGTGTATATTTATATTTTGAAAATAGTCAAAATATTCCTTGGGTTTGGTCTTATCTTTATCTCATACAGCCTGTCCAGAAGGGGCGCTTTACGCCGCATTTTACGCGCGATTTGTTTGGGAGGGACCCAGGGACAGTTATGAACATGGAGCCAGACAAAGCAGTCGTGTTGTGGCTTGCATTCCAAAGTTGACAAAATATGTCAAAATTATCAGTCTCCATTTTTATTCCAAATACGTCCACTCGCGTCGGAATCGCGCGCACCACTGGACGCAGCAATGGCGCCCGAGTATAGTAGCCCGAGTATATGGTAGCCGCGAGCCGAGCAACGCGCTGGACTCTCGAATTCAGCGCGTTGCTCGCGTTTTACGCGCGAGCAAGGAATCGCACAACAGCATCTGGACGGAATGTATACCGCTCCAGTATCTGGAGAACGCGCGAGTGTTTACGCGCGAGGGCACTCGCGCGTAAAGCGCCCCTTCTGGACAGGCTGATAGACTAAGTAGTAATCCACTGGTCCTGTATAACCAGTGATTAGAAGATTACAAACCAAATTGAGAGAGAAAATTTGAAGCAACTTTCTTACAAAAAAAAAACGTTTTGTGCTAAAGTTTAATTCTAAGAATATCTGAGGAATTCTACTGACCAAAACAAAGGCCACCGCGCGTGGTAGGACGGCCAAAACCATTTTTTTTTTGTATGAAAGTTGCTTCACATTTTCTCTTTCAATTTGGTTTGTAGATCCTTATTTCAATAATTTGTGAGATATTCGCTTAATTGATACCTCAAAAGAAAGAATAATAACCAAACATGTTTTTAAAAAGGTTTGAACAAAAAAACACCGACCGTTTTTTTTTTAAATAACGTTAAAAATGGTTTTCGAAAATCGCTGAAAATTTTTGTAAGTTTTAAATGTCCGTATAGCTAATCACTCAGATACCTAAGAACATGTTTTGTTAGATTGCTAACACATTAGTTTTACTTAAATTAAACAAAAAAAAATCATTGGCCTTTTAAACTGCCAACGATTAGCAACTAACTGTAAAATTTCGGCTATTTTCCTTGTCACCAATAAAAAATTTGTTAAAAAGAAACAGTCAGACTTCGTCTTAGACAAATATGGCTTAAATGGTTCCAAATAGTCCACACTACCTCCGCCCACCAGCTTTACACCCACCTTCCAATCACCCTGTATATAGATTAGTGCGTAATACATCGTCAGTTTCCGTGCGATAAAAAATAAAACAAACAAAATAGTGATATCGTTTTATTTATTATCTACAATGTACAAATTGTACAATTTAGGTCACAAATATTCATTCACAGTATTGAATTTAGATATAAGACATCGATCGATACATTCTTGAACACAATTTCTAGGTAATATTTATTCTGTTCAAGCTTTCATAACAAAAATTATTTAATTAATTTTGACATAGAAGCCCTCTGTCGTAACCGAATACTTTGGGGGTTCATGATTATGTTTACTATCGATTATTTTGTTAGTAGCTCCGTCTTTTTCTATAACTAGCCTTGCTTTGCAGCCTTTAGTTCTTTTCTTCGAGCAGTAGAATCGCCACGGGGATGTTGGCGAGAATGTATAATTGTTGCACATTAATAGTCTTTTGGTGGCAGATAAATTGATAAATTTGATTTTATCTGCAAAGAGTGATTTTGTCAGAACTTGTCACATTGAGACTTTTCTTTATTCTTCACGATTATCTTTGTGAACTTGAGAACCAAAATATTGAGGTGTATATAAAAATATGGATAAAGATTTCAATGCTGTAAAAATATCAAAAACTTACCATTACTATTTGTTTATTACACGGTACAAGTTTCTTACTTATATTTAAGAGTGTTTTGTAAAATTGGAGAATAATCCTTACTTAAGTACTAAATAAACGCGAATGTTTCTATGGATGGATGTTTGTTACTCTTTCACGCAAAGCAACTGAACAGATTGGTCTGAAATTTTAAACAGACGTAGATCTAGCCCTGGAATAAAACATCTTCATCCCATAAATCAGTTCCCAAGGCATATAAACTACCTTAAAAATATTAAACATGGCGTGCAAAATCACGGTTCTAGTACTACTAGCTTAGCCACAATACGTAACCATTTGTAAAATTATTTGCAAAATCGGACCGTTTGGTAGGACCGGATAATCTTACTATTATAATAAACGGGAAAGTCTGTGTGAATGTTTGTTATAAGTAACCTTTGCAACTTGAGTTATTTAAATGAAATTTGGTATGTAGATAGTTTAGGACCTGAATAGGACATAGGCTATTAAAATTTGCAAGTCAGTTACTCTATTTTTTATTTTTACTATATTTTTTGGGGTTGGCAACCCTATTTGCAACAGCTGTTCGCAAATGTTCCATAAGAATTTATTCTAAAATAATTGTTTTTACGTAGTTTTAAAGTGCCCTTTCCAATTTCATCGCATATTTGTAACATAATATAAGTGTAACAATAAATATTAAGGGTCCAAGTGCTGTTATTCGTGTGTTTTTGGCCAACGGAAAAACTTCGGTTTCGGTTTGAAAATTTTGCTGGATTGTGTTTTTATAAGTGTTTTGTGCTTACTTCGATCGATTTCTCATGTGAAGGAATACTATTTCCAATAAAATTTACATCTATAAAGTATACGTAAGTACCTAACAACTTTTCAAAACATAACCTAGACATTGTACAGTTTGCCTCTCACTAAAGTTGCAAGTTTTGTTTTAGAAGACAATAGCTACATTCATTCATAATGTTGACTCGTAAAGCCGACAAGTTGAACCAGGTTTTACTGGAATTAAAGTCAGCAAAGAGGCAGATTGAACAATTAGAATCAGAGCGAATAGAAAATGAAAATATTCTCTTAGAAGCATTAGAAAATAACAAAAAGCTTAAAAGCGAGATGTGTGCGTTGCATTCTCACAATGATTCTATTAGCGAGGAACGGGATAGGCTTCAATTGATCATAGATAGGTTCGACAAAAAATGTGGCATTGAGTTTGAATCCATCCTGCAAAGAACTTCAGTCCTGGAGAAGAAACTGTGTGACGCCCACCAACACATCACCCAGCTGGAAGAAGCAGCCAATAACTCTGCCACCGCGAAAACACAAAGTCTATTCGATGAGCTAATATCCGCTAAACCCTCCCCAGGCCAAGTTTCTGTTGCAGGCTGCAATTTACACACTATGCTGACCATTGATTTGACTAAAGATGACTCAGTGTGTAATGTGGCGGCTTGCAGCAAAAACATTAAACACCTTAGCAAAAATAAGTTAAAAAAATATGTTAAAATAAGTAAGTTTGTAAAAAAAACTCAAAACTTATTAAAAAAACAGAAAAATATAGTATCAAGTCTCAAATGTAAAAGAAAAGTTCTAGATAAATTAGAGCTCTGCACAGCAAAGCTCAATTATAACCAAACCCAATATGAAGCTGAAATTCAAGACCTAAAATGTAAACTTGGCCAGGCCGAGCACTCCCTAGAGCATTACATCAGCCTCTATGATCGAACAACTCAACAGACAAGGGAACTCAATCTGGCCATGGATTCACTTCTTAGGAGCCAGGTGAGTCTGGAGGGCAGGGTTCTGGAGGGCTGCGGCTGCTGTATTCCTGGCCCCGTCTGTGATCAGTCAGGTCTGGACAGTACTGTGTCAGTCGCATCCCACCTTGATCTCAGCACTTCATACTCAGGCATAAAAACCTTATTGTACTGCGATGAAATTGGAACAAACATGGGTCAGTTCTTAAATATGACTATGGAACATTCAATAATAAATAACTGTTTCCCTAATTCTAACCTGCATAATATTATGCACAAAATTGATTTTAAAACTATTGACAGTAATTCAAATTTGATTATATTCCTTGGTAATAGGGGTAATGTGAACAAATCTGACCTAATTAGGTATATGGATAAACTGTGCTCATTAAATTTAAAACAAATTGTAATGTTCACATTCCCCTACAGCGACAGCTTGCCACATTCGGAAAATATACTTAGATATAAGTTAAATATGACATTGCATACTATTTCATGCAACAACAATGTACATGTGATTGATACTAACAGTATTGTTAGTAAAAAATATTATTTGACTCAAGGTAATTACTACCTTTCTAATTTTTACAAAAGACAGATAGCAATTTCGCTATCCTATTATTTTAAAACAACAGCCAAAAACTTGGCTATAACAAATGCTTCTTTTGAGCATTACAATAACTTAAAAAACAATACCTTGGAAGTTATTCCAATTAATTTAAATTAGAAATAAAGACAATAGAGGAAGTCTCTTGCCCTAAAAAGTCAAATAATATTAATAATCACAAGAAAAAACAAAGTTGTAAAATAAATGCAAAGCTTACTAGCTTGGTGCACCAAAATATTCAAGGTTTGAGAAGTAAATTATTAGAATTAGAGTTATACATGAACTCATTTGATATTGACATCATCTGCTTAACAGAAAACTGGCTGAAAAGCCATGAGCTCATGTTTAACTTTAGTAACCACCAAGTTGGTAGTTCCTTTTGCAGATCACATGCTATTCGTGGAGGCTCTTTAATATTACTAAATAAACTACTGAAATTCAAAGAACGTAAGGACATAATATGTATGTCTGTTGAAAGCCACATCGAAGTAGCATGTGTTGAGTTGGAGCAAAGTATTGTAGTAAGCGTATACAGCCCACCATTAGCTTCCTTTGAAATATTTGAAAACATAATGGATGATATCTTATTTAAAATAACAAAATCAAATAAAAATCTCATAATATGCGGAGACTTCAATGTTAATCTTTTAGAAGTTAACTCCCACAGTAGTAGATTAACTAATTTATTTAAGTCTTATAATCTAAGTCCACTATTTATGGAACCAACTAGAATTACTGAAACCTCAGCAAAATGCATAGATAATATATTTGTTTGCCAAAATGATAAAATTGTAAGTAAAAATATAATCAGCAATTTAAAATCAGACCACTTAGGTCAACTCATAAAAATGAACATTCAATTGAAAAATTATAATTGTAAAAAGAACATAAAATATATACCAGTAACCACACATCGATTTGATCAGTTTAAATTGGATTGGGACTCTAAACCAGCACCTAACTACTCATACAACAACCCAAATGAGTCGTATAGCAGTTTTTTCAACAAATTCACCTATGCGTTCAATTCAATATTTACACCCAGGTCGATAGTGGTCTCTGAGAAACTTAACTTTAGCGAGTGGGCAACAGTAGGTATACATAAAAGTAGACAAAAGTTGTATGAACTGTATAGTGAAAAACAATACAATTTTAGTGAGGAGTTTAAAGAAAAAGTTAAAAATTATTCAAAATTGTTTCGGAAAGTTTGTCAAATTGCAAAGTCAAATTATATTAGCTCAAAAATTCGAAATAGTGAAAATGTAATCAAATCAACTTGGAAAATAATAAATAGTGAGACTGGAAAGGTTAGTAACTATACTAATGATTACAATTTAAAAATTAATAACTCTTCAATCAAAAATGATGTTGAAGTAGCCCAAGCATTTGAAAACTTTTTTACTAATATTCCAATCTCTACTACTAAGTGTCTTAACTCTTCTCAAGTAATCGCTGAGTCTCTACTTAAAGAAAATGTACCTAAATGCGAAAATAAATTTAATTTCAATCATGTTGATGACAAAGATATAATTAAAGCCTTTAAACTTTTAAATATTAAGAAAACTGCAGATCTCTGGGGCATTTCTGTTAAAATTATTAAACCTTTGATTGATATAATTGCACCAGATTTAGCTTTCATATTCAATGAGTCCATTGATTGTGGCGTATTTCCTGATCTAATGAAACATAGTAAAATAACTCCACTGTTTAAATCGGGTAGTAGGTCTGACCCCACCAACTTTAGACCGATATCAGTACTGCCTACATTCAGCAAAGTTTTTGAAAAACTTATTTTACATCAATTGCTCAGGCATTTCAATGGCAATGACCTGCTACATTGTAAGCAATTCGGGTTTACTCGAGGCATGTCAACTACTGATGCTGGTGTAGAGTTGGTATCACATATTTTTGATGCTTGGGAGAAGTCGCAAGACGCTTTAGGCGTCTTTTGCGACTTGTCAAAAGCATTCGATTGTGTACACCATAAGACATTAATCAGGAAACTACATCACTATGGAATAAATGACACCTCTTTGGATCTTCTTTCATCTTACTTAAGTGACAGGATACAAAGAGTTGACATTAATGGGAAACGGTCTTCGGGGTCTGTAGTTACTATGGGTGTACCGCAGGGTTCTATCCTCGGTCCTTTCCTGTTTTTAGTTTATATTAACGACCTGCCTGATCTTGTAAAGAATAATCACGAGATTGTATTATTTGCTGATGATACTTCTTTAATTTTTAAAATGAAAAGACAAACTACAAATTTCGACGATGTGAATAATGCAATCTCAAAAGTTGTCCACTGGTTTAGCGTCAATAATCTTTTGCTTAACGAAACCAAAACGAAATGTATTAGATTTATTCTACCTAATGTGAAACAAGTTAAGGCTGATGTAAACGTGAAAGGAGAAACGTTAGACATTGTAGAAAGTACCGTATTCTTAGGAATCACTCTAGATAGTAAGCTTCAATGGGGCCCACACATAGATAAGCTATCGAAGAGACTCAGTTCTGCAGCATATGCAGTCAAAAAAATCCGTCAATTTACAAACGTGGATACTTCTAGACTTGTTTATTTCAGCTACTTCCATAGTATTATGTCTTATGGTATACTACTGTGGGGGAACGCTGCAGACATTAACACCGTATTTGTGCTGCAGAAGAGGGCTGTTCGTGCAATCTATAATGTGGGTCCCAGAGAATCTCTCCGCAATAAATTCAAAGAAATAAACATAATGACAGTACCATGTCAATATATATATGAAAACTTGTTGTACACTCATAAAAATATCAATAGGTTCACTAAAAATAGTGACATACATAATGTTAATACTAGAAATAAGAATAAACTCGCTTTGCCCACAACTAGATTAAACAAAGTTAATGTATCTTTCAAAGGGCAATGTATACGCTTCTACAACAAAACTCCAAGTGAGTTGCAAAAATTATCGGTAAATAAATTCAAACAAATTATCAAAACTATTCTTTGTAAAAAGGCTTACTATAAAATATCTGATTATTTAGATGATAAAAAAGCTTGGGACGAGTTTTGCTCCAACTCTAAAACTAACAACCTAACAAGGTAAAGGTTTCTTGTTCGCTTCTTTACTTTACCTAAATAGACCGAAGTGAACAATAATCAAAGTGAGCACTTTATTTCATAATTTCAATTATTTTTAACATGTATTTTATGACGTGTCCAAGTGTCCTGTAAGGTCTTAAGGAAATAAAGCACTTTGAATTTTGAATTTTGAATTTTGAATTTTGAATATTCGAACCTCTCAGGGGTTTAAATAGAGTGCAAGATTAATTTAAGCTATTTTTACATAGAACCCCTGATTGGTTACAGTATACACAGGAGGCTTATGATTATGTTCATTATCTACAAACTTGACCATGGTTTCATCTTTGTCTAGATTGATCCTAGCTTTACAACCTTTTGCTTTCTTCGAACAATAATAATATCCTGCATTTGTTGGTGAAAAAGTGTATTTGTTGACCATGAGTAGTCGTTTGCTGGGAGATATCTTGATAAATTTAACATCACCTGCAAAAAGAATAAACTAAGAAGTAAACTTTCGTGAAGACATAATTTATGAACATGCTTGTTCATAGATATGGATTTTTAGGTTTAGGTAAGGTTTTATTACTGTAATGAATTTTTTGCTTTCTTATAAAATACCAAGGAAATGTTAAGGAAAGTTGTGGGGCTACCCACAGTTGGAAAATGCAGGAAAAAAAAAACTGGTATGTAGAGTAAGAATTAATGACAAACATAGAATGTTATTAAAAATATTATTCTAGTTACCCCGTCAAGTACACTTTACACACATTTTTAGATATTTTTTTAGTCTATATTAATTAATAAAAATCAACAAAGTTTTAATAATAACATAATCGGTTAATAATAACCTTGTTAGACTTTATTCAGTTAATATAATATAAAGTAAACGTTACCGAAGCCGGGTCGAAACATAAAACAAATCCTTTCCAAATATCAACGTCCAATAAACAATTATATAATATTGAGTTGGAGCAAAACTCTTCCCTAGCTTTTTATCATCTAAATAACAGATATTTTATACTAAGCCTTTTGACAGAGAATAGTTTTGACAATTTGTATTGCTAAACATGCCGTTGTGTTTATTATCTTCAGTTCGGTACCTAATAAAATTATCCAATCTTTACAAAGAATCCTTGAG
Organism: Eupithecia centaureata; assembly: GCA_944547425.1. Taxonomy (NCBI): domain Eukaryota; kingdom Metazoa; phylum Arthropoda; class Insecta; order Lepidoptera; family Geometridae; genus Eupithecia; species Eupithecia centaureata. Next base: position 13,308,115 of record OX155680.1, read on the forward strand.
GACTTAGAGCAAACATAGGGGGCTCATGATTATGAGAATCATTCACAATTTTTTTGACAGTCGTTTCTTCTTTGTCTAAAACTATCCTAGCTTTACAGCCCTTCTTTCTCTTCGAGCAATAGTAGTATCCTGGGGTTGTTGACGAAAATGTATAGTTGCTAGCCATCAAAAGACGTTGATTAGCAGATATTTTGATGAATTTTATATCACCTGTAAGAGATTAAAAGATTTTAGATATAGTATTAGAAACGAAATCAAAGTAAATACCAAAACACAACTATTACTATTATTATGATTATAATGATGTTATAAATTAGTTTACCGGTATTTTACTTATGATAATCAGTTTATTGCGCACAACGAAATTATTTTTACTACCATTTCAATAATTTAGAAGCAAACATAAAAAAAATATTAAAATTTAAAATTATAAGGTGAAATATAAAATACTTACCTACGTACCTACAAAATAATTTAACAAAAACTTACCTCATGGATTTCAAATGCATATTTGCAGAAATCATAGATTTCACCTAATCCGGACATTATCAAGATCATAAATACTTACACTGCGTTGAATCCCCGACGTTTCTTGGCCTACATAATATGTTCTCTAGGTAGCAGAACAATTCGGATATTGTTATTTTAATAATATTTTTGAACACGATGACCCGCTACTACGTGTGCAATATAAATATATAAACCAGTGGCGACCCCTGGTTTCGCTCGCGTGAAAATTTTTGTGTTTATATTTATGGGTTGCAAAGTAGCCTATGTATTATTTCAAGCAGGCAATTTCAGCCTGATCTGTTCAGTAGTTTTGGAAGAAGTAACAAACATCCATCCAAACTTCACTTCGGGTTAATGTCGAGACAGTTTCTACTTAGTCTGGTTTAAGCTCCTACTCCTAGTTTTAAGACTAAATCCCTGCTACTAGGATATCCCTATACTAGATCCCTGCGTTGGGAGAACCCAAAGCAGGGATCGAAAGGTACTCGTGAATTAGTAGGTACATTTAATTCCCAATATTGAAACGAATATCTATGAAAATAATTTAATCGGAAAAGAAACGAAGAAATGTTTGAAGGCCTGCCGCTTACACTGACGTCATTGTTATTGAGACGAGGCCTCGTCTCAATAACAATGACGTCAATCAACTCAAATCAACACCTCGCGAGGTGTTGATTTATCGAGGCGGCTCATTTTCATTATTTCTGGCGTTGTTTAGCTGAATGGATAATATAGAAGAGTATAAAAAATATAAAAAAAATTCAACACTTCATATAATAACCGTTACTACAAACCACATAGTGAGGTGGTTCATGATTATGGTTAGTTTCAGCATAAACAACTTCAGTCTCGTCTTGAGTCAAGAAAATCTTGGCTTTGCATCCTTTACTGATCTGTGAGCAGTAGAAGTTCCTGCGTTTGTTTCTCCGAGCGAAGGTATACTTGTTGACCATTAGGAGCCTCGTGGTAGCAGAGATGTTGATGAACCTGATGTTACCTGTAAAGATGATTTGTACTTAGAACATGAAGGCTTAGAATGTTAGCAGATGCTTTCTAGGCAGAAACGCGTTGATTTCGTTTACTTTCCCATTCGTTTAAATAAGCGTGAGAGAACATAATAAAAAAATAATCCCTGGGTATCCTATTGATCCGTAAAAGTCTGGACTCGGAACAAAGATTACGGATCTAACAAGCATTTGAATCGAACCCGCGATCTCCTACGTTGAATTATTTCGCCATTAAGTTAGACATTACAATACGCATATCCCTTTATCGTTTTAAAAACCATAAATAAAAGAATCTATAATAATATACACTGAAAATGAAGAGGATTTGTCTATAATGATCGTAGATGAAGCGGGACTACAACCTGGCTTATATGCTGATATGCAAAGCCTGCTGACTATCTTCTGAAACAGTAGATTTAAAAGTAGGTATTCAAGATTTTTATGGACAAAAATAATAAACATTGTTAATGCAAAAAATGTAATTAATTGAAATAAAGTATTATCTATCTATCTATCTAATTAATAAAAAAATATTTAACTACCTATCCTATTTTTCAACATTTCGTCAAAGAATATTTTTGTATGAGTATTAAAAGATTTGTGACTTATACTTAAAGAACAGTATAACTATGGTAAATATACTAGAAACCAGAATAGCGAAGAAACTATCTTAAGATTAACACTTCTAAGCGATAAGGCCGCCCATTGTACTTGTTTTGTTTAATGTCCTTTTTTGTACTTAATGTTCTTTTTATGGTGTACAATAAAGAAAAATTGTATAGTATTATATTGTGTTAACAAAATTACCAATAAAAATATATGCTCCCTTTCCATGACCCTATTTAAGAGACCACAGGCATAATTTTGTTTTTTGTGTTACTTGATTCAACGACCCTAACTTTACTGTCATTAATAATTATAAGTTATAATCATATTTCAAATAGCTACCTGAAACAACATTCATATCCAAAAAATTACATCTGTATATGAACTAATTGGACCTCGTTTACATTCTGGGATTTATAAACAATACTTAATAACTAAACTACCATAAAATTATAGGCACACATGTATAGATTCTGATACCAGCACCAATCGAAATGTGCGACATATGTATGTATACTAGCAGCGCTATCTCTATCTCTCTATCTCTGTGCCAATATGATCTGTGATTTTGTTTTATAATAATTTGAGATACAAAAATACTATTTTCTGAAGAGTATTAACATGTATCAAAATGTAACATGTTAACATGTAAAAAAATACGACTTCTGACTGATATTGATTGGACAGGGTACCAAAATATCCGTCAAAATTTAACAGCACAAGTGGAGGTGAGTATGTTTATTTTAACATTGGTTCTATTTCAGCGAGTATTTGTTATGCAGCTAATGAGCGGCAAAAACAGTAAAAACTCATACAACTGAAGAAATGGTATTTCTGTAAAGCTAATATTTTCGTAATTCGTTAACATAATAACGATAATTTGTCAGATAGTTATCACGCAACTTGTGTTATGAATAAAACACCCAAGAAACACGATAAAAATCTGTTACATACTAGAAACATAACTTCTTATTATAAAAACTACTCAGCTAGCCCAGAATAAGGAGAACAAATTCTTTTAAGGACATCATTTCTAAAAGGATTGACCCACATCTTAGGCGGATGGTTGTGGACGGCATTGATCTCAACGATGTGCAAGTTGCTGTTCAACCATAGCTTAGCCTTGCACTTTGCCCGCTTGATGGAGCAAACCCAGGAGTTGTGCTGGCGGAAGCTGTAGGTATATCCGTTCAAGTAGATGAGACGTCTACCCCGCCGAGATGATATGAACCGCACTGAAAATTATATTTGATATTAGAAGAAGAAGAAGAAAATTCTTAGCTCGCTTAGAAATTATTTAAAAAACTTAACAAATGAAATGATGAATGAATGATGAATAATTAGATGTTTATTTTCAATTTATTGCTGACAATTTGAAGGATCATAACAACAATGTGTCTTTCCTGGTATCGTAAAATAAACAATAAGTATACGCTGAAATAAACAAAATATATGCATAATAGGGAATAAACAAAATATATGCGTACTCTGAAAACGTAAATCGGTGTTTCTCATTTGATACGTGGTTGGATCAGTTACTTCGATTTTTGTTTTTACGTTTACGGGCCCACATTGAATGAAATAGCATTTCAATTTAATTATTTTATAATAATAAAAGTATAAAATTTAACTCACAGGATGTTATAACACTCAATTTCGAAAAGGTAAATCACAAGTTCTTGCCTTTGTACTGTTTTTAATTTTGATATTATATTTTTGTATCGTGTCTAATCTAGTACAATAAAATGTTATGGAGTAGACAGTATTTACTTCTCGTCATCATAAAGTTCAAAAAGATGTTTAACCTTTTTTATAATATAAGAAGATTTTTTTACTCGACAATAAATTATTCTAAAGCTTCACTCAAACCGGCAAAGTGATTGTGTTGGTCATTTAAATATAGTAATTTAGCAAGTTTACATTTAACTTTATTCAGGCCCTGCACTTGACTCGTTTTATCCAGCAAACCCACGTATAGGTATGCTTCTAACAGTAATTACATCGGTCCAGGAGTATTAACTGATTCCCAGATCGCAATTTTACGAACCGAACCGAAAAGAAAATAATCTGTAATTCAATTAAATAAATCAATAATGTCGGACCATCTATAAAATAAGCTTTGTGTTGTTGATGTCTATAATTATTTTGTAATAACTTCGGTCAAATTTTATTAACTTTATTGTACTAAATTACAAACCAATACACTACGTTACTAATTAGATCCAACTAATATAATACAGTTAATACTTCAAGTACCTAGAACAGATATCTGCTGATAATTAATATCTCTATAAAACTACTTATAACAATTACTTGTGACATTTGTTTTCGGTTGCTTATGTAGGTAGGTATATCATAAATATATAAACATAATTGGTTCTAATTCTATAGTATAGATACAATTATAACCACTGTTTTTTTATTGGTTCTATAGGTATTCATATTTTGCCTCTTTATTAGTTTCGAAGTTTAGATTAATTGAATTTTTATCAAGTAAAACCATCATTTATTAATATTTTGAGAAAAATATTTTAACTTTTTATTATAAAGGGACTTTGTCGCTCAACGACCACATCGCCCTTTTGAATTTTGAAAAATTGTTTTATAAAAAGTGTCAACTGTCATCTTTATAACAAGGTAAAAAACATATCTTTTTAAAAGTAGGAGGCTCATGGTTATGTGAAATGCTGTTCCTTCGCATGATTTCAAGTTTTTCGTTTACAAATACCTTTGCATAACATTTAGCCCGTTTTCGCGAACAAATCCAGCATCTATTCCGTTTGTGACAGTATGTATACCCGTCAAGGTATATCATCTTTCTACCGCCACGTGATTTCACCATTTGCACTTAAACAAAAATTACTTAAATTATTATGCATTTACATTTAATTAATTAAGCAAGTATTTCAATTTTTTATTTGAACAGCTCTACAATAATTTACGGTACCTTCTACTATATTTTAGGAAAGGAACAATCAGATAAATGTTAGTCAATATAAAAATATTGTTTATTATTTGATATTAAATCTTAATCGATACATCGGTCGTATACAAAACCAAAAATAATAAACCGTTTTAGTGTAATATTAATTCAGAACCTGTATTATCCCACTGCAAAAGAAAGGCCTCCCTTTCCCCTTTTGATTCCTCTAAATTGTCAGCCAATTGTCTGAAGATAAAATTATAACTGTTTATTTTGGTTTTAGTTATTAAAAAATGTACATTTTTGGCTAGAGAAACCACCCATCCAGAGAATAAAAATAAAAACACAAATTAAAACATCCAACGGCCTTAGTAATTTACATTAATTACCTATATATACCTCTATATAGTAAATCAAGTACAATCAATTTAGGTAATTTTCAATTTCCTTACAAATTCAAATGCGAATTGGTATCACGTACATATTTTTATGTTTTTGATAAAATATGGCCTTAAACGTTTTTTTACCTCAAAAATCCTAAACGCCTTTAAACGCCAATAAAATAAACAATGCTGGCAGGCAAAATTAACAAAGTTGTAAAAATTCATATTTTTTTATGAATGTCACCATTTCTTACATTAGTCTGTTTTAAATTAACGGATTGTTACAGGGTAGAATTAGTTTAAAATTTAGATACGGACTTCAAATCCAGTTTCAAATAGTCTCATTAATTTATTCAGCACCAATTACCAAATTTGGGTTGGGGTAGCATCAAAAATGTTTTCTCTTCACAATAATGAGTAGGTATTGGTAAAAGTCATATTTTTTAAAACAAAAGTTAAAAAACTTAACCCAACATGCATTGTAGCTGAGTTTATGACACTATCCCATTGTTTATTGTTAAATTTATCTTTTAATCAAATACCAACCAAACTTGAGTCAAGACATTGTGATGATACAAATTAATTTTTATTAAAACTAACTGTAAAACGTACATACTACATGACGTAAAGAATTCATCGAAGATTCATCGAACTATACACGAATATACTGCCCATCAGACGTCTTGTAAAGTTTTTTGGGCGGATGACTATGTACTCCGTTGATCTTGTTAATCTTTCCGATTTTGTCGGTATGTATTACTGCCTTACATATAGGGAAGTGTGTAGAACACCTCCAAGTGTATGCACTAGATCGATTATACGTATAATTTTGATGCAAAATAAGATCAGCCCCTCGCCTTGATTTAATAATTTCGTACTTGCGATCTAAAATAAGAAAGAACAATAACAGGGCCTGTAGGTATTCAAAAACTGTTAAAAGACTTCAAATTCTTTAGAGCAAACATTAGAACATCGAGAATGTAGTCGAAGTCAATAAAATTTTCATTAACAGGAATAACTCAAAAAGTACAGGTCTTGATCAATTTAAAATGAGACTATTAGGTGTGAGTATCACCAGTTTACAAATAAAAGAATTGTTAAATTCGGAACACCTGTAAAAATTATGAGGATACCCATTGAGCTCCTCGGTGGGTTAACACGCACAAAAACCCTCCTCTTATAAGTCGGTAAAACAGTTCTTACTATGGTTTAAATAAAAAAATGTTTTGTCTGATTAAGTACATATTTTATTATAAAATCTTAAACACACAAAAGCTTAAAATGATTCTTGGAAAGTAACTTTTGAAACGTACAAAGCTGCTGCTACGAATCGAACCAAAATAAATTAAACCAAAGCAAACTGTAGGATTACAATGATATAGACTGTGATTTGGTCAGCCATATTCAGCGGTAAAGTGGCATCGACAGCGAACAGATCCCTCATGTTGGCCTTGACAAGTACATTTCTGTGGTAGCGCAGTATGTTCTTGTAAACTCTTCTCGCAGCTGTAGAACAAATTTAAGGCGCTAACTAGAAGTACACTAGACTATGTCATCTAATTACGTTAAACAAAGGAATTTTCAAATTGTCGAACGTTCAGTTTGTTATACCATAAGTATGTTATATCATAAGCCTTTTTTTGATGCATATGTAGTAGTTTTATTTTGTTTAATTTAAAGTTACTCTTGGTGGCCTACAAACTCTGTTTTCGTATATCTCCCGCGGTGGCGCTAGTCTTAAGCCGCCCTCTGTGGCCCGTTGAACGAAGGTCTGAGACACTGAAGGTTGCTGGTTTTATTCCCACCGCGGGACAAGTGCTTTTCATCAGCAGATCGAAGCATTTGTAGATTTGAGTCTGGGTGTTTTCTATGTGTTGAATCGGTGATCTAGTACCATTGGCGTGGCGTGAGTTTTTGTCGCCGTGGGAAATTCGTAGCCTCATGTCCCTTATTTAAATTATTTTAAAATATTTTACCTCACGAATTATATCTGAGTACGATTACTCAGATATAATACAAAATTTTCAAATATACTAGATATTTTTAAAAACAAAAAGTAACAAAACAACTACATTTCAAATCAATCTGTAGTAATCGTCAGAAAGCCGTGGGTATAAAATATAGCAAAATTATACCTACAACACTTCTGCATTCATGTAATTGAACGAGTTAATGTATGCAGAAGTCTCATTTGAAGTTTTTTTTGGTAAACATTTTATGAATACATATGTACTTGAAACTCAAGCTTTGTCTTTTTGTATATGTATATGCATGTTGATAATGCTGATATGCAAACCAGTGTTGAATGGGAATTTAAGTGATAAGCCAAAATCAGTTATTTGAGATTTATAAGAGATAAATAATAAAAATAAAAAGCTTAGCTGTGAGAAATTTATCCAAATTCAAGACCATGAAAAACGACTTTCAGTATTAAAGTTACCAAAATATTGCTGTTTTAAAATAACCGAGTATTATCAGATTATATGTATAATTATGATAAAACAAATCAATATTACTTAAATATATAATAAAACTGACAGACAGTCGTTTCACGTAGGGTTCACGAAGGTTGTCTGTATTCAAAAATATGGTCCATGAACATTTCCTTACCTCAATATAAAATTGTTGTGTATTTATATATAATTATTATGTAACTATATACATATTTATTATATTTATAAATAAGTTTATGATATTTTTATATATATTTATTATTTTATATATGTAAATTATATAAGTATTTACATTTATACTCGCTTTATTATATTTACGTCTACTCTTTATAGATCACTTCTTGTCCATACTAAGGTTGCCTGGGAGAGATCGCTTTTAGCGATAAGGCCGCCCATTGTACATTAGCTGTATCTGTTTTTGTTTTGAACTTTTTTCTGTTTATTTGGTGTGCAATAAAGTATTTATTGTATTGTATTGTATTGTATTGTTGTCATATATTCCGATGATCATTTGTCGCTGACTTCTGTGCCGATCAGATGGATTCCGAAAACGGACGATCACAAAAGTAGCAGCAACCTCACTCGGCAATCATTCAACCAAGCCAGAATAACCTGAGCGACAAAAATCAACGGACATGGTCTATCTATTGGGTAAATCTATCTATTGTGAATGCATATGTAATTTAACTCACGTGTCAAACTTATTACGGAATAGGAAAAAATATATGAAAAAATGGTATTTTGCATTGGAAATGGCAGATGAACTCATGAAACCTTAGCTGAGAGAATGTTATGGCATTAAAACTTTAGTGCAGTGCGTGCGTGATCTGAGGTTAGGTAGTGACAATGTCAGGTACCTACTTGAAAATATGGTTAGAGAGCTAGGGTTAAGGGTTAGGTTAACATGGGTAAATAAATATTGCTGCAAGTATTTTATCGCATTGCACAAGTGCAAACTACGTTCTAAAAGGATTATGTTACTTTAGTGTGTTATACCTACCTACATACTCGTATTATGAAAATTAATAACATCGCAAAAAAAATCGACTTCGGCGTGACTTGATTTCGTAGCGCAGTTGGTAACGCATCCCGTGCTGAGGGAAGCTCGAGGGTAGCCCATCGTAGTCGATTTTTTTTGCATATTATTTAATTTCCTTAATATGTAGGTTCTACAACAATCGAATTTAAAACTTAATAGAAATCGGGAAATGCCACGTAGTGGACGCAGATAAATAGCCTGTAAAATTATTATGACCTACTCAAAATAAACTACTTAATAGTAAACACGATCTTACATAAGCATCTCGTATTGTTCGTGGCCTCAACTGCAAATACCTCCACTTTTTCACATATTGCATATATTTTTTCAATCTCCACAACAAGCAAGGCGATCACCAACATGTGTTTAAATAGCCATAGCGAGACTACTATAATTACGTGCTAAAATAGAAATGCGATGATGATAAAAATTACTGTAAGTAGAAAACCAAATAGGTAGGTACTAACTACTTACTTCAGCGAAGTTTGGTGTTTTAAAAAAATTTGTAATACGTCCTACGTGTACCAGCGTGTGCAAAAAAGTATCAGCACAGTAAAATAATATCTGAAATAGAAAAAAATAATAAATTCATAATCATCCTTTAGGCTTTTGTAGGCTTTGTAGTTCGCTCAACTAACTTACCATGTCTTGAAAAACTTTTATACTCATTTGTAACGATTTTAATACATCAATGTAAACAAGAAACATATTATTTAGAAATAAATCATTCCTTTGAAAATGTTTGCTCTGATAGCTTTTCATATTAATAAACCATTGTAAAAGAAAACTTTTGGCTATTACAGTTAACCGAATAACGTTAAACATATTGGCATCAAATAAAACCACAGAGATGGCAAGGATGAATCCGGGAAAACGGAAACTATTAAAGTAGGCATAAGCCATAAGCTGAGGTATCATAAAGCCAATGGTCAAGACGCAATAAAATCTGTTCATGAATATCAAATCACTGCATTGTTTTTTACTATAACTCAGAGATTTGATGATTTTTTGAATAGTAAGGACTATTTGAACATTGGTGTAGGTATTTCTATAATAGCCAATGTAAGCAAGTATATGTCCAAGTATGGCAATGTCATAATCTAAGTTTTTTAGGGGATGTGTATCATCTTTATTTAGATTCTTAGTTGACACAGTATTATTATTTGTGAATAAATTTGTGTAATTGTACTGAATTAAGCGTATTACAAACAAAAAGAGCCAAAAGAAAAAACCAAACAGAGATATGGTTCTGGTTTTTAAACTATTAGGATATATAAAATTTTCCTGGTAATGATATTTAATGTAGAAAAGCATTTTTTGTATCAAGTCAAGCGGGAAAAAAATATTTTGGACATCTTTAGTCACTGCATTTTCTACAAGAACCTTCTCGAGCATTGCTGAATGTGACACCACGTTGTTTATTAAATGTGGTGATTTGTCGGCCGAATGTTTATCAGAATTATATTGGAGTCAGCGTAGTTGAGCTTTCCTTGAGGATATCGGGTGGTTAGACTAGCAGCGGCGAACCCGACACGCACAAAGGGCCCACCTTTGGCGTAGTTGCGGAAACCAGTCCAGAAACAAATAACAAGCGTAGTTGAGTTTTTGATATTGCTTTAATAGTCCATAGGTTCATTATTTTCAATGGTTTTAATCATTGTCAGATAAGTGATAAGGGCTTAATAATAGAGACGCCGCAAGCTCATAATGTAATTGACAGCACGCAACACAATGTCTGGAGATGATTATCAAAAATAATGAAAAACCTGATATTATTGATACATAATCACGTAAATGAAAATTATCTCTGTGAAAAGATTAAATATTCACCTGATTTGGTAATTTTGTTAAGCAATTTAAAAAGTGCAATCATATTTGATTTTGATACGAATTTAACTTGTCGTCGATCTTATTTTATAAGCCTCAATAAATAAACGTTTTTAATTCTTTAGCGTAATGAGAATATTATTAACATAATTGGTGTATCGCATTACAATCGTATATATTCTCCGGAAGAGGTAACTAACATCTTCGTCTTCGTATGACAATGTACATTATACAGTTTTGTGATCTTTTGATTATCGTTCAACATCAGTTTCGCCTTGCACTGGTTTTTAACGGAACATTTCCAAGAGTTCACACTAGTTCGACGGAAGGTATAACCATCCACCACTATGAGAGATTTCCCTCTACGAGACTTAATCACTGTGTATCTGCAATCTGCAATATAATTGTGATCGTAATATTAATTTATTACAGAAAAGTTTTAGTAAGATTGTAAAAAACATCTAAAGTAACGAGTATTAAAAAAGCGATTGCAGACCTCAAAGAGTGAAAAGAAAGGAAGAGAACATCCAAGAGAGGATCCCGAAAATACCAACATGATAATGATGATTTCACTGATAAATTTGCAGCATAAATGCACAGTAGGTAGGTATAATAATAAAAACTCATAAAACGAAGTACATTCATTCACATTAAATTTATATCCATATAAATAAAAAGCTAGATATATAAAACTAACGCAAAGATGTTTTTGGATAAAACAATTCAAACTTGATTTTCGTTGATTCCGTTGCATTGCAAGCTAGCTTCTTCGGCTTTGTGATATAAAAGTAGCAAATGTCACTCAGGTTTTCTTTTTGTAAAATCTGAAATAACCTAACTCCTACTTACAAACTCTTCATTATTAATCAGCTCAGAAGCGTTTACTGTTGGGTGGGCGTAAGCCACCCATACAACACGCACGTCATAGCGTTACACAACGCCGTATACAAATAGCTGATAAAAAAAATCAGTTTCTTTGATAATGTTTAAAACTAAATCAATGGCAATGATTGTTGTACAAGCTAACAATTTGACTGTTTTCATCCAAAATCAGTTTGGCTGCGCACGAGTTCTTGGCGCATTTCCAAGTGAACCGGGAGGGTTTGTTCTGACGGAATGCATAACCATCTATTTTAATACGTTTTTCGCCATTTTTTGTGGTGATTGTGTACATCATAACATCTGTAAATAATAAATAATATTTATTAATTTTTAATAAGGCCAATTTTATTATGCACCTACCTAAACTAAATATATAGGTACTACCTACTATCAAAGTCATCAACATACATATGTGTTTTGTTTGAAATTCATGATTCACGACTTCATGCCGCCAGGAATTGATTTTTTCGTTTTGTTGATTGCTCCCACACCTGCCTCACATACGGCAAACAAATGCCAACAAGAACTTTCAAAAAAACTAAATTGTAGTTTCATTGGCTTTGAAAAATCGGAACCGTATCTGTGTTTTCATATATGGAGGATAAAATCCGGAAACAGAATAAAAAAAATCAAGCAAATTTTCTATTTCAACTTGAGGCAAAAGCCTATTACAATAATGGAACGCGTGACTTCCCTCTTCAATGAGTCTGTAGAGATGTCTAATTTCTAGCCGTCTAATCTTAATGTTTAATTTTTCTTTATAAACGAATAAATTTTCCACATGAAGTATTATAAAAGTTTGTTTTAGGGTGAATATGCTCTGTGTTCGATTTCACAATCCTGCCATCCTTGTCAAGCTTGAGTCTGGCGGGGCACTTCATCTTAGTAGAACATACAGAACATCGCCAACTACCGCTTCGTTCATAACAGTATGTGTACCCGTCGAGTAAAATGAGATCTTTCCCCTTTTGTGATTTAATTGTAGAATAACCCACGTCTGTAATCAAAATAATAATCACAAAAACATTAAAAATGCGGAAGTTTGGATAGATGGATGTTTGTACCTTTTCAAGCCAAAACTACTGAACGGATTAGGTTGAAATAGACGAAGTTTTAAATAGTTAATTTATTTCATTATAATATTATTAATATTGTAGGTATAATGTAATGGATGTATTTCTAGGCTTGGACTAAAACATAGGCTTCTTTTATCAATATAATTTTCATCAATTTTCTAAATAGCGATTGAATGCTTGGTTCGATGCCCACTTGGTGATAAAATTTTTGTTCTTAGAATTTGAGTAAAAGATTTATAAATCGGTCGGACGACAAATGTAAACTTTAGCTATTTGAGCGCTTACCAATTAATGCTTCTTTCTGTACATCCGTTATTTACGTATTTTAAGTGTATGGAGAATAAGGACTTTGGTTTGGTATGGTATGGGATATATGGTAAATAGAATTAAAAATAATTTAACAAAAACTGTGTATTATCAGTATGATATCACAACTAGGCAAACACTAAACCATTCTTATCACTAAATCACTACTAAAATCTTTAAAAAACTTAAGTCATAAAACAGAATAAACACCATCACTCAAAAAAAAAATATTAATTTATTCTTACAAGTTGGCCGGTAAGTGTTTCGAAAACCGTTTTCTCATGACAGTGCTCATTAGATATACTGACGATACGATTGTCTTTACCCAACCTTACAGTTGCCGGACAATTGTATTTTGTGTCACCGGTACATCGCCATTTTTTAGTGCGTCGATTTTTGCGATAGAAGCTATATTTGTTTATAACTATAAGAACTCCTCCTCTTTGAGATTCCATCATTGAATAACCTAAATCTGCAATAATAATTCATTCGTGTAATTAGTGTGAAATAACAATTAAATCTGTTTCAGTCTTACTGCTGGAAAAAGGCGTTTCCTGATAGTGAGACACTAAGCCTAATTATAAATAACGATTGAGAAACAAGCTATTAGCGATATTTAGCCCTGGCGAAGTCAAAAAGGTTACAGTGCACTATTACAATTTAATTTAACAAAAACAATCGTTACAAATTACTGGAGTACTAAAATGAAAATACCTGAAAGTAACATAATCTTAGTTTATTCGAACGAATTGGCCGGTAGCAGTTTTGAAAACCGTTTTTGCGTGATAGTGTTTATTAGTAAAACTGACGATACGGTTGTCCTTACCCAACTTTAGGGTAGCCGAACAATTGTATTTGTGTTCACCGGTACATTTCCATTTGTAGTCGCCTTTACTTCGACGAAAATAACTATATCCGTTAACTACTATTAGATCTCCTCCTCTTTGCGATTTCATCTTCGAATAGCCCAAATCTGCAAAATAAGACCGTAATCGTTGCTTAGTTTGATGAAATTAAAATTATTATATTACAATTTACCCAACTATTTTCCTCTTGCCTCGCGGCTGTTGTACACTTCGGACGTGTCGCATAATTCTGTTAAATTTAAATTAAACAAAGAAGCTGACCCTGGGACTTCGGCCGCTAGTTGGGTGCTCTGCCCCTTGTCCCCTGAAGACCCCGGCTGTCGCGTCTCGCTGCCGTGAGTTACAATCTTTACTGTAAGAACTATTCTTCAAAGCAAAATTAATTGAGATTTTGCTTGGATTCGAACCTGGTGCCGTCCGCTCAGCAGTCCATGTGTGGGAGCGCCGCGCCAGAGAGGAGTAATCGCAAGCCCCGAAATTAAGCAATTCTAACGCAGTACTGATTAACGCCTGAACTATAGCTACTAGCAAACTTCATTATAAATTGCTCGAAAACTAGAGTAGTTACTAGTTACAAGATATTGAATAATTAAACATAAAAAAAAATGCCCCGCATGCACCGCACGCCACCTAAACCTGATAAGGAAGGAAATATTCAATCTGCTCCAAGCCGCTCTGAGACAGACCACGAATCAGATTCCGGTAAAGTAACCCGCCGACTAAAAAGACGACGCAGTCCTGAAGCAGACCTGGATGCTTCACTGACATTTAAGTTGACGACGTTCAAACACGACATTACAGAGCATATTACGAACCTTTTCACAATGTTCCAACAACAACAGGATGTCAAACTATCGGCAATATTGTCCGACATGAGTGAACTTAAAAATGAAATATTAGAAATAAAAAAATACAATTCAGACATTGAACAACGAGTAACTACACTCTCTAATAGTTACGAAATGAGTCTGGAGCAAACTTCCAAGCTAGGGAAGAGTTATGACCTACTTAAACAACAGCAAATGCAAGATCGTGAGCGGATTACATTGCTGGAGGATAGGATCGAAGACCTACAAAGGAGCAGCCGCAAAACTTCTATAGAAATAAAAAATGTTCCTAAGCATACGAGTGAGGACAAAGAAAACCTAGTTAAAATGATAGTTCAACTGGGGACCTCTATTGACTGTATGATAAACAAGGCTGATGTAAGAGATATTTATAGAGTTCGCGAAGACAAAAAAGGAGGGAAAAGAACCCCTATCATCGTTGAATTTACTTCGACGAATATAAAAACAGATATTCTTAAAAAAGCCAAGTTATTTAACATAAAGAATAAAGATAAGCTGAGAGCTAAGAACCTAGGTTTTACCAAAGACGAGGAGACATCAGTATATGTATCTGAACATTTAACTGTTAAGGCCTCGCGTCTCTACTTCCTTGCCAGGGACCTCGCCAAAACAAAGGGGTATAAATTTTGCTGGACTTCCTATGGTAGAGTATATGTAAGACAATCCGAAAATACTCCCATTATACAAATTAAAACAGAAGACCAGGTGCAAAGTCTATTTCAATCCGCATGACTATTTCACAAATCAAATACTCTAATGATAAAAATAGGAAAAATAAGATCAGATTGTAATTTTAGTTTAAGATGTACTTTATTACTTATATTTTTAATTTTACCAGGAAACATTGTATCTATAGGAAAAATAAGCACACAAAATAAATTTACACTATCACACTACACAAAACTACAAAAACTAAAACTACTATACAATTACTGTACAATTAATATACAATTACTACTAAAACTACTATACAATTACTATGCTACTTTTAAACAACTAGAACTAATTAATATATTTAACTTAACTCTCCAATGTACACAGAAAGTTAAAAAATGCATCATATTTTCACTGGTAACGCATGAAATTCTATTACCCGAGCTTTATGATGGATAAAAACCTCGAAGTAAATGAATTAGATGATGTTGAAATAGGTCAATCGTTTACTTGCACCCCTTCAGAACTCAGTAATTTTTTATGTCCTAAAACTAATGATATAACCGTTATTTCACAAAATATAAGAAGTATATACAAAAATATGGACGACTTACAGTGTAACTTATCTTTATTGAAATTTGAGCCAGATATCATTATGTTATCAGAATGTAGGCTTATACAGGAAAAACCTATTCCCTGTTTAAAAAATTATAATTCCTTTTTCACTAAATTTCAATTAAACCAGAACGATGGTGTGGCGATATACATTAAAAATTGTCATACTGACTTTAATATTCAAGAAATTAAAATTTCACAGGCTTCCTGTCTTCAAGTAACTCTCCATAACACAATTATTCTCTGTATTTATAGATCGCCCTCAAATCCAAATGCTGAACAATTTATAAACTCTCTAAACGCACATTTACAAACAATAGAGGGCTGTGAAAAAATACTATTGGTAGGAGACATAAATATTAATACATTGCCACGATCCACTGAGAGTAACCAAGGCAGGAATAATCGGTTGAACTACTTAAATATGCTATCTATGCATGGCCTCCTACCTGGACATAACCTGCCTACGAGAATCGATAGCTGCCTCGATCATGCGGTAATCAAAATAAATAAAATGTCAAATACAGCCGTAGTCGCTGTACTACAAACTTCTATTACGGATCACTTATCGGTACTCGTATGTCTTTCTCAGATACATATATCAAACAAAGCCAGGTATTCAACGGTACTTAACTATGATAACGCACTGATAGATTTATCCAAACAAAATTTTGCATTATGGCTGGATGAAAATGATCCGAATACTCTTTGTGAGAAACTAATTTTAACGATACAAGAATGCCTCCATAATAATACTATAACACGGCGTGTCCCCCGAAGTAAGCAGACAATAAAACCATGGATAACACAGGGAGTGTTACGTTGTATAAAGAACAGGAATAATTTACAGAAAAAATTACGAGCTAATCCCAATGATGATATACTAAAAATTACATATCGAAGATATAGAAACTATTGCAATAATTTAATCAAAAAACTAAAGCGTAATTACAACAGAGAACAACTTAGTCAGTCATCAAAAACAAGTAAAACCTTATGGAAAACTATCAACAATATAACTAACTATAAACCATTAAGAACTACAAATAAAGAAATACTTAACTTAAAACCTACTCCGATAGAGTCTGTTAATTATGCAAATTCATTTTTTTCAAACGTTGGTAAATCTCTTGCGGAACAAATTTTACAGCAAAATGGTAGAGACAATATCTGTTTGGCTCTACCATCCAATCAGATCTCATCTTTTGTATTGTTGGAAACTGACCCTAATGAAATCTTTAACACAATTATAGGCCTCAAAACAGAAAGTGCTCCGGGCATAGATAACATTACTACTAAATTCTTAAAATTTGCTAAACATATATTAATACCTATACTATGTCACCTAACTAACTTATGTTTTAAAACCGGAATCTTTCCTAACATCAGAAGGCAAGTATAACGCCAGTATACAAGAATGGTAAAAAAGAAGATATAAACAACTATAGGCCGATTTCCATTTTACCGTCTATATCCAAAATAATTGAGAAAGTAATAAACAAGCGGCTGCTGAATTACTTTGCTAAATTTAACATCTTATCTGACTCTCAATTTGGTTTTAGACAGGGATTGTCTACTGAGGACGCTGTGGCAGCAATCAGTAACCATATAGTGGAGAAAATTGACTCCGGGCAGAAGTGTCTAGCGACGTTCCTTGACCTAAAGAAAGCGTTTGACACTGTGTCAATCGAAATTCTTATAAATAAGCTTGAAAAAATAGGGATTCGAGGAACGCCGCTGGCACTTCTCTCGGACTACTTATATAATAGAACTCAGAGAGTTAAAATTGAAGAATATACTAGCAAAGAAGAAACAATAAGCTTTGGTGTCCCGCAGGGGAGCGTGCTAGGTCCAACGTTGTTCTTAATATATATTAACGATATCTGCAACCTTAAATTAAACAATGCAGCAATATTCTGTTATGCAGACGATACTGCTGTCGTATTTTGGGACAAATCCTGGACTCATCTGAAGTCTAAAACAGAAAAAGGATTGAGTGAAATTTCTAAATGGCTTGATTATAATCTTCTTACCTTAAATGTAGCTAAAACAAATTTCATGACCTTTACTAAGTACAACCGTACCCAACCTTGTCAAGATTTTACCTTAAAATTACACAGGTGTGAACAACTTAGCTCCATTTGTGATTGTCCTATTATAAATAAAGTGTCCACTACAAAGTATTTAGGTATTATGATAGACCAACGTATGTCCTGGTATGCGCATATAGAATTAGTTATGACTAGAATTCGCAAGTTAATTTGGATTTTTAAAACATTAAGACATATATCTACAAAAGAAATTATAAACCAAATTTACATAAGCTTAGCACAATCAATTTTAAAATATTGTATACCCATATGGGGAGGAGCTGCAAAGACAAAATTCCTTGAAGTAGAGAGAGCTCAAAGATCTTTGCTGAAAGTCATGTACTGTAAGCCGTTTCAACATCCTACAGACTTGCTCTAAATAATAAATAATAAATAAATAATTTATTCAAAAAGTATCTTAGGACAAAATGTTAACAAAATAGTATCTAATAATAACTTATATTCTATAGGGTTTACTTGTGCCTGAACTAGGTAAAACCTGTATCTCAGGCTAAAATAGTGCTTACAACATAACTTTTAACCAACAATGACATAGGTCGGTACGTAAAATAAATGTTATTGCAGACTTTTAAATAACTTATGATAAACTAGATAACAATTATGTAGGTACTAATTATGTCAATAAATACTGCTGACGAACAAAACTTTCAAAAATAAATGTAATCGGCACTCTTAGGCGCCTCCATAGTCTATTGAATTAATGTACCTATTTTCTGCCATTGTTTTGGCCGGACACTCAGCAGAACCTGTGTTATGCTTACTGGGCTTCTTGAAATGTAGGCAAGTGGCACACTTCGGTTCTTCCGCCTTTTTGTTACATTCTTTGATTGAATGACCTTCGAGTCCACAGTGGCTACAGATGTGGGTCAACTCTCGGCACGTCTTGGCAGCGTGACCATACTGCTGGCACTTGAAACACCTGGTGACTAGCGTGAAGTCTTTCACAGGACACGATGACCAGTTTACGAAAACTCTACCCTTAGATATTAATGCTTTCCGGATAACTGCAGGGACTTCGATCACAAAATTGCAGGTCTCAGCATCCTTCTTGCCGGACTTATGGCTCAATTTGATTGCGGTCAGGAATTTTTCAAGGGTTAATTCAGGCAGATACTCAGCTACATTTTGCTTGTATAGACAAGAAAAAACTTCCTTTTCCTGCATTGATGAGGGCACTCCAATAACTACGACTCTGGGTTTGCGTTTCAATGGCTCGTCTACCATAAGGCCAGCGTTTGTGAGCTGCATCGACTGCTTAAGTTTCTCAATGTCACCCCTCGTTTCGGTGCTAATAATCACCCCTCCATTCCTTGTTTTTCGCAGGCCTCTTACTTGCAGCTTCATCTCTTCAGGGCAGATGATTGTTTGGACAAGGGTTTTAGTCTCATCGCTTGACCTAAGCTTGTCATATGGATAAATAGCCACAGAGCTGAAATTTAAGGGCTTGACGTAGGTACTTCCCTTTTTAACCATGTCAGCAAAGGATTTTTCGGAGGGAGGTTTAGAGGTCTCTTCGATGCTAGTTTTAAGGTCTTGAAGCCTCTGAGATAGGTCTAGTTTTTCGGTTAGTACTTGAGTTTCCGCGTTCATTGCTACTGCCCTTGTTTTTAGTGATTGGTAAGCCACTGCCATTTGAGATGTGCCATGCGTTACTTTGCGGCACAGATTATTAATTTTGAGCTTTTGTTCTGTGTTCAACTTCCCATTTTCTGCAATTGAGCACACTTCATTAAGGCACTGCTCGATGTTAGACATCCAGGTCTGGATTTCAGGTGTAGGGATCAATTCCAGGCCTTTGTCTCTCTGGGTTGGTGGTGCGGGGCGAGGCTGGGGCTGCTGCTCTGCTGAGGGCGGGGCGGGGGTCCGAGGAGGGCTGCGGGCTGTTCTGCTGCTTCGGCTGAAGGGGCTGTCCATATTGTTCATTTAGATATCACTTTTTTGCTTAGAATTCATATTCATAATTATTATTACACACTATACACGTTTGTATGTCACAGTTTATATTGCTGCTAGTAATTGAGGACACGAGTCAGCAAGTATTATTGAATTTTTTTTTTTTAGTAGGTAAGAAATTTTAATGAGCACGTCTGCTCTAACCGACGGCTGATGATGATACCTCTACCGAGAATCAGGAATTCTTTCAGTGAGAAAACTCTACATTATGGATATCGTCTTAAAGTACCACAAAATATTGGGATTTGACCCTAAGAAGACACAAAAGCGACGGAAAGATAAGGTTGCAGATAAAGTTACAACTTACTCCAAATATGCATCCCGACAGTACGCCAATCAGTCCGCACGCCTTTACGATTTCATAAACAAAATTCTTAATATATATGCGTTGAACAATCATTCTTGTAAAAAAACATTAAGTTTATGGCTGCCAAAAATAAGTTACGAAGATGGAGAAAAACTTCTGGAAACCTTAGCTTAATAATAATTAATTGTAAATAATTAAAGTACATACACAAAATCAAAAACATTTTCATACACATACGCACAATCAAACACACACACACAATCACTCACACACACACACAATCACTCAACACACACAATCACTCACACACAAACAAACACACTTTCACATATTAACTTCTTGTCTTTACTGACTAGAGTAACTTACTTTTAATTTCATTTTTTATTGTTTAAAACGTCAAAACTAATCTGTATGTTAGATTAGTTTTGGTAGAGTCAATATTAGTTTGTTTTCACAGTATTTAATAGTTAATTTCTTTAAGATAGCCGCGCAGCAGAGCGAGACCCTCTAGCACAGGTATAACATTACTTAAAAGAGGGTCCCATACCACTGAAATGTACTAGATTAATTTAAAGAAATAAAATATTTTGTATTTTGTATTTTGTATTTTCACATCACAACGATCTTCTTTCTTTAACTTTTTTAGACAATGTAACTTTTTATTGATATTACTTATATCAAGAGATTCAATTTTTTTCTGTGCGAATTATGTCTTGCCGTCTTTTTGGGTGAAAATTACCTTGTAATGTAATTTTACTTATTCCATTCATACGGATAGTAACACCGTTATACTATTGTCCAGCATTATCACTTACAATTGCTTATTAATGCATTAGGTAAAAAAACAAAATATATGGAATCGATAAAGAAGAATGGCGATAATGGACCCAAAAATTTGATGAAACGTACATGGTCAGAAAATGGAACATTCATTCCTTTGATTAAGGGGCTCTTAATCAGAAAATCTCATAATTTTTAAAGTTGGGAATCGTAAGTTATAAACGTTTTAATATTTTCAAAAATGTAATAACGAAACGAAATCAATAATGAAAAAAAGCGAGAGAAATAAAATAAGTGCCAATAATGGAACGTTCAAACGTCAAACTACGTGTCAAATGGCAAAGTCAGTTGACATGCGTGCAACGTTTTGACTTTGATTTTGTTTTCGAATAATAAGATTATTCGAAAACAAAATCAAAGTCAAAACGTGGCCTCATTCGCACGAGAGCTTAAAAAGCTTTGCGTTCAATCCCAACGTTGGCGCTTTTATAACGTTCTCGAAATTATTATTCATATGGGCGCTTTTAAATAACTTAGTTAAGTTATGTTTCCTCTCACGCTTCCGTACGACGACGTCGAAGTGGTTATACTGCTAAATTACTGCGTTTGCGATATCACCACTATACAACGACTGGCATTGAGATAAGTAAAACAATTAATGAAGTTTCATAAATTATGATCTACTTATTCCCTTTAACGCACAACGCCCAGCGCTCAAAATGGAACACTGCTCGATAAAAAAGCGTCGCGATTTAAAAGCGCTGTCGTATGAACAAGTACTTGGAAATGTATTTGTTCTAATAGTACGCTTTTTAAAAGGGCGTTAAAAAAGCTCACATGTGAATGAGGACTTAAATGGGACAGGAACTTCAAATTGCCAATTTCAAAGCGATGACTAATATATAGCTTAGAATAATTACGCTTAGAACCGCAGTAGGGTCACGCGAAGCGGAGACATTTAAAAGTAGCCTATAAAGGCTACGTACATCTCTCGACTCGTCAGTATATTATTATTAAAGGATGATAAATACTTGATTTTGTTATAGATTTCAATTAGATCTTGATAAAATGAGTCTCAGATTCACATCATCAAATTCGAAATTATCATCGAATTTGCACAAGATTTAGATAAAAATGTCAATTAGTTATAGGTAGGTACAGCTGTACAAAGTACCTACCCATTCAAAAAAAGTAGGTAGGTACAACTTATTCATGAAAAGCAAAAGTAATTGATTTCATTACTTACCTGTTTTAGATAACTGTAGGGTCATGCTTTAATGAAAAAGTCTTGGGGAGTCAAAATAATGGTCACAAAATAGTTTTATGTTGTTTATTGTAGGAAATGACCTTAGAGTAACTAGACATAGAGTGATAATTTCACACAAAATTCCGCTTTAACTTGAAGCCATAAAATATTTTTTCAACATTTTATTGTAATGGCGTCTGTTTTGTTTACGATTGATTTTTGTACCTAAACTAATTTTTTACTCAAGCATAAAAGATTCCAGGTTTTTATTATTTATATCGAATCTTGGACTGTTTTTAATGATTATGTGAAGAGTTGTGACACCCTTTCACTGCACAATAAGTAATTTTTATTAGAGCTCTTCCCCGTACGACTTGACATAATGCAATGTTGAGTCAAGTGATGTACTTCGTCGAGTCTTGAGTCGAGAGATGTACATAGCCTTTAAAGGCTAACTTGAAATGGCTTCACTTCGCGTGAGCCTACTGCGGTTCTAAGCCTAATTATTCTAAGGAAATGACAATAACTCATTACCTATATTATTATAACCTAACTTCGTTCATTGTTAATATAATATCTTTTTATTCCCAACTTTAAGAAGCTAAATTCTAATATCATTTTGTTTGTCTTGCTAAGTTGTATGAATATTTATTGATTTCGTTCATGAACGCGGCAAAAAATGGGTGGGGCTGAGAGTCAAAGAACTTCGCCAGTCTTCTTTAATATACGATATTAGATCCTGTTGATTATAAAAGCGAACTATAGTCCAGTTTGTAAAGAAATCGTTTTAGACATTTAAAGAACAAAAAGAAAGAAATATTTTATTTATTATCGTTTTTATTTATTTTTATATATTATACGCAATATAAAACAAATAACTAAGATGGCAATCACATCTTATAAATATTTAATTAATGTCAGTTCTACCTCAATGTTCTTCGTACATTACTTTTCAATAAATATTTTAACAAACACAACCCAACCACAGACAATAAAAATATATTTACTACGACAATTCTTAGGCCAGCTACAGACTGGTTAACCATGTTCAAAGAACTTGTTCGAATACGTACAAGTTCTTTTTATGTAATATAAAAATAATTCATAACTTAATTTAAATATTTCTTTTTATCTATATCTATTTGTAATATAAATGTTTTGCCAGATAATATGTGCTCCAGGGCCTGTTTGAAAATCTTGGCCGCTACTAACTTCGGCTTGTAGCGGCATAATGCTGAACCAGGGAACCTTAAGTAACTAATTTCATACATTTATATAATATTAAATTTATATTCTGGGAGTGTTTTTTGTCTGCCAAAGTAGGTATTTCACGTTATGTTATCATTCTTGGTAAAAATGTGCATCATGTAATATAATAAGTGAACTTCTTTTTTTTCTTTCTTTCTATCACGAGCGTAGAATGTTGTTTGCTGCTCGGAGTGAAAAATGTTTTCTTATTATAAACGAACATATTTTCCAAGTGAATTCACGTACATTGTTTTCTTTGGGTGACAGTGCTCATTCTGCAAGTTGACAATATGGTTTTTCCGGTCCAATGTCAGTTTGGCATTACATTTCATTTTGGAAGAGGTTACTGAACACTTAAAATATTTGTTAAAGTTATTTTTATTGATACTATGTTCTGAGAATGTAAATCCGTCTACTACTAGGAGATCTTTGCCTTTTTGCGATGCCATCCAGGTATAATTGAAACCTACGATAAACAAACATAAGCTAAGTTATTGTAATCTTAGAAATATGACTCATTTTGGAAATAATCCAAATTACGTACCTATCCCAAAAGTTTACGAACTAGGCGGGTCGAAAATCTTAAGACACTTAACAGGGTCCGTTAAAAGTATCTCTGGTATTAGTGAATTCGTTTAATTCTATGGGCGAAGCTGCGTGCACAATTAGTTCGAAATAATGTTCTAATAGAGTGCGAAAGTTAATATTTATCTTTAAAAAATTGCGCCATATTGCAGATAAATATATAATAAGACAAGTATATTTTGCTCTATGTCAATCCATCATAACTTATTGTATTACCACATGGGGTGGAGCGGGAAAAACGTTGTTAATAACACTAGAAAGAGCCCAAAGAGCAATACTTAAGGTTGCAACTTTTCGCCCTTTTATCTTTCCCACTAATCTTCTATATGAGTCCTGTGACGTGCTGACAGTTCGGAAACTTTTTATAATGAACACGGTACTAAAACAACACGCAGACCTTCCCTACAGCACTGAAATTACTAACAAGAGACGGAATGCTAAAGTTTGTCCTCAACCAATCACCTTAAAATTTGCCTTTGTAAATAAATTTTATTTATTTCTTGGTCCGTTCCTTTACAACAGACTCAACAAAATGGCCAATTTATACGCACTCAACTATAGTAACTGTAAAAAATCTATTATAAGTACACTAAAGTTTATCCTACGATGGTACAGAGAAACTTCTAGAAATAAACAAGTAAATTGTAAGTTTAATTCATAACTTTATCCTAGTTAAAATAGTGATACACATAGTTTTATTCAAGTGTAAATTAAGTTCCTTATATTTTATACAATCGTCTGTAATATTTGTAAAATATCATAGTTAATTATTTCGCAATGTTTGGTTTAAGCACTTTTTCGCCTGAAACACAGGACTACCTAGTTCAGGCTTAATTGTTAAACTAGCTATATTTAGATAATAAGTGTAGGTACCTTTTGTTTTACCTATAGTTCTACAAGTTTTTGAATAAATTTATTTATTTTATTTTTTATTTTATTGAGTTACACTCGTACAAGAGAAGGTATCAAGTGTTTATTGGTTGCTGTTAAGAATGAAATATGTTTTGTAATCATCAACAAAAATATTTCCCAAATGAAGTCTAACACGTTTTGTCTTCGGATGACAGTAATCATTCTGACAACTTGCCTGTCATGTCGAATACCCATCACTTCGACTTCGACTTCTTCATTTATCACTCCACTAACGCAGGCCTTATGGAGCGACAAAAAACAATACTTAGAAGTAAGTCAAAACAGGCTGTAAATTATGTCTTGTAGGAACTATTTTCATGTCATGCGAGCGATTAAATGCCTGGTTCGATCCCCACTTGGTGATTACAAGCGTAGAATGTTGTTTGCTGCTCAGAGTGAAAAATGGACTTATAATAAACGGACATATTTTCCAAATGAATTTACGTACATTGTTTTCTTTGGGTGACAGTGCTCATTCTGCAAGTTGACAATATGGTTTTTCCTGTCCAATGTCAGTTTGACATTACATTTCATTTTGGAAGAGGTTACTGAACACTTAAAATATTTGTTACAGTTATTTTTATTGATACTATTTTCTGAGAATGTAAATCCGTCCACTACTCGCCATCCAGGTATAATAATTGAAACCTACGATAAACAAACATATTAGCTGAGTTATTGAAATCTTAGAAATATGACTCACTTTAGAAAAAATCTAAATTACGTATCCCAAAATTTTACGACCTAGGCGGGTCGAAAATCTTAGACACTTAACAGGGTCCTTTAAAAGTCTCTCTGATATCAGTGAATTCGGTTAATTCTATGGGCGAAGCTGCGGGCACAGTAAGTTTGAAATAATATTAACAATGAACACAGTTACACGCGTACAAGAGAAGGTATCAAGTATGTGTTTATTGTTTGCTGTTAAGATTGAAATACGTTTTGTAATCATCAACAAATATATTTCCCAAATGAAGTCAAACGCATTTTTTCTTCGGGTGACAATGATCATTCTGACAACTTGCCTGTCATGTCGAATACCCATCACTTCGACTTCGACTTCTTCATTTATGACTCCACTAACGCAGGCCTTATGGAACAGGGTTCGAAATTATCAAGATAAATATCCTTCTTGATAATTATCAAATATGTACATAATAAACTTTTCAGTTCTTATTTCTGGTATTTACACCTATCACCATTTACATTAGAAGAATAAAATTAACACATTTCACTATCAAGGTAAACTTTTAGTGAGCTTTAATTTATAATTTTGAAACTAAAGTTTAACCACTAAACACTGAAATTCGCCCGCCACACGCAATACAATACCAAAAATTTAAGAGGCAAATTAAATATTTCTGATTAATATTTATCAAAGATAATAATCACCATATATTTATCTTCATAATTATCAAGATAATTATCAACGATAACTATCGCTTTGAACCCTGTTATGGAGTGACAAAAAACAATACTCAGAAGTAAGTCAAGACAGGCTGTAAATTATGTCTTGTATTTTATCACCTCAAATGCGGATGTATTCTCCTGATGCAGTTACATGCATCTTTGTTTTGGGGTGACAGTGTTCATTTAACAGAAAAATAATGCGCATCTCTTCGTCCAGCATAATTTTTGCTCTACATTTTAGTTTGGTAGATATTCTCGAGCATCTCCAAGTGAAGGCAGTTGATGGATCCTGGCGGAAGGTGTGCCCATCGATAACTATGAGGTCTTTTCCTCTTTGGGATTTCATCCAAGAGTAACCTTTAAAATTATTAAACCATGTTACTTAATGGTTTGATATGTGTAGGCTTTAAAAACAAGTTATCATGGTTATTTGGTATATTATTTTGATAATTCCTATAGTATTAATGTGACTTGTCTGAGTGCTTATTTTGTAAGCCTAAAAAAAAGATATCGATTCACTCATGATTTTACTGATTTACACTAAAACTACTTTGACAACAGTGATAATTTTTGTACCGCTAAGGTATGGATCTTCTTTTCCCCTTTCAACATAGGTGTCTTCAAGAGAAGAGTGAATTATTTTTGAGAAAATTTATGAATATATTTCTTATATTATTACTTATATTATTCAGTAGGTCAAATGCGGATAAATTGCCCTGATGCGGTCTTAATCATATTTGATTTTTGATGGCAATGTTCATTAAACAATGTTACAATATGCATATCTTTGTCGAGCGTCAATTTTGCTTTGCATTTGATTTTTGAAGATATTCTGGAGCATCTCCATGAGTTGCTGGTTGGAGTCGATTGACCGAAGGTGTGCCCGTCGACAACTATAAGTGGTGTACCAAATCTGGACGTCATCCATGAGTAACCAAAACCTATAACAAGATTTAAATTTAAAAGAAGAAAATGTAGATAGGGGTAACTACTGTCTTCTTTAAACAATCAGAATAACCTGTTCATATCCGGACTAATTCCCATGATTTCAAAATGTTTGGGTGACCTGACAGTAATAAAGAAGATAAAGATAATCCAAAACAAAAAAGAACAGTCGTTAAATACGCTAACCTTCCCATTTTCGTCCAGCGTCAACCTTTACATTATTTGGGACACGGTCGTAAACATTTCCATGAATGCTTACAAACTTACAACTGAATGAAGTCGTAATGGTTGATGAACATCAGATTTGTTCATCTTCTACAAATTACTTTCCAATAGCCAAACAAGATCTAAGTTGTAAGATACATACTTAATGTTTTCATAACATTTTGTCAACTATAACCTGGGTATCATCAAGACGAGAGTGAATTAGTGTCTACTAAACCATAATTTCGGCCAAACGGCTCAAACGAAGATCTTTTCAAAAAATAAACACTACATGACGATTAATATTATTTACAGAAATGACACAGGGCGGTACAATTTTGTTTATGTATATGTACTCTTACTTAAAGTACAAAAACTTTATTAACAACGAAAACTACAAGCAAGGAATAGAAAAATTACAACTAGTATTTACAATTGAAACCATTGAGCTAACTGCAGACGGTTGCAAACAGTCTAAAGGTAGCTCAATTGATCCATGTCAATACCAGTCGGAAGCGTCCCCAAGACACTGGCTGCAATAACAATAACACACTTACTTAAATCATTCCTAATGTCCAATATTTATTAGGAATTCATAAACGGATTAAGTCTCCTGACGGGGTCTTTATTATATTTGTTTTCGGGTGGGAGTGTTCATTTACCAAACTAACAATCCGCATGTCTTTATCGAGTTCCAGTTTTGCTCTACATTTGATTTTGGCAGAAATTCTGGAGCATCTCCATTTGTAGGTAGACAATTGATTGAAGGTGTGCCCGTCGACAACTATGAGATGAGTGCCTTTTCGAGACTTCATCCATGAGTATCCAAAACCTGTAACATAAAGTATAAATTTCATTTACTGTCAATCCAAAATTCATATTATTATTAATGTCAATTTTAAATGAATACGTTGCTGTTTTTGTTTAAATACATTAAACAACATTGTTTTGATATTTTATAAATCTCAATGTAATTCATTAATCTCTCTTGGTGTGATCTTCAATATTTTTGTTTTATGATGACTCTTCGATACATCGATCAAGTAGGTACATTAGCATCATCAGCAATTTAACTCGTGCTGCGTCTACGCAGGTCAGTGCATCAACATCAGAAATTCAAATCACACTCATAAATAGCAAAAATAGTCGTACTTTTATACAATTATTTGGTAATCTAGTACAGATTACCCCACGACTGTATGAGTTAATTATATTATATACCTAAAATTATTTTTTTCCTTCATGCTAAGAGAAACACGCCCGCCAAATTTAAAAGATCAGAGACCAGTCAGGATTTAACGACCTTTACTAAGACACCGTTCTTGTGTTGGTAATTTTGAAATTTTAAAATTCTTATGCAGAAATTCTTTAAATTTCAAGGGTCTATAACCAACAGTTTCATTTCTATGAGTTTTAGAAGCTAGCAATTAAAAGAAAGCGTTGATAGTAATCAGATTTATATTTCGGGACATCATCATTGATAACAATCCGATTTGTTCATGATTAATTTTAAAAAAGTAACTCAAACCTATGACAAGATCAGTAAGGTACAAAACGAATCGTTTATAGTTATGGCACAGTTAGACTTTTTAAGACATGTTTTTAAAATAAATCTATATAATACAACATTGAATACCTACTTTAAGAATAGAAACAAATCAGAAGTAGGATTAAAAATCTAACTATATATTTATTTGCTGATCATATTCGCATTAACTCTCCTGACGAGGTCTTAAATATTTTTGTTTTAGGGTGACAGTGTTCATCAAACAAGCTTACAATCCGCATATTTTCGTCCAGCGTCAACTTTGCTTTACATTTTATTTTGGGAGATCGTCTTGAGCACCTCCAGACAAATGCGAAGTGCTGAGAAAAAGTATGGCCGTCGATAAATATGAGATTTGACCCTCTTTGAGACTTAATCCATGAATAACCTAAACCTGCAACAATATCTAAAGTTGTAAGATACATTTCAATTTATAAACTGAACAAGATAAGTTTCAATATATTACTATTTTAGATGGTGTTATTGAACAAAAATACAAACAGTTTATATTTTTTTATTAAAGTAACTGTTTAAATTAAACATTCAGATCAACCAAATTTAAAAAAGAAATTAAAGGTGCTTATGGTACCTAAGGGAGACCTATTAATTCATCTTACCGTAACCCAAAGCTAGAACACAATCAATTTAAGCCCGTATGACTATAACTAAATACCATTGAAGCCCAATGGAGTATTACTAATGTTCACACGAACGAAACCGCGAGCGGGCCAGAGAGCTAGAGTTCGAAGGAGGTCCCATAGATGTTCAATTCGACGTTAACATGACCTCGTAGACCAGATAAGAGCGCTTGGTACGTTACCAATTGTGGTAGCGTATTCCCATACCTAGATTTTTTGGATATTATTTAATTTCCAAAGTTTATCAGTCATCGAGTATACCTTCCCATATCACCAACTCTGCTAAGTCCCAACTTAGATGAAGCTGTGTGGAATTTCCAGCATTATTAACCTTATTTTATATATTTAAATATTAATTCTTATCATACACGTATATATTTTCCTGATGAGGTCTTGAACATTTTAGTTTTCGAGTGAGTATGTTCATTATGCAAGCTAATGACTTTCATGTTTTTGTCCAGCGTCAATCTTGCTCTACATTTGGTTTTGGTAGTTCTCGAGCAACGCCATGAATTTGCAGCTGATGAGTATTGAAAAAACGTGTGCCCATCGATAACTATAAGATCGGTTCCTTTTCGGGACTCCATCCAAGAGTAACTCACACCTATAGAATGATCCAAAACTGTTATAAAAACATGGCAGGGCAATATGCCTGAGACTAATTCAAATATATAAATATTTGATTTATGGTGAAAATGAAAAATGAAAATAAATGAAAAAATATTTATTCTTAAAAACACAATTCATGTCCAGTTTACCTGCGGTCTCCGCACTAGGCAAAGCCTGTATCGCGATTGAATGTAATGTTTTAGTGACATTGTTTACTTTTTGTTTTATGGAATTGAATCAATACTAATATTATAAAAAGGAAAGAAAAAAAAATTCCAGACCACCCCGGTAATTTATACAAAAATTAAAGAAAGATAAAAACTTGTTGTATACATACCATACAGCTGAATATAGATCTTCCTCCATAATCGAGGTCGGTTAAAACTAGAGACTCCAGTTTATAAAGCAAAATCATCAATTACCACAACACTTTATTTATTGCCATTAAAAAATTACATACATATAATTTACGAATATATATTTGAACTAGGCCAATAACTAATTTTCTTTCTAGGGTGACAATGATCATTGCATATGCTTATAATACGACTGTTACTATTGTCGAGCCTAAGTTTAGCTTCGCAATAATTGGATCCGTTCCTCAATGAACATCGCCAACCAGAGCGAGAGCCTCTGGTAAAAGAGTAACCATCCACAACAAGCATTTCTTTTCCTCTTCGTGACGTCGTCCTCTTGAATCGAAATTCTCCCCCTGAAAACAATACAAACACAATGTAAAAAAATACAGCGGTACAATGCCACCTTTTTTCGGGACGCTTCCGGCTATTTTTTATATGGATTAGTTGACCTACTTCTAGATCCTTTGTAACTGTCAACAGTAACCTCAACTGTTTCTATCGTAAGTACCAGTTTTAATTTGTTTATACTACTATTGAAGGAGAGACTGTACCGAATGAATTAATAAAATAAGTAATAATGAATTAATAGATAGTGGTGTATTATATATTTATACTTAAAATCAAATTACGCCATATAATTTCGTTAGTCATCTCTATAGTGGGATCTGAACGGCTTCTTTTGAGTGTCGATAGGTTGATAACATTATGATGACTATCCTCCATTGTATTCATGGTCTCAACTGATGGTTAACCGCTCATTTGTTCTGCTGGTAAGTTTTAATGTCGTTTCAAAGAAAACACAATACAACAAAAAAGGATTACTATTTATAAAATTAGAATTTATCACATCCATAACAGATACCTAACTAAAAGCAACCTTCTGAAGGTTATAGCTATTGTAAAGGTTTAGAAATGTGTGAGAGGGGAAGAGAGTCCTATGGTTGAGAGGTAGGTTTGAGGTTAACAAATAAAAGTTTAGTTAGGGTTACACAATAATTATAGTTTTATTAAATTTCACAAGTTCACAATTTAGATTTGTTGGGCGCCTTATGGTAGTAAATTATGTTCAGCAGTAGAGCATAGAGTAAAATAACAGGGTGTGAAATATAAAAATATTTGAGCACACATTTTCTAAACCGTTACCGGTTACACTATAAAGAGAATTATATTTTATAATCGAACATAAGTATCATGTTCCGGTAAATAAAGCGTCTTTCTAGGATGACAATGATTGTTGTTTATGCTTATGATATCATCTTCATTGTCGAGCCTAAGATTAGCTTTGCATTTATTCTGACCGTTTCTCATCGAACAACTCCAACTAAATCGCGACTGTTTGGTAAACGTGTACCCATCTATCACGATAAGGTCATTCCCTTTTTTGGACTTCATCCTTTTGGTTTCAAACGTTTTATCTGAAAATATATACTTACCTATATTATATATTCAAAGTTTCAATAGCCTGTAAATACTGTAAAGTTAGGATAGACTTTGATTTACAAATTGACTATAGATTACTTAGTTTTCAGAAGGAATTACGGCAAAAAATGTTTACGTTTTAAGAAGCACATCTTTATAACAAACTATCTGACACTTTAAAAAATGTAAATTCGATACCTAATTTATTTTATTTGTAATCGACTGATTAGTCAACTCATTACCTACGAACCGGACAACTAATCTTTACTAATATATATTGTTTACACTAAATACTATTCTCAAGTACAACAACAAGGTTTAAAGATCGAATCAAAATCGATTTTATTTAACCTACGACAGTGAGTTCTATTCTCATTTGAGACTCATAACTTTAAATCCATATAACTGAAATTATGAGGAACATATTTATGTTTTTGGGGAGATCATAAAGCATTTAAGCGTTCTTTGTTTACCTTAATCTTTATATATAAAGGAAGCGTTGTTTTGTAGACAAGGCTCAACCCAAACCGCTGAAGCTAAGAAGCTGAAATTTAATGACGTTTCATTTCGTAGATACCTAATAAGTCGGATTTTTAGAATTACCCTAAACGGGTTTTTTTGGGGGTTTTTTGTAACTTTTTAACCAGTTCTGCAGTGCCGATATGCTAGAAAGTTACAGAGAATATAATTTTTTTCCAGATTTTACAAAAAACTCCCGGAAAATAGGATTAAAGTTGGAGATCTTAGTTTGGATTCGTTGTAACTTTTGAAAGTAGGATGCTTGACCTGAGACCTGTTTTGAAATGTACAAGCCGATACTTTTCTTTTGATACAAAGATTGGTACTTAGTTCTATTAAATTGAAGAGCAAAACAAATCATATTTTCATCTTGAGCGAAGCTGCGAGCGGAAAATTAGTGTGATATGAATTAGATATGTGATCATGATTAACATTTGTATTTATTGAACGAGATAAAATTAATTGTAATGTCGGACGAAAATGGTATTTGGAAAAAATATTTATTTCCCGTATATTTTAAGTTTAGTTAAGGAACATTTTTGATGTGTATGTTATTGTAAAACAAGCCTAGCTTTAGAAAGCAAAGTTTTAGAAAAACTGTATCCAATCTAAGACGATGATATCTTTTCCCATTTGAGATTTAACCTTATTTCACCTTTAACTTAAAGTGTGATCGTGCTGTAGGATTTTAGGAGAACAATAGACAATTTAAAGAAGCTGTTATGATAAAACCTTTTTTTAATATTTCAAACCAAATTATTATATAAGTAGGCTATATAAAATTATAATAAAACTAGCATGTGCCGCAGCTTCGCACTCTTTATTTCTATGGAAACGTTTCGAGACTATTTCTATTCCGTGTAAACTGATTATATTATGAAAAGTAGCCTTTGTATTATTCCAGGGCTATAAGGACGTCTATTCAATTTCAGCCTAGTGGGTTTTGCGTGAAAGAGGTTTTGCGCGAAAGAGGAAGAAATATCCATCCATACATCGATACATCCAGCAAATACAGCGACAGACTGCAGGCAGATGCTGGATGCGGCAAGCTGGTTACCCCGTGCTATGGCGTGAGCCTTTGTCCAGCAGTGGACTAAGTGGCTGATGATGACAATGATGATGATACATCCAAACAAACTTTCGAATATAATATTAGTAGGCATTTTACACATCATCATATGCGAATGTATTTATCAAGCGAGGGTAAGTACATTGCTTTTTTCGAGTGACAATGGATGTTGCACAAATCGACGATTCTTCCTTGTTCGTCTAGCTTAAGCTTCGCTTTACATTTTGGGTTTCTTGTGGAACAATGCCAGCTATACTTCGACGCTTTCGAAAAACTGTATCCATCTAATACAATTAGGTCTTTCCCCATTTGAGACTTCATAATTTTGTAGCCCAAACCTGGAATTTAAAATATGCTGATAATATTTAATTCTGTTCTCTGGGTCTCTTAAAGAACCTTCAAACGTTATTATGCGATGTTGCCATAAGATATTATGCGAAACTGCGTCTATAAATCGTCTCGTTCTTTAATTATATGAATAAATATTAGCATCGAATGTTTTATAAGGCTATGTAATGCAGGATTTTCTATGTAAATTATTATAAAACACTTAAATAATAGGTAAATTCCTTTATAATTAAATCTCTTAATAAATAGAAGAAAAAAAACAATACAAATAAAAAACATATTTAGGTGTTTGTGCTTCCATTGTAACAGTAAGACAGTTTTATTTATCCTACGTAGCTTATAATATTTTATACCTATTAATATAAAATATTATAAGCTACGTAGGATAAATAAATCGAATGACATAACTAAAGACAAAAAAACTCTATTTAAGCACACTAAATTTAACTAAGACCAATAATTATTCAACTTACATAAACAATACCTACTTAAAGGCATACTTAATTGCACCTAATTGTTAAGTTTCTTGTTTCGTATACTTAAGTATATAGGATTGCACGTGAAATATAAACATCAAATTTCGTTATGAGTAGACTTTAGATAATACATGTTGCCAGAACATACACAACAATGTTTTATGAGGGAGGAGAAGAAGAGGAGAAACCATCGGGGCGGAGAAAATCATACCCCAATGGAAAATGGACTAAATGTTAGCCGATCTACGAGAGCTGAACGTAGAACTAGTAAGTACTTGTACTAGACGGAGACAGTTCAAAACCGAGATTCCTGGTTAAGTCTTGTGTCAGAGGCCAAGATTGTCTGGATTGTTAGAGCCACAGGAGTATCATTTAAATCGCGTATGCATCTACACGGATATTTGTAAATACCTTCATGATCTTTCTTGGATGACAATGCTCGTTGCACAAACTGATTATTCTTTGTTGCCCATCCAACTCCAGTCTCGCTTTACATCTAGGATGTTTAGTGGAGCAAATCCATTTATGTCGATATTTATTACAAAACGTGTAACCGTCTATAACAATGAGTTCTTTGCCCCTTTGAGACTTCATCGTTTGGTAAGCGTAACCTGGAATAACAGTTTTAAAGGTATTTTTCCTTACAATCATATAATTTTTTTTTATCGGTTTGAAAAGGATTTTTGGATGTTTGTTACTTACCTCTTCACGCCAAAATTAATGAACTATACACTAGCCAAACTCGATGTAGAATGTTTGTAAACAAACCACGACACAAAAAACTAAAATTCACTTGCTTGGCGTCGGATTTTAGATATGAATGTACGAAATATTTAGTGAAGGAAGGATCTTAAATCGACAAGTAATGTAAATTGCATATAAAAAGGCGCGGCAACAGAGTGTATTTTAGGTTAAGTATGGGCGGTTTGTTTACTAACATTCTACATCGAGTTTGGCTATTGTATAGGTACTGGGTCGGGCGGAAATTTTGAATAGAGATACCTTTAGGCCCGAAATAATTATGTATACATGATGAATTATACGATGAAAATAATTTTGTTCATCAATTCTCATGGAGGCTGCGGGACGAAGCTAGTATTGTAATAATACTTTACCTGGTAGTTAGGTAATTAAAACATGCGTTAAATTTGAGAGATTTTATTTTACAGGTTTTATATAATATTTTATTTAACTAAATTTCTTATTCAATAGCTTAATTCGTCCCACTGCCGTGCAAGAGCCGCAAATATAATCAAAAAAGGAAATCATTCACACAAACATTGTAAATGTATAAATTTATGTAGGACGTAACAGATTTGTTACGTTTTTTACTTCACACATACAGAACTGATTAGCTGAAACTTTGTATAACTCCTAGGTTCTACTTATTTTTCTCTATGTCTATGTCTATGTCTATGATGTCTATTCTTACGTTGGGTAGACGTTATTACGTAGACTTAACTAAATACGCATGTATGTATCTGCCTGGGGTACATATATTGTTCTTCTAGGATGAACATGCTCGTTGAATAAGCTGACGATATTTTTTTTACTATCAAGCTTGAGCCTTGCTTCACATTTAGGATTACATGAATTTCTTGATGAACAACGCCAAATATTACGGCTTTGTTTAGCGAAGGTGAACCCATCGATGACAATAAGTTCTTTACCCTTTTGGGACATCATCGTTCGATATTTACGACCTGAAAGCAAAAAGATTACTTTATTGAACTAGTTTTAGTTTGGATTTCTATCTTAAATACAATTTAATACAGTGACCGGGATTCGGCGAGCATCTGACACAGCGCATTGCTATGCAGCGAAACAAAGCAGCTATCATGGGGACGCTTCCGATTAAAATAAGTATGGATCAGGTAAGCAACAGCTACAATTTTTACAACAGTCTGCAGTTAGCTCAACTGTTTCAAAATTTGGTGAACCGAACGCTTTTTTCCTTAGGTTAAGAGCAAAATAAAAGAGCAACTTCTTTTAGGTATGTATGATGTACGATTTGTCCAGCATTATTTATTCATTCATAGGTATTACCGGGATACATTATATATTGTGTATATATGACAAAAATTTACAATTTAAGTAAAGTTTAGTTTGAGTTAATACTCAAACTAAATCAACTGCAGAGGTAATCCTCTGCAGTTGATAAGAGGCAGCTTCAAATAGCAATAGACATCTACCAAGTCATTCACTTTAAACTAAAAAAACCCATAATCATGCGTTGTGTTGTTGGACTCGTAGAGGAAGACCTCTTATTGTTGAATTTCTTGCTTCAGGTACAGGCTTTTTTTGAGTATGGTAATTTCTTGCCCTCTTCGATGGTTTACAAAGCCTATTGCTGTTTATGCATTGTAACAGGTACTTTGGCTACACCAACCAGGTTGCATCGCATCATAAAACGTAACTACGCGTAGCGATATGTTGATTTGCTGGGTTAAAAATAATTGCTTGTTCCTCCAATAGTAGAGTGTTTACTAATCTTCAGTACTCTTCACTCGAGACTGTCGAGGTGGATGATAAATATGTTCCCCATTGTATTTTTCAATCAGTCCATTGCGTAGCACAAATCTTGCTTTACAATGTTGTCCTTTAAATCTTCTAGAGCAGACCCAATACCTCCCCTTGTTCAGACCCTTGCCATTTCCAGAGGTTGTGAACATGTGACCTTCGACAAGAAGACCGTCGCAGCCCTTTTGGGATTTAACAATTTCATAGGGCACGACTACTGAAACACGAAGGGGTTTGAACATTCATAATTAAATTTCGGCCTCATATCGTTTGTAACATTGAAAATTGTTCACTGCAAATTAAGGTAGTGAATAAGGCTGCAATTGCATAGTTATGGGTATTTTAATTTTCAAGAACTCTTCAACACTAAGACCTACTTTATAGAA
Organism: Eupithecia centaureata; assembly: GCA_944547425.1. Lineage (NCBI taxonomy): Eukaryota > Metazoa > Arthropoda > Insecta > Lepidoptera > Geometridae > Eupithecia > Eupithecia centaureata. The sequence continues at coordinate 13,345,700 of OX155680.1, forward strand.
CTACATATTTGCATTGCACATATTATTGGCATAAAATGACTAGAGATAACCTGAAAATAATGACTAGATATGAATAACTACGATATAATTATTAAATCTTACTTTTTCCACTTCTGGGAGAATTTTCGACTGTTTTTTCTGGTCTACACTACATACATATTGATAAAGGAAACAGTACCCCGGACTGAAATCGCATAAAATACGATATAAATATCCTCTGTTAGTACAACCCTACACCCTAAAAGGAACAAACACTCCAAATTTCAAGTCCAGGACCAGCGTTTTAGACTTTGTGGTGTCTGTCAGTTAGTCAGTTACTCCTTTATTATATACATATGTATATGCAGGTAGTGGTTGATATTCGTTTTAAGCATTACATTCGCCCATTTATTCTACCCATCTATTGTATCCACTGAAGTTTCTGGCTCTATAGAGATTGGTTGTATGTCCATACGTTGCAATGGCAGTTAAATACGGCATCCTTCTTTTATCCACGTGAACTTTCTTCAAAGAACCATCATCGTTTATAAGGTAAAGCGGTCGAGGGTGTGTATGCTCTTTAGGATCTGGAGCCTTTATTACTTCTCCATCCATACCTAGTTTGACCTTGGTTTTACAACCAGCGTCTTTCTTGGAGCAGTAGAAATTGTTCGTATTTGCTTGTCTTGAAAATGTGAATCCGTTCAGCATGAGAAGGAAGCCTTTTCTTGTTGGTATAATTTGGTACGGCCTTTCGGGAGATCTTTCCACAACTGTAATTGATGAATAGCTAGGTATATATTATTCTGTATTCTAGAGGTATATACAAAACTAATAGACCGTTGCAATTGCAACCGTTACAGATAATATAACCTAGTGCGCTGATATAGAAGAGTGTTGTGTTAATAAAATGTAGGAGGACGCTCAAACTTAGTCTCAGCAGTGGAAAAAATACGGCAGCGGATTATTTTTTTTATTTAAAGGAAAACTTTTAAATAATACACTTACAAATTGTGAATTCAAAGTTTTCACAGATGGTGATGATGATATTTGAGATTAACATGCGTGCATACAAGTTTAAGAGTTTTAGGATTAAGTACAAATAAATTGAGATTAAAAAGTGTTCATACAAGTTTAAGAATTTTGGGTTTAAGTGCAAATAAAACTTATTCCTCTCCGTATATAAGAATTATATTTATTTTACCATTTTCCAATGAATACCTATGGAATATAGGTATATTCATAGTAATATATATTCCCGCCAAAAGCAGACAACAACCTCTCCCACCTTGGCCACACGAGTCACCTGTACACCGAGTGCCAATCGGGGACTCGATACGCTCCCCTGCGCCCCTTTCACCTATTTTTTAATCGTACGTATAGCTACTTCCCGAGATAGTACGAGTGTCCGAACCTAGGTGCCGTCCGGCGTTACGGGAACTCCCCCTACTATCAAATCTCCTTACTTTGAGATGATTGCTTACTATGTCTACGGCATAGCTATTCACGATTATTTCACTCAGATTATTAACGCCACATTGGCTGCATTGAGAATACGAAAAATAAGTACACTATGGGGGAAATGTTATGCCTAAAATTTTCACTATTTATTTTGCACATACCACATATCATAGATAGATAGATTTAAAATACTTATTATATCTTTACATACGTCCCCATTTCTGTCCTTATATAATTCGGCGGGGGATGATGATGAACACATTCTTCAGCGTTGATAATCCTGCCCTCTTTGTTCATTCTGACACGGATCTTACAGCCCGCTTCCTTCTTGGAGCAATAATACACGTACGTACTCTGCTTCGAATAGGTATAGCCTTGGAACATCAGCAGCGGATAGGCACGGCCAGACTCTATGAATTCGTAATTGTGTTCTGGAAAGGATAAGAATAATCTAATGAGAGAAAAACGAAGATATTTTGTACTTCTTTTATCGGTATACAAGATACGTTTAGGGTCACTGAGTGTAGTTTTGTAAATTATTTGAAAGCCATTAAATAAATAAAAAACAAAGCTTTTTATATTTTTCCTTCATCTTCACATCCATCATCATCCATGTAATTATTTGAAAGAAAGAAAGTATTTACTGTCTTAGATTCTAATTACACGGTTAAAAACAAACAAAAGAGACTTACCATACTAACTTAAATAAAATAAAAACTAAGACAAGGAGTAAATTCAGCTTTTGCTGCATGCAGTAAATATATACAGATGCATGCAGCGCTGTTTTTAAATTTACCCTTCTCGGGTGGATGGTCACTCAAGGATTAAGTGATTGCGGTGACACATTATTACAGTTTATTGTGAAATAATCAGCGATAATCGAGTTACAATATAAATTCAACAACTTAGATATATTTGGGTTCACTGACTTAGGTACTTTTTTACCTACTGTTTTAGTTTGATATTATTGTGTTGTGTGGTGTGAATGTGGATCATGTTTGTGTGGTGTATTGAATGAGTGGTTCTCCCGAGGCATCAGTCTCCTAAAATACTGAGCAACGAGATATTTGAATGTCAGCTACTCCTTCACTAAATAAAATAATAAGTAGTTTTTTTTTTTAATAATATTTTTAGGGTCAAATTTGTCTTGTCCTTAATTTAAATTTAGGCATTTAGAAATAAAGTTATTAATTTCTGCTTTTCTGCCTTCGACGCAATAACACTAATCCTTAAATATATTTCACATAGCGATAATTAAAATAACAAACAAACAAACAAACAAACAAACAAACAAATTTTAACAACGTAACTATATATTTAAATACTTATTATGATATAAATTGAAACATTTACTGACACATAACCCTGGTTTGTCAGGACAATCGGAACAGTAAAAATTAGTGGCTTTACGCTTCTGATCATTCATCCAGCAGAATTTACACCTTCGACGCATTAGCGCACCAGTACATAGACTCCGATCGCAACGTTGGGGGGTGTGAACTTTAATTAAAACTGGAACAGAAGAAAATGATAGAAATCTCTTTAATATTTCAAATTTTAAGGGTTTCTTGTTTACTAAATGAAAAGAAGATGACGCCGAACAAAATCTTTTGCCAAAATTTTATTTACATAACTTAACATAACTTTGCCCAGCAGTGGGACACAACAGGCTAGTTGTTATTGTAACTTAACATAAAATTTTGAGAAGCAAAATGCGTCTTATCTATCTTATCTAACCTCAGTTTTATAATATTTCTAAGAAGTGAAAAAAATTAGATATCGTACCTTTAAGGGTCATAGAAGATGAAACGCTGTTTAACGTATTCGTAGAAGATAAAGGCTTAACAGAATTTCACAATTTATTCAGTTTAAGATTCGAACCTACATATAGGTACATAATTTCACTACAGGTCTTACCTAAATACTACTAACATATCATTATATTATTATTATATATTTGTACCTATTTCATGTAATACAGCATATTCATATATTATTATCTGGCCCTGGTAGACAGTACCAAGAAAAGGATGACAGTAGATGTTGTACGTGGTTTTAGAATATTCAGATGCCGCATCTATACCTTCACATATTTCCCATTGGCTAATTTCATATACCGAGGAGGCTCGTGATCATGGACCGTATACGCGTTAATGATAACACCATTCGAATCCAATTTTACTTTCCCTTTACATCCGGAACCGTATTTTGAACAATAGTAGTGGTTTTTATTCGCTTGGCAATAAGTGTATTGATTCAACATTAACAGATTCTTGCCCTTCCCGGAGGGGATCAACTCATATTCTGAAATTATATCATAATTTTAGATGGGTTACATAATTTTTTAACAGGCAAAATGTGACTTCAAAGTCTAACCTCACATTTATATTATTAAAGAATGAAAAAATTAGGTATTTTACCTTTATGAGAGATGACACGCTATTTTAGCTATTCATAAAATATACAGACAAAAAACAACGCATGTTTTAATCCTATGTAATACATTTTATTCAGTTTAAAAGATTCCTTACCTAGTTGTATATTATTTACTTTCTTGTTTTATTTAAATACCTACATTAATATTTTATGTCATGTAATACAGAACATTCATATATTATAATCCGACCCAAGCAGAATGCTATGGTACTAGATGACGGATCGCAAATGACGTCATAATTGCTTTTAGAATAATATAAAATATCATTCAAATGCCGCGTCTATACCTTTACATATTGCCCATTGGCTAATTTTAAATATGAAGGAGGCTCGTGATCATGTACCGTATACGCGTTAATGATAACACCATTCGAATCCAATTTTACTTTCCCTTTACATCCGGAACCGTATTTTGAACAATAGTAGTACTTAGTTTGTTTTATTCGTTTGGCAATAAGTGTATTGATTCAACATTAACAGATTCTTGCCCTTCCCGGAGGGGATCAACTCATATTCTGAAATTATATCATAATTTTAGATGGGTTACATAATTTTTTTACAGGTAAAATGTAACTTCAAAGTCTAACCTCACATTTATATTATTAAAGAATGAAAAAATTAGGTATTTTACCTCTATGAGTCATAGATGACACGCTATTTTAGCTATTCATAAAATATACAGACAAAAAACAACGCATGTTTTAATCCTATGTGATACATTTTATTCAGTTTAAAAGATTCCTTACCTAGTTGTATATTATTTACTTTCTTGTTTTATTTAAATACATTAATATTTTATGTCATGTAATACAGAACATTCATATATTATAATCTGACCCAAGCAGAATGCTATGGTACCAGATGACGGATCGTAAATGACGTCATAATTGCTTTTAGAATAATATAAAATATCATTCAAATGCCGCGTCTATACCTTTACATATTGCCCATTGGCTAATTTCAAATATGAAGGAGGGTCGTGATCATGTACCGTATACGCGTTAATGATAACACCATTCGAATCCAATTTAACTTTCCCTTTACATCCGGAACTGTTTTTTGAACAATAGTAGTTGTTTGTGTTATTCGTTTGGCAATAAGTGTATTGATTCAACATCAACAAACTCTTTCCCTTCCCGGTGGGGATCCACTCATATTCTGAAATTATATGATAATTTTAGATGCGGAACATACATTTTTGACAAGTAACATTTTACTTGTCAAAAATGTATGTTACGCATCTAGCCCCATTGGGCTTCAAGGTGTAACGTTTATATTTTTTAAGAATGAAAAAAATGAGGTGTTTTACCGTTATGAGTCTTAGATGACACGCTATTTTAGCTATTCATAAAAAAAGACGCATGTTCTAATCGTAATACAATTTATTCAGTTTAAAAGATTCTTTACCTAGTTGCACATGATTTATCTTATGTCACATCTTAATACACTAATATTTTATGTCATGTAATACAGAACATTCATATATTATAATCTGACCCAAGCAAAATGCTATGGTACCAGATGAAGCATCACAGATGACCTCATAAGTGCTTTTAGAATAATCCTACTACACACAAAGGCTATATTTTATCTCGGAATTCCCACGGGAACGGGAATTACGCGGGTGTAACCGCGAGGCGCTGCTAGTATAATATCTTATTCAGACGCCGCGTCTATACCTTTACATATTGCCCATTAGATAATTTCAAATATGAAGGAGGATCGTGATCATGGACCGTATACGCGTTAATGATAACACCATTCGAATCCAATTTAACTTTGCCTTTACACCCGGAACTGTGTTTTGAACAATAGTAGTTATTTGTGTTATTCGTTTGGCAATAAGTGTATTGATTCCACATCAACAGACTCTTTCCTTTGCCGGTGGGGATCAACTCATATTCTGAAATTATATAATAATTTTAGATGAGTGACATACATTTTTGACAAGCAAAATGCGTCTTCAAAGTCTCGACTCACACGGGCATGAAAAAGATTAGGTAGGTATATTTCTTTTAAGAGTCATAGATGACACGCTGTTTTACAAATTCGTAAAAAATATAGGCTTAGTATAAGGGCGGAAACATATTTACGTGTCGCGATATAACCCCCACCACCGCTCTGGCGCAATCGGCGGCTAGCAGTCTGCGACAAGATAGACCGTGTCGTGACACGACACGCCATACAAGTATGTCCCTAACCATACTAAATGTATGAAACCGATATGCTTCTGGCGCGCCCCGACACACCGCGACACGCAAGTATGTTTCTGGCATAACAGAAAAAAAACGAATGGAGTTTATCAAAGGCGGTATAATTTATTCAGATTAGGGGTTTGTACCTACGTGCACACTATTTAACAACTGACCATAACTAAATACAACTACCTAATATCTTAAGTCATGTAGCACATTCATTAATTGATTTATGACATTCCAATTTCAATAAATATGAATATTATTTACCTACTTATTTATTTTTAATTATTGTTATTTAAATTTTTCAGTTGTTAATACTTTGTTTTTTAAAACGCATTTAGATGATAAATTTATTCGAAGTAATAAATAATGGTGTCGATTCTGTTGTTTTAGGAATCCTAACTAAAATCTTAAAATTTCTTAGTTAGATTGACTTAAAATTTATGGTATTCTGTTGCAAGTCTTAAAAATACCTAATTTAAAACGTGTTTGACAATCGTAAAATCTCTCTAAGTTTAGTAGTTGGTGTTGCTGTAAGCATAATAAATATGTTTTCTATAATGTTGCATGTAACTTTTCTGTACCTGCCCTGAATGTTTTTATTCACAAATTACATTAAATTCTAGGTTTTCGTAGTATAAGCTTTGAGCATTCTGCTTGTAAATTTTAATCATGACCAAATTAGGTGCCTCCTAAAATTAAGTTAAACGTCTAATCTTAGCTAAAAATGTGATGCACAGAATACGGTTTTTGCAATTTTAGCTAAGTTGAGTTGTTTAACATCTGTCATCCTAATTTTAAATCTGTCAGTCTAATTTTTAAAACACAGAATAGCATTCGTGGATTTGACGTTTCTAAATCTTAAAATTAGCTAATTTTAGCTAGGTCTAAAACAAGAGAATTGACACCAATGTGCCTTATTAGATCTGTAACAATGATGCCAATAAAAAATCTGAATCTGAATTATTTTTTAATGATTTTTTATATCTCGCCCCAAAGTAAGCAGAATTTTCCAGGTACCACATGACGGATGAACTATGTGAGAAATACACGTTAGTAATATACTAACTGAACTACGACTATGAACTACCTGGATTTATAAAATGTACCTAATTTTTATTCCTGTGATTTTAAAACATTCTTACCTCACATTGAATAAATGAACACTTTATTATACTTAAAAGTAATAAACTTACAAATAAAAAAAAAATAAAAAAAAATAAAAATCAAAAAAATTATTATTTTTTGATTAAAGTATAAAAATCTTATACTTTAATCAAAAAATAAACATCGTACAAAGGGCTGCTTTATCTACGAGATCGAATTCTCCCACTCAATCAGAAATCAAAAGATGAAATAAATAACTTAGATAACAAAACTTGGTTTTATTATAACAAATGGGTTGTTATAAGTCAATTTACACAATTGATTAGTTTTTTATTTAATTGATTCATATGTTTTTCCTGTGTTTGCGCACACACTTGTGCTCTAAAACTTTATGAATGTCATGATTTTTATTTTTTAATAGTAGGTTTTAGGAAAGATATAATAAATATAGAATAATAATAATTAAGTAAATACACTCAAATCAGGACATCAAAATCTTACAACAAAAAACCCTCTTTTATAAGTTTTTGAGCTATTAATACTCGCATAAGCTTAGAGTGCAAACGTGGTTCTTAAGATTTTAAATTTTTATATATTCGCCATTGCCAGTTCTATAATACTGGGGTGGTAAGTGACTATGATCTCCGTCGACCTTTTCGACAGCGTTTTTGGCATCCAGTTTAACCTTTGCTTTGCATCCATTTTTCCAATAGCTCGTACAATAGTACACTCTTGATTTATTCATTTGTAAATACGTGTAATTGTTGAACATTATGCGAAATTTCCCTTTGCCCGTCGCCATAAACACAACCGCTGAAATTATTAAATTTTTGTATTAGGTACGGTGACAACGCCTGACTTCCGTTCCAGAGGAAGAAGACTCCGAGATAGAATTCGAGTCGGTCCTCCAGCCGACGGCGGAGTCGTACAACGAGGAGTGCAGTATTTGATCAAATTAATAATGGAGGCCACAGAGATAGAGAACCAAAGTTATCGACATAGCTCAAAGAATTAGCAAGCTGAAGTGGCAGTGGGCCGGCCATATCTCGGAAAGAACCGACGACCGTTGGGGTAAACGTGTTCTTGAGTGGAAACGACTTGGCAAACGTATTGTAGGACGCCCTCCGGTCAGGTGGGATGACGATCTGCGAAAGACTGCTGGCAGATGCTGGATGCGGCAAGCTGAAGACAGGGCGCTATGGCGCTCATAAGGGGAGGCTATGTCCTAAAGCAGTAGACTAATATGGGCTGATAATGATGATGATGTATACTAGAGGCGCTTACACGTGGATTAAATTTACTTTGAGTATGCAGATGCATGTGTGTGTTTTTATTTGAATGTAATTACACTTTTGCGATTTATTCAAGGTTTAATAATAAAATGACATTCAAATTCAAAATTTATTTTTAATACCGTAAGTCCTAAAATAGATTTTTTTAACATACCGCAGTTAGCTCAACTGCTATAATTGTAAATTACCTATTTTTGATAAATTCTAGTAGGTAAACGTAGATGTCTTTATTATCAATTTATATATTATAAAGATTAAGGATATTTTATATTATTTTATATTTTAAAGATATGTATACATTATGAATCTTTATTATTAATAAAAATCATTTTCTTTATTCGTATGGTGTTCATTAAGTTAATATCGCAATATTTTATTAAATCACCACCAATATTAACTAGAGCGAAATTAAAGTGGGTATTGAAAGTAACCTAACGTAACCTAATCCCAATTCCCACGAAATTACTTTATTTTACATAATCAATTAAATTTTTATGTAATTTCCATCACTTGCTCTCATATAACGAGGCGGCTGATGGATGTGTTCAGTATTAGCGTACTCAATTTTTCCATTAAAGTCTAATTTAACTTTGCATTTGCAACGAGTCGATAAGTTGGCTGAGCAGTAGTAACTTCTGGAGTTATTTTTCTGACAATACGTGTATTTGTTCATCATTAAGAGATGCTTTCCTCTTCCTGTCGGAATTAACTCATAGCCTGCAAAAGAAGATACATTTATTTTATAACCATTCGTATAAATACTATAAATACTCAACAGTAAATAGGTAGTAGTCCTGTCCATTGATCTGATGCGATGCGAACAATGAGAAACACGACATCACATATTAATAACTAGCGACCCGCCCCGGTTTGGCACGGTTGTATTATAAGTATATAAACGTTCCTCTTGAATCACTCTATCTATTAAAAAAACCGCATCAAAATCCGTTGCGTAGTTTTAAAGATTTAAGCATTCAAAGGGACATAGGGACAGAAAAAGCGACTTTGTTTTATAGAGGTACAATGTAGTGATGATGATATTGTAAATGTGAAAGTACGCATGTATATTTGTTACCACTTCACGCCAAAAGTAATGATCGAATCGCGCTGAAATTTTTAATAGGCTTAGTTCTAGGCTTGAAATAAAACATAGGTTTTTCACATTTCATCCCGTAAATCAGTTCCCGTGGGAAAGGAATCATCTACAACCTTTACTGGTCCACTGCTGGACGCAGGCTTTCCCATGATAAGCGCCTCATTGGCATTCATCATATGGGAGTAATGCCCATAATCCCCACGCTGGGCATGCAGGTTGGGGATTGCAGTTCGGTGGTAGAATTGTTCTACAGGAGGCGCTGCTGCCCGCCCCCCGGTGAATATCCCTTAGTCGCCTCTTACGACACCCGCGGGAAGAGTTGGGGTAGAGCAAATTCTAAGCCGGCACCACACAGGACAGAATGTAATAGCCTTGAATAAAACATATCCATAGAAACATCGCAAGCGAATCCGTGGGCAGATACAAGAACGATAGAGACTTATAAAACAATTACTTAAAGCTTTTATTAATCACAAAAACAAATTACACAATCAACGAGAAATATAAGATAATATAAGAAACACCAATATAATAAAAAAATATAAGAAATATAATTAATTTTTACAGTGACGTAAATGAATACTCTACAGAGTCTGGCTATTTTATATCAGTTTGCTGTATGTCATATACCTATGTATTTACACTTATAAATACGTGTACCCTTTTCACATGAGCAGCGATTTGGTTTTACCTATAGCAATAAACTTTGAATGTATGAAGCTAAATTACATACTTATTTAAAATAAATTAAATGAACATAGAAAGAAATTGGTAGGTTCGTTGCAGAGAAATCTTTTTTTTTCTTTACCATTTTCTTTGCACACACACTGTAGATTCAGTCGTCTTTTTTGAGTAGGTGATGTGCGAGATTTATTAGAATAAAAAAAATCATATCAAATCATTTCAAAAAATATCAAATGTCGTTCATTATGTAGTTAGGAGTCCAAGGGCTTATATTTCATTTGACAAGCACCTAGAACTAAATGCCTACCTACACTAGTAAAATGAAATTTAAGCTCCTGAATTTTTTATTCCCCTTTGATAAAACGCTACTTTTTTCAAAAATCAGAAACCAAGCCATAACCTTCCTTCATGACTTTCATTTGTTTTAGCAAAGAATATACTAATATGCGTATGGCCTATATACGCATATTAGTATATTCTTTGCTAATATAAAAGCTTCCCAATATAAAAGCTTTTTCAATTTAGATTCCATAAAGCCAGCTAATTGAGCTGGGCACATACCCAGTGTAGGCTCAATTGGACATGATAAACATAGTTTATACCCGAATTAACATATCTCACGAAGAACCGATAACCGCTGGGTTAAACGTGTTCTTGGATACTCCAACATTGCAAACGTACCTACCGCAACCTTACCTGACCAAACCAGACGGGATGACGACCTAAGTTACACTCCAGGAAGATGCTGGATGCGGCAAGCTGATGACAGGGTGCTATGGCGCTCATTAGAGGAGGGTATGTCTGGACATTACACTATTTGACTAGACAAACAACATGTCTGGATAATAATGACTAATATAGGCTGATGATGATGATGATGAAAGAAGCAGGCGGCCCGCCTTATGTAAAGCTGTAACCACAGCCTATGAACGCCTTCAACATTAGAAGTTACACGCGCGTTGCCGACCCTTTAAATGTCTTAGTAGATATAAATAGTTTTAAAATAGCCCTAAGAAAGTTTAATCCACAGACCTGATCGAATCTTCCTGTAAACCGGTGGCGGATGATTGTGGTGCTTATCTGTTGATGTAATGACACCATCTAATGCAAGTGTCAAACGCGCCTTACAACCCGATAACCCAGGGCCGTCTTTACCAGGGGGTGCAAGGGGTGCGGTGCACCCGGGCGCGGAGCGCCCGGGGGCGCCTGCCGAGCGCTGAATATTTAGATATTTCATTGAACATAACGCCATTACACAGTTTCATATAATTGTTACGACAAATACATACATGCGCAAAATTAATAGGTAAGTACCTACATAATATAAAAAAAATAGTCTTCAACAATAACATTGTTTTAATTTTATTTAATTTAACACGTGCGAGGCAAAATCTCTTACCCAAAGAGAGTGTATAACCTTTGACACAATGCCGCCCGATCGCCCGCACTTGAAGCAAAATGATCTCTAAGTCAATAAAATGTAAGTGCATTTGAAAAGGGAGCGCGGCGTGGCACCTGTGCGTCTGTCATAGGCGAGTAATTGCGCCCTTTGACATACCGTTCGGGCGCTCGCACCGACAGAAGAGACAGTCAACTTGGAAGAGAGAACTTCTACGAGTATTTCACAAGTTCCAGCTAAACGTGCGCGCCGGCGGCGGCGCGCGCCACCGAAACCCGGCGGCGGCGGCGAGAGGATGGGGTAACCTCTCGCTCCGCTCTCCGTACCCCGGCTGTTGTTTTGACAGTCATTGAAGTTGAATTTGGAAGTACATGATGGCCGTAAATATAAACTCCATAAAAATCAAACAACTGCTGGACATAGGCCTCCCCTAATGAGCGCCATTAGCGCCCTGTCTTCAGTCAGCTTGTTGCATTCAGCATCTGCTAGCAGTCTTTCGTATATCGTCATCCCACCTGGCCGGAAGGCGTCCTACACTACGTTTGCTTAGTCGCAGTCAGAACACGTTTACCCAACGGTTGTCGGTTCGAGATATACGTCCAGTCCACTGCCACTTCAGCGTGGTAATTCTTTGAGCTATGTCGATAGCTTTGGTTCTCGGCCGGATGTATTCATTGCGAATCCTATCCTTCAGAGAAACCTGAGCATAGCTCTTTCCATAGCTCGCTGAGTGACTTTGAACTGGTGGACCTGCCTTACCGTGAGTGTCCACGTCTCAGCTCCGTAGGTCATTACGGGTAGGACCTGATTGAAAAATTCGTTTTCAAACATTGCGGTATGGATGATGAGAAGACACGTTGTTTCCTAAATGCTGTCCAGCCCAGCTGGATCCTCCTCTTGGCCTCTTTCTCAAAATTGTTTTTACCTTACTGCACAATCTGCCCAAGGTAAGTGTACTCAGAAACAATTTCGAGGATGAGGCTAGGCCGTCCAGCATGTGGTTCAGCTCCTCTAGTGACTCCGCCATTACGACTGTATCATCAGTGAGTCGCATGCGCAAGACGTAATCACCGTTCATGTTAATACCTTACCTCCCCAGTCAAGCGTCTTAAATATATTTTCCAATGCGCTCGTGCACAGTTTCGGGGATATGATATCCCCCTATCTCACTCCATGCGCAATTGTATGGGTTTAAACTGCTGGTCCTGTACTTGGACACTCATAGTGGCAGCTTCGTAAAGACATCTCAGCACTTCGATATAACGATAGTCTACTTGGCATCGCTGTAAGTATTCCAGAACCGCCCAAGTTTCGACGGATTCAAAGGCTTTCTCATAGTCCACAAAGACTGACACAAGGGCTGATTATACTCTTCGGACTTCTGTATAATCTGCCTCACTGTGTAAATGTGGTCTGTGATGCCGTATCCTCCGCCGCCACGGAACCCGGCCTGCTCCGCTGGCTGTATCTCATCAAGTCTCCTGGCGAGACGATTCATGACCATTTGTGAAAACAGGTTATAGATGTGGCTCAGGATTGTGATGGTTCTGTAATTTTTAAGGAGAGTTTTATCACCCTTCTTAAAAAAGTGCACCACAAAACTCCCGCTCCACGCCTAGGCGCCTTAGGATAGTGTCGTGTATTTGTAGGTAACTTGTATGTTACTTTCTTATAAATAGGTTGAGGGTAGATAATAAATTCAGTCTTTGGTCAACCTGTCTTTCATTCACAACATGGTGACAGCGGTGTTAAAAATTAATTAATTCTAGCAACTAAAACAACTAAATCGCGTTGAAAAACTGATAGATAGTAGTGAAAGTGTTTTCGCCAAGTTTATTAACAATGGAACACGCTCGGCCTCCAGCTGAATTATGCTTAGAAGGCGGACCGGCTTGTCGAGCCGAGGCGTGGGAGAAATGGCTGCGTCAGTTCACTGTCTTTCTGAAAGCATCTGGCGTAGAAAAGGAACCCGAATCCGTCAAGTCTAGTTTGATGGTGAACCTCATAGGATCGGAAGGATACGACGTTTACACAACCTTCAAATTCGATAAGGCCGAAAACAAAGAATGTATTGCTACGCTCACAAAGAAGTTCAACGAACATTTTGGAGCGAAACAGAACACAACAATGGCGCGATTCAAGTTTTTCTCAAGATGTCAAGAAGAAGGCGAATCAATAGACGAGTACGTCACGACTCTGAAAATACTTTCTCAGCGATGTGAGTTTGAGTTACTCGAAGAAGGTCTGATTCGAGACCGTATTGTATGCGGTGTTCAAGATTGCAAACTACGCGATCGTTTACTCAGGGCCGATGACCTCACTCTTAGTAAAGCAGTGAAAATATGCCAGGCTAACGAAATGTCTACGGAGGAACAGAGGCAGATAGAAGGGACCAAGACTCAGGTAGTAGGTGTGGACGCGATGAGCGCGCGGGGCACGCCACGCGCGGGCCCGAGCGGCGCCGTGGGCGGCGGCGGAGCGCGAGGCCGCGCGGCGGGCCGAGGCCGCGGAGCCGCGGGGCCCCGCCAGCAGCAGCGAGGAGCGCCGCCGCGCCGACCCCCCGGCGGCGGTAGTGTCGCGAAGATATTGTGTACAGCGTGTGGTTTTGGAAATTGTGATGGTTATAAGTGTGCGGCTAAAAATGCTATATGTTTTTGGTGCGGTGAAAGAGGCCATTTTAAAAATATGTGTCCGAAGTTACGGAAGCGCGTGTGGCAAATCGATGCCGATGTCGATCCCGAGATCGAGGACGGCGATCAGGACTGCGGTGACAGTGGACTATATTATGTGTCTTCCCTCAGGGGGCCCATGGAACGTAAGGACTCTAAATGGTATGAAACTTTGATTTTCACATCTACGGGCGAAAAAGAAACATTTAAGCTTGATTCGGGATCTGATTTAAATGTCATATCTATGAATACTTTCAAAAAGCTTGGCTTTACGAAGAATATTTTGAGTTCAGATAATACAAAGGCTCAGTCCTTTTGTGGTAATTTTATTCCGATAGCTGGGTATTGCAATCTTAAATGTTTTTACAAAAATACTGCGTACACAATAAGATTTATCGTTGCCGATTTTAATTGTCAGAGTGTGTTAGGTAAATATGCCTGTGAAGAGTTAGGAATGGTGAAGCGAATTTTATCTTTAAATGTAAACGAGTACGCGGACTTATTTCAAGGTTTGGGTAAATTACCCGGTAAATACAGCATTATTGTGGATCAGTGCGCTCAGCCGTCAGTCTGCCCGGTCAGAAAAATCCCCATCGGCGTTCGAGAGAAATTATCACAGGAGTTGGGGCGGATGGAAAAAATGGGAGTGATCCGAAAGGTATCTCATCCAACTCCGTGGGTGAACAGCATAGTAGTGGCCGCTAAAAAAGATGGCAGAATTAGAGTGTGTCTCGACCCGAGGCCATTGAACCGCGTAGTGCAGCGCTCGCACTACCCGCTGCCGACGCTCACGGAGATCGCCACTAAGCTGGAAGGAGCTCAGGTATTTAGCAAGCTAGACGCTCGCTCGGGGTTCTGGATGGTTCAGCTTGACGACGCCAGTGCCGACCTATGTACCTTCGGGTCACCATTCGGTAGGTACCAATTTTTACGCTTACCCTACGGAATAAACTGCGCGTCTGAAGTCTTTCATTCTAAAATTCGACAAATTTTAGAGGATTTAGAAGGGGTAGATTCTTTTGTAGACGATGTCATTTGCTGGGGATCAACAAAAGCGGAGCACGACGAACGCTTAAAGAAGTTACTGAATAGGGCGCGCGAAGTGGGTATAAAATTTAACAAAGAAAAGTGTGAATTTCAAGTTAGTCAGGTGACTTATTTGGGACACGTTTTTAGTGCAAAAGGCATGGCCATAGATAAAAATAAAGTAAAAGCTATAGAAGAAATGCCCGTACCGGAAAATAGACCTGCCCTCGAAAGGTTTCTAGGCATGATCAATTATTTATCAAAATTTATTCCTAACTATTCGGAGATAGCTCTTCCTCTTCGTAACCTATTAAAAAAAGATTCGGAGTGGATTTGGGATAGTGCGCAGGAGTCGGCATTTCGAGAACTGAAGAGCGCCGTGTGCTCGGCGCCGGTGCTCGCGCTGTACTCGGCGCGCGAGCCCGTGCTGCTGTCGGTGGACGCGAGCGCGAGCGCGCTGGGCGCCGTGCTGCTGCAGGGCGGGAGGCCCGTCGAGTTCGCCTCCGCCACGCTCACCGACACGCAGTCTAGGTATGCCCAGATAGAGAAGGAACTCCTTGCCATTGTTTACGCCCTTGAACGATTTCATCAATATGTATATGGGCGCCTCGACGTTCGACGTTCACTTGGTCAACCTATCTTTCATTCACAACAGATAGGAGTTCTCAGGGCGGTTCTGGAATCATGGTCGTCTTGTCAGGAACGAGGGGCATGTGCAGTGTACAGGCGGCCATAAAAATCCTCTATCTCGGCCGAGATCTCCGGTTTCGACAATACGATCCTCCCGTCGTGCGTTTTAAGCTTCGTGCGTTCGAAGCTTAAGTTCAAGTATGATGCTTGTGTTGAAGCTCCGAAGGTCACACCCTACACATCACCCGTCACATCTGCGCAATTCGCTTGTTCAGGTCTGACCTTTCTGACGAAGTTGCTTGGGTGGTTTCTCGTCTTCTTGTCATCAGCCCCAGAGTCTCATCCGAGACTTTGGACTTCTTGCCAGTTCGCTATTTTTTGCAGAACTTGATGCCCTCGTCCCTCAACGTTTCACGGTCTTAAACTTATCTTCTATTTTAGAGAAATAAATAAAGAAATAATCAAATTACGTGTATTCTGTTTTCTTGGTTGACTAGGAGTTAGAACCCCTTCCATACTGCAGTGTGTCGTCGGTCACGTGCCACGATGCAGTGCAAAAAAAAAACGAGGGCGCAGGCTGAGCCCCGCACCCCGGCGCCGAATAGGCTTAAGACGGCACTGCGATAACCGCTTCGAGCAGTAGTACCTTCGACCATTGTGGTTCTGGGAGTATGTGTGATTATTCCACAGCAAAAGATTTCTGTTCCCTCTGCTTGTTTTTATGAATTCATAGTCTGAAAGATATTTTGTCTAAGTAAATTTTTACGATAATTCCAATACACAGATTGTCTAGCCCTAAGCTAAGCAGAGCTTGTGTTATGCAGCTCCAATACACAGTTTCGTCTAGCCCTAAGCTAAGCAGAGCTTGTGTTATGCAGCTCCAATACACAGATTCGTCTAGCCCTAAGCTAAGCAGAGTTTGTGTTATGCGGCTCCAATACACAGTTTCGTCTAGCCCTAAGCTAAGCAGAGCTTGTGTTTTGCAGCTTCCAATTCACAGTTTCGTCTAGCCCTAAGCTAAGCAAAGCTTGTGTTATGAGTACTAGATAAACGATTAACTTTACACTATTATATATAGCTAGTTTATTATAGATAGCTTGTTTTACCATCCATAGAAAACACTCGGAACACCCTAAACTAAGTAATAGCTGCAGATCGTATCAACATTTGAGCCAAACCCTTGCGTGGCGGACTTCACCTTGCGCCTTCGACTTTTGGACCTGGGAGGCCGTAGATAGCTCAACTATCCGTGCTGCTTCTTTTAATCTATAATATAAAAATGAATCGCAAAATGTGTTGGTAAGCGCATAACTCAACAACGCATGGACCAATTTGGCCAAATCTTTTTTTAAAATGTTCGTTGAAGTTCAAGGATGGTTTTTACGGCGAGAAAAATATGATATTTGACAAATAAATAAATTTCCCCGCGGGCGACGCTGCGGGGCGCAGCTAGTTTAGTATAAAATACATTTCTTTCCTTGTTTGTTGGGTTCAATCAAATCAAGATCGAAGAAGAGACTCATCAATTTATTCAGGATAAGTTTTGTTTTACGATGACACTACCGAAGTTTTGCAACTATGTATGTAGTAGTGTCAACGCCCATCTCCATCGACATATAAAATAAAAACGAAGATTCAATTGAAAAATATTTAAGTTAAAAAAATTATGACAAATCACATCATGATAATTTTGTCGTAAGATAGCTTGACTAAGTTTCGTGTAGAACGTAACACAAAATAAAATTTGAGTTGGTACAGAAAAACACATCCAATTACAAAAATATTTTGTAACATCACACTATTACTATGAATAGGAAAATTTAATGTAGTTCACGGGGATGAAATGATGAACGCGAACGGGTCTGTTACTCAGTTATAAATGTTATATGTGGGTGGCATTCAAGGATATGTTGAATCAAATCTGATTTCTCAATGAATTTCGCACAACATCGTTCGCATTTTTCTCCGGTGTGTTGTGGCATATGTTTTTCCAAATCTGATCTCTGATCAAAAACCTTATCACATACACTGCAGACATAGGTATTCTTTTCTTTATTGAGAGTTTTCATGTGTACAATCATATGCCTATCCAAAGAGAATTTACGACTAAATACTTTATTACATTTTGTGCATCTATGTGGCTTTTCTCCAGTGTGAATCGTTTTATGAAGTCTCAAAGTAACTTTAAAGGCGAATCGTTTCCTACATATTTCGCAGGCGTATGGCCTAACGCCAGTATGAATATATAAATGTTTTTTCAAAGAAGATTTAAGAGTAAATCGTTTGTCACATATATCACAGACAAATCGCCTATCTCCAGTGTGAATTCTCATGTGTATTTTCATACTCGAGATGCTAAAAAATTGTTTACCGCATTCATCGCAATTAATTTTATTTTTTCCTTTAGAGTTTTCATTCCACCATATTATTTCTGAAAACAAGAGTACAAGTATATTATAAAATTAACAGAAAGTTATGCTGGCTCAGTGTTGGCTTCACGGGTGTAGACCAAACTACTCATATATGCGGGCCAAGATCCGCTTGCGACATAGGAGGTTGCGGGTTCGATTCCCACCTCGGGACAAAATGTTTGTACGATCTGCGCATTTGCTCCCGATGTTTTCTATGTATAGTGAAATCCATCCATGTAATGTGTAAGTGGCAGTACATATACCTAGTACGACTGTGCATTCACGTTCTTACAAGATGAGCTCTGCGTAGCTTGTATTGTCCAGCATTATTGTGCTATGCGAAAACAGAGTTAGGTGGCCACCAAGAGCAACTTCGTATCTCTTCCTTAAATAGACAATATAAAACTACTAGATATGCATAAAAAAATATGATATAACAAACTGAACGTTTGATTTTTGGAAATTCCTTCGTTTAACGTAATTATATGATAAAATAAGTAGTGGCGCTAGTGTACCACTTGTTTGACCCTTAGTAAGAAGAAAGAAGAGCTAATTTTGAATGATTATTGATTTTGAATCAAGATTAGTTGATATCACATCAGTGACCATCATCTTTAATCAATTGCTAAGAATGCAGTTTATATGTTCTACTGTCAGCGTTCGAGAAACGGACTTTTAGAGGATCTGGGGGAACATTAATGTTTTGTTCAAAACATGTTTATCTTTAATTATTTAATCACACAGAATAAACAGTTCTTATTTAAAAATAATTCACCTTATATCAATTCTACTCTACCTCAATACCTAATAAGCACAAGCCAGAGCGTGGAATAAGTTTCCTACGTCTATTGTCCCGCTACTATCTTGGAGGCTTCAAATCAAGTGAACAAGTTCCCTCTGCAAAAGAGTATCCTATCTTATCCATCTTAGGCCACATCTTAACTTAATTATATGACTTTATATTGTCATTAATAATAGGAACTAATTAATGTGGTTGTGGTTTATGTACAGATGTACAAAGTACTTACCTATTTGTGATCAATAAATTGACTTTACTTACAAACAAACGTTCTATCATTTCAAGTAAATAAATTAAACATAGGTTGGTACAGCAGCAACATATAGTAATTATTAGGATTTTCTTTTAAATTTTCTTTATCAACACGCAAACGTGAACATGCCCCCCTAACAATGGTGGTTTCAAAATCACCACGCTTGGCATAAAGCCGCAGTGGATATGTGATATAAAAACACAAAAGGAAGTTGCTGCACTTCCAATGTTTATATCACGAATATTTACTTTTAAGATATTTTAACCCAAAACCCTGCAGTCGTTTTCGCATAAATAGGAGGCGAATGATCGTGAACTCCATTACAAGTATCGATGGCACCATCCTTCGTCAGTTTCACGTAGGCTTTGCAACCAGATTGCCGCTTGGAGCAATAGTATAACCTTCCCTTATGATTCTGAGCGTAAGTGTTTTGTCTCCACATTAAAAGGCGATGCCCATTCTTTGTTTTTATGAAAGTATATCCTGGAAACGTAGTGTTTACTTAAATTTTCTGACTAAAAACATTTAATCTGCATTAGCTAGCCCCTGCTTCGCACGGGTGTATTATACATGTAAACATTATAAACCTTCCTCTGGAATCAATCTATCTAATCATTAAAAACCGCAACAAAGTCCATTGCGTAGCTTAAAGATCTAAGTATACATTATGGGGGGATAAAAAACGGGAAGCTACTTTGTTTTTTAATTTAGGTATATCACTGTCACTACATAGTATAAAACAAAGTCGCTTTCTCTATCCCTATGTCTCTATACATATATCCTTAAATCTTTAAAACTACGCAACGGATTTTGATGCGGTTTTTTTAATAAATAGAGTGATTCAAGAGGAAGGTTTATACGTATTATAAAACCATGCGAAGCCGGGACGGGTCGCTAGTTGATTTATAAACCGAAAACTGGCTGTCTCGTCAAGAGATCTCTGTAACTACAAAAGCTACGTAGCTGAAATTTTGGAGGAATGTTGATTACATTACTCGCTAATAATAACACGTACCTATATTTGGAAATTCGTATACTAAGGTAGATAAAATGGGGTAGTACTGACTTTAGTAAGATCCCAAGTAATGTTGTACTAGTAAAGTCCACGCGAATAATATGGCGAGCGGGTCATCTCGTTACTTTTATTAGAGAAAAGTACATGGAATTTATCAAATTACAACTAGTATACCTAGTAGTTTAGCAGAGTAGTGGACCTGGTGAAAGTCACGGGAGACCGTTGGACCAGGTACCTTATTGTCGAGCACAACTGATAATCGAGATCGATACATTTTAGATATTTGAAACCTAGCCTGGACTTCGATTTCTATCACTGTTTGACATTTGAATTTAACTGGTAATCGATTTCCAGGTAGACAATAAAGCCCCAGAGCAGCGCAGTATCGGTCATTGTGGCTTTATGGAAGGCTTGTGGTCATCTCCTAAACTTACAGAGGATAAACAGAAAAACTTTTTGAATTGTTATAAAATAAATTAATATAATTTACAGTTTATTTACAACTATATTAAATGACTGTTTTAAGGTTTAGAAATTAAGTTTTACTATTGACATATATTATAATGTTTTAACTTTTTCCCAGGGTAAAATTTAAACTTATCATAAATATCTACTATTATTTCTATATGCAATATTTCTTTGGCCTTATATGTGTATAACATTTCTAGCAATAAGCATATTTGTTTATTTACTTAGGTACTCGTATCCTGAGCTCGTACCATCCCTTTAGGCTGTATTTTGCTATGCTGTAATAAAGGGTATTTGAAAAACTTCTTCCTCCACCCCCACTTCCCCAAAAATTAAAGTTAGTAACACGTTTCACCTATTTGTAATTTTTTAACCAATTCGAATGTACGCTCCGGTAGAAGTCTTGACGTATACTGGTGGTGGATGGGAATGTTCCCCTTTTACAGATTCAATAGTCCCATTTAGCCCCATTTTCAAGGTGGCCCTGCACCTCTCTCTGTTGTACTTGGAGCAGAAATATCTTCGGCTGTTATGGTCCTGAGCGTACGAGTATTGTGCTAAATAATACACGTGTAATTCTTGAGACATTTATTCTGACCATCCTGGAGTTGCCATCTTGTACAAAACATTTGTGTCAGACGTGGTGTTGCCACCTATACATAACACCTCCACCCTTATTAAACAACTAACTTACCGAGATGATTACACAAAGAAAATAAACTTACAACTATTACTCACAGCAACTATCTTAACTTTAAGTATAGGATTACATCATAGGAAACTTAGTCTAAATGAAAAGTAAAGTTAATCTACATTACAGAATTAATTATTATATATATAGCTATGTATTTAAGTGTAAGTCTTATTTCCTAATCTATTTCTTCAAATCCAAATCGCTTAGGTGGTTGCCGTTTTCTTTTAGTATTATTATCTACAATGTCCTTATCACCTGTGCTAACACAAGTTGCCTTGTTCGATGACACATTGGTATTACTGGGAAGCGTACAAGATGACACTGGTTCGAAGTCAGCCTGCTCTTCAGATAAAGTGGGTGACATTACTATTTTTTCAGAACTACTCCTTCCCGAAATCCCTGCCTCACCCACTGAATCCTCGCCTCTGGTCGCAGGTATTGCCAAAGATTTCCTCGAATGCTTCCGAAGTTCGAGTTTTTGTGCCACTATATCAAATCCAACCATCTTATCAACATTACTGTTGTCGTTGTTGGCTGAACTTTTTTGTCTTATCTGATCGATATGCCTATGAATTTCGGTTCCAGATTCTGATTGTACACTATAGTTACTACTACCTAACCGCCTAACAACAGTACCTGGTAACCATTTATCCGAGCCCCTATATTCGCGGTACCAAACTAGAGCGCCCGGTGGGAGCTGACGCTGCGAACCCCCGGCATACTGCTCACTACGCTCTTGGCGCACGGCAACGCGAGAGTCCCGTTCTGGTTTTAGGTTATCTAACCGCATTCGTAGGTTACGGCCTTGTAAGAGATAGGCAGGGCTTTCGCCAGTAGTCGCGTGACTTGTGTTTCTGTAAGCTAGCAAAAATCGACATAAAGCTATATCTACACTAATGTTCTGTTTTAACGCCTTTTTTATTACTCGTTTACATAGTTTAACCGCGTTTTCGGCAGCTCCATTAGATGCTGGGTGATACGGTGCCGAAAAAATGTGTTCTATGCCATTATGCTTTAAGAAAGATTGAAATTCGGAACTAGAGAAGGGGGGCCCGTTGTCGCTCACTGTTTGCTTGGGAAGACCGAATTTTGACCATAAGTCCCGCAAGACCGCTATAACAGACTGAGCCGTCGTTCTCTTCATGTTGATAGCCTCAACCCACTTCGAACAAGAATCGACCACCACCAAATAGGTCAACCCTTCTATTGGTCCTAAAAAATCTAAATGAAGTCGCGACCATGGGCGTGACGGCCAGTGCCAGGAGCGGGGCGCCTGCGTCGGTGGAGCGTCGGCCACGGCGGCGCAGACGGAGCAGGCTCGGCATTCTGCTTCTACTGCCTCGTCGATGCCTGGCCACCACACATAACTACGGGCTAATGATTTTGTTTTAACTATGCCCATGTGTGGGTCATGAAGTTCAGCAATAATTTTTTTTCTGCACGAAGATGGAACTACTATTCGATGACCCCACATGATGCATCCCAACTCTGAGTATAGTTCATTTCTTCTGGTATAAAACGGTTTCAGTTCCTTAATATCGATATCTGCAGGCCAGCCGTCCCCTATATAGCTCAAAACTCGACTTAAAATTGGATCGCGTCTAGTTTCTTTTTTTAACACGTTGAAGTCTAACAACATTGCCTCTGTTGCGAAATGTAAATATGTTTGCTCTGGTAGGTCTACCTCTTCGCTAGCAACCTCGTTCTTTTGTGATCCAATTAAGCGTGACAGAGCATCAGCCGTGTTCTTGTCCGTCCTAACATATTCGATATCAAAATCGTAGGCTGCTAATTTGATCGCCCAACGCTGCAGTCGACTGGCTGCCGCAGTCGGAATGCCTACATTTGGTCCGAAAATGCTAACCAGAGGCTTATGGTCGGTACGTAATACGAACTTCCGGCCATATAAGTACTTATGGAATTTTTCAACAGCAAAAACAATTGCCAGAGCTTCTTTATGAATTTGACTGTAGTGTATCTCATGACAGGTAAGTGAACGCGAGGCGTACGCCACGACGCGTTCCGTACCGCCTCCAGCCGCGCGCTGTGCCAGCACGGCGCCCAGCCCGCGCCCGCTCGCATCCACCGTCAACACAGATTCGCACTTCAAATCAAAATGAGTTACCGCGGCTCCACATTTGTGCCGTGAAGCTCCGTTAACAGGCGTGAACGTAAATGTGGATGGTTTTCGCGGGGTTCACGCGTTTTCACGCCTGTTCCCCGATCAGTGTCGGTATTTTATCCCGCGACAAAGGGTTCGCGCCCCTTTCGCGCGGCGTTCACGCCTACACATCCACATTCACGGCCCCGTGCCAGTTTACTCCAGACTACAAGGGCGTACGGACGTGTGCAATCGCTGCGCGCGCGCTATGGAGTCGAGCGTGAACAACAAACATCCTTGCTCGGTTAAAGGGGTATTATACCTTCCTAAATATCGGAGGCTAAATTTAGTCGTTCCTAAATTCAGAATAGTTTAATAGCATTTAGGAAGGTAGCATCCGATTTAGGAAGAAGAATGGCTTCCGACGCTCTAAATCTACATCGGCTCTTAAATCGGAAGGGTGTAATCACATTTAGGCATCTAACCAATTGAGCTCAGTCGCTCAATTGGTTAGATGGATGTTTGTTACTCAATCACGCCAGATCGGCTGAACGGATCTGGATGTAATTTGGAAGTGAGATAGATAGCGCAAAGGTATAGTCTGGAATAGCACATAGGCTACTTATGATTTACTCGTGCGAAGACGAGGTGGGCCACAAGTATTATAAATGTGAAAATTGATATGGATAGATTGATAGATGGATGTTTATTGCTCAATCACGCCTGAACGGCTGCACGGACCTGGATGAAATTTGGCACAGAGATAGATTATAGTCTGACTTAGGCTACATTTTATCCAAAAACTTTCTTGTTTTGGACGTTTAAGTAGTGATATGTTGCCACAGCAAACAAAGCTACAGCAAAGTTATTGCAGCAGCAGCTCCTACATACGTCCATTTCGCGGCGGGTTTCACGAACGATTGTGAGCATTCCGTGAATGTGGAGGGTACAACTTGTGCCGTGAATTCACGGCGAGAATTCGCGAGTTAATTCACGGCACAAATGTGGAGCCGCGGTTAGAGCCTTTGTGCTACACAAGAAACGTTTGACCTGATTAAACGCAGTTTTTTGTTCATTTCCCCAAGCCCAATGTTTTCCTTTTTTTAAGAGGTCATACAATGGTGTTAAGTGAGCACTTAAATTCTTTATAAATTTGCCATAGAAGTTAACCATTCCTATGAATGATTTCAACTCTGTCACGTTTTTTGGTTGGGGCATGGTTGTTATTGCCTTCACCTTATCAGAGTCTACCCGGACACCATTTGTATCAATTATGTAACCTAAGTATTTGACCTCTTTGGCAAAAAATTCACACTTGCTCCTTTTGATTTTAAGCCCATTTTTATCTAATATGCCTAAGACTTGTTTTATTGTCTTAACGTGACTATCAATATCTTTGTTCTTAATTAAGATATCATCATAAAATACTACAACATTTGGAACGTTTTTAAACAAATCTACCATGATTTTTTGAAAAATTCCAGGACTGGAGGCAAGGCCATACACGAGGCGGGAATATTTGAATAAACCCCTATGCGTATTGATGACTGTATAGACTCTAGAATCCGGCGAAAGGACTATCTGATTATATGCCTGAGATAGGTCTAATTTGGTAAAAAACATATTTCCACTAATATCACTAAAAAGATCCTCCATTTTTGGAACCGGATATCTATCGATCGCCAAGACCTTGTTTAAAGTTACCTTATAGTCGGCACAAATTCTCAAACCTCCGTCAGCTTTTCTTACTACAACCAGAGGCGTGGCCCAGTCCGAGTGAGTGACAGGCTCAATGACCCCCGCGCTCAGCATGGCGTCCAGCTCTGCGTCGACGCGCTCGCGCAGCGCGTACGGCAACGGCCGCGCGCGGTGAAATATTGGCACTGCTGCCTCACGCACGCTCAGCTCCGCAGTACCTCCCGTGTATTTTCCCAATGTGCCATCAAACAGGGATTCATGTCTGGAAATTATTTCATTAATTATTTTTTTAATGTTCTGTTCATTATTCTCAATATAATTACTTAACATATTAGTTGCGAAATTAATAGGTATTTTTAATTCTGCCAGCCATTGTCTTCCTAGCAAACTTGTTGTTCCCTTATTCATGACATATAAGTCCAATGTCTTAATGACTCCCTTGTGCTCAACAACTGTTTCAATAAACCCTAATGGCCTAATAGTGGAGCCAGTGTGACCAGATTATTTTTCGCGAAAATACCGAGGCACCTCCAGAAAATACGGAAATGTACTGACCTATGCAGGGCAAATATACCTATAAAAATACTGATTTTCCTAACATATTTATTGTAATAATCGTCATCAATCTTCGCTATAAATGTTATTATTAGACAAATTTATTTGTTACCTACTGAAAACATTTATCAATTTTAATTCTTCGAAATGAATGCGTTATAGTTATATCTATTAAAATTGATAAATGTTTTCAGTCACAAATAAATTTGTCTAATAATTTCATGAGATTGAAATGACAAAAGTTAACGAAAAGAAATAACAAAATTCCCAGTATTTTTTTCTTATACTGTAAAAAAAAATTCTTTCACAGGTGTTTTCTCTTTAGTCTGTCCAAAATAATAAAACATCTTACTCCGACTACTATGATCAGTGTCATCTAGTGAAAAATAGTTTAAAAAAAATAGGTTTCAATTTTAATTTTTATACAGTTTTAACATCCATAACGACCTCTGTGGCGCATGGCGCGACGGGCGAAGGTCCGCCTGCGAAGCAGGTGCTTGAGGGTTTGATTCCCGCCTCGGGACTTAATGTGCCTACGATATGCAGATATTTGTTCAGGTTGTTCTGGATGTTCTCTATGTATAATAAAAAATATCTATCTATGTAGTGTATTATATTAATTATATCAGTTATCTATTATCTAGTACCCATAACACAGTGTGAATTGTTCAACATTATTTATTTATGTATGTGTAGGAAATATCGAATTCGATGATATCAATGTCAAAACATCGATGTTTTCTAACTACTAACATATCGATGTTAATTCACCATTGATGAATGTCGATCATCTCTAAGGTAGACTGAATCCGGGGTTTGTTTAGATAGTTGATGTTCACGGGATTCCCCGAACATTGATTCGCGAAGACCAACGTTCGCGAGGACCATTGCTTATGGTGCTACCAACTTCATTACCAAAATATACCCAAAAATGCCGACTTCCGGCAATATACCTTTAAAAATACTCATATTCAAAATAATCGACAAAATATACTGAAAAAGTATTAAAATACTGAATCTGGTCACACTGAGTGGAGCCATCATAGAATCTTAAATTTAAACAACAAGGTTTTAACTCCAAGTGGCTAAAAAAATTGTAATAAACATCTTTGTTAATGCATGATAACGCCGAACCTGTATCTATTTCCATTCTGAGAAGATGATTATTCACTTTAAGAGAAATACACACCGGCTTATAATTACTCAATGACATCTGGTACATGGGCTCCTCTTCACCTGCTTCCTGCTCACTTCCCTCAAAGGTCGGCATGTCCTCACTCAGCTCTCCGCTGTCTTCCTCGTCCAGTAAGTGCACGGGCGCCCGCTGCCCGCGGCCTCCGCGCCACGCACCACCTCCGCGTCGCCCGCGCGTCTCTCTCCTGCCACTGATGCTGCCAGCACCGCCGCCGCGACCGAACCCGCGCTCCCGCGGCTCATCCTGCCCAGCATATTCCAGCAACCTTCCTCGTCTCACCTGGTTGTAATCCTTACAATCCCTCTTGGGGCACATCCGTCTCAGATGACCTAGTTCTTTACAAACGCTGCACACATAGTTTTTGTACACACAATTGGTGGATGAGTGCCTTTGATCTCCGCACCGGTAGCACATATTTCTTTTTATAGAATGAAGACTCTCTGCCGTTTCTGCGGCAACTTCAACCGCATCCCGCTCAGCCGCTTCCATCGATAGCGCCAATGTCACCGCCTTGTTGTAATTCAATTGCTCTTCCGCAAATAGCCTTTGTCGAATAATCTCACTTTTTAATCCACAGACCAGCTGGTCACGAATGTTCTCGTCCAGCGCGACGCCAAAATCGCAAAATTTTGAGAGTTTTTTTAATTCTGATACATACTCCGCTATCGATTCATTCAATTGTCGCCGTTGCCGGAACTTGTATCTTGCTGCTAATACTGAAGGTTTCGGTTGAATGTGCGCCGCAAGTAACTCGACGGCCCGTTTATAGGTTATGGATGATGGTTTCATCGGGCTTGCCAAAGTCGACAATAGTTCATAGGCCTCTTCGCCCATAACAGAAATTAAGGTAGGTAGCTTTAACGCCTCTTCCACCTTATTCACTACGAAATACATCTCCAAACGTTCCACATAAGACGACCAGTTACCGTTCTTCACTATGAACTCTTTCATTTGACCCACTGACATTTTGTTTGTTGAAAATGTTAAAATTGATTTTGCTTCGCAACCACTGACACTTCGGGTTCACAATACAGTTTTCTTGCTTTTCTTTAATGTTTTCTATTGCAGGAATCATTATATTCTGTAAATATTTAATATCCTCGTTCGCCACTGCTAAATAATACACGTGTAATTCTTGAGACATTTATTCTGACCATCCTGGAGTTGCCATCTTGTACAAAACATTTGTGTCAGACGTGGTGTTGCCACCTATACATAACATATTGCTTCCATAGTAAGAGATGCCTACCTTTCGTAGTAGGTACATATACGTATCCTAAAACGAATAAGTTTGAGTATTACTTTGAATCAACCATACTCTATCAATGTATGAACTTCATTCGATTCCATTTATCTGCGAAGATATCACAGTCAGGGTTCTGGTTGAGAAGTCTGTTGAGTCCAGCGAGGGTGCGGGGCAGGGGAGAGTTGGCACGAGCGACAATTCTACTGAAGGGACAGAGAAAAGAACGTAATCGTAATTCGAACGTAATTATGAGAGAAAATTTTGGAGATTAGGAACATCAATCATACCACGACGCACCTTTACATTGTTGCTGCCTGATCGTACGCTCTTCTAGTCTGTTGGAAATTGTACCCAAGACACCCTTGAAGAAATCTAGTTAGGTACATTATACAGGTGAACCTTTTCCAAGGAAAGTACGTATTTTCGTGTTGGTTCCCGGAACTGTAGAATCAAGCTTGCTCCGCATTAAAGCCCCGAACAGCAACCATAGTGATGTGGGCGTGAAATGTGAGTTTTCGGTCAAGAGTCTTAATAGCCTAAATCCTTGACAACTCTAGAGATCAGGTTGCCATGAATCGAGCAATAAAAGAAAAAAATAAAAGAAAAATCATCTATTTCAACTCAAGCTTATTTCTATCAACATATGTACTAATAACAGTAGTTGGACAAACTATATACCTAATATTTAATTAAATACACTTTCTGAGTAAAATTCAGCTCAATTTTGGAGAAATATTAATGTAATTAAAAAAAATATAATCGTGAACGATTTACCTCATATTTACGCTACTCAAGATTGACTAAAACATGTTTAATATCCAAATAGTTTTCTCCAGAAAAAGACTGATGTTTCTGCAGAAATTGTAACTACCTTTACTGGTTATGGGTGTCTCTAGAGACACCCACACCAGTACCAGGATAGGACAGTCCTCAGGAATCATAACAGTATGGGAACTGTCCTGAAAAATGACACTGTTTACTGGCGGAGGATAAGTACCTATATAATTCAACCTAGTTTGACATACACGCCTGTTTTCGTTTTTGTATAAACTGGTGGCCGATGAATATGTTCTCCTTTTACACGTTCAATATTCCCATTGCGACCCAGCCACAATGAAGCTTTGCACCGTAAAGTGTAGCATTGTGTGCAGAAATATCTTGGGCCATTATGATCTTGGCAATAAGTGTATTTCCTCCACAACAGTAGATGTCTACCCTTCCTACTGGGAATGAGTTCATATTCTAAAAAATGAAAATAATATAAATACTAACATATGTTGCAAGTCCAACTTTACAAAACCAGATTGCCAAAATTACAAAGATATTTAATTAAAAAATTGTATAATTCAACCAAGTTTGATATAAACACCCGCAGTCGTTTTCACATACAGTGTGTGTTTTTTAATTGTTCAGTAAAAGGTCCCAGTATAATATTAACAAATGCTACAAGTTCACTTTCTCATGAAAAGACTTAGGAAAAGTCAGATCAATTTTGGAGAAATAATTTTGGATAAATAAATTTGAAAGCGAGATCAATTCGCCTAACATTTACGCTACTCACGCTTGACTTCTTGGCATGTCTCATTCCAAAAAGTTTTCTCCAGAAAAGGACTGATGTTTCTTCAGAAAGTGTAACTCTACCTCCTCTGATTATGGGTCCTAGGAACAACCATAAGCAGAGGAACCAGAACAGGACAATACCCAATACAGTTCAGGTACTGTCCTGGCAAAAGACTGTTCACTGAGAGAGGATAAATATATAGTTCAACCTAGTTTGATATATACGCCTGCTGTCGTCTTTGTATAAACAGGTGGAGGATGAATATGTTCTCCTTTTACACGTTCAATATTCCCATCATGACCCAGCTTCAAGGAAGCTCTGCACCGCAAAGTGTAGTATTGTGTGCAGAAATATCTTGAGCCATTATGATCTTGGCAATAAGTGTATTGCCTCCACAACAGTAGATGTCTACCCTTTCTAGTAGGAATGAGTTCATATTCTAGAATAAGCAAAGAAAATAAATAGGTTCGTATATCGCGAAAGAAATTCAAAAATATAAACTTCTACTAAAGGATACTCATACGCAACTCAGATACGAATTTAGGACACATTATCATTGAAAACTCTTAAAATTTGTATAAAAGTTTATTATTGAGAAAGGATCATTATAAATATACATGTAAAAAAAAAAAGTTCTGTAGTCCGATTCTATAATTTGTAGCATTTCTGGTTTCAACTTATTTTAACGTAATCCCCTGCAGCAGTCTTCATATAATTTGGTGGAGGGTGTGTATGTTGCCCTTTAATAAACTCAATGCTCCCATCGTTCCGAAGCTTAATTCTGGCCTTGCACCCTGAGAGGATCTTAGAGCAATTATATCTCCACCCGTTGTGGTCTCGTGAGTATGTGTATTTGTTACACATCAGAAGATGGCCACCCTTTCTTGTAGGAATGAGTTCATATTCTAAAATAAAAATGTAGTCTTTAAGAGCATTCGTGATTTTAAAATTATAATCAATAATACTGGAATATTGACATATCCTCAAGCTCCAAGACACATATTTTGGGTTTGATTAGAATCGAACTAGAGGGCCATATGGTAGTCTAGGGTTGACATACCCTAGGACCCCAGCAAAACTGCTATTTTCAGACATAGATTTTAATATTCTGTCTAAAATTATACATTGAATTTTGTAGAAATCCATTATAAAAGGAATATTATTCCTCATCAATATAAATTATATTTTAAATCAAAAGGCTTTAATCATTATTTTCACACCAGCAGCGTTCTGCGAACTCATGCAAAGACAGAGCCAATGGACACACACAGCGCGTATCGTCAGGAAGTTCCCCGTCTAAGTTATAGTTTACTTACATGGTCTAAATATTTCTATTCTATCTAAACGCCCGTCTAATATTCTATATTAGACGGGCGTTTTCTATTTTAACAATTTAATGTTTAATAAGTATGTACAGTGTATACTTACTTATAAGTTTATTGTTGAGACAGGATTATATGTAAAAAAAAGTTCTGTAGTCCAATTTTATAATTTGTTGCTACTACATATCGGTTTCAACTTATTTTAATGTAATCCCCTGCAGCAGTCTTCATATAAATAGGTGGAGGGTGTGTATGTTGCCCTTTCATTAACTCAATGCTCCCATCGTGCCGAAGCTTTATACTGGCCTTGCACCCTGAGATGATCTTAGAACAAACATATCTCCGCCCGTTGTGGTCTCGTTTGTATGTGTATTTTTTACACATCAGAAGATGGCCACCCTTTTTTGTAGGAATGAGTTCATAATCTAAAATGAAAATTTAGATATAAGATTCGTTGTTATTCGTTGTTACTAAATTAACATAGATCATGCTGGAATATTCACATATCATCTAGCCCCAAGATACATATTTTGGGTTTGATTAGAATCGAACTAGACGGCCATATGGTCTAGGGGTGAAATACCCTAGGACCCCAAGCAAGACTGCTATTTTCAGACATAGATTTTTTATTTTCTGTATTATTCATTGAATTTTGTAGGATACCATCATAAAAGGAATCTTATTGCTCGTCATTATATCATATGTAAATCAAAAGGCATATTTTCACACCAGCGTTGGTTGCTAGCTTGCTAGTCAGAGGCAGAGCCAATTTGTTACTAGAATTCAAAATCGTACCTCTTATAAGATTATTATGTATTATGGTGTCAGTCTAATGGCAAACAATATATTCTATCCTAGTTTCCTAAACCCTAATTACTCTTCCACTGTTTTCCTGGAAGTCCTTTAATCGAAATGGGTGTGAGTGATTGTGGACTTTTGAGCCTATATGAAGTCAACATGGCTTTCAAACTAGCTTTACATTTGTTTTTTGTCGGATGCAGTAGTAAATCTACCCCTATATTAACCTTTATAAAGCTTATGATAGGTATAATAAACTGAACGTTGGATTTTTGGAAATTCTTTTGTTAAAGAACATGATACAATAAGTGATGGCGCTGTTGTAGGTACCTCAGCTAGCGCCTGAATCAAATTATTCAAAATGGAGGATAATTTAAATGTTATTGTAAATTAAATTGTATTGTACATTTAGGTTTTAATTTCATGAATAATTTTTAAACTAGTACCAAAAAGATTATCATTCATTACACTTACTACCTCTATATTTGACAAAATTTATGCGGTTAGTTCCCCTATGCTCGAGTCCCGCTATGCTCGGAATCTGACGAAGTTTATTCATAGGTATATTAATATTATTTCCTATCTTAATACTATAATTAAGACACTTATGGCGGATACTAATCTTTGATTATTAAAACAAAGTAAAGTTTCATGATATTATCGATATTATTAGTAATTGATAGTGTTACAAAATTTACAATTAAGTTGACACGCAAAGAAGAGGCCGATTCGCAGCAGTACCTAGGTGTAAACACATAACACATTTCAAACTTTATTAAACTTTTACCAGTTCCCCAGAAGCAGTCTTTATATAAAAGGGGGGCTTATGATTGTGGTCGCCACAGATGATTCTCTCTATACGATTATCGATGAATTTCAGACGGGCTTTACATCCTTTTTTCACTTGGGTGCAGTAGAATCTTCCGTTCGATTGATCTGTGTATGTATACTTCCTCCACATTAGAAGCTTGCGTCCCCTTTGTGATGGGACAAATGTGTAATCTGTAATCATTACCGATAAAATTTTACACAATGTATTATTTAGGTAAGTGACGAGGGGGTTTACACGGGTGACTAAAGCCGCACGATTTATGATAAAATCGACCGTGTAAACGATCAGTTGCAGGAGATCGCCCGCCGCATGAAGGTGTTTCGCGTACGCACGTTTATTTAATTAGTACTACGGCACAAACGGCTATGCTGCTCAACATTTTCGATGGAAATGACCGAGCCGCATGCGATTTTAGTAACCTGTGTAAATGGGCTAGCGATGCGGCTTGGTGAGGCAATTTGTGAAGCGACTCGCCGCACCATTCATTATGGAGTATTTACACGGGTCGATTTTCGCCGTCCGTCCATTTGTGTACGATCTGCAGAAATTTATTCCGTAGGTCTGGGTATTTAATATGTTTAATAAAAAATATCTATGAGGTATAATGTATTAAATATATCAGTTATCTAGTTAGTAGGTACCCATAACACAAGCTTTGAGTAGCTTACTTTGGGGCAAGATGATGATGTGTGCATTGTCCAGCATTATTTATTTATTTATTTATATCGATACTATATTTTCGATATGTAATAAATATGTTCTCATCATATATCGACACTATATTGACGACCGATGTAGCGCGGCGGGCGAAAGTCCACCTGAGACACAGGAGGATTCGATCCCGCCTTTGGACAAATGTTTGTAAATATTTGTTCCGGGGTCTGGATTCTGGGTGTTTTCTATCTATAATAAAAAAATATCTATCTTTAATGTACTGGTATTGTATTAATTGGCACTGTATTGGTATTAAGGCGTAAACAGGAGGTACGTGACCACCACTCATTTTATCATATTTATGTTAAACAAAGGAAATTCCTAAATTTACACGTTCAGTTTGCTATACCTTGTTTGTTCACAAACCGTAAAATTACGCTTTAACCAGTCTCCCACAAGAAGTTTTTATGTAAACAGGGGGTGAATGATTGTGGGTGTTCGTGATTTCATATAAACGATCCTTAATTAGTTTGACACGAGCTCTGCATCCCTTATAGTAGTTGGAGCAGTAGTAATTTCCATAACGTTGATTTTTGTATGTATACTCCCTCCACATAAGAAGCTGTCCACCCCTCTTCGATGAGACAAATGTGTAATCTGAAATTGTTTTACTTTTACGAAATTTTGCACGTTTCGTTTCATAAAGTACGACATTTTTAACTCGTTAATAATTAAAACAACGAATAAAAATAATTATATTCGTATTTATTTATTTAAAAACATGCACACAATAGATGTATAGAACTTTCTTTACTGCACTCAAGAAACAATCATAATCAATGCACACTACAAACCACCATAATCCTTACTAATATTATACAATGTGATTTTTCGAACCTTGATCAAACGAAATGTGCGAATACACAACACATATTTATCGATAAAAACCGAGATAAAAAAAATTTAATGTTATTTTTTTTAAACACAAGTCTAGTACAAATATCAACAGGAATCTCAACTGATTTCATCTAAATGGCAGAAAGTACCTAATTTAAATGGTGAATAACATGACAACGGAAAGAGATAGACCCCCAGTTTTTGAAGGATTTGTAGAATAAATTATGAAGTTTAATACAAAATGCAAAAAAGTACACCTTAATTACCCAGTTTTAAAGTTACAGAGAAAAAATAAAATAAAAATCGTTTTTTTTTCTTATTTCTAAAAAAAATACTGTTTTTACTACGCTTATGTATCGTATTTGTATTTTTTATTTATTTTATTAGCTAGGTAAACTATCTAGCTTTCAAATGAGACTACTTCGAATAAAATACACCATTTACTCAAAAAGAAACGAAGAAAAAACCAGATGAAGTAGTCTTCATTTTAAAAATTATTAAAACTGCTTTGTTTTTGAGATAAATAACATATAATTTTTTTTATCTTGATTTTTACCGATAAATATGTGTCGTGTATCCGCACATTTCTTTTGATCAAGGTTCGAAGAATCACATTGTATAAGAAAATGTTTGTATGGATGTTTGTTACTCCATCAAGCATAAACTACTTAACGGATCAGGCTGACTTTTCAATTAGTTCTAGTCTGAAATAAAACAAAGGATACTTTTCATCCCATTAATGAATTCCCATGGTATAAAACAGCCATGAAACGTTTCCTTAGAAACAACGTATACGAAGCCGCGGCCAGATACTAGTCCATAATTAAGGTGCTACCCAAACAGCGACACGTAAAAAGTACAATTTTTCGTCGCACCGTTAGCCGTACTGCGACATATGACAAGCCCAAAAAAATCACAAAAAAGAACAAGAAAAAACTTTTTCGTCTCGAAATGTTTAATATTTTGAGTGACAACCATTAATATTTTTAATACCACATAAAAGGAAATGTTATCAACTAAAGAAATATATAAAAGTCAACTAAAGAAATATATAAAAGTCTTAACAAACAGGTGTATTTATTTTTAAATTAAATTAAAACTGCAAAATAATTTTCATAT
This sequence comes from Eupithecia centaureata, assembly GCA_944547425.1. Classification (NCBI taxonomy): domain Eukaryota; kingdom Metazoa; phylum Arthropoda; class Insecta; order Lepidoptera; family Geometridae; genus Eupithecia; species Eupithecia centaureata. The sequence goes on from OX155680.1 coordinate 13,381,295, forward strand.
TGCCGAGCAGAATCAACTAAAATCAAACGCATCGCCATTTTTAACCTTATACTTGTCTAATGCGACGAACTCCCTAAAATATCTAAATTTTGTTTTCTTACCGCGCCTTAATAACGAACCGTCAGATACTTAACAATAAAAACAAACGTTTATTTATATAACAATCATAATAATAACTGACTTCAAAAATTGCCTTACAACAAAACCGTAACATTAAGCTTTAATGAGTTTCCCACAAGGAGTCTTTATGTAAACGGGGGGTGGATGATTATGGTCGTTTGAGACTACCTCTATGCGATTCTGAATAAGTTTGACACGAGCTTTGCATCCCTTATAGTGTCCCTTATAGTTGGAGCAGTAGTAATTTCCATAACGTTGATTTTTGTATGTATACTTCCTCCACATAAGAAGCTGTCCCCCCCTCGTCGATGGGACAAATGTGTAATCTGAAATTGTTTTACTTTTACGAAATTTTTCACGTTTCATTTCATAAAGTACGGATTTTTTTACTCGTTAATAATTTAAACAACTTTGTAATAAAAAATATATTCGTATTTATTTCTAAAACATGCACACAATAGATGTATAGAACATTTTTCAAACAATCATAATCAATGCACACCTCCTAACCATCATAATCCTTACCAATCACTACATAGTATAAAACAAAGTTGCTTTTGTGTCCCTATGTCCCTATGTCCTTATGTCCCTTTGAATGCTTAAATCTTTAAAACTACGCAACGGATTTTGATGCGGTTTTGTAAACAGATAGAGTGATTCAAGAGGAAGGTTTATATGTATAATAAAAACGTGCGAAGCCGGGGCGAGTCGCTAGTATTATATATGAGAATGTTTGTATGGATGTTTGTTACTCCATCAAGCATAAACTACTGAACGGATCAGGGTGAAATTTCAATTAGTTCTAGTCTGAAATAAAACAAAGGATACTTTTTATCCCATTAATGAGTTCCCATGAGTGACAACCATTAATAATTTTAATACCACATAAAAGGAAATGTTATCAACTAAAGAAATATATAAAAGTCTTAACAAACTGGTTTATATATTTTAAAATTAAATTAAAACTGCAAAATAATTTTCATATTGCCGAGCAGAATCAACTAAAATCAAACGCATCGCTATTTTCAACCTTATATTTGTCTAATGCGACGAACTCCTAAAATAACTAAATTTTGTCTTCTTACCGCGCCTTAATAACGAACCATCAGATACTTAACAATAAAAACAAACGTTTATTTATATACCAATCATAATAATAACTGACTTCAAAAATTGCCTTACAACAAAACCGTAACATTAAGCTTTAATGAGTTTCCCACAAGGAGTCTTTATGTAAACGGGGGGTGGATGATTATGGTCGTTTGAGACTACCTCTATGCGATTCTGAATAAGTTTGACACGAGCTTTGCATCCCTTATAGTGTCCCTTATAGTTGGAGCAGTAGTAATTTCCATAACGTTGATTTTTGTATGTATACTTCCTCCACATAAGAAGCTGTCCCCCCCTCGTCGATGGGACAAATGTGTAATCTGAAATTGTTTTACTTTTACGAAATTTTTCACGTTTCATTTCATAAAGTACGGATTTTTTTACTCGTTAATAATTAAAACAATTTTGTAATAAAAAATATATTCGTATTTATTTCTAAAACATGCACACAATAGATGTAAAGAACATTTTTTACTGCACTCAAGAAACAATTATAATCAATGCACACCTCCTAACCATCATAATCCTTACTCACTACATAGTATAAAACAAAGTTGCTTTTTCTGTCCCTATGTCCCTATGTCCTTATGTCCCTTTGACTGCTTAAATCTTTAAAACTACACAACGGATTTTGATGCGGTTTTTTTAATAGATAGAGTGATTCAAGAGGAATGTTTATATGTATAATAAAACCGTGCGAAGCCGGGGCGAGTCGCTAGTATTATATATGAGAATGTTTTTATGGATGTTTGTTACTCCATCAAGCATAAACTACTGAACGGATCAGGCTGACATTTCAATTAGTTCTAGTCTGAAATAAAACAAAGGATACTTTTTATCCCATTAATGAGTTCCCATGGTATAAAACAGCGAAACGTAAAAAGTACAATTTTTTGTCGCACCGTTATCCGTACTGCGACATATGACAAGCCCAAAAAAAAAACACAAAAAAGACAAGAAAAAACTTTTTCGTCTCGAAATGCTGAATATTTTAAGTGACAAACATTAATAATTTTAATACCACATAAAAGGAAATGTTATCAACTAAAGAAATATATAAAAGTCTTAACAAACTGGTTTATATATTTTAAACTTAAATTAAAACTGCAAAATTATTTTCATATTGCCGAGCAGAATCAACTAAAATCAAACGCATCGCTATTTTCAACCTTATATTTGTCTAATGCGACGAACTCCTAAAATAACTAAATTTTGTCTTCTTACCGCGCCTTAATAACGAACCATCAGATACTTAACAATAAAAACAAACATTTATTTATATAACCATCATAATAATAACTGACTTCAAAAATTGCCTTACAACAAAACCGTGACATTAAGCTTTAATGAGTTTCCCACAAGGAGTCTTTATGTAAACGGGGGGTGGATGATTATGGTCGTTTACAACTACCTCTATGCGATTCTGAACTAGTTTTATACGGGCTTTGCATCCCTTGTAGCAGTTTGTGCAATAGTATCGTCCGCCATATTGATCTTTGTATGTATAGTTTCTCCACATTAGAAGCTTGTTTCCCCTCTGCGATGGGACAAATGTGTAATCTGCAATCGGTTAAATAACATTTTGAAAAATATATTTTTTGCTAATTCTGTTCTAATTTCATTAATCAGAACTGATTTTTTATTGTTTTAATTACTTATTTTATAAGTTTTTTCTGATTCAAATTTGAGTCATCAAAATATTTGTAAAATAGGTAATTTTTCGGAAACAGTTAAATAGTCCTTTTTTGAAATTATCATTGCAAAGAAATTATGAACATTACTAAACAAAAGGATAAGTTTGATTGAATATAATCTACACTTGCGGTACACCAAGCCACGGAACGCGATAAATGACTTTACCGTTTGGGGTAAATCATTGTGTTGTTCTACAAACACAAACATGATTCCTAGTTAAACCGCTTACATCCGTTTGCAATTATCATTGCAAATAAATTGTATACATTCCTAAAAAAATGATTAGTTTGATCGAATATAATCTACACTTGCGGTACACTAAGCCACGGAACGCAATGAATGTCTTTACCGTTGGGGGTAAATTATTGTGTTATTCTACAAACACAAACATGATTCCTTGTTAAACATCTTACATTCATAATCAATTGGGCAAACTACCTTTATTTATCTTTACACTTTAACCATTCTCCCACACGAAGATTTTATATAAACAGGTGGTGAATGATTGTGGTCGTTCATGACTTCATATATTCGACCTTGAATTAATTTAACACGAGCTTTGCATCCTTTATGGCAGTTTGTGCAGTAGTAGTTTCCGCGACGTTGATTTTTGTATGTATACTTCCTCCACATCAAAAGCTGGTATCCCCCCCTCTTTGATGGGACAAATGTGTAATCTGAAATGGAATGATCAAGCTTGTTATTCAGTTTTTCCTTTTTCATACTTAGTTACAAAGTTTTTTATTAATAAACAATAATTTTATGTTTTACGCAAACGTTTTTTTACTTTCCAAAAATGTATGCTCTTCTATCTTACCCCGTTCTAAAAATATTTTATCTCATAATATTTTAATAAATTATCTATAATATTGATGTTGAGGTATTAAGTAATACAATAAGTTTATTTCTTCTATCTTACCCCGTTCTAAAAATATTTTATCTCATAATATTTTAATAAATTATCTATAATATTGATGTTGAGGTATTAAGTAATACAATAAGTTTATTTTATAACCTAATATATTTTCCGGATGCAGCGATCATGTAACGTGGTGCTGGATGGTGATGTTCAAATTGAGCCACCACCTTCGTACCACCTTCTGCTAGCTTTACCCTAGCTTTGCATTTTTTCGACGCTCTGTTTGAGCAATAGTAGATGCCGTTGGTTTTGGAATATGTGTACCCTTTCCTCATTAGTAATTTCTTTCCTTTAGCAGTCGTTACAAAACTGTATTCTGTAAATTGAAGATGATCAATTTAAATAAAATACAACACCATTACTAACATGATTGCTTCTTATAATATAGTAGTTTTAATATATATTTATACGGCTATACTATAATATTACGTTTAAGGCATAGAAGACCGTTTCTATGCCTCGGTCGAAGACCTTGCGAAATATTATAAATTTGATTTCAGAATCATACAAAGTCAACCTTAAATTTTTAAAAATATGCAGTGATTTAAAAAAAAAGTTTTCAATATGTTATGCCTACACCTTCTCACTATAAATAAAAATAAAATAAAAATATTTTATTTCAGATAACAGAATCCATAGTTTGTTAGTAAAAAATACAGGCTTATTGCTAGGGTTAGTCAAAACTAATACTAAAAATTAAAACTAAATCTAAATTAAATAACTCTCTCCATGTAGCAAACTATGCAGCCTAAGTCAACAAAAGAAAGCATTGCTTGCTTCAGAATATTTTAATCTTTAAATACAAGGAATCAAGTTCCTCTTCATCCGTAAAAAATCATCCGTCAATTAGTAAAAGCCAATGTTGGCTTAGTTAGTTACATTCCACTACTTCTATTTTCTTAAATTAAATTTCTATTAAATTCATATTTCTAAGATTTCAACTAACAAAGAGTTTAGTTTAATTGTTTAACATATTCGCCAACAACACTAAGTACTTATTAATATGATAAGCTACATACAAAGCTAATATGTTAGACCTTCACAAATAAACTTTTAATTTATAGTTGATTCTTTTGTCGTTTGCCATGGAAACTGACAAAAGGGATAAAAATTAGCCTTTGTTTTATTCCAGGTCTAGAACAAAGTCTATTTAAATTTTCAGCAGGATCCGTTCAGTAGTTTTTGCGAGTTATAAAATAAATAATGTTGCATTATCCATACCGCATCATTTTGCCCCAAGCTAAGCAGTGCTTCTGTTTTGGGTACTAGATGACAGATATTCTTAAACAATACTCATTACATTACTTAGATATTTTATATACAACACCCAGATCCTAGGAACAAATATTTGAAGATAGTACCATCGTCGTGTCCCAAGGCGGGAATCGAACCCACAACCTCCTGTGTTGCAGGCAGACCTTTGCCCACCGCGCCATATCCGTCTTCTAATATAAACGGTATCTACTTTGTTATACTACCGAGGTGGCAAATAATTTTACGGCTCGCCTGATGGAAAATGGTTACCGGCCTATGGACGCATACTCAAATACATCGTATGGTGTATTGATACCTAGGGAAGATGGTTAAAGTGGCAGCAGTCTAGGTAGACTTGTTATAGGCATAAAAATTGGCAATTGGCGAAGATATTGAGTCACAAACATCCTTAAAATAGATTCGAATTGAGAACATTATCCTTTTACGAAGTCTCTTAAAAGGAGCTTGTAAAACCAGACTGTCACAGCTGTAGGTATCAATCAAGGTTCTGAACACTCAGTTGTCTCTAACCTTAACATAATTCCCTAATGTCGTGACCACATATTTTGGTGCTTGATGGTAATGTACCCCCTCAGCTTTCACTATGACACCATTGAATACTTTTAGCCTAGCCTTGCATTTCCCACGAATTCTAGATGAGCAATAATGGGTTCCATTCGTTTCAGTATAGGTGTAACCTCTCCATAACAGTAAATCCTTTCCTTTCTGGCTCTTTATAAAAATGAGTTCTGTAAAATAATATTGTTGCAATTACTTAATGTATTTTATGTATTAAACAGCTGATGATGACAACGAAAGGGAGATGATAGGTTACCAGATAGAGAAGGCCAACAAACAAGTTTTTAAAATTAAAACTTAATGTATTACAATTCTATTTCAGTATCACAATTCCTCTCTAATCCACCATCGCTTAAACTAAGGCGTAAGCGCAATCCTTTAGCGAGCATTTCTTAATAAAAGCTGAACTAACAACAATGTAGAAAAATTATAAAATGTGTTCGATTAAAATGTATTGATAATAGATTTGGTACAGCGCCGCGTAAGAATATGCAACTACTAGATATTAAAGACTCGCTGTAAGGGCTCTGAAAATAATTTAAAGAAACAAATTTAAGGATATGTCAAGATTACATTAAATTAAATATAATTGAAAATAAGGGCTCAAAAATAATTTAAAGAAACAAGGATAAGTCAAGATTACATTAAATTAATTATAATTATTTATAATTGAAAATAAGGGCTCAAAAATAATTTCAAGAAACAAAAAGGATATGTCAAGATTACATTAATTTGTTTATAATTGAAAATCTAACGAATCTACTGGCTCCGGTTTTTTTGTCTTTTCATATAACTTGACGACCTCACTCAACAGCACAGTATACTGAGATTCGTCAATTTCCCCTTCATCATACTGTTCTTTAGCTTGAGCCATGATGATGGAAATAGACTTTTTGTAATCATCTTCATTAAGTTCACGGTCGTTGTTGGCGGTCACATCTTCTTTCGGTTCTACAACTTGACTATTACTAAAATTATCATCGTTATTTTCTTTCATTTCTTCCTCTTCTCTCTCATCACCACTCTCGTCACTAATTTCAATGAGCTTGTGTTTGACTATTACTTCTATAACCTCCTCATCTGAAACAAACGTAACATCCTAGATTCAGGTCATTTTATCAGCTACTGGTATAACCTGTAAGTTTTCACAGGAATCGAAATTCTAAATTCCATTATTTTTGATCACCTTTTTTGAAACACGTTGCTAAGTTCTGTCTGTAAAGCAGCAAGCAAAAGATTACGGGTTAGCTTCCCGCGACGGGACGAATGATCTGCCATGCTATCCATACTGTATTTAATTGTCTGGTAAATATGACACAAGTTCAGTGTTTATTTTAAGACTATAGATGATGATGAGTGAAAATGTTCATAATGTATTTTTTTTTATCATTATTATTTACATTTTCACAATCACAACATTCAGAGATCAAAATTTTAATATAATATACGTTTACAATATCGCACTAACGTTATCAATAAATAATACTATACCGACATATTCCTAAATACATCAAAAAACATAATTTACCTAATACATATGTCATATCATCACTACATTTATATCAAAGAATATGTTTACTAACAAATAAAAATAACATCAACTAAATAGAATAGGTAACTATCAATTGTTTTAGTACTGTATATTACAAGTCAGGATTCGAATACGTATAATATGCGCATGTAAGTAATTTCAAACGTATATATAAAGGATATACTAATTCATCTTCACATATCCACCTTCCTGATTATGATAATACTTCGGCGGTTCATGATTATGGTCGCCTTCGACATTTATTAAATTTCCTTCTTTATCCATATTCAGCTGAGCATTACAACTTTGGCTAACCAAGGACGAACAACAGTATTTCAAGTACTTTCCACTAGTGCACAGTGAAAATGTATATCCCTGGTACATAAATATATGACCGCCTTTTGATGTAGGTATTATTTCAAGTTCAGGTGGTAGCTCGAGTATTCCTGCAACGTCACTTCAGTTCAGTTACTTAGATACTTTTAAATATAAAACTGACACATTACTACTACTGTTATAACATCGCCTGATAAGCAAAAGGTTTTAGTCCTACTAATAGTTGTATAAAGTACAGAAAGAAAATAAAATAAATACCTTAGTATATCAGTAGTGGATCAGTCACCTGAACAAAGCATGCGTTGATAACTTTGGGGTAAGATGAACTTGGATTATTAAGTCAGTAATATTTATTTAGTGAACAAAAATAAACGATGCAGGAAAACGCGCTGTTTTAATTTTTGTAGCTGATCATTTATTACGAGTATTCAAAAAATTATTCATATTTTTGACACAATAATTTTTGTAATGACACGAATTTAGGTTACTGGCTAAGTTTCCACCTTTATATACATATTTACATTTTACCACGTAGACTGCCCATGACGTACGTGGCGTTCTAGCGCTCACGCAGCAGGTAACACGTTCACTGCCAAGCCTCGGCCGTGCGACTAACAAACATACAGTAAAGATAAATTCTTGGTTTGATCGTCCCACTAACGGAGTTTAATATAATGGCCGTCGTGTGTTTTAAAGTAGCTCGGTGGTTCGTGGTGGTGATCGCCTTGGACTAAGGCAATGTTTCCAGCTTTGTCCAGCTTCAACCGAGCTTTGCAGCCCCGGCTTTTGTGGGCAGAGCATACGTACTTCCCAGTCATCTCAGAATACGTGAACCCTTTCCACATCAGAAGATTTCCTCCTTTACGTGTCGGTATAAGTATGTATCCTGAAATTCAAACAATATGTACACATAATTACAACTTCTTTTCAAATGTGTGGAACCGCGCTGTAATTTTTTCATAACATCAAAATATGCTTCAAAACCATAATACAATTTCCAAAAAACTGTGCAATTTTTAAGCGGCTCCGTGTACTTTCAACTAGATATCTACAAAATGCTCAGGTTGCTCATGTTTATGTCACAGAAAGTATATAGCATAAAAATTGTATGCAGCGCAACTATACAATACAATATTTCTAAAACACTTTAGTTTTTTTTTAATATTTAGCTTTTTTGTTGTATGCACCATTTTCCTCGTTTTATTTATTTTTAACTTTATTCAAACAACTTAGGCCTATTTTGTTAGTGAACTTAAAACTAGAGGGTAGTAGGTACTTAATACTAAACAGGGTTTTAGTACTCTGAATAATACATTACAGTACAGTCGTATCTGGTAGATATATAGCATTTAGGACGTTGTTGCTGTCTCCTGTCTTTTGCTGAGCAGAGGCTATAATTTGACGGAATTGGAATTTGTAATCTGACCCTTATCTCACTGTTATTAGCTACACTGATTTATGCCCGGGCGCATAAATTATTTACTTTACCAATTTAACAAAACTCCCATCAGCAGTTTTCATATAGTTAGGAGTCGGGTGGTTATGTGCTTCTGACAATGGAGTCACACCTTCTTTTGTAACAATTAAACGCGCTGTGCATTTATTCCTTTTCATAGACGAACAATAGTACCTATTCAAAGAATATCTAGAATAAGTATACCCTCGCCACATAACAAGGTTCCCGCCCGTTCTAGTTGGTATGAGGTGGTATTCTGTTGAGGTGAAATACCTATTTTAATCTGAAGCGATGATACTTTTATAAAAAAACATATTACTGTTTAAAAACTCAAAAATAAATACATACTTATAGAATATTTATAGAAATATATAGAACACCGAAGTCGTCTTAAATTAAAATGGGTTCATAGGTAAGCTAAGTAAGGTAAGTGAATGTATGGGGGTGAATATATCGAACATATAGATTAAGACCCAAAAATTTATGTTATTTTGAATCTGGAGGAAGGTACCTACTTAAATCAACATGAAAAATATTTTCTTACTTAATGTTATTATATTTTTGATAACTTATAATAATGCACAAGCCCAATGAGTTACTTATATATACACTGTACAAAAAATGAATCTAAATTTGTTCTAAGAGAGCAGCGTCTGCAAACATGATCTACAATGCGCGGTGTCTTTGCCTTACACAATATCGATATAAAATACATAGATACAATAACCCTACTATATAACTTGATGATCTAAATAATTTATAAACTGAGCACAAATTATATTAAATATGTTGTACCAATAGTTTCGACTCAGATCATGATTCGATAAAAACCTTATGTCCAATCCGCGTAAACACCTACTTGCCAGATGAAAAACAAAATATACAGTACAGGCAAGAAAATTTAACTTATAAAACACGTTTTGAGAACGGAATATTTTTGATCCTTCTATCTTTCACATACAGTCCATCATCTCGTTTATAATAAATCGGCGGAGGGTGACAATGAACGTGTGACAGAGGTATTATTCCACAATTTGTTACTTTTATACGAGCTTTACACTTTGTCGTGCGTTTTGACGAACAGTAGTGCAATTGGCCATACACTTCCGAGTATGTATATTCCCTCCACAAGACAAGATTTCCGCCTTTTCCAGTTGGTATGAGTTGATAATCTAAAACATCAGTTTACGAAATTTGTAAAAACGCATACGTACATGGAAATAATTACTCTAGTTAACAGAAGAAGAAGAAACTCAAACAGTGATAATGAGAAAAATGCATCCACGAAGATACTTAAACTTTTTACCTGCTACGAGTATTATTTTACAGGTGAAATAATGTATAATCTATTCATCCTTATTTTCTTAACTCTTTACTACTCCTCCTCCATTTCTTACCTATAACAAGTATAAAAGCGTTATCAAGTTGTAATAAACTATATTCCTTATACATATGATCGACTGACATAATTTTATGATATAAAATTCACATTTGATTATGATGAGAAGAACAGACCAAATAGAAATTCATACTTTTAGGAACTCTCCAGTAGCAGTTCGTACGTAAGTCGGCGGTCGATGTGAATGATCCTCGGAAACAACTATAACTCCATTTTCCGTCAGCTTTATTCGAGCGGTGCAAGAGTTTGTTGACTTTGAAGAACAATAATATGTACCGTGAGTTTCTGAATATGTATATTGTTTGTACATTATGAGATGTTTCCCTCTGCGAGTTGGTATAAGGTGATAGTCTAAAAATTAAATAAAATACTTTTTGTTATTTATTTATGTTCAACACAAATTTCAAAATCATACTTAAGTAAATAAGTAACTTGAACTGGGCCACAACCGCACTGCAAAACCGAAAAGAATTAGCCTAAGCTATATTTAGATCCAAGCTTAATCATTGATCATGCTTTGATAATGATTAACTTAAAAAATAATCAATCTGTTCCAATGAAATTCAAATTAAATTAATGGGTACTGTACGGTTTCTGAAAAACCTTCATATAACTTATTGGTGTATTTTGAAAAAAACATCACAAAATCAAATTTTTATAAATGATCCATCAGAAGCCCTTATATATTTTGGCGGACAATGTGTGTGATCTCCTGAGATGACCCTGACTCCTCCATTTTCTGATTCGCTCAATTTGATCCTTGCAGTGCAACCCATCCCGTTCTTTGAAGAGCAATAATATGTACCGTGCTTTTCTGAATACGTATATTGTTTGTACATAACGAGATGTTTCCCTCTGCGAGTTGGTATAAGATGATAGGCTAAAAATTTAAATTAAATATTTTTAAAGTGGTTAAAAATAACAGCGAAATTGAAGATGAACGTTGGTTCATCTATATATCTATAATCCTTCTATTAACTCATTCCTATATTTTCTGAAAGGTTTAAGAAATCATAAGGAAAAAAGGTTACAGATGTTTATTTATTTTAAAATATAAGCCAAATTGCAAGGAAAATATACAAAATACCACTACCATCGGAACCACTACTGAACAAGACAGCCTACCAATCCTGCAATGCTGCTGTGGATTAATAGTGTGGTATTAATCTCCGACGATTTGATTTCGTGACAAAATTAAATTTTCACATAAGTTCCATCAGCCGCCCTCATGTATCTCGGCGGATCATGTGAATGATCTCCTAGGATAACCCTGACTCCTCCAATTTCCGTAAATTTGATCCTTGCAGTGCACCCCGTCACGGTTTTTGAAGAACAATAATATGTACCGTGAGTTTCTGAATACGTATATTGTTTGTACATAACAAGATATTTCCCTCTGCGAGTTGGTATAAGGTGATAGTCTAAAACAGTATTTAAATTTGCTTTAGAATACCTACTTATTTTATAGCAAAGTAAACGACAAAGTTATAACTCGGGTTCTATTTGCAAAAAAAAAACAAGTTATTTTTTTTTATATAACTATAAAGTACTATTATGTTCCAAAACAAGTCATAATACAGTTCCTGAAAACACACAAATTTTATAATACCTAAGCACTTCAGACTCAGAGAAGAGAAGAAGAAAAAAGTATTCACACAAGTGGAAGAAGTGAAAAAGAAACAACTAGCACGTTTATAGAACTTATATATGAATACATAGTTGTTGTATTAATTATTACATAATATTGTCGGTTTGGACATCAGGCCAAGCATTAGTCATTGAGGTAATCTTTGGAGTAATAGGATGTTTTGATAAGACTTTGCTTTATGTACTGTTTAAAACTACGAATAGGGAGCTCAGTGGCTTTGTTCGGTGTAGGACTCAGATTGGAAAGATTCACGTGGCAGATTCGCTACTCGAAAGATCATGAATTGGGATGATTCTTGGAATCGACAGATTCGATATACGGCAGAAAATTAACACTTGTGTACAAATCAAATACTGATCAATGAAAAATTAATCAAACTAGAGTTTGACTAATAATTTATTGAACTTAAAACAAAACAAGTTGATTCATTTAACTGATTTGTAATAACAAAACAAAGCAATGATTACCTACCTAAAAGGCGCTTTAGCTAAACAGAAGTAGGTATCGTATAAAAAGTATCATATCGATATCTTGATTCTTTACTAGAGTGTTAAAACATCTGCTAGCAGAACAAGTTTCCTGATTGTTTTAATTTTGCCATTTTGTTTAAATATTAGTTCGCATCATCACAAAACTAAACTTTTACATATGTTCCATCAGCAGTCTTCACATATCTAGGTGGTTTATGTGAATGATCCCCTAGCACGATCTTAACTCCTCCATTTTCTGTTAATTTAATCCTCGCAGGGCATCCAGTACCGGTTTTTGAAGAACAATAATACATTCCGCGGTTCTCCCAATATGTATATCCCCTATACATAACTATATTCTTGCCTTTACGAGTTGGTATAAGTTCATATTCTATAATAAAAAAGAAAGAAATAGTTACTAAGATTAGTGTAGGTAAAATAGAGCAGAAAGCTGAGATAAATACGCAAATGATAAAGCTTATAGTCCATTTTATGAAGGAACCGTTCGCTTTTGCTTTCTTTCACAATATACACTCGAGAGCAATGAATCCGGGTCACTCAAAGAATCCAAAAAATCTCGGAAAGTAAGAATGCTAGGTTAATGCAATAAATTGTATTTAATAGACAATTTAATACTCCTTAAATGAAAGTTAAAAAAATATGAGTCACCATACATTTTATTTACACAAAATTACATAAAGAAAAAAACTGCTGATCTCTCCTTAAAACAAAAATAGGAAACATGAAATTTTTGAACTTTATGACGATTTTCTTGAATTTCAATACTTCGTATTACCTCCTCGTGCTTCCATTACTGCGTTTACGCGGTTTGGCATGCTGTACACCAAGTTCCTTATACGATTTTGGGGAATATTCTCCCATTCCTCTGTGAGAGCAATTTTGAGCTCAGGCAGCGTGATTGGGGGAGGGTTTCGTTGTTTTACGCATCTCCCTAGCTCGTCCCAAGCATGCTCGATCGGGTTGATATCCGGGCTGCGCGCTGGCCACTCCATACAAGTAATGTTCATCTCTTGAAGGTAGTCATTCACAATCCTACCTGTATGAGGTCGGGCATTGTCATGCATAAACATAGCATCCTCACCCAAATTGACCATAAATGGACCAACGTGTTCGTTGAGGATTTCTTCCACATATCTTACGCTAGTTAAAGAGCCGTTTTCTATGATCACCAGCTCTGTGCGACTTTCAGAGGAAATTCCGGCCCACACAAGTACAGACCCACCACCGTAGGCTACTTTTTCTTCGATGCATGCTTGCTTGAATCTTTCCCCTGGTCTTCTATACACTCTGTGTCTTCCATCGTGCTTGTAGAGCATACATTTTGATTCGTCGGAGAACATAACTTTCGACCAATCTTCAATACTCCAATTTACGTGGTTCTGGGCATATCTTAGTCTTAAAATACGATGGCCACGCTCCAGTTTAGGGCCGTTTGCAGGTCTAAGGGGTTTTAAGTTAGATTTAGCAAGCCGACGTCTTACTGTCCATGCACTTGGGTTACTTCCTCCGAGGCGTCGAAACTGATTTATGAGTTCAGTTCCTGTGAGAAAGCGATTTCGAAGCATGGTGTTCACCAAGTATCGGTCTTCTCGTGCTATGGTACACCTAGTTCTGCCCGTTCCTGGTCTGCGTAGGTTAGAACCAGTTTCTTCGTAACGTCGGAGACCCCAATCACGCTTCCTGAGCTCAAAATTGCTCTCACAGAGGAATGGGAGAATATTCCCCAAAATCGTATAAGGAACTTGGTGTACAGCATGCCAAACCGCGTAAACGCAGTAATGGAAGCACGAGGAGGTAATACGAAGTATTAAAATTCAAGAAAATCGTCATAAAGTTCAAATATTTCATGTTTCCTATTTTTGTTTTAAGGAGAGATCAGCAGTTTTTTTTCTTTATGTAATTTTGTGTAAATAAAATGTATGGTGACTCATATTTTTTTAACTTTCATTTAAGGAGTATTAAATTGTCTATTAAATATAATTTATTGCATTAACCTAGCATTCTTACTTTCCGAGATTTTTTGGATTCTTTGAGTGACCCGGATTCATTGCTCTCGAGTGTATATAGTCTCTGGCACTAGCTTCGCACGCGTTTCTATGTTTCTTATTTCTATGTTTATGTTATTTCTAACGTTTCAAGACTATTTCTATCTCACGGGAACTGATTTATGCCTAAGTTTTATTTCAGAGCTTAAACTAAGTCTATTTAAAATTTCAGCTCGATTCGTTCAGAGGTTGTTTGCGTGATAGAGTAACAAACATCGATACAAACTTTCAAGTTTATAACATTAGTAAGGATAGGGTTTGATAAGCAAGCAAGCATTTACTTTAGACGTGTATTTATTTTAAAATTTACATAAATAATTTACTTTAGAAATATGCCTTTCGAGTTAATTATTTTGTTGAAGCAGATATAAATATCATATATAAGGCTAAATAAAGCATAGAGAATGTGACTAAATAGGTACACAGCAAATAGATTAATTAGGAGGATTGCTAAAATGGACACCTACAAATAAAGACTTGGCTGGGACTTAGCATTTAATTCAGATCTCTAAGTATTTAAAGAAATCAATACTACTTACCTTTCTAATAATGAATATGAGAAACTATTTCAATGCATTGAAATGAAACCCATAATAATTAAACTTAATTATTAAAAAACAAAATATGGAACAGAATCTTCTTTTACAATCGAAGACTTATCTAAGTACTAAGTTTTTAAAGTTTTATATATTTTCCATCAGGGGTCCTGACATAGTCCGGAGGTTGATGAATATGTTCTTCCGAAATCACCTTAATACCTCCATTTTTTATCAACTTAAGCCTCGCAGTGCATCCTATAGAAATTCTAGAAGAACAATAGTAATGTCCACATCCATTTATCTCTGAATAAGTATACCCTTTATACATAACTAGATTTTTTCCTCTGCCAGTTGGTATGAGATCATATTCTAAAACAAATGGACTCTTTAAAACAAAATTACCTTTAAATTGGACACGCATTTAATTAAGAATGGAAAAGGTTGTATTATTTTTACGAAGAACTTTGATGAACTAAATGATAATTGCTACATAATAGAAATATTCTTTATTGCTTACCATGTAGTTAGTAGTAGTAGGTACTAAGTTGTATTTAACATTAATTAATATGTTGTAAGGAAATCAAGTATTTATAATCTACAGAAAGATGTGAAATATTTAGCACTATGCATTGTAATGAGACTTATTTCACGGTGATCATTATAATTTCCTCTAAAAAGAATATTAACCGAACACTATTTGTAATATTTTAGACTACAAATTAAATCTTTATATATGTTCCATCACAAGTCTTGACATACATCGGAGGTTGATGTATATGTTCTTCTGAAATCACGTGAATCTCTTTCTTATTTATCAACTTAAGCCTTGCAGTGCATCCCGTAGAACCTCTAGATGAACAATAATAATTTCCAACTCCGCTCACCTCTGAATAAGTGTAACCTTTATACATAACTATGTTTTTGCCTTTGCGAGTTGGTATGAGTTCAAATTCTAAAAAAAATACGTTCAAATTTAAAAATGAGACACAGACTTCTTTCAGATAGTTAAGTATTTTGGACTAAAATGAAATGAAATATTTTTATTAATTTGAAGTCGGTTGAACAGATCCATCCTATTGTGGAAGGTAAGAAGGCTAAATCATGAATGGAATAAAAACATTTTAGTTACCTATATTTTTGCAATACTTAGAATTGCCTATTGCACGGTTTACTCGTACCTATTTATTATAAGTCCACATTCAAAAAGCCTTTTTATTGTTTTTTTTTAATCTAAGCTTTAGGTATATATTATATTACCTATCCATCAGAGGTCTTGGTGGTTGGTGTAAAGTATATGCTCAGCGTAAGCTTTGTTTCTTAAGGATACGTCTCAAGGCTATTTGTATTCCACGGGAAATGATTTATGGGGAGAAAAGTGTTATTCCAGGCCTCGTAGTTTTTTACGTGAAAGAGGAACAAATATCCATACATCCATAGAAACTTTCGCGTTTATAATATTAGTAAGGATTGACTGGTGACAAAGGACCTTGAGGCTAAAGGAATTGGGTAGCGATATTCATCATTTAACCTTGAAATAAGTGTAAAGGCAGAATACCTATTCTACCTATTATAATGATGTTTTGTTTAGAGTATGAAATGTCAATGTCAGAGAGACGTCTGACATGGCCGCTCTCACTTGTCCACGGATCTACGTTGTAAAGTAAAATTAGAAGCTAAGGAAAATAATCTTTGTGCTGTACAGAATATAATAATTTAAGGTGTTTAATAAAGGAACATAATTGTCGTTTCTTTGTTTTACAGGTAAGAGTTTTAATAAGTTTGTGTTAATTTGTTTCGTTTCTTGTATCACCTCTCAATAAAAACCTTTGTTTTACAGAGCAACACATTGTTTTTATAAAACACCTAAATAAGAAATATCCAATATATAAGCTTGGGCAACCAGCCAAGCCCCCTTCAAAAAAATATTAATGACGATAGATCGTCGTACAACACCCATAAGATTGTGAAAGATGAAGATGAAAAAGGTTCCTAAAATGGGAATCTGGATTTAAAATTAAACAGGAGTTTAATACATTTCATATAAATATATTTTAGAATAAAGCCTTTTCTACAGATTATAATTAATTGTTTGTGCATAGCGCATAGCCCAACACCATTATTTCCAGTTGGGTGGTTGGCCGAACTTTCAATATTTTAAACTTACAAGATCTAAGCACACAATCTTAACTATTTAACATATTAAATCAAAGAAATTTATTTTTAACTTAAACTTATAAAATATTAGGGGGCGTCCATAAATTACGTGAGGCATTTTTCAGGATTTTGACTATGATTTGAACCCCCACCCCCTATGGTGAGATTACAAAAGATTTTCCTCAACTCCCTCCCCCTTCCCCAAATCTCACGTGAGATTTTTTAAAATTTGTTTTTTGGGTGGGAATATGCGTTGGAATATAAAATAATATATACAAAAAGATACATTGTTACATTACTACTAGTATTTGAAATTTCTGTGTATTACCGTAGTTCAAAATCACTTACTTTAAATTTACTTTCACGCAATAAATTTTTGCCGTTTTCTACTATAAAAAAAATGACGTAATATTTGCTAAAAGCCCCTCTCCCCCAAGTGAGATTTAGAAAGATTTAGCTTGACCCCCTCCCCCCTTGAACACCTCACGTAATTAATGGACGCCCTTAGTTACAATTAAATTAAATAATGTGTTACAATAATTTTAGCCTTAACCTTTATCACGTTTATTTACCGATTAATCAGGAAAAATAGGTAAATATCCGCGGGAAATATCCGGTTATGACTAAGCCTGTCTGTTTATTTTTATTTATTAATTAAATCTTTACATATTTTCCATCAGAGGTCTTTGTATACTTCGGAGGTTGATGTATATGTTCATCAGAAACCATCTTAAGTTCTCCAGTTTTTAAAATCTTAAGTCTCGCAGAGCATCCTATAGCACTTCTAGAAGAGCAATAATAATATCCACCGGGGTTCTCCGAATATGTGTACCCTTTATACATAACAATGTGTTTTCCTCTGCGAGTTGGAATGAGGTCATATTCTAAAAAAAAACCTTCGTGAGATTTCTTATTATAAGACACAAATTTGAATAGAAGAGATTACATTATAAAAAAGTAGTACATACACCACCCAATAATACACTTGGATAAATAAAATAAAAATATACACTTAACCGCCAAAAATAGATTAAATAATCCTAAGGGCGATACTAAAGTAATAATTGATCTAGGTATCCATTCTACTAGCATAAGATCGTATAGGTTGGAAGGTCGATAATATGGGCATCTCGAAATAAAAATATTGACTGGGATTTGAACATTTTATACGAGTACTACAATTTTAACGAGAAATTGATGAAGAGATTGATGACAATTTATTACTTATTCTTCTTTGAAACTTTTATATTAGCTTTTTTTCTTGTTCTACATAATATTGCATCCATTCGCTGCTATTTACTGAATCAGGTAGGCGAGCTTTCTTACGCATTTTCTAGTTGCCTTTAATTAGAGATACAGAGGGCCACACACTTCAAATGCAGGGCTTATTGAGATTCTAGCTCGATGTGCTTTGTGTTAATAATGACTGAAGATTCAGGTTGAGATTTTGGCTAATATTCACATGGCCAACGTGCTAATAAAATCCTCTTTCATTTGTTCTGTTGTTGTTTGATAATTTTCTTCCAAATTAATGACATTTTCGGTCAATGCTGTACAGCAAACAGCGTCGGCATCGAACGGATACAGTCCACATTTTCTAAAACTATTGCAGATTACTTCTTTTGCGATGTCATTGAATGTGGCCTCTAAAAAGGGTGCAAATAGAGCTTTGGTAACACATCGATGCCCAGTCCTTAATTTCCAATCATTAACAACCTTCTTCCAAGAATTCTTCAGTGGTCGGAAAACAGACACGTTCGCTGGTTGAATGTGTGAAGCGTTTGGATGGAAAGAATATAGAATAATGTCATTATCTATACACAATTGAGACACTTCTTGATTTATGTGAGACTTGTGGCCATCTATCAGTAACAAAACTGGAAATTTTGTATTGTTTTCTATCAATTTTGGGACCAGAGTATTTGCTATATACCAGTAAAAAACTTTTGATGTCATCCATCCCTTATCTGACTTACCAATGCTCCATTCTTTATTAATTTGTCTAACGATTTCAGATGGAATTCGTGCATAAGGGTATATAATCAAGGGTGGTAATATGGTACCAGATGCTGCGAAGACTCCTAGTACAGTGATGTTATCCTTCTCTTTTTCTTTAAGTTCACGCGGACCCAACACTATACCAGAAGAAGGGCTTGTTTGAAATCCGGATTCATGTGCATTAATTATCCTTTCGGGATCTTCTAAAATGTCATCAACGCCTTCAGCGACTAGGTACGCTTTTAAATTTGTATACCACTTTCTCAAAGCAGTTTCTGTTGCCAGACTTTTAGACTTGTTTACAGTTTCCGCATGACGTGCAGCTATATCTGGATGTCGTTTTAAAAAACTGGAAAACCATTTTCTGCCTGGGGTATTCTCTTTAAAGGGATTTGGTCGATTATCTTCAGTAATAATTTTCTTAACAGTTTCAACTACCATTTCTTTATTGACTGGAAATCCTTTTTTTGTCATTGCTACTATCCAAGTTTTGAGCAAAGATTCTTCTTGGTTGGTCAATATAGTTGGAGGTCCCATTTTTCGTTGAACAGGATGTTTTAATTTTATTTTATTTATGACGGTACTGTGAGGAATATTATATTTTCTGCACGTTTCTCTAATTTTTGAGCCTTTGCTTATCTCTTCAATCGCTTTTAAGACATCTTCCTCCTTATAATTGAAAAACGTTCTTTTCGGCGGCATTATGGCTGTAAAAAATAGATGATCAATTACTGGTACAAACTCATAGTATAGATATAACTAGTAATAAACCACTAGTCATCAACAAATTTTTTTTTTTGATAATGGATTGGATTATTACAAATGCAGAACAAAAAATAAACAAATTATCAAAAAGGTAAATCATCAGATGGAATATTACTGGAAATCATTGAATTCGTGTTCCAGTAGTTTACCAATGACAACTATTGATTTAAATTAGCGTTTTATGATGAAAACGTAATTTTACTGCTAAACACAATATTTCGCTGTTAATTGTAAAATAAGTTACATTGATTGATTTAAACAAAGATTTAAAAATATTAATTAAACTTACCGTCGACGTGTACCTAAACCGTTTCACGAATCAACCCGCAGAATGGATCTTAATGGTTAATGGGTGAAAATAAATAGGTAACTAATAATAATTAATCAACTATTTTTGTACCTGTAGATTTATTGACACAATAATCAACTCCAAACACTGAAAAAATATCACACGATTACTATACCTAGTAAATATTTTAAATAAGTTCCATCAGAAGACTTTAGGTATCTCGGAGGTGCGTGAGTATGTTCAGAAACAATGACCTTTACCCCTCCTTTTTCTGGTAACTTTATCTTGGCAGTACATCGCGCTGTTCTTCTAGAAGAACAATAATATATCCCATTGATCTCTGAATACGTATATCCAGTATACATAACTATGTGTTTGCCGCGTCGTGTTGGTATGAGGTCATATTCTAAAGCAATACAATTACTCGTAAATTATTTGCGATTATCCAGAAAACGTGAATCATTAGACCTATTATTGTTAAAATAACAGTAAAATCACGTAAAACAGGGTACATACATACCTAAAAATAAATCAGTAGCATGTTAAAAAAAATATTTTGTATGTTTGTATTCGTTGAGTTTTCAAAGATTTTCTTAAGTCTAAATAGAAAATAAACCTACATACGAAAACAATGATGGAGTAGAATCAGTGATTAAAAGTGGTATCGATTCAGATAGCAGAAAAAAGTTATATAAATTTACACACCCTAAGCATAGTAAAATGTCCCATCGTTCTCCGAAATACACCTGCCATCTATACTATAGATGGCAGGTGATTATGATATATGCACAAATAATTATGAGTCTTCTTTTACGTCGTGCAACTGTAGATTTTTAATGAAATAATAATAATTTAATTTAGTTATGGTACAACTGTAGATTCTTAGTGAAATAATAATAATTTAATTTAGTTATGGTTGTGGTGAGCTAGTACAATAATAATAAATTGATAATATATATTTAATATGAAAATAGACATTGCTTACTACTTGTAGTTCTACTCACACAGATGGTCAAATCAGGGATTAGAGTACGGTTTGACGATAGTATCGAGACGTCTTTGTCATTGTGTGTGATCTTGTTGTGATTTGCGTATTTCCATATCCACAATATAGAGAGAGGCGCGCTGTACCAAATTTCATAGAAAATCTAGAGGGCACGATTATGTCTCGAATCTCGATACCATCGTCAAAAAAAACTTCCTAATAACTCTTCAGCTTATCAAGCTGAATTTGAACCAAGAGGTAACTAGCACGACATTGTGCGTGAAAGCACAAAACGAAGGAATCAAACACGATCCTCACCTTGATTACACATGTCGTAAGCGAGGGTGCATTCTATGTACTGACTAAGTATATAATGGAAAAAAGATAAGTCAAAAAAGAAATCAATACACGTTTACACTTGGCACAACAAAATCATATTTTTATAAATTTTCCAGCAGTAGTCTTCAAATATCGGGGGGCTGGATGCGAATGGGAGGAAGAAACCTCCTTAACTCTATTCTGTATCAACTTTAGCCGTGCGTTACATCCTGTGGCTAGTCTAGATGAGCAGTAATACATCCCTTTGATCGATGAGTATGTGTATCCTTTAAACATTACCAAATGTTTGCCTTTACCGGTTGGAATGAGGTCGTATTCTAAAAATAATAATATGTATTAGAAATAAATCTCATTTTCGTAGCTCTATCCCTGGATTAACACATTAAGCTACTTTACATCCCAAAAACCAGTTCCCGTGGGATAGAAATAGTCTTGAAACGTTTCCATAGTAATAACGCGTGCGAAGCTTCGGGCATATACATATACAGGGTGATTGGAAGGTGGGTGCAAAGCTGGTGGGTGAAGGTAGTGTGGACTATTTTTGTCTAAGACGAAGTCTGACTGTTTCTTTTTTACCAATTTTTTATTGGTGGCAAGGAAAATACCCGAAATTTTACAGTTAGTTGCTAATTATTGCCAGTTTAAAAGGCTAATGTTTTTTTTTATTAATTTAAGTAAAACTAATGTGTAAGCAATCTAACAAAACATGTTCTTAGGTATCTGAGTCATTAGCTTTTTTTTTACAGACATTTAAAACTTACAAAAAATTTCTGCGGTTTTCGAAAACCAGTTTTAATGTTATTTAAAAAAAAATGCTCGGTGTTTTTTTTGTTCACACCTTTTTATAAACATGTTTGGTTATTACTCTTTCTTTTGAGGTATCAATTAAGCGGATATCTCACAAATGATTGAAATAAGGATCTACAAACCAAATTGAGAGAGAAAATTTGAAGCTTCATACAAAAAAAATGGTTTTGGCCGTCATACCGCGCGCGGTGGCCTTTGTTTTGGTCAGTGGAATTCCTCAGAAATTCTTAGAATTAAACTTTGAACACAAAACGTTTTTTTTTTACTAATTTTTTATGGAAGGCTAGGAAAATACCCAAAATTTTACAGTTGCTAATCATTGCCAGTTTAAAAGGTCAATGATTTTTTTTTGTTAAATTTTAGTTAAGCTAATGTGTAAGCAATCTAACAAAACATGTTCTTAGGTATCTGAGTCATCAGCTATTTTTTTACAGACATTCAAAACTTACAAAAAATTTCAGCGATTTTCGAAAACCATTTTTAACGTTATTTAAAAAAAAACGGTCGGTGTTTTTTTGTTCAAACCTTTTTAAAAATATGTTTGGTAATTACTCTTTCTTTTGAGGTATCAATTAAGCGGATATCTCACAAATTATTGAAATAAGGATCTACAAACCAAATTGAGAGAAAAAAATTGTAGCAACTTAAATACAAAAAAAAGTTTTGTGTTCAAAGTTTAATTCTAAGAATTTCTGAGGAATTCCACTGACCAAAACAAAGACCACCACGCGTGGTAGGATGGCCACAACCATTTTTTTTGTATAAAAGTTGCTTCAAATTTTCTCTCACATTTAAAAAATGTCTGTAAAAAAATAGCTAATGACTCAGGATAGCTAAGAACATGTTTTGTTAGATTGCTTACACATTAGTTTTACTTAAATTAAACAAAAAAAAAACATTGGCCTTTTAAACTGGCAATGATTAGCAACTAACTGTAAAATTTCGGGTATTTTCCTTGCCACCAATAAAAAATTGGTAAAAAAGAAACAGTCAAACTTCGTCTTAGACAAATATGGCTTAAATGGTTCCAAATAGTCCACACTACCTTCACCCACCAGCTTTGCACCCACCTTCCAATCACCCTGTATATATAAAATACGAAACACACAGAAGCCGGAGGCGGAGCGGAGGCGACGGCGTACGAGTTGTATTCTATCGAATCCTATGAAAGCCTATACACAAACCGCAGGCGGTGACGGCGCGGTTCCATAGGAAAAACCGGCACGCGTTGGCCTCCGCTCCGCCTCCGGCTTTTGTGTGTTTCGAACTTAAAGCAGAGTCTACGTAAATAAACCATTAAATATACCGGAATTAAAGAATAACATGCGTCAAGAAATGACCAACATACCTAAAGCTCTTTGTCGAAGAGCTTTCGAAAACCTGAGGGCCAGGTTTGAAGAGAAATGGAGGCCACCTGGACGATATTATTTTTAAATCTGAATTTCCATTATTTTCTTTTTATTTTAATAAACATTCATTAAAATACAATAATTAGTTTGGTAATCTCAAAGTGCAAAATAATTTGGCCCTCCCTGCACTATGTAGTTTTACATAAAATGAACATAACTAAGATACTGTAATAATAAAACACAATATTCGAAACGATTTCTAAACTTCTTCAATCATCCATATGATAAGCAGCAAAACAGTTTTGTCTCCTGGACAGGCAAAGGAAGACATCGCACTTCTTGCATTTTATCTTGGTTCTACTTCTACATCCGTCCAATTTGCAGCAGCGAGGATAGACAATGCATTCAAAGGTTGGAATATGTCCAAAGCCATCATACCGTTTATCTTCAGATGGTCCTTTAAATCTCCTGAACTCTGGTGAATTTTTATAAATATGTCGTACTTGTTCTGTATACAATGTGATTTGTCGAACCTTGATCAAACGAAATGTGCGGATACACGACACATATTTATCGATAAAAATCGGGATAAAAAAAATTATATGTTATTTATCTCAAAAACAAAGCAGTTTTAATATTTTTTTTAAATGAAGACTACTTCATCTGGTTTTTTTTTTATCTTTTTTCGTTAATAGTGTATTTTATTCAAAGTAGTCTAATTTGAAAGCTAGATAGTTTACCTAGCTAATAGAAGAAATAAAAAATACAAATTCGGCACATAAGCGTAGAAAAATAATATTTATTTAGAAAATAGACGAAAAAAACCGATTTTAATTTTAATTTTTTCTCTGTAACTTTAAAACTGGATTATTGAGTTGTACTTTTTTGCATGTTGTATTAAATTTCATAATTTATTCTACAAATGCTCCAAAAACTGGGGTCTATCTCCTTCCGTTGTTATGTTATTCATCATTCAAATTAGGTACTTTCTGCCATGTAGATGTAGGTGAATAACAAGACAACGGAAAGAGTTTCTAAAAAAATGTTATTTTTCTACGCTTATGTACCGAATTTGTATTTTTTATTTATTTTATTAGCTAGGTAAATTATCTAGCTTTGAAATGAAACTACTTCGAATAAAATACACCATTAACTCAAAAAGAAACGAAGAAAAAACCAGATGAAGTAGTCTTCATTTAAAAAAATATTAAAACTGCTTTTTTGAGATAAATAACATATAATTTTTTTATCCCGATTTTTATCGATAAATATGTGTCGTGTATTCGCACATTTCGTTTGATCAAGGTTCGAAAAATCACATTGTATGTTTTTGAAGTTCTAAGACGAAGTACTTAAGTTAGTAATGATGATGTAACTCCTTCGTCATCTAAGTTTTCTAAATATATTTTTTTATATTTAGCTATGTCTTAACTAAAAAGTAAGTAAATCATTTTTCACAACATTGTTTATTTAATACAAATGTATTTTGTTTATTTAATACAAATGTATTAAATAAACAATGTTGTGAAAATATACAGTATAACTACACCACAACTAATAATTAATTCTAGCATTTTATGCTTAGACTGATAAAGTTTGTTAATTTCTTTGGAATGGAAAAACGGGACTAAGCAAATCTCGTTTTAAGACTTTCATTAAATAAATGAAGTTGTAGTCCTAGCTCGACGGCATTATTATGAACCGAGAATATTATATAAATTAAACTTTTATATAAATTCCTTCAGAAGTCTTCACATATCTCGGGGGTAGGTGAATATGTTCACCAGCAATTATTTTGACGCCGCCATTTTCCTTCAACTTAATCCGCGCGGTGCACCCTTTACCAGATCTAGACGAACAGTAATACATTCCGTATTTCTCCCAATACGTATATCCTTTATGCATGACTAAATGGTTGCCTTTACGAGTGGGTATCAGTTCGTATTCTGAAAAAGACAAATATTTATCAAACAAAACTAGTAGGAACAATTCGCATGAATAAAATTGGGGAGAACTAGGAAGGTACGGTTGGTGGGAGCGCGTTCTGACCGACCGAAGTATTCTTTTTTCAAAGGTATGGGGTCACGAGTAACTAAGGGTTAAAAGAGATTTTCAAACATGGATTTATCTGAGATTCTTGTCGATGCGACGCGTGACCCGAGAGCTGGTGAGAACTTGGCGCAGCGCATCGACATTGCCAATATTGCCATACAGCATGGTAATACAGCCAGCGTCTTGGGGACGCTTCCGACTGGTATTGAAATGAATCTACCTCTCTAGATGTTTGCAACCGTTTGCAGTTATCTCATTTATTTCAATGGGAAATATAAAAAAAAAATATAATTAATTTTTTATATTCCTAGATTGTAATGATAAGGGTATTCGAGATAGAGGTAAAGAAGGGACAAATGCAGAACATTCAAAAGGTTTTAATTAGGTAATTGTGTCAATTTAGATGTCGCCAAAAACGACAAAAAAGACATCATTAAAGTAAAATAGTTTTACACATTCGTGAAGTTTTATTGAGAACATTATGTGCAAGTTACCGTAAATCATTTGTGTTAGAGGAACACAAATGTGTCACCCCTCAACGATGGCTCTTCATTCACCCACTCTACGGATTCATCTTCATCAAATGAGTGGAATTCATCAGCTGTGTATCTTAACGTACTGACCCTGCGCTGTCACTATATATTGCGGTGGTTCATGTGAATGTCTGTGCTCAAATGGCAGAATCCTATCATTACATAGTTTGACACGAGCAGAACACGAGTGTCTACGTTTAGAGGAACAGTAAAAGATGTCCCCAGCTTTTGAGTACGTGTATCCTCTCCACATAATTAGATGCTGGCCTTTACCGGTAGGTATGAGATGGTAATCTGAAAGAGGAATATGTTATTATTTATACTTTTAAAGACACCCTTTGTACATAGTCTTAGTATGCAGTATTGTATGTATTTTTTTTCTTTGTGTGGTTATTCTATTCTTTCACTGCTCTATTATTCAATCATATTGTGCCATTAATATGCATAATATATTTCGAAACTCAATCCTTCCTAACTAATGTTATAAATGCCGAAGTTTGTATGAATTTATGTATGTTTATTCCTCTTTCATGCAAAAACTACTCAACGGATCGGGCTGTTCGAATTCGAAAGCCGCGGGCAGATGCTAGTCTAGAATAAAAAGCATACTACGTATTTTTTACTCACCATTTAAATAAAATATTTTTATTAGGTACCTTCCTACTCATCATAAGGTTATATCAGCCATTACTCATCCATCAGGTTATTTAAATATGTATATAATTTAACCGTATTTAACTAATACCTATTAGTTAGTGGAAATCTATTTAAATCAAATTGTTAATTATAAAATGTACATAATATAAGTAATAATCTTAAATGCATGGCTGAGCTATTAGGATTATTTAAGTTTTTAATTAAATTCCTACTAACAAAAAAAATAACCTAGGCTGTAACGAGCTTTTCCTAGGTTTCAACTTTCAACAAAAGAACAGACAATTTAGAATCACAAAGTTACTGAATTGTAATGTTTAAAATAGCCATCTATAACCTTGATAGCTGGTCCAGTTTTTAGATTAAAAAAGAGTACCTACTTGTTTAAGCCTACTTAGAAAGTTGAGTTAACTTTCGCAGAATTTAGCAAACAATAATACAAAAAGTACGTTTAATTGTCAAAAAAAATCTTTATTACATGTGAAGAAATAAAATACGAATAAAAAACATATAGGTAATTTATAAAATACATGAATAATTATTCATGCCTTTTATTTTTATTATGTTAGAGAATGTTTTATCAACCAACGCTTTTGCGAAAAAAACTTAGAAACACTTAAAGTTAACAGTAAGCCTAGCACCTAAACCAAAACAGGAATTTCAACAATAAAAAATTGCACAACCACAGTAAAAAAATTTCAGGTTCGAGAACAGGTAACAGAAAATTGAAAGCCTTCTATAGCAAAAATTGTTTCAAACGTCTGCAATGTGCAATGACATAAGTGGCATGCAATATTTTTCGACAATAATTCTTTCATTACCTTTGTTTACAAAAATATGTAGGATTCTAACAAAAAGTAAGTACTTTGTACACATTGTTAATTGTTAACATAAATTATCATAAGTATACATACATAGGGTAAGTAAAACTTTTGAGAAGAAAAATAAATCTCCAAAGCTAATACACAGTAAATACCTTAATTAGACACCAACCTTTTATCTTAATACTGATTACAAAGTGAGACTAATACACTTTACTCCTGGCAAGCTTTGACTAAAATCAACAAATGTTACAGCATTATCTTTAACAAAAACTTAATCTCCAAAGAAAACACAGAAATCAGAACGTATATTAAAAAGACAGCAACCTACATCTTATCTTAATACTGATTAGATTTCTAAGTGAGATCCAATACACGTTATTCCTTGCACAATTAAGCTGAAAAATCCCCAAAGAAAATCATGAAATCTTTCTTAAATTTAGATGAATGAATGAATGAATGAATTAACACTTTATTGTACCTTTTGAAATATAAAAGAACTTAAATTAACTTATATCTAAATAACATCAAATAATAAAAAAGTACAACAGGCGGCCTTATTGCTATAGATATTAGTAAGACAGATACTTGCTTATGCTATGAAGTACTTAATAATGATTACTCAAAATTCAAAGTCCAAGTGATTTAAGTATGTGCTTCCTTTATTATTCTCACTATTCTTGGGCACTACAGAAAATTATTTATTACATAAGTAAGACTAGGAAATAAAGTGATCAGCTAGATTTCCTTTCACGAACCACTTACTACTTATCTTTAGGTTCATTGCAATTCCGACCAGCAGGGGTATTAAAATTCATCGGAAAAGCCTTCGTATTCTATATCGGAAACTTTTGACGATGAATTTAAATACCCCTACAGTAATAGAGGAAGAATTAAGATTCTAATGTAACCAATTCAGTTACTTGTATGCCAAGATTCAAAACACCCAAAAAACCAATTCAGTTACTTGTATGCCAAGATTCAAAACACTCTGGGCAAAGTGGTGGGGCTCCAGAACAGCCAGTGCATGAGAAGTTGCTCTCCTTCTTTTTACGATTTCTGTAGCATTCACGACAGTTCAGAGCTATAGAACTTGTTTGTCCTGGCCAGTGATTCCTTGTAAGGGGATCGGTAGACACAAAATCTAGAAAAAATATTATAATGAGAATATAAACTGTAAAAGGAATATTTAACCTTAAATAATTATAATAAGTAACTTATTGCAGAAAATAAGATGATAATTAGGTTCTTGCAGCTTACTTAATTTCTCACACTTAGATGAGGTACATCTTAATTCGAATATAGAATTAAATTTTTTAAGGGGACTACTAAAGGGATTCTTAACGACGAATACATTTGTAAGATTGGAGTGGATGGCTAATCGTCTAAAGAGACCTCAATTTATAAGAAAACAATGATCTTTTCCAACAACGGGTATCTTCTCCGCTAGCCAGGATATTTATTTATGTTATTCCTTCATCATCATCATCAACAGCCTTAGGTAAACATCGATTCGTATCGAAAGAGATAAATTTAAATAAAAAATCCGCAATAAAGGTTTGGGATTGGCCATCCACTCTCATCTTAAAAACCCATCCTGTATACTACTTAATATAGAAATGGTCATATTAAATACATTGTAACTTACCATGCCAGGCTCTAAAGCACCCTGGGCATAAAGGTGGATTTTTCGGACATCCATTACATTTGTACCTCGTGAGTGCTGTAGTATTAGACTTATGGCATTGACGGCAGCTCAGTGGGAAGGGTAGTATCTTAGGCCAGTGTCTTCGACGAGCTTGCAGAACTGGTATTTAAAAAATAAAAGGTTTTTTTAATTCATTTTTGATTAACTAATACAATTAACTAATAAATAGCTTTCAGATAGGTAAATTATTTCTATAAGAAAATCTCGGAACGAATAGGTTCGTACCTACAAACTATTTATAAATGAGACTTAATTATGTATACCTACCTACATATTTATTCTACATTCTTACATCGTATAAACAACTTAATACTAAACGTGAAACAAATTAATGGAAGTTGACCAGTAGCAATAAAAACTTCAGTATCAAGTAACAAGTCATTTACTTAAAATTAAAAGATGGTTTTAAAAAAAACAATAAACATCACCACATAGTATTCAACAAAGTCGCTTTCTTTCTCTATATCCCTTTGTATGCTTAAATCTTTTGAGCATAAACTACCTACGCAACGGATTTTGACGAGGTATTTTTTAATAGATAGAGTGATTCAAGAGGAAGGTTTATAGTTACGTATAATAAAACCGTGCGAAGCCGGGGCGGGTCGCTAGTTGGTTGATAAAGCAGTGAAACTATTTACAAATAATCAGATCAGATCCTCAAGTTTCACCCTAAGCAATAAATGTAATTAAATCGGCCTAGTAACTATCTACAGTACAATGTTTTTTGATATTTAGAGATTACTATTTATACTCTTAAGAACTCAGAACTCAATACCTGTATTTCTTTAGGCTTACAAAATAATCAAATTGACATATAAAAATGTAAACTGAAGGTTAATTATTATCAAATAAGAATAGTTACAAGATGTAAAAATGTATTTTACAGTTTATATTTTTAAAAATTCTCCTCTAGTGGTTCTCATATACATTGGTGGATCGTGATTGTGCAATATATTTATGCAATTTATTTCACCAGTCGGTGTTAACTTTACTCGAGCCTTACATCCTTCCCCTAGTTTAGAGCAATAATAGATTCCTCCTTTTATGGAATATGTGTAGTTTCTCAGCATGAGTAGATGTTTGCCCTTTTTGGTTGGAATGAGGTGATATTCATTCTCTAAAACAATAAATTAATTAATGATGCTGCATCATTTACATTCATTTATTATTATTTTTTTAAATAATCGTCATTATTTTCTTACTAATATAGTAAATATATGTGGCTTATTATGTTTTCCAGCTTTAGAACTTTAAATCATATGATTTTAATTTGATCCAGTCAGTAGTTTTGTGGCTATCTTCAGCAAAACGTCTTCATAGTGGCACAAGGCACAAGGCACAAGCTTTTTTTTAATAATATAAACTTGTTTTATGTATACTAAATATTATAAAAGTCGTTACAACACTTCCATACCTGTGCGACTTAGTAACCTAAAGAGCGCTTGCCTACAGAGTGTCAAAATAACTGTCAGACATAGATAGATAACTACTGCACAAATAGATAACTAAAAGAGATATCACATAGATAACATAAATAATACAATACATAACTACATTGTTTTATATTATTTATACAAACAACACCTTTATACCTTACATGTAACTGTTTGATGCAATAAAGTATTATTTATTTACTATTGAAGATAAATGAAGAAAAATACTATAGTATCATTCATTCATAATCAATTTCAGACATTTATGATTTTGAACTATGTTTAAAGTCATAATTAAAGTCACGGTGACGTTGTCTGAAACCTCTGAACCAATCTTTGCCAGCCATCTGATTCATTCTCCAGGATGGAGGGATTTTAACACCTAGAATAACACCCATTTTGTAAGCCGTCCTCAAACATATTTGGATTGTCAAGTTACCAAGCTCCATAGCATTTTTAAAGTCATCTTTTATGAGTTGTTCTTGTTCATCGGAGAAAATTCTGTTCACTTCATAATTCGGTGTGTATCTTATTTTATCATTGAGCTTTGATTTGCTATAGTATCTGCGTAGGGTTGGATATGGTATCCCATATATTTGTGCTGCTTTTCTCAAAGGTTTTCCAATCATTGCTAGTTCAACAGCTGCTTTCATAACATGTTCAGGTGTCCTCCCTTTCTTTCTTGGACGTCTATTTTTACGTGCCCTGAAACTTGATTCTGAAAAAATTTTATATCTTCAGAATATTATTTATTGCGGCAATTTGTTTTGTAAATTTACTTCTACTACATAAGTAGGTAGTAGGTATTTTCTTATTTGTAACATGTCAATTATCTAACATGAGAGTTTGAGTTTCTTACACATTCGCTGCCATGCCTCAGTTCCAGAAGTTCAAATAGTTACCTTACATGTAAGTACTTGGTGCAATAAAGTATTATTTACTTACTATTGAAGATAAATGAAGAAAAAACTATAGTATCATTCATTCATAATCTATCTCACACATTTCAGATTTGGAACTACGTTTAAATTCATAATTAAAGTCACGGTGACGTTGTCTGAAACCTCTGAACCAATCTCTTCCAGCCATCTGTTTGATTCTCCAAGATGGAGGGATTTTCACACCTAGATTAACACCCATTTGGTAAGCCGTCCTCAAACATCCTTGGACAGTCAAGTTACCAAGCTCCATAGCATTTATAAAGTCATCTTTTATGAGTAGTTCTTGTTCATCGGAGAAAATTCTGTTCGCTTCATAATTCGGTGTGTATCTTATTTTATCATCGAGCTTTGATTTGCTATAGTAACTGCGTAGGGTTGGATATGGTATTCCATATAATTCTGCTGCTTTTCTCAAAGGTTTTCCATTCATTACTAGTCCAACAGCTGCTTTCATAACATCTTCGGGTGTCCTCCCTTTCTTCCTTGGATGTCTATTTTTACGTCCTCTGAAACTTGATCCTGAAAAAATATAATATCTTCAGAATATTATTTATTGCGGCAATTTGTATTGTAAATTTACCTCTACATAAGTAGCATTTTATTTATTTTGAACATCTCAATTATCTAACATGAGAGTGGAAGTTTCTTACACATTCACTGCCATGACTCGGTTCCAGAAGTTCGTCCATTTGAGTTTGAGTAGCAATGAAGGTATCAAAAGACTTTTGATGATGGGCATAGGGAATGAAAATAAAACCAGAATCTGATACTTAATCAGTTATGGGATTCTGGTTTTACAAGTAAAACACACAATTTTAATGCTCTTTATACATAAGTTATTTCTTCAGCAATGTTTACATGATTTTTATACTTGAAAAGCTCTTCACATTATTCACAAGATACATTCTTCTTTTACTATATTATTTTTTGTGATAAATCAGAATAGGAGAGATGGTAGCTAAAATCCTGCAAGATTTACACAGAACACTGGAAACTTAATAAAACGAACAAAACCAAACTATTCACTTACCAAACCAAGAAAACAACGAATCATGTGTATCGCTCGCTTGTCAGCAATAAGGTTGATATTTCGTAGAGTATAATGAGCTAACTTCTATAACGCGGGAAATAAATCGTTATAGTTTTACAAAGACAACTTTACCTACCACATTATTGTTAAGTTTATGTATACAGAATATGATAAGTATCCCCAAAACGACCTAGAAGTGTTCAAAAAACATAAAATAAACCATAAAAACAAACGCAATCCTTGTTGTTGCATGTTTGTTGTGATTAGTTTTCAACTTCTTATTTACTAGCACTTACCGATATCTCGTACCGCCAAGTAAAAATCCAAACACTGACACATTAGCACATAAATATAGGCACTAATAACAACTTTCACTAACCATAATTTCACTTTAGACACCGAAA
Organism: Eupithecia centaureata; assembly: GCA_944547425.1. NCBI lineage: Eukaryota > Metazoa > Arthropoda > Insecta > Lepidoptera > Geometridae > Eupithecia > Eupithecia centaureata. The sequence goes on from OX155680.1 coordinate 13,414,679, forward strand.
ACACTTAAAAATAGGGTCTCACTGAAGAGGTTATGCCTTTGTTGTTAACAGCGAATTGTAACAACACAACACCATTTTCACGGGAACTTAAACACGGAATGTTACACTCGGCACATTTGTACTAAATCAGAACGAATACAGTACAATACAACGCGGTTAAGATCTTAAAACGCGATGAAACCAATTCATCTAAAATAATTTTATTTTGACAATTGGTGTTATTGTGTTTACAACTACACCGTTGCGTTGTCTTGACTTATAGCTGGAAGCAGAAAGCTGGCAGCCCCGTTTTTCCTTCAAAATCAAATTAATACTGCAAAGATGTCGTAGTAATGCTATCTTAGACTTAAAGCTATAAAAGTAGGCGCCTTATGTAGGTAGGTACCTATTTATACTAAAGTAACAAAGTTTTGATGATGCGAGTAATGTAATCTCAGAAGTAGGTAGTTAGTCCTCTTATGGTGGCTTCTCACGGCGCGTTTTATCACGAGTTGCACCGCGCCAGCTCGCGCCTACGCGCCGTGTGAAGGTAGTGGTTCGAGGCGGTGCGGGCTGGCGCGAGCAGGTACGTCCGATCCGATTGAAGTCGGTAACTTAAAAGGCGAGGGCTGGCGCGGCTTGAGCGCACTCGTGGAGACTCGAGAGCGCGCGGGGTGGCGCGAGGTGACGCGCGTGAGTGAGCGAAGAACTGACCGCGGCCGGGCTCAACGCGCGCCGCACCCACGCGAGCGACGGATCGAATTAAATTAACCCTATGATACTGGACCTCTGGTTTCAAGGAAGACTGTTGACACTAACACCCTGTATATCATCATTATCAACCCATATTAGTCTACTGCTGGACATAGGCCTCCCCTAATGAGCACCATAGCGTCCTGTCTTCAGCTTGACGCATCCAGCATCTGCCAGCAGTCTTTCGCAGATCGTCGTCCCACCTGGCCGGAGGGCGTCCTACACTACGTTTACCGAGTCGCGGTCTCCACTCAATAACACGTCTACTCCAACGGTTGCCGGTTCTTCGCGAGATATGGCCGACCCACTGCCATTTCAGCTTACTAACTAAATTGAGCTATGTCGATAACTTTGGTTCTCTGTCCGATGTATCATTACGAAGCCTATCCTTCAGAGAAACTCCGAGCATAGCTCTTTCCATAGCTCGAAGCTCGAGATGGACCAGCCTTACCGTGAGTGTCGGCGTCTCAGCTCCGTAGGTCATTACGGGTAGGACGCACTAATTGAAAACTTTCGTTTTCTAACATTGCGGTATGGATGACGAGAAGACTCGACGTAGTTTTCCAAACGCTGGGCTGAACTGGGCCGTGGCATAAGAATAGACAAAAACAAAGTAGAAGGGAAACTTCAATCCGAACGCGCTCAGGCTAATATTAGCCTACGCGATTCTGCACATTAAACGTGCACACCCGGCGACGCCGCACGCGGATTTTAATATTTGTGTAGGTTAGGTACCTACCTCTATAATATGACGTCACGGTCAAGTTATTGTGGTGTGATCGGTTGTTCCTATCTAACTAATTAGGTAGGTACCTAATCAAAGGAACGTGAACATCATCGGTCGTTCGTTGACATTTTCTCACTCGCCTCGCCTCGCGACGGAGGCGCGGTGCGGCGTTACAGTGCAGTAGCAATAGCAACCCTGGCAAAATGCCTGGACGAGAGAGGGGCGTAACGAGGTGAAGGGTGAAGTAAAATGGCGGCGTTTGGGACTGGGTCAAAGAAGAGTCCCATTTCTACCCAGTTATTATTTATTCTTATGGCTGTGGGCAGCCAGCTGGATCGTCCTCTTGGCCTCCTTCTCAAAATTTTTACCCACCTGCACAATCTGCCAAAGTACCTACTCAGAAACAATTTCGAGAAGGTGGCCCTCTACGACGCGGACGACCGGTCCCGGATCAATGTGGTCATTGGTCATGATGACTTTGGTTTTTTCCAAATTCATGCCAAGAGCTTAGGTACTTAACTTACTTACCAAAATAATTACATTATTACTATTTATGATGATGGTAAGTATCTATGGTAAGTAACTACCTACCTAAGTGTAAGTACACAAATTACGCCTGACTGCTATGAAAAGTGTGCGATGACTGACGGCAGCCACATACATTCACGGATTCACCTGTAGGTACTCGCTCTGACTGCGCGCAGCTAGCCATACAATCAGGCGCGCTTTCATGGCTGCCGCAGCCGGTAGTTCGTGGCTGTTTACCTAAGTGTTCGAGCTCCAATACATTCTCATTATTATGTTCAACCAACAGGCTGCTGCCAGGCTGCCTAGTGCGCCCGGGCCTAAAACGTAGATATAAATAAATTAGATTTATTAGATATTATTATTAATTAATTAGATTAAAATAAATGTAGATGGGTTTGGCTGGGTTAAATCCATCTACCGATTAAAATGTAGGAATACGTATTAGTGTGGTATCCTACCCTATTAATGTGTATATTTGAGGGTAGGAAATAAATCAGTTGTTCGTTGACTTAGCGTTTCAATTATTTAGCTCCCACTATTTATATCGATAAATATCACTGGCGACGAGGTAAAACGCGAAAAACATTTAAAATCAAAGTTTAAACGTGTTGTGTGCAAGTTACAATAAAATGCCGATCGGAAAAATCGAACAGTTCGACATTTCGAGCAAGAAGTGGTCGGCATACATTCGACGCGTTGAGCAGTTCATGGCGCTCAATGAAATCAAAACGGAGTTACGTGTAGCTACGCTAGTGACGCTAGTAGGCGAGGCTACCTATGATCTAATGTGTGATCTATGTGCACCTGAAAATCCGGAGTCTAAAACATTCACAGAGTTGGTGAAAATAGTCGGCGAACACCTCGAACCAAAGCGCTCGGAAATAGCGGAACGCCATATTTTTCGTATGAGGCGCCAACATGGCGGCGAAAGTCTTGGCGATTATTTGCAAGTTCTCAAACACCTAGCGAGTACGTGTAGCTTCAAGACGAGTCTCGAAGAGAATTTAAGGGATCAATTTGTGTCGGGACTGTTGAGTGACGACATGAGATCGCGTCTTTTCGCCGAACCGAGCCTGACATATAAAAAAGCCGTTGAATTAGCCTTCGCGCTCGAGGCGGCTGACCGGCACGCGCAGATAAGCAGCGGGCCTGGGACGGGCTGCATGGCGGCGACGGCGGCGGCGGCGGGCGAGGCCGTGCACCGGTTGGGCACGGGCCAGCGCGCGCGCCCGCCAGCAGGCAGCAGGGGCGGCGGCGGCGGCGGCGGCGGCGGTGGCAGCACGGCGGCGGCGGGCCGCGCCTCCAGGGCCGCGCCACCAGCGACGGACGACGACGGGGCGAGCGCGCACCAGGCGTGCTGGCGGTGTGGAAAGGGGCACCGCGCCGCATTTTGTCGTTTTAAAAATTACAGCTGTGATGCGTGTGGCCAGAAGGGCCATCTAAAAGTGATGTGCAAACGCTCTGCTCGCCAGGGGGAAGGACGACCTTCAGGGCGAGGGCAGAACTATATCGATAGTGCTAGTGATTCGGAGTGCGATGTGAATAACATTAATGTGTGCAATAATAGTGATCGGCCGTTTAATGTGCAAGCGGAGGTGAACGGTAAGGTGATCACGTTCGAACTGGACACTGGCAGTAAGTTATCCACGATTAATACACATTGTTATGATGAACACTTCAAGCAGACGCCGCTGATCGCTCATGACGTTTGTTTACCTACATTCGTATAACGGAACTAAGATCGAAGTAGCGGGATTTATTGTTGTCAATGTTGTGATAGGGACGCACACGGCGAGGGATCTCAAACTGTTTGTTATCAAAAATGGGGGCCCGCCTTTGTTGGGCCGAGCCTGGTTAGCCCGATTGAACATCGATCAAATTAAAATAAATGAAATGATTTTAAATTTATCTGATGATAATTTAGTAGAAACTTTGCGACGAGAGTTCCCAACCGTGTTCGCCTCAGGACTGGGTACATGTACTAAACAGCTGTCTTTGAGGCTTAGTGATAAAACACCTGTTTTTATGAAAGCTAGGCAGTTACCGTTAGCATTACGCAAGCCAGTAGAATCAGAATTGCAACGACTCGAGGCAGAGGGCACTATTAGCAAAGTTGAATACTCGGATTTCGGTACACCGATTGTGCCAGTTATTAAGAAATCAGGCGAGATTCGTATATGCGGGGATTTTAAAGTAACCGTTAACCCTAAATTGATACGTGACCCGTACCCTATGCCACGAATCGAGGAGTTGTTTGCCGCATTGAGTGGTGGTGAACAGTATTCTAAAATCGACCTTACAAACGCTTATCAGCAATTATTTTTGGATGAAGGTTCGCGGGCTTATAGTGCTATAACTACGCATACCGGTACATTCATTTATAACCGAACGCCGTAGGTATGGTCTGAGTTGCATTCCAGAGAAATTCCAAAAGTTCATGGAAGAGACACTTCGAGGGTTAAAGGGCACGGCAGTGTTTTTAGACGACATAGCGGTCACGGGTTCTACTAGGACGGAACATATTGAGAATTTAAAAGCCGTCTTAACACGTTTGTGTAAGGTCGGTTTGAGAATAAAATTGGAAAAATGTAGTTTTATGCAAAATAGTATTACCTACGTAGGCTATATTATCGATAAGCACGGTTTACACCCAGACCCTAACAAGATAAACGCCATTGTAAATGCACCGGCACCGAAAGATGTGACTCAACTGAGATCTTTCCTTGGTTTAATAAACTATTATTCTAAATTCATACCTCGGCTGAGTACCATCTTACACCCGCTGCATAAAATGTTACGCAAAGAAACCGAGTGGGTTTGGTCTGCAGACTGTGAGCAAGCTTTTAATGAAATTAAAAGTGTGATTTTAAGTAGCAAAGTTTTGGTTCACTACAACCCAGAACTACCATTAGTGCTAGCAGTTGATAGTAGTTCTTATGGCATCGGCAGTGTGCTATCACATCGGTACCCGAACGGGGATGAACGCCCCATTTGTTTCGCTTCCCGCACTTTGAACGCAGCTGAGAGGAACTACAGCCAGCTAGATAAGGAGGCACTCGCGATTGTTGCTGGTGTTAACAAACATCACCAATATATTTATGGCCGTCAGTTTATCATTAAAACCGATCACAAGCCGCTTACGTTCATCTTTGGTTCAAAGTGTGGTTTACCCATTACCGTGGCAAGTAGGTTGCAACGATACGCCACCAGGTTGGCAGCGTATGATTTCGAGATTGAATTTGTAAAATCTAGTGATAACAGTAATGTTGATGCGTTATCTCGACTGCCATTGCCAAACAAACGCAAAGAATGTAATGAACTGGTTTCGGTTTCGTATGTAAATTATGTCGAGGAATTTTTTCCTATCAGTGCTAAGGACGTGTCTACATGTACGCAGAAAGACCAGGTGCTAAATAAAATAAAAGGCTATATTATTAACGGATGGCCAACTAAAATTACATCCGAACTTGAAAAATCCTATTTTTATAGGAAAGATAGCTTAATATTGGATAATGGGTGCATTTTATATAATCATCGCGTTATCGTGCCTGAATCCTTAAGGAAACAGGTATTAGCTGAACTGCATGAGGGTCATTTAGGCGTGGTTAAAATGAAAAATTTTGCCCGTAGCTACGTGTACTGGCCCACTTTAGACAGCGAACTGGAAGGCATCGCGAAGGAGTGCAGCGCGTGCCGGCAGCAGCGCGACGCGCCCCCGCGCTCCGCGCTGCACCCCTGGGCATTCCCCGCGCGCCCCTGACAGCGACTGCACATCGACTTCGCTGAGTTCATGGGCAAACATTATTTGGTATCTGTGGATGCACACAGTAAGTGGATCGAGGTACAGAAGATGTCGAGCACCAGCGCCGCGGCGACTATTCATAAATTAAGGGAACTATTTGCACGTTTTGGTCTTCCCTCGCAAATCGTAAGCGACGGCGGCCCTCCTTTCGGGTCTTCAGAGTTCGGTAGTTTCATGAAGAAAAACTTCATCAGTCATACGATAACGAGCCCCTACAGACCGGCAGGTAACGGTGCGGCGGAGAACGCAGTAAAGTTGGCGAAGCGCGCTATGAAAAAGGCAGTACACGAAGGCGTCGATGTCGATACCGCAGTCACAAAATTTTTATTTCAATATAGAAACTGCGAACATTGCACCACGGGCGTGGCGCCGGCGGTGGCGATGTTCGGCAGACGCCTGCGCGGGCGGCTGGACGTGCTGCGGCCCAGCGCCGAGCGCGCCAGCGAGGCGGCGGCCGCGCGGGCAGCGCGCGCGGCGCCCGGCGCGGAGCGCAGCGCGCACGCGGGCGAGCACGTCCTGGCACGGGACTACCGCGCCGCCTCCAAGGAGAAGTGGGCCCCGGCCGTGGTCACGGCGCGGGACGCCCCGCTTACATATCGTGTACGTACCGATGACGGACGCGAGTGGAAAAGACACATTGATCAATTACTACCCATTGATAAACCTAATGTGCGACGTTCTACCATTGTTGCCGATCATCAGATGACCGTTAACGATGATGATGAGTTTGATGACGCGATTACAGATCAGTTAGAAATTGTTAAGTCTCCAAGTACTAAAGACACTTCTGGCGCACCTATGGTCCCTATTACCGAAATAGAAACGAAACCGGTTCACACGTTTGTAAAAGAACGTCCTAAGCGCGCCTGCACTTATAAAGATAAGAATTATAAAGTTTAATAGTACTGTAATATTTTTTTTTTTAAATTAAATATTATCACCTTTTGTTTTGCTCTTAATAAGTCTATTTGTTACTTAAAAGCTAGTAAAAACTGTTTGTTTACTGATAATTTTGTGTAAGAATTTATGTACCTAACTAAATTTATAATTCTGTTCAAGTAAGTAGGTACCAACTCCATTTTCATCTCATATTTAGATAAGTATATGGGTTAGATTGGATTGAAGAACTTTCTGAAAGTTATTATCTTTTTCTAAAAAAATATATTTTATGTTATGTTTACCAACTAAGTAAAGTTAATTTTATGAGGTTTAATTACTTATAATATGATGTTTTTTTTTTCTCTAAGGGGGGACGTGTGGTATCCTACCCTATTAATGTGTATATTTGAGGGTAGGAAATAAATCAGTTGTTCGTTGACTTAGCGTTTCAATTATTTAGCTCCCACTATTTATATCGATAAATATCACTATTAGTATAAATTATTAATTGAGTTTGATATTACGTCCATGATGAAAACTGACATCAACCTAGGTAGAATAATTATGATGTTCTATTTACTTATTAATAAAACTTTGTGATGTTTTTCAAGACGCTCATTGGTAACATTGCGTCAAACCAGACGCAGCGCCATAATCAAGAAGTTGAACTCAAAGACACTTCGGAATTTTAGACCTGGCAACAACCATTCCTATTTGACAATAGTGAGTGAGGAAGAGAGAACCAATGAGACGCGAAGTCTAACCTAAAAGTTGTTTTGTTTATTTAATAATTTTGAGCTATTTTCATTTTTGTTGTGCCTTGCAGTGAAAAAATATGTAATTCAACCGCATTTGATAGTAATCTCTTACTCTATTAAAGTGATATGGTGATAGAAAACAGTGTGTGTCGACTGCAAAATATACCAATGGCTCCTGTTTTGTTTTCATTAATAAAGCATTAAAATCGGTTTCTACGAAGGTTCGAAAGGTTCGTTATGTTGACAATTTATCAAAATGTGTGATAGTTATTGTTTTGAAGGTCGTCTTGTGTTTTATCCGTATATTATTGATAGTAAAGTTAATGGCGGCAATGTTTGTGTGTATCGTTTTATCTTGGAGATGACAACTTCTTAAAATTAGAGGTGAGTAAATATTCTTGCGAACTTTAAATAATACCTATCGGCAATACCGGTAGTATAGTATAGCTTTGCCGGTATAGGCTTTCCAACTACCAAAATTTTTAAGAGATATTTGACAGGCTTCCACTACCTACAAAAGTAGCTTTGTTAAAGATTTATTTATTTAAAACTTTATTGCACTAAAGTACAAAGGGTGGGCTTAATGCCGAGGCATTTTCTACCTGCCAACCAAAAACACATGTAGAGACACAGGGTTGGCGAGATTGAAGAATTTTTTTTTCCTTTCATTGTTTTTTATTCATTATTTAATTCTATCTTTGTAATCTATTAAAAATAATTTATTTTTTTATTGTATTTGTATTTAATTGGTACCTAATAACTTTCAAAAGCCTCTGGAGGTGATCTGGACCTGCTTTAAAAGTCCCTTCACTGAAAAGTCATGCTTAAATTGTGACATACTTATTTTAATTGTTAACTTTATTGCATTATACACACTTAGAGAACTCAATAATGGCAAAGGTGAGTTTAATCCTAAAGTGAGTTTAGCTACTCCTAGAAAACCTATTGGAAGAAAAATGGATTTAAACTCTAGGTAGATCAAAGTTGAACCATTCGAAATATCTTAAATTTAAGAGAAACAAACATGGACCTGGCTAGTAGGGTGGAGCGAGATTTTTATTTTTACATTTGCACTTCTGAATACCTCCCAAAAGTTGCATCTTGTTGCACAGGCAAGAAAAAAAAATAAAATAAAAATATTGCAACCCTTCTTCAGCCCTCTACTGCCCTTTGAATATTTCAAAATTATGAAAAAATGGGACTGATTAACAAAAATCGTAATTAAACATTTAGGTAACTGTTTTTTTATGTTGAATATCATATTTTTGCATGTCTAAATATAAAATGAGTAAATAATAATTCCTTCGTCATTATAAGCTTGTCATGAAGTCAAATTATACATTATCAAAGACGCCGATTTTAAACAAAATTGGTATCAGTCGGTCCGTTACTTTGCAAATTGAACTGTTGACGTTAGAATCATTCAAGTTACCTATTTTTCAAATAACCTTCGTCTTATAAATTTATTTTAGTTGTTTTGTTCAGTAATCAATAAGATAAGCTATAATTTCGTGGTCTAATGTGCTAAAGACAAAATAATGTCGAAAATAAGAACTCGAAGTGAAATAGACTATTCTATTTATGAATATCCTTGTTTCTGTAGTAAATTAATACTACTAACGAAGGCTGATGGATTAAAACAAGTGTTGTTCATCAAAAAAACAGTGAAATGTCAGAAAAATGGTCAACAAACCGCCATTTATGAAGTTTTCAATCTTCGCGGGAATCATGAAAAAAATTCTTACTCGCGATGGTTGACAACAGCTGATAGCTATATTAAGACACCCAAGCCTTGTTTGAACCTTATGAATCTTAGAGCATCTAAGCTAATAAATCTTATTACATACTATAATGAAAGTTTATGCTCCTGTTTGGTATCCTATAAGAAAAGATAGTTCATTCAAGCAAAGTTCGGTGAATGTTCTTTGATTGATTGCATAATTAAAATGTTTTGAGTTCTGATGCACAGAAAATTGCAGACCGAGTTATTCAGAGAAACCTCTTTTTTCTTGCACATCCAAAAAATCTGTTAGAGGCCAAGCTTTACGATGAATAAATCTTTATAATATCAGAGAACTGGGCTTGAGGATTTCGGATTTACCTTGTCACAATCAAGCTGTTGAAAATGTGTGAAAATGGTAGGTAACTGAGGCATCGATGACTGTTTCTGGTAAGAAGGCCAGAGATGGATGCATTCGCGGAAATATACAATCGCGTACTATTGTTCGATACTGAAAAAAATCAAAGCTAAAAAGTCAACCTAAATACTCACAATTTTATAATTTTTGATTAATTTTTTGACTGTTCGAAGCAGAGTATTTTTAAATGAAACTTTTGTTATTATAAAATTCATGTCTTATTTACACTATGCCACTAAAATAAATAGTTATTTATTGTTAGTTTCAGTAGAAGACAGATTTTAAAAAGTTACGTAAATGAAAAAAATATCAAATTTCACACGACGGTAGACGGCCAAAACATATAAGGTAACCGTGGGTATAGTTGACACTGAGGTAATAGTTGACACCTTCAACTTTGGATAGCTTTGAAGACGCTCTTTCATTAGAATAGGTCTCGTAAATGCACCTGTTTGATAGGTAATGTATCTGAACACATTTGTTTTTGTATATTGCCAAAATTAATTCCTTCATTTAGTTATGGTGAATGTTTTTCTGCGTGCGTGTGTGATAAACGCAAATTGTTTGTAATTTCTAAGAGATTTGAAAGAGGTAAGTCAATTTACAATCAGTCACATTTTGTATTTTCTTTGGAAGATATTTATATTGTTTATGCGTTATGATATTATTCATTCATTGTTTATTGCTTGGTTCCTAGTTCTGACCTCGTGGATATAATGGATTTAATTATTTTTGTGGGTGTCAATTACTGGTTACCGTTTTTTCAATATTTGTAGTAATTGACACCCATGTCAACTACTGCTTTTTTACTTATAAATCCAATTTGCATGATGATAGTAATGCGTGTACGGTGACAATCATTTCTGTATAAAATAAGTCTAGCTGCTATCACTAGAACCAATACTTGACAGGGGTGTCAACTACGCATGCATATGATGTCTAGTACTAACTAGGTACTTAATATTTCCTATTCCTTAGGTAAACTATGCCTCCCATAAAAAAGGGTAAGATATCCTGAAATGGATATGCTAAATGCTGTTGAAGATGTAAAAAAGGGATGCCAGTTGCATCAGTAACAGCTGCTAAAAAAGTAATGTACCAAGGGTTACATTAGTACGAATGTTCAAGAAAACTTCACAGGAGAGAAGAAAAAGTCCTAGTACCATACTCTCAGCAGATGAGAACAACATTTTAGAAACGTGAATATTATCGCAAGCGAGATCGAATTTCCCAGTTAATAAAAATCAGCTTCTAGATTATTGACATACTAAAAGATTTTTTTTACCATGTTTTGAGTAAAGTGCGCAAGAGCACTTGCAATTGCAAGTGCTTGGTGAGCCATTTTTATAGGTATTTAAGTTTTGATCTCATATATTTTACCTACAGGTCGTAGTATTTTTGCATTAGACTAGTTTTAGTACTTATCGATATTTTTAATTGTAATATGTTACCAAGAATTTGATTTCTATTATTTTTAAAATGTTTTCTGAACAAAAGTATTTTCTTCTTAGTTTGGGTAAAGGTAAAGGTACACAATTAAACACAGTTTTCAACACATTTAAACAGAATTAAACACATTATAATGAAACACATTATAATGTGATTTTTATAAATAGTTGCCTCTTGACTGCTATTTTTAAGAGTACCTTATTTAATCATGACAAATAAGATTTGTCTGTGTTTTGTTCCATTGTTTTTAAGATAATAAATAAAGCAATTACTACTCGTAATATTTTTTTTATTCCATGTCAACTATTGGAACAAACAGTGTCAACTATTGGAACAAAGAAAATTTTAGTGTGTCAACTATTGGTGCTTTTGATATATTGATTTCTTGGTTGCATATTTTTTTGTAACTTCCACTTACGAGATAATTGATGACAATGCAATAATCTACAAAGCACTAGTTCTATAGGAATGTATAATGATTTCTTACAATAAGCAATTTTGGTCACCTTACACAGTTCTAAAGTAGCCCATCCCGACCTATGTGTCAACTACTCCCCCATTTACGTTATTTAAAAAATAAAATAAAATTATACTAATTATTGTCTTGTCATTTTGCAACTTTTGGCAGGTATTCGAAATCAATTATGTAACTTTATTTTTTTTCCATACATTGACGCTCCACCCTACTGGCTAGGGCACAATAAATTCAATAAAATGCAATCAATTTGCCATTTCCTAATGCTTAACTAGTACAATTTGTTTCATTAATGAAGTTTGTTAATGAAGTTGTTGGATTTTGTTATTTTGCTCATCATTTTTTATTGTTAACAGAGTTGCCTTTGCAATATTATGTGTTTAAATTGAGTTTATAAGTCCTGTATTTTTTTTATTATTTTTCTTGTTTTATTCACTTTGTACTTGCTTGTTCCCACAGCATTATTGATTAACTAAAATTGAAATAGAATTTTAATAATATCCAACATTTTGCAATCATATGAAAATAGCAACTCTCATATTGGAAATGTTACTGCAATAAAGATATTTTTTCATAATAATGAATTTTATCCAGTTTTGTTCATTTGCATTATTGTGTTTGAGTATACTGTAGGCTGTATTACATAAATATGTTTTTATTTTCTTAGCAAACCTAATCATTGAGCGAGCAGCCAATGAAATACAGTGTTAACACTAAACCCTGTGTTTGTTATTACTATATAGAGCACTAGCGAGCTAGTGTTTATTATACATGTGAACTCTCTTGAATCACTTGGTATCTATTTTAACAAAACCATTACATAGTTTTAAAAATCTAAGCATACATAGGGACAGATTGATAGCGGCAAGCGACTTGTTTTTTATGTTTTGTTTTAAACTTTGTAGCCTATAAGAGTGCACCACTGTTTTAAGACCTTACATTATGGACATGTGCATCAGTAGTACTTGTAGTGGTAACATCAAGTAAAATTAAAAACATAAAATGTGTTAACTTAATCTCTTGTACTGGCTAATTACTTATAATTCATTATGTGCATAATAAACTAGTGTCTGCCTTAAAGGCGAAGCTGGGATCCCTTGTGTATTAAGATTTATTTTAGTAAGAGGATGCATTACTTACTTTCTTCAAAATTTTATGTATAAGTCTGTACAGTACATATGAATAGAAACTTAAGATTAACTAGAATGTGAGATTTTTGAACAGTGTTTTTTGTGGAAAATATACCCGTATACTACTTTGTTTGTTGTAATGTTTCAGCAACCATTCTCGATCCTATTTGCATCTACTTTAATAATTTTTATCTCAACCATTTTATATAGTTTTTTCTTAGAATCTATTTAAAATTAAATGTTTAAATCTAAAACCTACTTACATTTACAGCAAGATATGTAAAGTCAGAGCGTGGTGCCCAGATCCTGTTGTTCAGCAATTTCATCTACCGCCAGCAATGCAAGGCAAATAAAGATGGTTATAAGACCTGGTATTGTAATATGTACCATGGTACTCATTGCACTTCAGTGCTTACCACTGACAGTGAAGACCATATTGTGACCATACGGGGTTCTCACAACCATCCCGCCCCAAAGATATCAACCACAGCTGATGGTGTTGTGCATATGCTGGATGGTAAAAAACGCGGCCGAAAGAGAAAGGTACCTCTTGACAATCATGTTAAAGACAAAGGCAATTCTAAGGATGATACTGAATATGTCCCCTAACTGACGTGCAGCCTTTTCCAAGGTATTAATTTTATAAGAATTGAATTACAATTAATTATGATAATGATGGCTCACAATGTGGATTTTAAAGTAATTTCATTTAGTATTTAATGGTATTTAACAGACCGACTTTGTGGATTTTAAACCAATTAGAATTGAAATACAATTGATTGTGGTAGTGATAGCTCACAATGTAGATTTTCGAGTAATTTCAATTAGTATTTTAATGGTATTTAACAAGCGGACTATGTGGATTTTATACAAATTTAAACCACTATTTAATGGCAACTTAATATAAAAGAAAAGTCCTAATCAAAATCTCCATTTCTGTTTTATCTTTTGCGTCTGTTTACTAATTAAGTAGGTACTGTTGAACTGTAGGTATTAGCAAATTTGTCAAAAACAACAAAGTTATCTTTAGCCAAAAATGTAGCCATAAGTTGAAATGTTCGACTTTTTCTTTCGTGAAGGGAAATTTATTTTTGACAAAGATATTTATAAAATTGCATTGCATGTTTAAACTTAATGAGCCTTACCACCAAAAACAATGTCACGACTTAGACACGTGATTAACAGTTGATTAGCAAAAGTCATCCTACATAACCATGTTAAACAAATGTTAAACACGTGTCTAAGACGTAACTTTGTTTTTTGTGGTAAGACTGATTGTACCTACCTAATATCCTATGTCTAGTCTTTAGGAGTTTTAAAAGCTGGTTTGTATTAAAATATATACTAGGTATACTTTGATTAGGTTACGTAATTTTAAGGTTTAATTCATTTAGTAATTTGAATTATCATGAATAAATATATAAATTTTATAACATTCTTTTATTCGAATGAGACGATGATGTTTATGAATTAGATATTACCGTAAATAATACACTGAGAAAAATAACTTTCGTGATTACGAATAATTTTAAAGGAATTCCAGCAATTTTATCCGTATTCCCAACAAAAACGGACCAAGAGTTCTTACTAAAAATTTGTGCGTAAATCCTAACAATTTATCAATAAACTGGTCACCAAGGAACATCATTACAATAGCACGACAATACAAAGTGCTGTAAACTCTTGTCTTATCGTTACACGTCATAACAAAACGTCGTGACTAACTCTCGTTTCCATCATGATGGGAATGACACAGAGTGCTGCATACTCTTGTGTCGTCATTACGCGTTATAACATTTTGTCGTGAAGAACTCTGAATATTCCTAACAGTAATGATGAGAAATCATGAGGGGAATGATAGAAATTGTTGAAGTCATATTAATATATCATTATTTGAATGTCATGTTGTTGTGGACATCATGTTAATTAGTAGAAATTTCCTAATAATATTTGTGAAACTGACCTACCCTAATTGTTGTCAGTATTGTAAGGATAATGTGCGACCTCTTTTATCTTGAAACTTTTCGATCCGTCATGTCCAATCTGTATTCTTTACTAATATATTATTAGTATACGTGGGACCAAAATGTTGGAATCCAAATAAAACGGCGCTTTGAACTTGGCAAAGGTACTTCATCAATAAAGTACGAAGTTCGAAGCGCGGTAGATAGAACTGTCCAACCGTACAACAGTACAACCAACCAACCAACCGAGCTCAGCAAGGAACATAATACTCTCTACCGAGAGGAGCTCAATATAACAAAAATCACTGCCACCTTATAGCCGACACCCGTGCGTTCTCGTCAGCGCGATCTAGCCTTCGTCCACTTTTACTAGCGACATCTAGTTAATTTTTATAGGAACTAACCAGATCCCGATCGATACCCAACAAATATAATAAGTACCTAGTTATTCTTGATTTTCCATTTCCAACATGTAAGTTTGGTATGACAGCACGAATTTTTGTCATGACAGCACGAAAGTTTGTCATGACAGCACGATAGTTTGTCATGACAGCACGAAAGTTTATCATGACAGCACGAAAGTTTGTCATGACAGCACGAAAGTTTGTCATGACAGCACGATAGTTTGTCATGACAGCACGAAAGTTTATCATGACAGCACGAAAGTTTGTCATGACAGCACGATAGTTTGTCATGACAGCATAATATACTATTAAGCTTTCCTAACTGTTTATAGTGATTCTCCTGTTAACCCTACACCTAAAGTTAGAAGGAATTCTTGATTTTGTAACGTGATGAATTTCGATTCTTAGTCTTTAGTCAATACAGTCTTGACAATTAATCATGCGCAGCCTTGGTAATTTAATGATCATCACTACTCATGCAAGTTATAAACTTAAGAAATGTAGTGCTAGTCACTTAATCAGGAAAACAACAGAATAATATGACTTTCACGATAAAACGTCATGCTAGTTCTGATACCTCATTAGTATGTAACTTCACGTTCTAATGATGAGCAATCATGATAGCCAACCAAGTTTTTCATCTTAAATAAATCTGATGTCACGTAAATCGAACCAGGCTGAACAACATTTTAAAATGCACATGATACTAATTCAGTTGTCTTGATTAGTTATAATTCTTCATGTTGAAATATAATGAAGGACGAGAGTCATTTTTCTCAGTGTATGCAAGACTCGTAATTTGTAATAAATAATAATGGTGAGATAATAACTATTATTTGAAATTAAGCATTATGTATGTTATTTTCATGTGTTAAAAATCTTAAGTTTATCGTTTCCGCATTGGTATCATAGTGAAAAAATATACGCATTTAACTACACATCATTTTGATGATGTTAAAAGCCACGGTTAGACCTTCGTGTCGCTTAAACTGAAGTTGACTGAAGTTTACTAAAATCCCGTTTGTATTTTATTATTGTGAATAACACTTATTTCAGTTGCTTACGTCATACCGTCTAGAAATAAAAATGGCCGTCGTGGCTTAATACTTTTCCGCAAGTACACGTTCACGTGGCGAAATTCTCTAAAAGACGGCAATTACTGGACATGCTCACGTTCTAAGAAAGGGTGTAAGGCGTTTGTACGCACGAAGGAAGACGCCGAACCGTTCCAGGTTATTAAGTTTAAGGCGGAACATAATCATCAACCTAAAGATCTTAAGCTACCCTCTGATTTTCTTGAGTCATACGCAGTTACAGAATAACTTGTACCATTTGTTAAAGACTATGTGAAATATTAAGAAAATTACTTATAAGTAACTAAATACACATAAGGTAGGTACTACCTATTTAAAAAAAAAATGTATTAAGTTAGTACCTTAATATTTGTCACAGAATAGACATGATCCATGAGATGGACAATTTGGGTCTAGCTAACTAAGTACTTTTTAAAGAACTTTTATATGTATAGTTACTTAATTATAAATAGTAAACCAACATCTAATAAAATTACAAACGGGTGGTATGTAATTTTATTAGATGTTGGAAAACATTGACATCAATTGACGAATATTTTATGTACCTAATTGATTTTTAATTGAAAGGAACTTTTTAAAATATGGTTATCTATTTTTATATCATGTGTTTTATTTAAATTTATTATGAACATACGTAGAATATTGTACAATTATTAAGCATTTTACTTGTAAACAATACCTACTTGTTCCAGAAATACACTTCATCATATCCAAGAAAGGAAACGAGCTACTCGTTTACGAAAAATATACTTTTGCAAAAAACAGTCAAAGCAAAAGCAGAGTCTCATGGGCATGCTCTTCTAGATGTTCTAAAAAATGCAACGCTCAGGTCATTTTGACAAAGACGGGAGACTTTTGCGTGGTAGATAGTAACCATACGCATCCACCGCCGGTGTTTTACGTCAACGAAATGGGGGAATACGTGCGCATACAAGATAGGATGATGAAAGGCGAAGATGAGGATGCAACCAATGTTAAGGATAAAAGCAAAGATGTTATTAAATCCACTGAGAAAAATGAAATAAGCACATGCCGGGTTATTGGCAGTGTTATGCACCCGCGTTCCAAAAATACCTAGGATTATTTCGTTAACAGACAACTTGTAGATCTTATCAAAAATTAAGTTTTATGTAGGTAATGATAAATTATTGAATTTTAATACAAAAATAACCCTAGGAAAAGCGATTTATACAATTATTATCATAACCTCTCGGGTGCCCAGACTCTTATAATCTTTTCGAGACAAAGACTTTAGGGTCTGTAAGTATACACACTAGGTATACCTGATTATTTAACCTACTTAAATTCAAGAAAGTCATACGTAAGGATAAAAGGTGTAACAATTATACTATTTAATGAAATTGTATTAGATCATTGAACGCTTCGATCAACAATAACTGTTAGTAGTATAGTCATTGTTGATCGAAGCTTGCCCGCATTGAGTAAATATTTTATAGCTTGGCATATAGTTCTACGAATAAATTTAAATAGTTATCTTATTTGACTGTTTTTTTTCCTACCCGTTTTCGCTAAAGTTTAAACTTGGATATAACGCAATAACAAGAACATGTAGTGCACGTTTGCTTTTCGATATTTCGGTAGGTACTTGAAATATGTTTATTTTTATGTTGATATATAGTACAAATATAATGCTGTCTTGTAAAGTCCTTTTTATTTTAGGTCTAATAAAATCATCGAGGGGAGAAAATATGCTGTTGCTGAACAGATTCGCATATAACTTTGGCTATATAAGCAAGAGAGGTGGCACTTTAAACTGGTACTGCTCATCAAGAAACTCTAGGAAGTGCAAAGTGAGGGTTGTCACGAAAGGAGGATCTCCGTTGAAAGTGGTCGGCACCCACACTCATGGTCCAAGATTTGCGCAAACAGCAGCTGGGTTGAGAAGAAAGAAACAGTATTAATTCTACGGCGGGCGACCTAATTTGTTACATTCTTAGACGGATCCGGAATGCGAGGGAATTTATCAGTCCTTTGCATTGGATTACGAAAACTATAAAAGTTTCCTACATGCGTTAAGCTCCTTGCAACGCCCCAACTACATAGAAAAGAGGTAGGTCGGTACTTTGCATACGAATTCTTCTTCTATATTCGGTGGCTTACGGTTATTGACCTCAACTCTTCCAATTCGATTGTAATTTACGAATGTTTTACTGCAGTGACAATAGGACAGGTAGTAAATGATAACTTTTTTCTTTTTGATACTGTGCAAAACCATACGAGCCATATTTTTATCTGTCGTCGAATGGTTCAGTTCGAAATTACTCTCCTTAGGCCTCATCCTTCGTGTTAAACTATTCTTTTTTTCGGAATATTCATCAACTCGTATTTTAGCTTTTGCTATAGTAGGTAGGTATCATACCTCGAGTTTATCGTCTGTAATATTATCTAGTCAAGTCTTGTTATTTATATGTTGATGTTATAGAAATAGATTTGATGTAAGCAATACGTTTATATTTAGTACTAATGATATATGTGTAGGTGGTTCTTGATGACATCTACAACTCCATAGAGTCGATAAGGTAATATGTATTATATTTATATAGGATAAGATAATCCAATCGGAAGAAAGGAAGCATCTTTCTTCTATGTATTTAAATGTATTTAAATCATGTAACCTGCGATTCGTCGGAAGAAAGGAAGCATCTTCCTTCTATGTATTTAAATGTATTTAAATCATGTAACCTGCGATTCGATCTGACAATCGTGGTGATTAGGGAAAAACCAAGGGCGGTTTTGCCATAATCACCAGGTTTTGCAGTTTGGGAGACAGCAGTGAATGTACGATTTCTGAGGATAAAGTCCTTAGACATAAGCGTACCATTCGCAATTAAGTACCTAATTAATAACTATACTCCAACCCAATTAAATGTGATTTTTAAAGCAAACTGACCATATTAAATATAACATTCTTTATGTTGTCGATGTTGTGGTGTATTTTTAAAAGCAATTTACATTCCTTGTCGATTAAATACATTTAACATCTAGTTTCGCTGGAAAAAGGTTAATATTATATTGTAGCGTTAATTCAAATCAATTTATTTATTTTGGTTATTCACCATAATTTTTAGTAATTTTTCGTATACTATGTTAGTAACCATAAAATAAAATAGACTTCAAAATTTAAACCAGTATTAATTCAGCATTTACTTATTGTTTTTCTTTCATTTGTGTGTTATTTTGATTTTTTTGCGTGTGGTAAAGCTACTCATGGACTTTGAAGCGATGTTGATTTTTGTTAGTTAAAGAAAATGTTTGTGATTACGTATTAAATTTTTAGACAATTAATTATTTATTATTAAAATAAGACCGCAATGTACACAATCAAACATGCAATATCTTAACGAATCGCGAATGTTTAAAAATACCGTATCTACATCATTTTTAATTGAAGTAAAATGTAAAACAGTTTGCGATTTTAATATATTCACAATATGGAGAAAATAATCTACAGAAACGCTTTAAGTTTTAAAAACTTAATTTAAAACAAATTTGTTTCAGGTTATCGGTTTATATTATCCTAATGTTTTCAGTAATAAAATGTTGACATAGACATTGTCGTTTTTCATTGTGAATATCTATGTGGTCCTCTCCAACCATTCTGTTGACTTATCACTGTTCTTATTACTTCAATCTGTTGCCATCGATTAGAAAATTTGGTAATTATATTTATAATTATAGATAGAGAACTAAAGCTATCGACGCAAAGATTAGCAAGCTGAAGTGGCAGTGGGCCGGCTATATCTCGCGAAGAACCCACAACACAACCGTTGGGTAAACGTTCTTAAGAGGAGAGCGCGTTATGCCGCTCATGCGATAGCTGTAGATGGATAAAGGCTGATAATGAAGTTTTCTAAGATCTATGTTTTTTTTCTAAGTTAATTTTGCCAAGTCTTGGACTGCTTGGGTTATTAATAACATTTGTATTATTTCAGGTCCAGTTCTTTTAAAGCATGGCAAGGGCTCAAGATCGACTTATGTTCTACTCTACAAAAATTATACCTACCGAAAATGCACCAAGTCCAAAAAGGGATCGACTTGGAAATGTACTAGCAGCAAAACTGATGATTGCCAGGCTATGATAGTTACCGATGAGAGTTTAAATGTAATTTCGACAAAAAAGAAGCATACTCACGGCAAAAATGCTGAGGATGGCAACCCTAAGCATGTTTATTTTTCAGCTGAATAAGCTTTGTAGGATTCAGCTTTCTCTTGCGTTCACAAGAGAAAACTGAATCCTTCTAGATTCAAGCGAGAGGTAAGGCATACATTTATAATTAATAACCTATGTAGTTATAAACTTAATTTTAAAATTGATAAAGTCAACTGATAAGTACATAGCTATATAGAGGTAGTTTAAAATGTAAGCATTTATTAAATCTACCTCAAATATATAAATTACAAAATAATTTTTATTTAGTCGGTACTAGAAATATAGACATTACGTTTACGTATTTTATAAAATAGGATAGAAAGCATTTCTTTATATGCATAGGCTTATATAATTATGTGTGTTAATCAATTTTATAAAAATAACTAGTTTAGTCATATAACATTTTTGATTGGATGTAAGTTGCATTAAAATTATCTTTTAATTTTGGTTGTTAAGACGGACGCATTAATAAATAAAATAAAAAGTTTATTTTTCTGACGTTGTCCATAAAGACACATTGGAGCCCACTAAATATTAAAAAATTAACTAAAATTAAAAGACTAAAGATAAATTAATAAAAAATAGTCACAATTTTAGAGTTCTTCTGCCAAAAAGTACTTACCCAGGCAAAAGAGTCAGAAGTTCCTAACTCTTTTGGTTGGGTTGGGATTG
The DNA here is from genome assembly GCA_944547425.1 of Eupithecia centaureata. Lineage (NCBI taxonomy): Eukaryota > Metazoa > Arthropoda > Insecta > Lepidoptera > Geometridae > Eupithecia > Eupithecia centaureata. The sequence goes on from OX155680.1 coordinate 13,435,602, forward strand.
GGAATGGTGCTAATAAGGTACTGCCATAAGAATAAATAATAACTGAGCGCGTTCGGAGCGAAGTTTTCCTTCTACTCTTGTCTATTCTTATGGTACTGCTTTCAACCTGTAGGATGAAGGATTAATATAGGAATAATTTATCATAATTAGACACAAATCGTTTTATCATAGCAATATCACATAATATGTATGCGCCGTTTGTTTTGTTTATTGGGGCTTGTATTTTAAATAATTTACCATATGATGATGTACTTAAGTACTATATACATGATGATGTACTTAAGTACTTCTATAGATGATATTTTAAATAAACGATTATGAGTGATATCATTGTTTCATTTATGTGCTAAAAATCACTTATTACAATCAATTAAATTGTTTAAGAAGTTCAGGTAACAATTAGGTAAATCTCTAATCGGTGGAACGCAATTTGTATTTAATGATATTGTAAAGGTCAAGTGGGACCGCACATCGGTTCCTGCACAGGCGAAATTTTTCAACATACCGTCGAGCCTTATTATCACACTTTCTTGGAATGTTTGTATGCAAAGCACTATAAACAAAACGTAGGTATAAATAATGTGTTTGATATTTTAAAATCGAATTATTTACAACTGTAATAAACTTTTTCTTGTATTATGTTTAATTACGATGATGAAAGTGTGTTCGTGCGTATCACAATAATTTTGGAACATACCTACTTACCTAAATGATAATATGTTATGTGTATAAAAATCCAAAAGGCAACTCAAAATAATAGGTATTGAAATTTGGTTCCTTTGGATCCATAGACACATAACTTCATATAAGCATTTTGTTTTTAGAGTTTGCATCATCAGCCTTAACTAGTCCACAGCTGGATAAAGGTCTCTGTTAATGAGTTCCATATCGAGTAGTAGGTACTGAAATATTAATTAATTTTATTTTGACATAAATCTTAATTTTATTTACTTAATTGTTATAATTTTTATACTTACAACGAAATCAAGTGTATACATTACATACCTACGATGGAAAGAAATGGAAATATCGCCCTCTGTTCTGCTTGCCGCATCCAGCATCTGTCTTAACTCTGAAGTCTTTCGCAGAATGTCATATCACATGCCCGAATTTTAAGTTTGTTATTATTTTTTTAATGTTCTGTATCGTGACTTTCTTAATATTGATAAGTTTGTCATTATCTCTGTCAACAGTAGCAATTGTGACTGCCATCGACGGAGCAAGCCTCCTGATGCTGAACGGCTTCGCTTTCATAGACCCATCACCTATGCCGAATGGTGAAAGATGGTACTGCTCCGGCAGATCGCGATGGAACTGCCAAGTCTGTCTCCATGTAAACGATGACTACGAACTAGTTTGTATATCCAATGAGCATACACATAAAGCGCCTGTCTATGAGAGAACAGCTGCTGGGTTGTACGTAGAAGTGCCTAGAGGTTTGGCAGTATCACGGGTTGTTGAAAAGAGTCCGATTTTACTTGATTGAGATACTGCTTTTGCTTACATTTTTTCTTTTTATTTTTGTCTTTGATGTTAATTTAAATAACACAACCCTGAACAATTCACACAGCCCCAATTTAAGCATAGCTAAGCTTGGGGCTAGATGCTGCTAGCTAGCTTGTGTACTAGATGACTGATAGATAGATATTTTTATTGTACAGAGAAAATACCTGTCGCATATATTTCCATTTATGGAACATTCCCGACCGTTGGATTGGGTTGGATTGTTGGATGGGATCACGTGATTCTCCGACAGAGTTTTGTAGTAGACCCACCGACAAAATTAATTAATAAATTATGTACGCCTAATAAGTATTTTATGGACTGTTTTAAAATTAAGTATATTTACGTATATTTTGTGTAAAATGTTATATTTCTTAATTTGTATCTCAATACACCTAAAATATTACATGTTTGTGTAAAGTTATGTACTTATTTGTACGATATTTTAAAGCTAGTTTGATACTTTTTATGTTATTAACATTAGTGAAACTTGGTATACCTATTAGTGAGTTAAGAAATATATAATGAACTTCAATAAATCGTGGTGACATGATTGGATATCTACGTATCTATATTGTGTGTCTCCCTTTAGTATTTTTTTAAATAAAGTAATATAAATGGGGTAAATAATATAACTTCTACCTACATGGTGCGAGAAAGTATATTTTCAAATTTAATCAGCTTCCTAGCACGGTTGTGATTAACTGTGTTCTTGTCTTGTGCCGTGTTTGTTTGGCTGGAAAATGTGTGAAAAATTTAATAATCTTCGAAATGTTTCTACTTCAACGGGGTTTTTGGGTTCAAGTCCCGTGGAAGACGAACATTTTTGGGAGGTTATTTGATTTCATAAATACTTACATGTTATTTTTCATAAGTATAACCTTACCAAAAACATATTTCTTATAATAATATGCAGCTTCAGATACAGTAAGCACACGCCGGATCAACACCTTCGTGTTTTATGGTCCCCGGATGAAATGATTAGTGATTTCAGCTTACAAAAAATACATGATTTTTGATAATTTAAGAATCTTCGTGCGTTATATAGTTTATATTAGGTAGGTGGAATTTCAGCTCCTACTCCTATCAAACAAAGCAATTAACAAAATATACTGATAATAACTCGTCCGATGAATATTCGGTGCGTAATACAAAATATATAATTTCCTTCCATTTTGATTTCAGGTCGACAATTACCAAACTATAAGTTCATCCCGTCAAGTCATGGAAAACATTACGTTCTCCTTGTAGAAGGCCACAAATTCAACCAAACGACGAGCAACGGCCGATACTGGAATTGCTCAAAACGAATGACCTATAAATGCAGAGCCCGAGCCAGATTCGATAGTCAACTAAACATGATATTCTACGATGGTTATCATAACCATAGTGATACGGCAATGACTTCGGCAGCTGGATTGCCAGTTTATAACGTTTCTGCAGCAATCACTCAGGCGTTTTCTAACATACCTACCGAGACTTAATGTATTAACATTAGACTTCCATAACTATTTACCTTAGTTAACATCATTGTCAGCCAAAAATGGTTCATCATCATCATTTGACGGTATAACATGTTTTTTTAATGATTACTATATTCCTTTAAAGTCTTTCTTCTTCGTTTTCTTCATTGCTGAAGGTCGTGCCCCTCCTGGAAAGCGGAAATTTCAGAAAACACAATGTTTTTTTCCTTGTATCTTTTGGACAGCCAAATCCATGTATTGTTCTAGTAGGATAATGTCTAAATCTAGTCTTATGTTAAATTGCTTATCATTAAATATATATGTGGGTGTGAGTGTATATGTGTCTGTTAGTGTGAAATTGAATGGTTGGTGTATCTACTAGGTACACCATGATTGCAATATTGTACATAGGTCTAACTAAACTGCAATGTAGAAACATTACTACCTCTCGTAAAATAATTTATTTATTTAACTTACATGTAAATATCTGGTAAATTAAGATATTATGCTAACTCACCGAATTTAACTTATATTTTTATGTTTACCTACTTGTCGAACTTGAATTTTCTGTCTATATTTTTAGATGGTGTATTTCGAAATGAATAAACAGAGGATTAAAGAATCTCCAAATATTTTAAATTTAGATCGATATTCATGTTTTTTAAAAGAAATGTTCCCGCCCAAATGAACAAACTAACGTTTTTAATATTCCTTTAACGTATCCTTACCACGAACACGTACCTACCTAACACGCGGTGATAACCTTAACTATTTCTCTCTTGATAAGGTTATTTCACTCACCTTGAATTTGTTTTCAGTGGCAGTGGTAACGCTTTCGAATGGTCAGACTCTGCTGATAGTAAATGGATTCACTTTTAAACGTGAAGTATGCGTTACTGACGGGAAGAACACCAGATGGGGCTGCAACGATCTTTCTAGAAAGAAATGCGATGTCTATTTGTATGTGAATGAGAAGTTCGAAGTTGTGTATATGGCAAATACTCATACGCACGAGCCTATACTTTGTAGTATGTTTCAAGACAGGATCTTGTAGTTTTCGCATTAATTTTTTTGTAAAACCTAACAATTTTGTAAAACCTAAGGGAAAATATAATGACCAAATTTACAACCTCTCATCAAGACCTTAGGTTTTTTCTAGACTTTCGTGATACTTCTACGTCTACATCGTATACCGAAACGGATGGTCTATTTAAGATAAAAATACTATTTGTGTTTTTTGTTAAATTTGTATTCTATTATGAAAAAGTGTCAATTATTTTACTCTGCTATGTTTTTTTATATTTTATATTATTAGTAAGTACTTATATAGTTATAACTAAGTTTGTAAGTGTTAAAACATAGTAGTTTTATTGCACTTACATACGATTTAAAGCTGAGTCGAACGAAAAAGGCAGGCGAAACAGAAAAATGTTGATAAATGAAAAAAAAAATGTTCGTCGCGTATGCAGTATGCAGCAACATCGCGTTTCCATAGTAATAATGAATAATGATGTAGGTATATAAAGCAGATTTGATCTGAATATATATATCTAGGTACCTACTTACCTAAATAACCAGGCAGCTTTCCGAAGATGTAGGTAATCTCTCCAAATTGTAACTCAACAACCGATAGTATTAAGAATCAAAGTTTATGAACGAATTCAACATTTGAATATTAAAATTTTACTTAATTGCGGAGTATATTGGGTTCCAACTTAACGTAATTTAGTTTGTTAGATTATTCATTTAATAATATTTGTACCGAACTGTGAATAATCGTTAATTGTGGTAGGTACTTAATACATAGTTTTTGTGTTAATTATAACAATAATATTGATTGTTTAGACTTAACAGAAACTATCATTTTAAATTATTTTGATGGAAATAAATTTAAGTCTGATGTCGGTAAAGGGTAATACATTTTAGTAACGGTATATTAACTTCTTATTCAGAAACTATCATTTTAAATTATTTTGATGGAAATAAATTTAAGTCTGATGTCGATAAAGGGTAATACATTTTAGTAACGGTATATTAACTTCTTATTCAAATGTCATAGGTAGGTACCTAAAATATCATAAATTTAAAGGTTCTTTAATCTAAAATGTCATTTCATCGTCATCATCATCATCAGCCTATATTAGCCTCCCCTAATGAGCGCCATAGCGCACTGTCTTCAGCTTGCTTAAGAAGTCACTTAGCTATACATAAATTTTACTTTGTGTTGAAAAATAATAAAATGTACTGTTTCATGTCACTTGATTGTCATTATTTTAAGTTTAAAATGGAAATGTTTTGTTTAAGTTTTAATAGATTGTTACAAGGCATCTGTTGTATACTGTTTAATAAATATTTTGCTTTAAATTGGTAAATATTATTTTTAATAAAAACTTTACTTGTCGGTACCTAGGTAGGTACTTTCTTAACCTATGTGAATAATAACTCCGCCGTTCTTGAAATATTTTCAGTTAATCCTTTTCATTTATAAATTGAACTTTGTCCTACAGAATTCGACCTAAAGAGCGTGACTACTAACGATTTCGCTCCTAGTGAAAAAGATTTCTTCGAGGCAGATTTCGAATACATATACGACGATAATCTAGAAACCAACGAAGATATAGAACCTTCGCCAAAAGAAAACGTCGCCATTCTCTTAGATACCACTAAAGGCAAACCATGTCTAATCCTCAACGGCTTCAAGTACAGGAAAACGTATAGCTCTAAGAAGGGATCGCGATGGGCGTGTTGCAAGTACAAAAACTGTCCTGCGTTCCTGTTTTTGAATCATGACGAAGAGATCACTAAATTTCATGAAGACCATAGTCACGCACCTGAAGAATATAAGGAACATAGTAAGTCAACAATTTAAATATACAATACTGGTCACATTTACATAGCATCATCATCTTATTCTTGTCCCAGTTTAAATACTTTTAAATCTCTGAAAACTCTCTTATGAATAGTGTATTCTAGAAAACAAGAGATTCATTGCAGTTCTTTTCCTGTATTTTAAATTTTATTTGAATACTTTGAAAAAGACTTACGTTAAATAGGTAAATATTCCTTGCAGAGATACAGTCACATATTTCATTACAGGCGTTTGATTTGAAACAATGAGTAAAGTTAAAAATATTTTCAGGTTTCGATGAAGGAGAGCAGGCTGTAGTTATCACATCTCGCAAAGGAAAGGAATTGCTACTATACCGGAACTACACTTACCGTAGGCATCTAGGCACGCAAAGAAGCCGATGGGTTTGTTCCACTGCAAAGAACTGCAAGGCATTCATTACCACGAATGCAGACAACTTCATCTTGTCAACGTCCGATGAGCATTGTCACGAACCTCCTAAGTACTATTTGAAACGTGACAATGTTCTGAACGCGTTGGCTCAGTCTGTTATTATTGAAACTGATTGATCTTGACAGTTTATTGATTTAAGAACGCAGTAGTCTGAGTTTAAGAATAATATCATTGCTATTTTTGTTACCGTGGAGAGTATAAATTAAAGCCACGTGGTTCTTTCAAGGAATTATTTAAAGAAATAAATATCCGATTAACTTTTTGAAAAAGTGTGGTGTTCACAAGTTACTGTGAACAGTAACTTGTAAAATTTTCAATCTTACACATCCCATCATATAGATTACGAATTCTAAATTCTATTACAAGCCTCCAGCTGAAACGACTGAGCTCCCTATTCGCAGATTTGAACCCTATATATACTATATAATTTTCAAGAGGCCTATAATTACTCCATAAATGTTTAATCAATGACGTTAATCGTTGGCCAGATGTCGCTCAGGTACAGATTAACTATAGTAGATAGATAGAAAACACTATTGCACAATTAAATAAAAATAACAATATACTATAAAACTACGTAGAATGTAATGAAAAAAATAAATTATACTTAGTGAAAATTTAACTGTTATTAGTGCTTGTCTTGTAACCCTAAAAACAAGGTTGTTGATTTCTGCATGGAAGTAACAGGTAGGCAGCATGCATGGCAATGTTTTTTTACATCATCCAATCATTTATTTAAGTTATTTTCAGCTTTATTTGCACGTTTTATTTTTTATTATTATTAGATAATATTAAAACCTTAGTGTATTTTTTATTAAAAAAATAAACCTTAATTGTGTATACTGAAAAATTTTTTATTTTCGTTCATTAAACTAATGACATAGATTAACTATTTGACAAAATTTCGTTCGCGCTCGAGATTACAAACTTGGATTATTAATTGGGCCAACATAATAAACAAGTGTGCAAAAAATGAGAACGGGTTTGACACAAAGTCTGAAGTATTAAAGTTACTGAACTACATGAAGAATTATGATAACTCTTCGCGAGCTCTCAGTTTGTCAGACGGAAAATTATTAAAATATCTGGTACCTACCTCTGGTGTTATTATTGTCTGCACATGACGATGCGGCGTGAGTTTGGCTATTGCCGTTCTATCTATATTTGCTCAAACTGAATCTTCGATTCGTAAATTACCTCCTTACCTACTCCTTTTGTGGCCCTATTTTATCAAGAGCACGTGGAGTGCTCATGATCTCAAAAAATGGCAATCCAAACCTTCTCTCCTACAAGTTCGTATAAAGGTGCAAATGAAGAGAGAGGAAAACAATGACGCACAAATTTCTGAATGGAAGATCAGGAAAGGGTTGCATCTTCTCCGACAGAGCCCTGCATGCAGTATCGGCCCATAAAATTCTGATCATTTTCGAGCCACCTAGATAAAATAAAACTGATTTAAAGTTTCTGCTCTCTTCTTTTTCGATTCTTAAGAGTCTGATGGTCTTTAGTTTTGAATTTTGATGTTGCATTGCAGCAATTAAACTTGTCTAAGTGCTTATTTTGTAAGCCTAAAGAAATAAAGATATTGATTATTTGATTATTATTTGATTGTTAAACCAAAATATCTGTATTATATATGTAGATTCGATCTGAGAGACTAATGTTATGAACAATTTAAATAAAAACATGAAAAGGTTATCTTTCTTATTTACCCTAAAGATCAAAATACGAAATCGTTAGCATATTGAAAACGAATAATCTCCTAACAAATATTGTTCTTTCAGACCCTAAAGTAGACGTAGCAGTGATCTCTAACCTCGGTACAAAGCTGGAACTTAACGGATATGTTTACAAGAAGACAGATGACTACTCGGACGATGGCACCCGCTGGGACTGTGGCAACCAGAAGTGCCATGCCTTCCTTATTATGAACGATAACGATGAGATCGTTTCGGCTAAAGAGCTACACAGTCATGCAGCTAAAAAGAAGTGGAAGATGATCACAATTAATGATACATGTGAGTATATGACACCATATAAAAAAAAATATAAATCTACTGAGCAGTTCCTCGCTAGCTCATCCGCGTAGTATTTGATATTTTTACTGTAATTTATTTTCTTACCCTTGCGTCTTCAGAGGCCCCTCAAAAATTGCTGAGACCATTCAGTCACAATTTTAATGATCTTTCAACGCCACCATGTTCAGGTTTTGGAATTATATTTGATCTTGAATTCATAATTTAAGTCAAAACTTACTATCTATTTTTAAACCATCTTCTACTATGTAGTAACACTTTAAAATTTGACTAGAACGTAAAAAAGTTCATAGATAAATAAAATGTTAAATAAATATTTAGTATCCGTTTCATTCAATGGTGTAATTTTCAGCGAAAGGGCAGCTAGTTACATCGAGGAACGGCAATCAAAACCTAATGTATCGTCGTTTCGCATACCGAAAGAAATACACTAGAGGTGACAAGATCAGATGGGTTTGCGCCACGATGAAATATTGCCGTGCTTGTCTTCATACCAATGAAGACTTGATGGTATTGAAAGCGTATCAGGAGCATTGCCATGCGCCTCCAAAGTATAACTATTATAAGTAATAAAAACAACAAAACTAAGCTCCTTATGTAGACCTCCTATTACATATAAGTACTAAGAGATGCTAGGTAATAAAATCCATACAAAGACGCTTTGGGAAACTGTAAGTCAGTCAACAATGTATAAATAAATAAATAAAAGGCTGGCTGAAACCTGACTGAATCCTCCTTAAAGGTTGATGTTTACTTTTTGGTTCCATTCTGTATAAGTATCGGCAGCTTCACATCCCATGTTGTCTGGGATTCTTATTCCTCCTGATTAAGCGCTCTGCAGAGCGCCATGACGATAGTTAAGAACTAAGTAATATGTGGTAAGGAACCTTCTATCTAGTTTATACACGATTTTCGACTACTGTTCGGTTCACGATTTCTCCATCATGTTTCGTTTACATGTATATACTATCAAATCAAAGCATAAAGTCTGTTCACGTGAACCTATAGGAGTTTCCTGAAGTATTTTGTAGCTTCAGCCCTTGATATGCTAGGCTGATCTGTATGAGTATTTTCTTCATTTAGATTTCAAGCATGGGATTTAGATTATAAGATAACATTTTTGTATCTTTCAGTGAATATCCCGTTTTAAATATAATGTAATTTGATTGTAAATAAGCTTTGTCACTGAGTTGCATGATCTTGCCTAGTTGTTAAGTAAAAGTTGCTTTAGGAAAATCATCTTGTGGCAAAATATTTTTGCTGATAGTGGATTATGTGCATATTTTACAATGTCAAGTAGAACGACTATTCTTAAGTGTAATTTAGTAGGTGCTTAATTTTAGCAAAAACAACAATAGTTATATTAAGTAGATAAAGTAAATATACACGTACCTAGGTAGGTTATGTTATGATCAAGTATTATTGAATTAGACTTTTACTTTTAATTAATTGTAAAGAATTCTGGAATTGTTCTCAATATTTCTATTTAAAATTTATTATTTAATACATTTATTTAATTCTTTTTATAATTTTTTACCTAATAAATCTGCTGTAAGTACTTGTTGATTCAATATAAAATATTCTCCTAAAATACTCTTTATTAAATAAAATTAATAACCAAACATTTCACACCACGACAAAATACCTTAACACTTCCTAACTTCTCCATGACATAAATTCAACGTGAATAGCAGAGTCCAGACTATAGGAGACCGACGCGGACAGCTGGAAGAATCAACGCCGAGGTCTATTATTTTCAGGCTTACCCATAAAATGTTGTTGGAACTCCAGTTGAATCGGAATTTGAAAATAAGTACCTACCAATGCCATTGTTTTAGGGTCTATTTGATCAGCGACCTTTTTATTTAAATCATCTGCTTGGGCTTGGGGACACACCACAATACCTACGAATATGTACCTAATAGCAGCGCCTCTCAGTTTCACCCGTGGTAATTCCCGTTCCCGTGGAAATTCCGGCATAAAATATACCTAATCTGTGTTATTCCAGACTATAATCTATCTCTGTGCCAATTGCATCCATATCCGTTCAGTAGTTTTTGCGTGAAAGTGTAACAAACATCCATCCATACTTATAAACTTACTAGCGACCGGCCCCGGCTTTACACGGTTTTATTATACGTATAAACCTTCCTCTTGAATCACTCAATCTATTAAAAATCCGCATCAAAATCCGTTGCGTAGTTTTAAAGATTTTAGCATACACAGGGACAGAGAAAGCTACTTCGTTTTTTACTATGTAGTGATAATGTTAAAGAAAGAAAGAAAATATTTTTATTTACCTACCTTAAGACTACACAACAAAAATAACGTATTCTATCAAACTTAACTAAAATGACACAATTTTTCTATTGTGTGCGCAACAGAGTCCAAGGTAAATATGGCCTCCACTCAGCGTTGTGCTGGATACACACTGATGTGTCTACCCAGCGCTGGTTTTCAGTGGAGACCAAGGCGTTGAAACGCCACGACCGCCGAGGGTGTTAGTAGGATATGAAAGCATTTGTAATATTAGGTACTTGTACAGGTAATATTACTGTTGATGAAGATAAATATGAACGAGGTGCAAGTTGAGAGGATAAAATTACTAAAATTATGAATTGTTTTCAGGAAAGCTCCAAAATCATTCACGTTTTGTAGAATATACCCGCAAATCCAAAGACAAATCATCAGTCTGGCATTACTTCTTGCGTGGTATCGATGAAGCAAAATGTTTGCAATGTCAGCGGGTGCTAAAAGCTTTTAAAGGTTCTACTAGTACTCTTCGAAAACACTTGGGAAACGTGCATAAATATGCCCAATTTGCACCGGAACAATGACCTGGAAATCATTATACCTACCTAATAATGGACAATCCATGCAGCATTATCCAGCCTCAAGCTAAGCAGAGCTTGTGTTATGGGTACGAGATGACTGATATAGCATACATTAGGTACATACATACATTCATTAAAGCATATACATTATATAAGATAGATATTTTGTTTTTTTTTATAGGAAAACACCCAGAACCCTGTACCTAAAATTTTCAGATTGGATAAAGATTGGCCCAAGGCGGGAATCGAAACCGCAACCTCATGGCATTCGCCCCACGCTCCACTGGTCGACCGTATAGATTTACAGAACACTATTATATTGTGAACTCTTGTTCCCGAAATAAATTTCTAGGAGCTTGCTTTTCTCTTACCTACCTACTCTATTGATCTGAACAAACCTAATTAATTACCTACCATCTTTTGATGTGCCTACCTACAATACATAAATGTAAAGCTGGTATAAAAAGGTCTTGATATTCGTTTAGCCTTGAAAAGTCAATACCCAAGCCCAAGGGGTTATTGATTTGTTTAAATAATGGTTTGTAGTATGTAACTACTGAAAAACCAGCATATAATCTCTGCTATTATTTATCTATTATTATTATTATTATCGATAAATTTTCTTTAACACGTTCAATGAGTCATATGTGAACACACCCACACAAATGCAGTTTTGATTGACAATAAGAAAACGTCATTCGTAGAATGTCAATCAATTTCATAACTGCAATTAGATTAGAAAGTTTATTTGAGGATATAATTGATATTTTGTTGGAAAAAGATCTATTTGTGGTTATAAATTGATATTTTTCTTGAAAATGGCTAATAGAACATACAAATGAAGAGTTATTGCGGTATTTAGAAATTTCTGATGAAAAACCATTTAGAAGTAGAAGTGAAGAAGAATATCAGCCAACATTAACAAAACATTTTCTTGGACCTGCAGCATCCACCACAGAAAGTAATCAGCCTCAAAGATCTTCAACCTCCTGTAGCTCTCCAAGATTGTCAATAGCTGTTTCAAGCAATTTTGGACATTTTCTACAAGAAAGACCTCGAACTGCAAACAATAAACTCGTCCGAAAAAGATGTAGTGGGTGTTCTGCCAAATTGCAAAAAAAAGGATTATTGGCAAGAACAGCAAAGCAAGTACACACTGAATGCAAAAGATGTAAAAAAGCATTTTGTTTAGAATGTTATAATGAGAAACATGCTGCCCTCCTAGCTTAAACAACCGTAACTACCAAAAGTTCAGTTTGAGATAAAAGCGCCTAGAGCTTTTTTGGTAAAAATGTGACCAATTTCGCAGTTTTAAGAAATATTTGATTTTAAATATTTTTGTGTAGCTGCAATGATTCCTTACATATCTAATGATTGGTATTTAATGGTAATTTAGTCAATACTTAAGAAACATGTTTAGCTCAATACAACTATTAAGTGTGCATATCATATCCTAAGCGTAAGGACTGTATGTCAAGTAGTTACGGTTCTAATGCCTAGGAAATGGTTTTACTTTGCTTATCAAACAGCACTTAACTATTTTAATAAGTAAACGATTTTTTTATACTAAAACAACATTAAAATAAATAATTTTAAAACCTTATGGACAAATCTTCAATAAAATAAAATCTTTTTAAAGTTATTTACTTATTTATAAAGTTTTATACGACATTTTCAAAACCATTTTAAATATGAAAGTAGGCGATAAAATATTTCACACTACATTTTTATAATTAGGTACTTTAGTCATCAGACTTACAACATAGTTAGGTACACTTATAAAATGCGTAATACTCCAATTTTTTTAATCAGGTTCAATCTAAGACTTACTAACAAGATCACATATCTATATATAAAAAATAATAAATATTAAAAAAAAACTGTAACTACTTCAAGCTTTTATTACCTAATTAATCTAAAAACATCTATTTCGAAGCTACAAGTGGGGATATTGTCCCAACAAGAAAAAACTGAAACTCCGCCTGTTTTCTGGTATGAATGGCACTAGTTTGTTTATGATATCTGCTTAAAAAGTTGCAAAGTTACAGTAAGAGGTATAACTGCAGAAAGAACTGCAGTTATACCTCTTACTGTAACTTTAAAATATCATATACGGTGCTTTTCTAAAGGTTACACATATGGATGCATGGCCAAATTCATAGAATCGCGATAAGCAAAAGAACCGTAACTGCTCATACGGTATAAATAACAAAGAAAGCCATGAAAAATTCATTGTAACGGTGCTTAGATATGTTTAAAATAACTTCGTAAATATAGGTTTAATCGAAAATACTTCAAAGAACATTATAGATCTCATCACACTGATTCCCAATCTAATTTCTTCAATAACTCATTTTTGATAAAAACCCGGTTTAGGGTTGTCTGAATTAGGAGGGCAGCATGCTTGATTGATTTATAATATTTTCTTTGTTTGAATAAAAGTCCTTACATTCCTGACATATTATAGTTTTATTTACCTATGGCAAATTTCTTATAATGATGCTTTAACAAAATTTAAAAAATCACGATTTTTTTTATAAACATGAAGTTTTTTGCTATACGTCCACGTATGAATTACAAAAATATCACGTCACGTTCATACCGAAAAGGGTGCCTCAAGTAGTGTAGAGAAATAGCAGATTTATAAATTAAAATATTGATTTAAATTTTGTATAAAATTAAATAAACCATAAAATTATCACTACATACATATGTAGTTTACAAAGTCGCTTTTTCTGTTCCTATGTCTTTATGTCCCTTTGAATGCTTAAATCTTTAAAACTACGCAACGGATTTTGATACGGTTTTTTTTTAATAGATAAAGTGATTCAAGAGGAAGGTTTATATACTTATAATAAAACCGTGCGAAGCCGGGGCGGGTCGCTAGTATTACATAATTTAGAAATTCGTCAATATTATAGTAACATTCTTCACATAAAAGTTTTTTAAATTTAGTCTTAAATAAGTTTACATTCCTTTTTCAAGTCTGAGGTATTTTATTTTAGATTATTTATAGGTGCCATGCACACTACACTCTTTCTCAACATAGTAGTTTTTGATTGGTGTCTGGCTATTGTTGTCCCTTCTATTCCTAACTTCAATGTCACACATTCGGGGAAACAGATTTGGATTGTTCCTAACAAACAGCGCAATTTCCAGAATGTGCAAGCTTGTGAGTGTTAGTATTTTATATTTTTTAAACAAGGGTTTACTACTGTCTGTTGGTTTGATTTTAAATATGGCTCTTAAGCAGCGCTTTTGCATTTTGAAAATTATTTCTTTATCAGTAGAATTACCGTAGAAGATAATTCCATATCTGATAGATAAGCGATTCGACTATACCATAATACATAAGCTGTTAAAAGTGTATTTTGATTAACAGTTGGGGAGAGCTTTTAAAGAGCATATGCTAAGCTGCTAATCCTTTTACTCAGAGTCAGAATCACAAATAATATGTTTTTCCAGTTAAGCCTTTCGTCAATTTGTAGGAATCGTGTAGAGTCAATTGCTTGAATAGTATTAGTTTGGAAAGACAATTTAATGTTTGAGGGATTATGCAGTCTTTGGTTGAAATGTTTTATAGAAGTTTTATCTACATTAATTTTTAAATTATTGTTATTTAGCAAATAATTGAAATTAATGATTCATTTACATCCGATTCATAGGTTTCTTACTACTTTATATTTTAAAGTCACTGTACTGTCATCCGCAAATAAAATTACCTATTGGTTGATTTATAGCATAATAATAAGTCGTTTATCCTACTAATAAACGCGAAAGTTTGTAAGTATGGATGGAAAGATGGATGTTTGTTACTCTTTCACGCAAAAACAGCTGAACAGATCTGGATGAAATCTGGCACAGAGAAGATTATAATCTGGAATAACACTTAGGCTATATTTTATCCCGGAAATCCCACAGGAACGGGAATTACGCCGGTGAAACAGTGGGGCGCTGCTAGTAGGTATACAATATAAACAGAAGTGGACCTAGCATTACATACGAGAAGGTATTGGTACAAAATATATATGTACAGAAATAGCCTTGAAATGTTTCCATAGAAATAACGCGCTCGAAGCCGCGGGCAGATGCTAGTAGGAAATAAATTAATAGGTAGGTAGGTACCTGAAGCTGGCTGGCCCATTCATACATTATTGTTATCTAGCCCCAAGCTAAGCACAGCTTGTGTAGTGGGTAAGGAAGTACCTACCTAGCTATCTACTAGATCACTACATACATAGTATAAAACAAAGTCGCTTTCTGTCCCTATATCCCTATGTACGTTTAAGTCTTTAAAACTACGCAGCGGATTTAGATGCGGTTTTTTTAATAGATTGATTCAAGTGGAAGGTTTATAAGGTACAGGTTTTCATAAAATACATTTTAGGTACCTAAGTATACCTAGGTATTAGATTTTCTTTATTATAACCGAAACAAATATCTGCAGATCGTACAAATACAAACATTTGAAGTGACAATGGGAACGTCGCGTCGTCTGTGACCTATGGGTGCATTAATTAGGTACTAGCTACATAGGTACCTAGGTAAATAAGTACTGTAAATAATATGTACTTACCTAGGGTACTTAACTAGGTATATACTTTTACACAATTAAGTATACAAATAATACCTACCTACGTACAATTAAAATATACACTATATTTTAATTGTACAATTAAACTATACACTATATTTTAATTGTACGTAGGTAGGCGGCTTCAACCAAAAAATTGGTCTGCTCGCTGATAATTAATCAATTAAACTCAAAATAAAGTTCTAGTTTTTAAAATAAAGTAGGTATATCCACCGTAAACAGAGTAAGGTAGGTAGTTAGGGGATAGGTGTACAAAATGATCCCCCTAAGGGAAAAGCTTGATTATGTCCAAAGTATGAAGGTTATTGAAAATGTTGAAGGAGATCAAGATGAATAATTTCAGTGCTAACGTTTTAGCATACCCTTATTTTGGGTTCTTTAACTTTTACAAGATTTATTTCACATTTTCAAAAACATTACTAAAGGATCATTTTGGACACCTAGGTGTATAAAATGATCCCTAGGGTAGGGTCAAAATGATCCCCTATTATTATAGTTAGAATAAAAGATAAGAGTACATAATCACGATTATGTTTATTTTCAACACAAATAATAATCAAAAATAGTTTACTTAAATTCTTATAGTAGGTACCTTATGAACACTGTGTCTAAATACCAAGGTAGAAATTACAGAACCTAAACAATCATCAAACATCTTCCTTTTTCTTGAGATCAGAAATTTTTAATAACACATAGTAATAACTCATCAACTATCCTTTTTTCACAGCTTCTAAAGCTTTTTTCATGGAATTTTCACTCCAGTTTTGACGTGTAGTTTTCCTTTCGTATTTGCTCGTATGATAATCTGTAAAAATATAAGCATCATGTGTATAAAAATCATTTATATATATTTATATAATTGGGACGGAAAGGTAAAAAGCAATCGTACACAGGTATATAAAAAACAAACTTAAAAACATTAATTTAAGTTCTATGATTCCAGGGATCATTTTGTACCTGCAAAAAGGGATCGTTTGACCCCAAGAGCACATTTTTCATAACATGTCTACAAATAACCTCGAAACATAACCTTATTGAGATCGTAGCATGCTTGAGAGTAAATTGAATATTGATAGGAACAGCCAGTTAAACATTCATTCGGTAAAATGCAACCAAATTTCAACTATGAAACATTATTTTTATGCTTACCTTAGATTAGACACACCAATTTTCTTTTTTCTGAAATATTTCGACGCACAACACTCACATCGCCATGACACCTTGTGAGATCACTGAGCGGGGAACGGGAAAGACGTTTGCTTATAAATCAGATAAATGGCATTAGTAGTTTGCTGGGAACCATAGGGGATCATTTTACCTCGAGGGATCATTTTGTACACCTATCCCCTAATCTTACTATATCTTACTCTCAGATCTTATTATAGATCACTATTATAATAAATGGGAAAGTCTGTGTAAATGTTTGTTATAAGACAAGTAATCTTTGTAACTACATACTTAAGTTATTTAAATAAAA
This sequence comes from Eupithecia centaureata, assembly GCA_944547425.1. Classification (NCBI taxonomy): domain Eukaryota; kingdom Metazoa; phylum Arthropoda; class Insecta; order Lepidoptera; family Geometridae; genus Eupithecia; species Eupithecia centaureata. The sequence continues at coordinate 13,452,810 of OX155680.1, forward strand.
TTTGGTATGCAGATAGTTTAGGACATAGGCTATTAAAATTTGGAAATTTTAACCTCTGAGGAGGTTAAATAGGGTGGTAAAGTTTGTATGGAAAATATTTTTTCCTTGGTTCGATTCATTCAAAACTCGGTAAGTATAAATAAACTATGGACTGAATAATAAAACACGTATTTTTTTTTAAACAATAACCCCAAATTGTTTCAAAAGCCGTTTCGCTGGCGAAGCCGCGGGGCGCATCTAGTGTAAGTATAATAATTTAAACAATACCTACCTTTAGGATTTACATTAGAATACAACAGAAACGAGATGCATTTGTTTGTTCATCTCCACGCAGTCGTGGTAGTCGTGGGTCATTCAGAAAACATCAATTGATTCCTTTCTAACTTCACACCTACTGCATGCATGCAAAATACATAATTCCCGCCATCATAGATTCCGATTTTATCCGTGTGTCGTATTGGCGCTGCAATAGCATTATTATTTTTATGGTTTTGCCTAGCGTTAAACAGTTTTGCTAAGCAAACACTAATCACGCAATAATTTTCTTAATTATTTCCATACATTTTAAATAATAAAATCAGTCTTAAAAACATTTTTTATCATCATTCGAAAAACTAGTAGTATTATCCGAACGCACGTTCAGATCATAAAAACAAAACGTCAAATAATATTTCATTCTGTCAGTCGGTGTGAATGACAACCTACAACAATGTGTTGTGATAATTTTGAGCTCGTGATTTGTGATAAATCTAAAACAGTGCATGAAATTAGAATATTGTGTTAGTTTGGAACATAGTGCGTCATACTACAATATATAGAGACCCTGTACTTTTGTTTCGACGGAAGTTTGTACTGGTTTAGTTAAGTTTTAGCTGAGTTTATAATCATTATTGAGCTCTTCTTAACTTTTTCAATACTTCCAATAAATTTATTGTTCCACGTACTATTGTAAAATAGCTGTGTTTGTACTAAAAGGCATGGTTTATGTTTGGTAGTGTGTACATATAGCTAGGGTCTTAAGTTCGTTAAAACACCTTCCTCATTGGTAGACCAAAAAAACGTTGTGCCACAGATACAGATGTAGTTCCTCTAAATATTATGAATTAAAATAATACAATACTTGTCATTTGTTTTCTTTACCTTCCTCTACATAAGTGCTTGCTGAAAGATATTTGTTTAAGTTGTACTTTGGTTTGACAATATTTTTAAACATCATGTTTTTTCAGGTATATTCATAAACACAAGAGGGAATTCCAAGCTGTTTATATATCAAAATCATACATTCAGGTTCATGTACAAGAAAGCATATGGAAGTCAGTTGTGGTACTGTTGGTATTTCTTCAGTCGGTGCTGTCCTGCTAAACTCCGGATTAACAACAATGGAAGAGTAACGGAAACCATCGGAAGACACAATCATGATCCGCCAACATGTTGGATGACACCAGATGGCAAATCTTATAACCTGCCCCCATTGCCACCAGCAAATAACAGTTCTTTGTAAGTGATTATTTTTACTATAATAGTATTCTGAATTGTTTTGAATCTTGCCTATTGTTATGGATCAGTCATAGCCAGGTTCTGATAGTTTGGTGAATGTTGATAGTTCCTTAATCTGTAGTTGATTTGTATTTAACTAAAAGAAAAAGAAAACAAAAAGTGATTCGGAAGATTGACCCTGTTCATAAATTTAAGTGTCAAACATAGGTTGATATTACTTTTCTAAAATATTTTAAAATAGGAACATGGCATAGTATAGCACACTTCACAGACTTTGATAGTTATTTCATGTTAATGTAGGACTCAATATCTATTGTTTTAAATTACATCCATAACAATGGCCTTGAACAGTTTGTTGTGAACCAAATTGCCTCTAAAACTCCCAAATGAGATTGTTATAAATGTGAATGTAGTTTATAAATATATTACTTCTATGCTAATTATATTGATTTATGTAATGTTGTACAAAGCTTATAACATGTTATAGATATGTACATAATATAATAAGCATATTATGTACAAGTATGTACAATATAATACTGTAAAAAATTATGTTGTATTGGTTGATGAATTTGATTGTGCATTTCTTTTTTTTTGTATTGACCATTTAATATTTGATTATGTACTTAAAAACATTAATTATCTGATCAAATATTTTGTGTGCATTTAATAATATTTGTATTTAAATAGCCAAATACATGTTCCTATGTTTAATTTCTTGATAAAGAATGCAACTTTTAATTTTTTAAAATTACTCTCTTATCTTGAAATATTGCTGTGTAATATTTGTTTGTATCAATGTGATATCAAAATATCAGAAAATGATAGAAATTTAAAACAAATTTTATCCAAACTTGTGAACACTTAATGTGCATAACTTTATTATTACAAAAAAGAGACATTTTTATAATATTTAATTTAATTAAATATCAGTAATTAATAATTAAATATCATCATCATATTATAAATTTACTATACACTATATACATACTAATTTGTAATTTGTGGCCTTGATATATAACAATATAAATACCTATCTAGCTAAAAGCTCTAGGTAAATAAATAAATAATGAACAAATAAATAAAATAAAAAATATTTTTTACGGATCTGATTTTTTTTCTTACCTTTCTATATTTGTTAAATCCTTGCATAAAAGAATATTCATAAATAAAGATTCGCTATGGTTTAATAGAAAACTTTAACTAACATCACTACATAGTATGAAACAAACTCACTTTTTCTGTCCCTATTTCCCTATGTCCCTTTGACTGCTTAAATCTTTAAAAGTACGCAACGGATTTTGATACGATTTTTTTATAGATAGAGTGATTCGAGAGGAAGGTTTATACGTATAATAAAACCGTGCGAAGCCGGGGCGTGTCGCTAGTTTCGATATAAAAAATACCTATATTGAATTGAAAATCGTCAACCTTTGTTTGAAGTCAGTTTTGTTGAAAATAAGGTGAATCCAAGTGGGTTAAAAATCCATACTAATGTTATAAACACGAAAGTTTGTATGTTTTTGTTACCCAGAAAAAAATACTGAACTGATCGTGCTGAAATTTGAATGACAGGCTACTTATCATCCCGTAAACACCGTCATCAGTTCCCATGGGATAGAAATAGCCTTGAAACGTTTCCATAGAAACGACGCGTCCGAAGCCGCGGGCAACCTACTAATAGGTATGATATAAAGATAAATATCATTTAATAAAAAAATTAATAACAAGCCTTGGGCTTTAACATCTAGGTACTTAATGTATGTCCTATTTTATTAAGTACTATCGACCGGCCCCGGCTTCGCACGGTTTTATTATTCGTATAGACCATCCTCTTGAATCACTGTCTATAAAAAAAACCGCATCAAAATCAGTTGCGTGGTTTTAAAGATTTAAGCATACATAGGGACAGAGAAAGCGACTTTGTTTTATACTATGTAGTGATAGTGACTTTATATCACTACACTACTAAGTATAGTTTAACACATGACGTAGTGAATCATTACATAGTATAAAACAAAGTCGCTTTCTGTGTCCCTATGTCCCTTTGAACGCTAAAATCTTTATAACTACACAACGGATTTTGACGCGGTTTTTTTAATAGATAGAGTGATTCAAGAGGAAGGTTTATACGTATATTAAAACCGTGCGAAGCCGAGACGGGTCGCTAGTATGGTATAATATAGTACAGAGTGGATAACCCCAAAGGTGCTGATCTAAATAAAAATATTTACCTAAAAGGATATTTTGTACGACTTATCCTTGACCGTTCAAAGTACAGCGACATCGCTATGGTTTCCCTGGTTCAAAGTCTAATCCGGCGAGATAAAGGCGGTACAATACCGACTGGAGATAACCTTCAGCTAAAGATATTTTAAGCAACTTCTGGTTAAAATGTATTTGTCTTCATCTAGTCTGTCAGACATAGTAGAGGTGTTCTATGTATGATACAAAAAAGATTGGTAGGTATATAATGTAACTAGGTATTGTATTAAGTCCAGTAGGTACCCTTATCATACCTAAGTTCTGCTTGGGGCTATAGATGATGCTGTGTGAATTTTCCAGCGTTATTTATTAATATCTAATAGGTAGGTACTGCAAAAATGGATATTTTTTATTGTGTCATCATCATCAGCCTATATTAGTCATAGGCCTCCCCTAATGAGCGCCATAGCGCCCTGTCTTCAGCTTGCCGCATCCAGCATCTGCCAGCAGTCCTTCGCAGATCGTCATCCCACCTGGCCGGAGGGCGTCCTACACTATTTTGCCGAGTCGCGGTCTCCACTCAAGAACACGTTTACCCCAACGGTTGTCGGTTCTTCGCGCGATATGGCCGGCCCACTGCCACTTCAACTTGCTAATTCTTTAAGCTATGTCGATAACTTTGGTTCTCTGTCGTTGTGTTTTATTATGTAAGTACACAGAAACACCCGGAACAAATGTCTGCAGATCATACAAATATCTGTCCCGTGACGAGAATCGAACCCACAACATTAGGCTATCTTTGCCCATTGCGTAAGGGTAAGAATCGAGGCGGCGGCACTAGGCTCGCGCCTCGCATAAAAAACAAAGGCCTCGACTCTTGTGCAGTGAATGGAGTCCGTTCCTAATGTAAGCTTAGCATTACCTTCTAAAAGCAATACAAAATGGAAACTGATGTACAAAAGACTGCCGCGCCCTCGTCTCAACTTTTGTAGTAAACGTCGAACTATGGGCTCGTAAATAAAACATAGAGGTGCTTCTTTAATTTATTAACTTCTTTGTCGCCGTGTCCTTGAGCGGAGACCGCGACTCGGCAAACTTAGTGTAGGGCGCCCTCCGGCCAGGTGGCATGACGATCTGCGAAAGACTGCTGGCAGATGCTGCATGCGTCAACCTGAAGACAGGGTGCTATGGCGCTCATTAGGGGAGGCCTATGTCCAGCCGTGGACTACTATGCCTAGGTCGATGATGATGAAAGCGTATTATAACAATTAGGTGTTGAATGTTGTGTAAACGTACAGATTATAGCCACCATGGTTAGTTTGAAGTTCAGGTATACGGGAATAACCCAGTGGATACCTATGCAAACATGATCAAAGAGTAAAAACATTCAATAGGTTGATGATGATGATGATTTTCGCGGCTGCCTCGAGACGCGCCGCCTCGACTCTGGTTAAGTGAGCGGACTCCCTTAGTCCCTTACAGCATCAAAAGCTTAGGTTTAAGGGCAATTTCATTTCGTATTTCTGTTTCCTCCATAAAAAGTTATTTTTACTGAATAATCCTATAGTACGACGAAGCTTGGGTCCACTTGGCTCAGGACCGAGATGCGTGGAGAGATCAAGGGGAGGCCTTTGCCCAGCAGTGGTTCACAACAAAGTAGGTAGGTACTTGTAATTCAATTGTAAGTACCTACCTAACTAATGACTGCCAGTGCCATATCTATCACGTATCTATCACATACGTACTATCGACCAAGTTAATTATTGAATGATTAATCTGCATTGTACACCTTCACACACTATCCATAAAAAGTGTGCTATCAAGCAAGGTTAAAAATAGTCGTAATATCGATTATTTACCATTTAAAGATAATAGGTATAAGTACTTAATAGGAACAAAGTTGGTATAGGTATAGCTGAAAAATAAACGTACAGATTCATATATGAAGTATTTATATAGGTAGGTAAACCCGTTTTATCGTTAGTGTTATTTTAAATATTGAACTAAGATCGTATAAAACATGGACTTTGTACGGTGTTTGCCTACGCATGTTACTACGTAATAAATGTAATAATGAACGTTTGTAGGTAGGTGTGTCCGTGTTGATCGAATGAATCAATTAGTATAGGTTAGTAAATAAAGGCTGACCCACACTGAGCAATAATAATGTGTCCAATGGACGACGTTGGATCATATCAGTAGAATGTATTCTAGGGCTAGCCAGGTAGTATCCCCTACATACATTTAGCTGTACCTACCAGATGAAAAATCTTAAGCCTTTACCACGACTCAGATTAGCGCCGCTACCTATTTTATCTTATTTTTTTTCGATGGTATAAGAATTTTCAAAATAAATCTCTGGGCGCTTTGTGTGTGTGATACATTTACGTACTTATCATAAGCTTTTTTACAATGCATATTTAACATTATGCGCCCCTAACTCGACGAGTATGATTTCTATTGAATAAATACTATACTTAGTACTAACAATCATACACCCGAAAACTGGTAACTGGTAGGTACATATATATAATGTATAGTGTAGGTACATAGCTAGGTATAGTAGTCTTGTATGTACCTAGTTATCAATTGTGAATCTAAACTTGGAGCACTGGTGACCTGACTGGTGACTGTATTGACCTGATGTAATACAGGTCAATACAGTCACCAGTTGAACTGAGACATGTAGCCCTGTAGGTCAATACAGGTTTTTAACCTGTCTCGGGCACTAGTCTCCTACAAAGTCAAAGAGATTAACATTATAGCTTTTATCAAGATCTTGTAGGTAAATAAACATAAAAGTTTTGTTTATTGAAATAATTTTTGTGAGAGAAATTAAATAATTACCAAATTATTATTATTAGGGACAAGTATCGATGTTTCTATACTTGCATTTTGTTATACCTTTGTTATACCATCCATATACACGGCACGGCTGGCTGTGTGGTTTAGAGTAAACGGGCTCGCTCTCAACTTGAAAAAAACACATTTTATTCATTTCCGTCTCTCGGGTGCGCCCATAAGGGCGCTGTCTGTAACCATAGATGACAAGAGCATCAATCAGGTTGAGTGCACAGGATTCTTAGGATTCCAGATATGTAGATAGGGGGCTGACGTGGGCGGCACACATCGATATGTTGTGCGGGCGGCTGGGCAGTGCGTGCTACGCGCTGAGCCGGGTGAGCCGGGTGGTGTCCGCTGACGTGGCCCGAGCCTGCTACTTCGCGACCGTACACTCGCAGCTCCAGTATGGCGCCGAGCTGTGGTCGCGCGCTGCCGACTGGGAGCGCGCGTTCCGCATGCAAAAGAGAGCCATACGCGCGATGGTACGGATACGCAGCGATGTCTCGGCCAGGCCACACTTTAAGAGCTTAGGTATCCTCACGCTGCCCTGCATTGCCATCGCGCAGGTAGCGCTGTATGTGAGGAACAACCTTGACTACGCACGGTGACTTCGCGTACCGCACTCGGAACCAGCACCGACTGGTGTCGCTAGCGCGCTCCCTTACTAAGTCGTCCAAGACGACTCATATTATGGGCCCTGAAATATACAATAGACTACCAGACCGAATCAAGGAAGCTGTAAACCACAACATTTTCAAAAATCGCCTAAAACGCTGGCTTATCGAGCAGACGTTTTACAGTTATGAAGAATTCATAACCAATTAGGTACCTAATTAAATTTTTTTTTTTTTTTTTGTATATTTTATGTTGTAATTTCTTTTTATAATTTATGTTATAATATTTTTGATTTTACAGTGGACCCCCGGTAATCCGGCCCCTGTCTAATCCGGCGCCCCCTGTAATCCGACATGCCTATAGCCGCGTACAGATTGCTGTAACGTAATATGCAATGTAACATGAAAGGAGCATTTCATAAGTGTGGACGCAGCGCGCGCACGAACTGAGCAGGTACGTGTTCGCATCTTTTCCGGCATGCGCGCGGCGAACATAGCTCAGTCTGCCGAAAACACGCGGAGAGAATTTATTATACAATTATTACTGGCTACGATGATTGTCGATGCTTCTATGATTATCATCAATCATGTGAAAAAAAACGTAACGTAAACAGCTCTGCTGTAGCTGTGTTTTCTTCCATTCTTTCAACGTTCGCTCGCGTTCCGCAGTACATCCCGTCCACACTGGCGCTCCGAGCACACTGCGCGCCCCTTTGTGTTCGGCGAAAAAACCGACAAATGGCGGATCGCGGCGAGCACGAGTTGAAATGCTCTGTTCGCGCTCGTAGTGTGCTCGGTTCGTGCTCGCGAGGCGTCCACACTATGTGAATTCTGTTACATTGCATGATACATTGCGACAGTGTGGACGGCAAATTCTTTCATTGCGTGATACATTGCATGTTACGTTACAGCAATCTGTACGCGGCTTATCACTGTTGAATGTAGTTAGGTAGGTACACAAACATTATTTTGGCAAACAAACGAATGAGAAGTGTGTTGTTTAATTTACTAAATTCGACAGTTCTCTAAACATTGCTGTATGATTGTAGTTCAGATACCTAGAATTTTAACATTTTGATTTGGAAATTGTCGGATTACGCGCTTCTTTTCAAAAATTCCGGGCTCTAGTCTTAGGCAGTACTCTATAATCCGACAAATTCGATAGTTCGACACTGCCCTGCAAAACGTTTGTCGGATTACCGGGGGTCCACTGTATAATGTAATTTATAACTTAAGAACCGACCTGTAACATTTGTTATAAATAAAGAACTATGAACTACCTACATACATTCATTATCCACGATATTATATTGCTATCGTGGATAATGAATGTATATTATACTAGCGCCCCGCCCGGGCGCCCCGGCTTCGCAAGGTTTTATTATACATTACTATAAACCTCACGGAGCCCGAGACCTTTCCAACGAATGCAAAACCGTGGAAATCGGTTCGTGCGTTCTGGAGTTATAGCGTCAGGAAGGAAAACCCGACTTATTTTTATGTAGTAGATTGCTATTGTAGGTACAGTGTGATGTTGGTTGAATTGTATGTAATACAAAATCAAATCTAATCTGTCTTGTTTTATTAGAAACACGAACATGATAAGTGTCACCAACATGCTAGTTGAGTGACATTTCGTGCACTAGAAATCGAACCCACTACCTGCTAGTCATGTGACCACTAATCTTGTTCGACAGAAATACACACATAGGAACTTACATTACGAATAAGTATCTACTACTAATATAAGTTTACCTATACTAACAAATTTCACGCATTAGTAATAAGTAGTTATTCAAAATACTGGCCAGATCTTCATCAAACTTTGGTAGATACCTACTTTTATGGAACCACATGAAAAATATCGGCTTTCAAATTAAAATGAGTAATCAAAATAGGTCACCTACAAAAAGTTTTGACACAAAAAAAAAAATATTCGAAATGAGAACCTCCTTTTTATGTCTGATGATAGTAGATAAGTTCGTTTGGTAATCTCAAAAGGGGAAATAGCTACTGGGCTCGACTCATTCCATAAATTCTTTCATTGATAAATGATAATCGTCTTAAATAATATAATTTGTAGCTAATCTCTCAGTCAGTGCTCAAGCTAGGTATTAAATGAGCCATCGGTAAAGGCATAAATGAAGTGAATTAGAGGTAATAGGGTAAATGGGGTTGGTTCCATCCATTCCAAGCTACCTAGTTTGTATTAGAAGAACATCGTGGTCCCACCTAAATGTGCTCAAGATCTGACCAGGAGTTTAAAGTGTATCTAGTATTAAATTGGCGACCCGCACGCATATAATACATCCGGCTGTATCACTCTATCTATTAGAAAAAACCGCATCAAAATCTGTTGCGTAGTTTTTAAAGATCTAACATAGGTACAGACAGCGGGGAGCGACTTTGTTTTATACTATTGATGAGAAAGTTTGGATGGATGTTTGTTCCCTCTTTATGCCAAAACTACTGAAGGGATCTGGCTGAAATTTTGAGTATATGTAGGTCTAGGCCTGGAATAAAACATTGGCGAAATTTGAAGTTGCGTTTTAGTACTCTTTTTTTTATTTAAAACGTCAAAATACGAGTATGTAATAGTATTATGTATTATAATATTAGTGTGAAGTTTGACAAAAAAAATGGCTGAGCAAGGCCGCGGGCATTGGAATAGTTAAGAATAAACTAGTTTATAAGCCAGGAATGTAAATAAGCTACTAGGTGTATGCGTACCTACATAATCAGTTAGATCACGCGATAACACTAAATACCTATTACACTATAGGTATATACGTACGTCACAGATAAACAAACCAAGGTCCAAGTCCGATTTCCGAATAATTAACGTAGGTTCCGAATAATTAACATGTTTATACCTGACTGAAATCAGCTGTGGGTAATTCAAATTAATAGGTGAAGGCACTTTTCTGCGCAAACAATCGGAACGGCTAAAGGCGCGAACAGGAGGTACCAACACTAGCGCCACCACTTATTTTATCATATAACTAGCAACCCGCCCCGGCTTCGCACGGTTTTATTTTAAGTATATGAACCTTCCTCTTGAATCACTCTATCTATTAAAAAAACCCGCATCAAAATCCGTTGCGTGGTTTTAAAGATTTAAGCAATCAAAGGGACATAAGGAAGGACATAGGGACATAAGGACAGAGAAAGCGACTTTGTTTTATACTATGTAGGGATTACGTTAAACATAGGAATTTCTCAAATTCAACGTTCAGTTAATGCATTTGTAGTAGTTTCATTTTATCTATTTTAGGAAGAGATACGAAAACAGAGTTTGGTGGCCACCAAGAGTAACTTCTTATGTCTTTCTTAAAGGGTGGTCATTCGACACCATCGAATGCGCCCTTTAAATCGACCCAAGCTGTGCTGACAGGTGTTCAGGGCACTAAGAGTGTAAACCTAGTTAGTGGTTACCTAACTCATTAGTTAAATATTAACAAAGGTAAGGTACCTATCATGTAAAGTTAACATCCTGAACCTTGCTAACTTTAGGTCAGAACTCGCTTATGACGCTGTGCAAGAATGATGCAACTGGTACCAAAAGCCGTCTAAGCACCAGAAGCCGTCCAAGCACGAGCAGCCCATCCAGTGCAGCAGAAAGACCACCTAAAACTCGCAAGGGTAAACCATGCCAAAGATTGCCTCCAGTTGAAGTGAGACTGGACAGAACATATCACGGCCAGATAAGGACAGAAAATAGAGCAAGATGTATGATGCCTTCTTGTCATTTACTGAGCATTATTAAATGTGCTAAATGTAACGTCCATTTGTGCTCAAAGAAGTCCAAAGACTGCTTTACAGTATTTCACATCTCTAGCGATATTTAGTTATTTGTTGTTTTTTAATTTTTATTTCTTCCATAGCTAGACCACGTTTCATAAGTTTGTTTTTCGAGCGAAAATAGGTAGCATTTAAATAAGGTAAATTTAGGTACTGTGGGACGGTATGTATTACCACATATAACTTAACCTTTTTATGAATAAAAAATATTACATACTTACTTAAATGTTTTAAATCTTTTATAAACTTACGATCAGAACATATTATTATAAATATCCACGAGTATTAATCGCATTAATTTAATATTTTACCCGAAGTTTCATCAGATTTACGCTCTATCGTGGTCACGGGATGACTCTCGTCGGGAAAAATAGGTAAACGCTATAAATACCCGTGGATATTTAAAACAATGTTTGAAATCATTGTAAAAAACATAGTATTGTCCGTGATGACCTGTGGGCTGTTGTTTAAGCTCAAAGTACCTCAGTGAGCTATAAATAAAATAAAAATAATAAAAAGTTTCTTTATTCAGACATTTTTGTCCACATACAAATAAAAATCTCAATTAAAGAAAAATATTCGTAAATAATTAAAAACACAATAGGTAAGGCACAATTGTTAGGTATTTAAAGCAATCTTTCAACAGAGCCTCAATCTCAACCCATGGAGAGAGTCAGGACTCTGTTGAAAGACTGCATGATGGGCGAGGCAAAATTGCTGCCCACAACCTGTATGATGGTGTTGGAACTGCTCCATGTTCTACGCAGCAGCGAGGTGGTTTCCTTGCGGATGATGGCGTGAAAGCCATCAACCTGGGCTTCAGCAAACATGGAGGATGCGCTGCAGTCGGGGCAATCCCAACAACATCCTGAAGGCGTTGTTATACTGTACTCGCAGAGCGCTGAGAGATATTTAGTAAAGCTAGCCCAAAGGCTGCCCGTATAGAACGATTGGCAATAGACTTTGAATAGTGTGATTTTCACTTGCCTACTGCAACGGGCGAATCTTCGAGCCAGCATATTACTGCAAACCGCCAACGCCCTGCGTTCACGTTCTATATCTACCTGGTCGTCAAGGTCGTCGGTAAGGAAATGTCCCAGATACTTGAACTTATCTATTTAGCTCAAGACCGTTGACCGTTGACCGCTATGGAAAGAGCTATGCTCATAGTTTCTCCGAAGGATACGATTCGCTACGCTTACATCTGACAGAGAACCAAATCTCAAACCAAATTTATCGACTAAGCTTGACATTGAGACCTTGCAAACGTAATAGTAGAAATACATTGAGTCCCATTTATACCTAAAACCACTTTGTATGATCTCAACACCATGTATTTGATATGATGTTGCGTGGACTGTCCGGAATTATTTATTGTTATTTTATTTATATTTTTTTAATAAAGTTAACTTTATTGTAGGTACTTTATGTTATGTGTTATGTTATATGTGTTAAGTAATCACAAAGCTGTATCTGCAAGTGGTAGCTGGCCGGCCGTATCTCGTGAAGAACCGGCAACAGCTGGAGTAAACGTGTTCTTGAGCAGGGAAAACGTAGTGTAGGACGCCTTACGGCCAGGGCCCGCATTCCACTAAATAAATCGCTCCACCATTTAAGTAGTATCGTGTCAAAATATCAGTGTTAAACTCTTTTTCGTATTCTACTAGCACAAGGTTCATTCATAGCTGTGACGATTACGTTTATGACTTCCAATTTGACATTCTAGTTATGAAAGTCTCTTCGAGCACAAAAAATAGTAGAAATATGCAAAAACGTCATTTCAATCATCTTGATTGAATGGCACTATTGAGACCTTTGTTTTGAAATTAATGGAATTCGGCCCCTGATGGCAAGCTAAAGACGAGCGCTATGGCGACTAGTATACCTACTTAGGTAGATTAGATGATGATAAAAAATAGGATGTATATTGGACCTTCTTATCTACCAATTGCAGATCAAAGGTCAATCCTGAGGCGGACATCGAACCCTTTACATGCTAAGTAACTAATGTTTTGAACTTTGAACATACAATATAATATACAAATGAAAATTAGTTATATATATTGTTGAGACATATTTATGTATGTAAGTACATACTTCAACTATCTACCAAACATTTGCATATCATAGGTCAATCCCGAGGCGGAAATCGAACCCTATACATTCTGCGTCTCACGCTAACCTCCATGGGACCAGGACCTAGGTGGCCAACTAATTAAAGTTTCTAATATAATGTTTAAAATATTTTATTGTTAAAATTTAGATTTTTTATGGATTTTCTTCTATCTATCAAGTAAATCAATATCTTTATTTCTTTAGGCTTACAAAATAAGCACTTATACAAGTCAAATTAAATACCTACTATAGGTAAGTAAGTAGGGGATAAGTGTACAAAATGATCCCTCGAGGTAAAATGATCCCCTATGGTTCCCAGCAAACTACTAATGCCATCTATCTGATTTATAAGCAAACGTCTTTCCCGTTCCCCGCTCAGTAATCTCACAAGGTGTCATGGCGGTGTGAGTGTTGTGCCTCGAAATATTTCGGAAAAAAGAAAATTGGTGTGTTTAATCTAAGGTAAGCATAAAAATAATGTTTCATTGTTGAAATTTGGTTGCATTTTACCGAATGAATGTTTTATTGGCTGTTCCTATCAATATTCAATTTACTCTCAAGCATGCTACGATCTCAATAAGGTTATGTTTCGAAGTTATTTTTAGACATGTTATGAAAAATGTGCTCTTGGGGTCAAACGATCCCTTTTTGCAGGTACAAAATGATCCCTGGAATCATAGAACTTAAATTAATGTTTTTAAGTTTGTTTTTTATATACCTGTGTACGATTGCTTTTTACCTTTCCGTCCCAATTATATAAATATATATAAATGATTTTTATACACATGATGCTTATATTTTAACAGATTATCATACGAGCAAATACGAAAGGAAAACTACACGTCAAAACTGGAGTGAAAATTCCATGAAAAAAGCTTTAGAAGCTGTGAAAAAAGGATAGTTGATGAGTTATTAATATGTTTTATTAAATATTTCTGATCTCAAGAAAAAGAAAGATGTTTAATGATTGTTTAGGTTCTGTAATTTCTACCTTGGTATTTAGACACAGTGTTCATAAGGCACCTACTATAAGATTTTAAGTTAACTATTTTTGATTATTATTTGTGTTGAAAATAAACATAATCGTGATTATGTACTCTTATCTTTTCTTCTAACTATAATAAAAGGGGATCATTTTGACCCTACCCCAGGGATCATTTTATACACCTAGGTGTCCAAAATGATCCTTTAGTAATGTTTTTGAAAATCTGAAATAAATCTTGTAAAAGTTTAAGAACGCAAAATAAGGGTATGCTAAAACGTTAGCACTGAAATTATTCATCTTGATCTCCTTCAACATTTTCAATAACCTTCATACTTTGGACATAATCAAGCTTTTCCCTTAGGGGGATCATTTTGTACACCTATCCCCTACCTACATAATTATCAAAATAATTTAGTAGGTATTCGTCACAGCGAATTATTACCATCGTCATAATTATATTTCTTTCTGTCAACTAGTGAAGTATCATTAGCAAATCACTACATAGTATAAAGTCGCTTTTTCTGTCCCTATTTCCCTTTGACTGCTTAAATCTTTAAAACTACGCAACGGATTTTAATGCGCTTTTTTTTAAGATAGAGTGATTCAAGAGGAAGGTTTTACTTATAATAAAACCGTGCGAAGCCGGGGCGGGTCGCTAGTAAAACTATATCACAAAGATCTTTCTTTTTTCTCCTGATGACCCTGTCCAAGATCCAAACTAATGAAAAACCAATTTGCAACCAATCGAGTCAAGCAATAATATTGATCGGTTTCCAGAGAGAGACACGGAGCCAAATGCTGCTACAGAATCTAGAACCAGAAAAAGAAAGGCAGATAAACGTACTTGGAAGAGGGAAGAAAACAAAAAAAACAGAATGTTAGGAAAACATTACACAGGATACAAAAAAGTTGATAGCAAATACATACAGAACGAACCTAAATCAGAAAGAAAAATGGGTCCTAAATGTAATTCCGATTGTTGTGCTCGCAGTAAAGTCTTATTTTGTTCAAACTTGACAGAAGAGACTCGGAAAGGTATTTTTAATACATTTTGGAGAATGACATGGCCTGAAAAGAAAATTCATGTAACTTCTCTGATAGTCAAAACTCAAACTCAGAGAAAAACTAAAACAAGTGAAGTGTCAAGACGTTCAAATTCCAAAGCATACTACTTGCAAGTAGATGGCAAAAAAGAAAAAGTCTGCTTGACATCATTTCTGAATACCCTCGGTATTAAAGAATGGACTGTACGCTATTGGCTAGGTGAAGGAAGACGCTAAGAGTCTGATTTTACCGAACACCTCTCGAAAACCGTTCCCTTGCAAAGCACATAAAGTAAACGTGATTCCATAAAAAAATATCTGGATGCTTTACCCAAACTTCCGTCGCACTACTGTCGAAAGACGAGCACCAATCAATATTAAGGGCTCCCACACAAAACTGCGAACTCGCATCGCATCGCAAATTTCTGCGAACTCGCACGATAACGTCCGATCTCATTTGCATCGCGCATTCCTGCCATAGTACGTCATACTTGGTGACCCCCCTTTTAGTCCGCTCTGAGACAACTTTAGAGAAAGACGCGCGGCGCCTGAGCCGCCTTCTTTGTGCTGTAAAAAAAAATATCTTCAGTTCTCAACCCATAGTACTTTCTAGTAAAATAGTTCCCATCAGAGTTCATAATCGTAATAAATGAATGAACCCAGAATCTTCTTTTTCTTTTATATCTATTTAAAAATAACAGCAGTGCAATAATACTTTTGCGATCCATCTTACGCTTCCTAAAAACACGTCCAATACGGCTGACTAAACTTGAAGGTATGGTTACCCTACCAAACGGTTTGCCGCACAAAATCGCATCGCAGAAATTCGCATTTCAAGTTCGTGTGACATCGCATCACATCGCATCGCATCGCAGTTTTGTGTGGGAGCCCTTAGAGCCAATAATACACACAAAAACACAACTTTATAACTTGTACGTTGAGTATGCAGAGTCCTCATCCAAACCAATAGCTTTAAGAAAGCTTAATAATAATTATTACCTAGTACCTATGTACTAAACTACCTTCTTTTGATTGTGATACTATTTTACCTAAGAAATATCTAAATATCTCGTCAGTAGGAAATGTTGAGTTCTATTAAAGTTAACTGTTAATAAGATTGTGATATTAACAAAGAAGAAATTTCCAAATAATTTAACATCCATAAATAATGATTTTGTTAATTATTTAACTAAGAATAATGTAAGAACTTCCAAGTTGTACGTAAGTTTTAATACTTTTTTGAGTTAATTGTGAGATTTAACACTTTTTTCCTATAGTTCATAATAACAGACCTAAACATTGTTACCAGTGTAAATGCTACTATTGATTATTAAATTTACTGCATTTCTTTATTAAACAACTTGTTTCATTTATTAAAAAATACCGCGGAAATGCTTTAAATGTAGCCAGAAAATTTAATAAATGCAACTCCTATCTGCTACTCATCTTCTATCAAGAATCTGGGTGTCATCTTCGAATCCACATTATATGTATACTTATAATAAGTATAAAATGACCTTTTTATCTACAAAATATGCACACGTAGGTACCCTACCCACTGCTCTATCCCAATAAGGTTTGCTGGAAGAAAACTCTTTTTAGGGTTAACCTCGCCTGTGCCATAATTTATCTAGTTTTTAGTATTTTTCTTTGTATTTTTTATTTGTGCAATAAAAACTTAAGTGAATCCTGAGGCGGAAATCGAACCCGTTACATTCTGCGTCTCACGCTGACCTCCAACCAATTAGTAGGTACCTACTAATGTTTTGAACTTTGGACCTATAGTATAGTAATGATAAACATTAGGTATATAGGTACCTATTTATTATTTATGTAGTACTCCAACTAACCACATTTACAATTTTATATTTGTACATAACGATAACGCTTATCTCAACATGATCCCGATTCTCGTCCTTGACTTTCTTACGTTAAATGACGTCAAATTGTAAGTACACGTGGAGACTGCAGTGCAAAAGAGTATAATGATATATCTATATGAAATTAACTTAATGTTATTATTTCTGAGGGATTAGTTGTCCCTCAAAACTTTACCAGGAATTTGTAGTTCTTTCAAAATTATCGACGAAGAAAGTTCGTTTGTGACGCAGGAGATTGCGGGTTCCTACTAACAAATAAACAAATAGATATTTATTCCTGGTATTTTCAATGTATAATAAAAATTATCTATCTCTAAAGTGTAGACCTATTTTATTAAGAAGGTGTAGGTAGGTAGGTACTAATAGCCATAACATAACACAAGGTTTGCTTAGTTTGGGTAATATAAGTATTCTTAATTCTCTGTGGATTGGGGCTAGATAACGATACCTAACTACCTACGCTACGTGTGAATTGTCCAGGTTTATTATTAACAGTTAATATTTACTCCCATCTTAGAACAGAGAAGGTAGGTTTAAATAAAAATATATACTTTTTACAGCTTGGCAAAAAAGTCTTGAAACGGAACTAATTTTTTTGTTTAATGGCAACATTCTTAAAACAATGACGTTTGATGTAAAATTGTAAACAAAGATTACGAACTCTCGGATTTTTTACTTGGATCGGTCAAGCGGTGGTGATAAAGTGACGAAAAGTGAAAAATAATGAATAAAACAGTTAGAAGTGCTGCCAGGGAGGTTATTTATAAGGTATACAGGCGATGTCTGGTAGAATTTGAGGCCAGAACTATTCTTTCAGATCTCAACAATGTTTTTCAAAGAACCGCTGATATGACAGGTTTGTGAGAGTTTGTTTTGTAATTTTAAGTTGAATCAAAGGTAACTTGATGGTCCTAAAGCAGGATTAAATTAAAGTTCCACGGAACAAGTGAACTATTCAACAATAAACATCGGGCAGTTAGGTTATGTTTACGTTTGTTCTGCGTACTCTGCTATAGCGCGGGCATAGAATTTGATACTTGAGCTAGACTAGCTAATATGTAAATCTATTTCTACATAATTTAAATGTTGTGTTATTTCTTTGTAATAAAGTTACTATAGCGTTTGTATTTTAAATGGTCTAGAAATTAGGTGCCTAAATAATAAACTGAAAAAGGTAAGATAAAGGTATCATAAAAAGTTTCTTCTTTATAGGAAGCAGCTGAGCGTGCTAAAACGGAACGGTTCCAAGCTATTACGGAGGAGGATTGGAAGAATTCGTGCCAGCACGTAATAAAATTAGAAAAGGAATACTGTGAGAGAGAACTTACAATGTATTAATAACAATGTATTAAATTTTAATTTACTACATATTTTTTTCTTTATATACTTACAACTTTTTTGCCAAGCTATAGTTTTATACCGCCGAGGTGGCGAACAAGCATTCGGCCCGCCCTGATGGACAAAGGTTACCGCAGCCTATATGGAAGCCTGCATCGTCATTAGACATTACACGCGCGTTGCCACTTACTACTAGGTAAAATTATAAAAACAAACAATAATATCGTTACTAAAATTTGCCAGGGAGGTAAACGGTAGCCTGGGGACGGACGACGTAGACAACTTTAAAAGCGCGCGCGTTGCAGCGGGCTAGTAAATAGGTATAGGTAGCCTCAGTTCGCTTCGTCAAGAATAAAGCTAGTTTCGAACTCTCTCTGGCCAATAGATAGATACCTAGAAGTAGAACTAAAACAATATAAAAAAAATATTACGTTGCTTAGGTACCTATCACTTCCATAAAAATAACAAACTAGTCTACAATATAATCTACAATGGTTTCAATTGTAAATACTAGTTGTAATTTTTTTATTCTTTTGCTTGTAATTTTCGTTGTTAATAAATATTTTTATCTACAAGTACAATCCTGTCAGCAGCATAAAAAAATACGGCCACTAACATGTTTTTCTATGAAAATTAGCGTTTTCAGATACCACTAACGTCATCTCTTGTTTAGGGCTCCCACACAAAACTGCGATTTGGTGCGATGCGATGCGATTTGATGCGATTTGATGCGATGTCACACGAACTTGATTTGCGAATTTCTGCGATGCGAATTTGTGCGGCGAACCGTTTTGTAGGGTAACCATATCTTCAAGTTTAGTCCGCCGTATTGGACGTGTTTTTAGGAAGCGTAAGATGGATCCCAAAAAGATAATTGAACCGATTTAAGCAAAAATGATCCAACCCACACAAACCTCATTTCGAGATAATCGATATTTAAGTTTGTGGCGGTATTTCTCTAGCTTTGTAATACAAAATGTTGTTATTTTAATTTAATTTAATGCTATGTAAACTCAACTTTTTTGCTATAAATAATATAAAGAATAAATTGTAATAGTTTAGTAGATAATTGGGAAAACTTGCGCCTGGATCATTATTACAAAATTAATTTTGTATGGAAAGAGCTATGTAGGGTGCAAAAATTAAAATGCAAAAATGATTCAAAGTGTGTTAAAAATTAGTAATCATTTTTGTGTTTTAAAAGACAAAACAAACAAAATTGGCCCTACTTGTTACATACAAACTATGCACCTAATCTGCAGCGGTGGCTCGCGTTGCAACATGCATTGTGTCGGTCGACTGCAGAGTCAGCAATGACGTCTTTCCCTCAACGTGCCCCAACTGCGTTCCGGTCACGTCATTCTATACTTGGTAATCACATCGACCGAGTGTAGATTCTTTAGTTATAAATTACGATCATTGTAATATCTTTACTTAATAAATTAGTTTAAAAGTTTTTGGTTTTTTTTAAAACCGTCGTCTGTGGCTTCCGTAATTTACTCCTCGTCCAAATCAGAATAAGGTTCATCACATAAACCATCTACATCGTCTATTATTGCAGCTTCCCTTCGGTTTCTTAAATTAATCAATGCAATCATCTGGTATCTAATATTAGATCTGCTGGCCCTGTACTTATTTTATTTTATTTATTTATTTTTCGTTAAAGTACGAAACACACAGAAGCCGGAGGCGTGGCGGAGGCAAAGGCGTGCGAGTTGTATTCTATGGAATCCTATGAAAGCCTACACACACACCGCAGGCCGTGGCGAACGCGGTGCCATAGGAAAAACCGGCACGCCTTCGCCTTCGCCACTCCTCCGGCTTCTGTGTGTTTTGAACTTTATATACTTTATTTCGTTTACGTACTTAGATGAAATAGCAATTTTAAATATTAACTTGTCAAAGCTTAACTTGTTTTATATCATCATCATCATAATCAACCTTATTAGTCCACTGCTGGACATTGGCCTCCCTTAATGAGCGCCATAGCTCCCTGTCTTCAGCTTGGCATCCAGCATCTGCCAGCAGTCTTTCGCAGATCGTCATCCCACCTGGCCGGAGGGCGTCCTATACTACGTTTGCCAAGTCTCGGTCTCCACTCAAGACCACGTTTACCCCAACGGTTGTCGGTTATATCGCGAGATATAGCCGGCCCACTGCCACCACTTCAGCTTGCTAATTATTTGAGCTATGTCGATAACTTTGGTTCTCTTTCGGATGTATTCTTTACGAATCCTATCCTTCAGAGAAACTCCAAGCATAGCTCTTTCTATAGCTTTCTGAGCTCTTTGAACTGATGGACCAGCTTAATATTATAGTTTGAATCATTGTAGCAAATTAGAACGGTTATATGTTAGGGTAACAAAAGCAACACAAAAATGATTCAAGTGGCATGAAGCACTTATACATTTTAAAAAATGGTCTTCGACATGACAGTTGTGGGTTGGATCATATGGATTTTCCACATTTGTGAACATAGAGGTTGTGAGTCTTTGATATGTTAAAATATACCTTATTCTGATTACATTGGTTAAAAAAACTCGAAATTGACTAGGTTGTGGGTTGGATCATTTTTGCATAAATCGGTCCAATTGCACTGCTGTTATTGTTAAATAGATATAAAAGAAAAAGAAGATTCTGGATTCATCCATTTAATACGATTATGAACTCTGAAGGGAACTATTTTACTCGAAATTACTATGAGTTGAGAACTGAAGCAGTTTTTTTTTACAACACAAAGAAGGCGGCTCAGGCGCCGCGCTCTTTCGCTAAAGTTGTCTCAGAGCGGACTAAAAGGGGGGTCACCAAGTATGACGTAATATGACAGGAATACGCGATGCAAATGAGATCTGACGTTATCGTGCGAGCTCGCAGATATTTACGATGCGATGCGAGCTCGCAGTTTTGTGTTTGAGCCCTTATGTTGTAAAAGTTGATTGAGCGTGTTAAGCTCCTCGATACTACTAACGCCATCTCTTTTGTAAAACTTGTCCGATGCAAAGAGCGTTTCATTTTGAGCGGTGTATCCGAACAACTCTAATTATGAAGGCGTATTGTAGTCTTCTCATCTGGCTATGAAATTACAACGATTGCATTAAAAATATAATCATTGAAAGCATCGATTAAAGTATTCGCTTGGGGTGGATACTGTCATCAAATTGGTAAGCAGTATGTATGCAAAAGAAAATAATATCCGTAGTAATCTAGTAGTTCAAGCTTACTTCGTAAACGAAAGACGCTTTATCGGTCACGTGAACGTCATCACTAGTCGAATGTCTGACTTTTTTGTCTGCGTCATTCATTTTGTTCGTTCTCGATCTGTGTATTAAATTGGTGTTTTCCCACGATAATTTGATTTCAAATTTAGTTTTGCAGCATTCGTGTTTTCAAGTAATGTATTTACGATAGTTTGATTCCTAATTTTTACCCTAAAGTAGCTTGCATGCGCCGTCGGATGGAATGCTAATTAGGCGGCGGTAAAAGCTATTTTTAACTACTTTTTCTTGATTGTTACGTTCGTACTTCTGTGTGATTGTTTATAAGTTGTAAAAATAGTTGTGAACTTGCAGGGTTTGATGTTGTACAGTGCGTACCAACAAGAAAAGGTCACCAAATTCTGTACAAAGGTTATACATACGTGTTCAAGAACAAGTTGCAGTGTGGAGCTGAGCAGTGGATATGCTCCTTCAGGCAGAAAACTGGTTGTATATCCGTGATAAACATGCAAACCTTTGGAGTTGAGGTTGTCCGGGACTTTCACAACCATAAGAAACCCATGTTCAATGACTGAGTTTATGAAAAACCTGCTGAGGATCTAATTTGAATTCATGCATCGATAAAATACTGTTACTAACTGTTTAATGTTTGCTTGTTCGTTCAACAATTTAAAACGGAGTTGTATTCGTAGGTATACTAAGATTATAACTTATTGGAAACAAATGTATGGAAAAAGGTATATTAACTTTTGTTATCTCTATTTGGTAAGTACAGCTTCTATTACTTATGATAAGCAAAAACATTAGCGGACACATATTATAAAGAAAGTTTTTGAAAAAAATAGTTCTTTCATTTTCCTAATAGGCAATTTCATCTGATGAAATAAAAAAGTTCTCAGAAATGTTGTCTTTTATTCCCTTTCCAATATTCGAATATTCGAAATAAGAAATTACAGTTTGTTCTCGTTTACCACTTTATGCACTGACAGTAAAACTCAATTGATTCAAATAAAAGATTAATTTTGCCATTTGCAAAATGGTAACAGTGAACAAACTTGATATAATAAGTAAAAAATTTATCAGTTGAACAAAGTTATTCAGTTTTCTTAATTTTTTCAGGAGAGGAGATTCCAGATTGGGTTTCAATATACTTTGTGTCCTTGCTTGAAAGAAAAGCTGTGAAATGCAACCTGTGTGAGGTGGAAATTGAAGGAGATTTGAAGTCACAACAACTATTGGATCACATAAAAGAACACCACAGCGACATCCATGACCTTCACAAGGTAATTATTAGATTTTCTTTGATTTAAAACAATGCCTCCTCACACTAAAACACCTTTTATTTGTAACTAGCGACCCGCCCCGGCTTCGCACGGTTTTATTATAAGTACCGAACGGGATAAAAAGTATCCTATGTCCTTCTCCTGGCTCTAAACTACCTCCCTGCCAATTTTCAGCTAAATCGGTTCAGCCGTCCTTTAGTTATAAGTGAAGTAACTAACACGACTTTCTTTTATATATATAGACTACGAGTATGTCCAATTAACTTCTATTTTAGGCCACCCAGTCTCTTTACTTTTACAAACTTACATAGTTTGCATATCTAATAATAACATCATCAACCCATATTAGTCCACTGCTGGACATAGGCCTCCCCCAATGAGCGCCATAGCGCCGTCTTCAGCTTGACGCATCCAGCATCTGCCAGCAGTCTGTCACAGATCGTTATCCCACCTGGCCGGAGGGCGTCCTACACTACGTTTACCGAGTCGCGGTCTCCACTCAAGAACACGTTAATAATAACATATAACTAGCTTACTAAAGAATTTATTAGTAAACGTAAATAAACTCTTGCACTCATGTTTTGTTCCAACATGGAGTTTCGAACACAATCAAATTAAATGAATAATGCTGGATAATTCACACATCATCATCTAGCCCCAAGATAAAGCAGAGCATGTGTTATGGGTACTAGTTATCTGATATTTAATACATTACACTTACATAGAAAGATATTTTGTATTGAAATTACATACAAGTAAAACAAAAACATAATGAATGTAATATAGGTAATATTTTTATTTTCTATTAATTTTTATTAAGTTTCTATATTAAATGTAGATCAAAAATCCTCCCAATCCAATCTCCTTCCACAATAAGGAGTAAAAAAAGCATTTTGTTTGTGTTCTGGCAAGAGCTATTAACATGACACATTTTTATGATGTCAGCTGGTGCTTAGTTTTCTCTTTTCTGTACCACTCCTTGGTGATGTAAACTAGATTAAACAAGGGTGATGGAAATACCTGTATAACAACACTCCCAAGTTGCAACAATTATCAGTAATGACATTGAAACAAACTGTCTAGAATATTCTTTGAAAAAGGCTTGTAAAATAACAGTTTTCCTCCAACTCTAAAACTAACAATCTAACTAGGAAAAGGTTTTTTGTTCACTTTTTTACCACAAAAAAGACATGAGTATTATTTCCTAGTTTTAATTATTACAACTTGGATTGTCTGTGTCCTGTAAGGTTTAATTTAAAGGATATAAAGCAGTTTGAGTTTGAAACAATGTGTAATCCAATTTTCTCTGTTATGATCCGCATTTTGATATGTTTGTTGGAGTAGACTCCAGTGAGTCTCCACGAAGCTTTTTTGTAGAATCTTTCTGCTAGGTTTGACATACTTTGTCTCTTAGTGTAAAGAATTTAAGGGCTCAGGCTAATTTCCGCCAAAGCACGAGTAAGGAGATGTGTGGAAATGAAAACACAATCAATCATGTACCTACTTACAATGTTGTCATGTTCAAGTGATTCCATTTTGACAACATGCTATAGTATAATTTTTGTTTTCGATTGTGTAATGGAATCTGCTTCTTAACACTTTCTATAGCCATGCAGCATTGAAGTGGGCAGCTAATGGGTTAATTGGTACTGTATGATATTGCTTTGAGGTAGCTTTAAAATAGTCTTAGGCGATTAAAAACCATCGCAAAAAAATCGATTATGGCGGGAGTTGAACCCGAAACCCTCAGTACGGGATGCGCTACCAACTTCTCCACGAAACCAACTGACGACCTCATCGAAAATCTTTGCGACCTTCTACGGACTCTAGCGTCGTTCTTAGATATTCCCCAAGTGTGAGGGCTTACACACTAATTAAATAATCCTTAGTCTGAGGCCTTCTGTGAGACATGTTCTTGATTTGAGACTGCGGCTCAGCATCACAGGTCAAATGCATCAAGCTGAAGAGATGAGCGCCCGCTAATCAAGGCTTATCATGCTTATGTCAAGCCGTGGTCTATTGCAGACTCTTGATGATTGAACAGACGCAGGTAACTCAAGTACTGGGTGTAAAATATGATTATCTTATTTCAGGACAACCCGGAGGCTTCAGTGGGCTTCCGCGTGGAGTTTCTGAACATCAACGTGCTGAAGGATGGCGAGACGAAGGTGCAGCCTGTCTTCATGACCGAGGTCACCGAGCCCGCTGTCGAGACTGAGGTATTTATACTAATACTTACACTGATACAGCCACAGCCTTAGGCAGTTGTCCCACCGCGCTGGCAAGTAAACGTCTAACCATCGGCTATTTTCTCGCTCAAGGAACGTACAATAGATAATACATTCCGTGTAAACAAAAGAGATGCATATACAAATAGTTGATCGCTGACAGTTCACACTGCCGGCGAGGACTCTGTTCACTAGTTTGTCGCTGAGTGTCAAGAGCGCGGAAAGATAACACTCGCTCAGTGATCAGAACTCACGCCGAGAGACGTCTATATCATGCTGGACTGTGGTGGATGCGACACGATGGCTGGATGCGAGTAATCGCTCATCGCTCTCGCACGCTCGCTTATAGCCGAGCTACACAACTATCGAAACTACGCACTCGCTCCTCGCTGTTCGCCTGGTTTCTATATTCTAGCTCTCTACATTCTTCTACTCATTCATCGTTGCCGGTGAGACAACTGCCTTAAACAGTGTAAATTTCAAGATTCCATAATCCCCAGAAACTGCTGAACCACATCGTACCTAAACGTCTAACCCGCTTTATGGCCTACGCAGACCGGAGCGGCATGGCAAGGGATTTAATTTTTAACTAATGGATATTTAAACTTATCGATATAGAAATACGACATAAATTGCTATGCTTTAAAATGATTTCATTGCACGGCATTGAATAACGGTAGAGAAGCTGGGAATGCACGGCAGCAGGGGCTGCCGAGGCGTGCTTTGTCGTGCCGCGGCGCGCCGTGGAATGCCGTAGTAAGGCTTTGGAATGCCGCGGTCACACAGCACCATCTAGCCCTAAAGTAAGCTAATCAAAACTTGTGTTATGGGTAGTAGATAACTGATATATTTAATACTTTATATACATAGATAGATTTTTTTATTATACATAGAAAACGCAAATAAATGCCTTTTGTATTTTTGTATTGTATTTGTGATAGATACCTACAAAATAGGGTAGATACAAAATATTAAAATTTACCCACTTATATACTCTTAAAAGCTACAAAAAGGCGTCCGACATCATGCTATCTTTGCTTTGCTATCTGTGATGATCAGACACTCATTGTAACTGCTGTTTTTATACTAACGTGTAACGCGCGCTCCTTGACTCTCGTGATTTGCCTTTGCGACAACTGTAGACTGTGTATAATACACTTAGAATATGAAGATTCCATAAGCTGGTGCATACAAAATTCTCAGAAACTGCTGAACCTTTGCCTTTGTGACAACTATGGACTGTGTATCTGGACTCCGTGATGTTTATTTATTTAAGAAACATACAGCTTACATATTACATAAATGCTTAGGTTACTTATTGAATATTAATAGCCAAAATTCGGCTTACATATTACATAAATGTTTAGGTTACTTATTGAATATTAATAGCCAAAATTTGTTTCCAATTATCGATAGTTCCTAAGTGAAGGCCGAAAGTTCAAGTTGGTTCAGTGACTGCCCCAGCCTGTCAATAGGACTGTGATTGTTGTCCATCGTAACCGAAATGTTTACTCCTATATCTCCTCAACTCGGTCATATTGGGATCCGTTATCTACCGTGTTATCAGGTATAATGTCTCTCTTTCATATAGATATGACAGACAGGCTTAGATCCTGGTTGAAGTGATGCAGATCTGTACGAGATTTTAGCAGAGGATATGGATGCTGTAATTCACGAATGGGTAAATGAAAAGCAAGATGAACTAAGAACTCAAAAATATTACATCTATTTAACCCACCATCGAGTTTTAAGCCGCTGCGTCAAAAGTTTCTCCGTGTTTTAAACATTTTCATCATCAGCCTATATAAGTCCACTGCTGGACATAGGCCTCCCCTAATGAGCGCCATAGCGCCCTGTCTTCAGCTTGCCTCTGCCAGTAGTCTTTCGCAGATCGTCTTCCCATCTGGCCGGAGGGCGTCCTACACTACGTGCGCCAAGTCGCGATCTCCACTCAAGAACACGTTTACCCCGGTTACGGTAACGGTTTTCGGTTCTTCGCGAGATATGGCCCACTGCCACTTCAGCTTGCTAATTCTTTGAGTTATATCGATAACTTTGGTTCTCTGTCGGATGTATTCCTTACGAATCCTTATATTCAGAGAAAATCCGAGCATAGCTCTTTCTATAGCTCGATGAGCGGCTTTTTAACTTAGAGCTCGTTTTAAACATAAACTAATTAAATGTGAAGATAATGTCTGATTTACACTTTATTAAGTATCAAGTGCGAGTGCTAAGTGCAAGTGACATGATTTCTGATAATTGTTCATGGAGCATTTAGAACTAAACGCATGCCATTTTTACAGAGCTGTGTCTTGAGCTTTGCGATTTGAACGTTTACAAATCTCGCTTACAAGACGCAGGTGTCACTTGCAGTTATCACTCGCAATTCATACTTGCCTGGAACAAAATGTAAACCAGGCATAAGATTTAGCATCTTACAAATTTAAATATACATATGTATTTACGAATACTTCATGGAATTATTAGTTCATCATTTCGGTTAATAAAACAACAGTTATAAATACAACAAAAACTTTGAGTCTAGTTTATTGCAAGTCCCAGAAGATTTTTAAATGCAGTGTTATTGTTACAGAAATAATAGAAAAAAACCAACGTTGTAGGAGAATACTAGTAGATAAAAAAATTCAGGAACGATTATTTATGAAATATGCTGGAGAAATACTACAGCATCCGACTATTACAAATCCCATTTTTCGTACCATGTCGGTCGAACTTCGACATAAGATGTCACCCAAGGCTTTACTGATAGCATACAGGCGCTATCTAAAGTCACATCAAAGTCCTTTTGAAAATGTAGACGTACCGGCAGAAAAATTACTTAATTTTAAAAAAAGAGAAGAAAAGCCGCGTGGTAGGAAACCTCAAGTAGATAAAAAAGAGCAAGAACGATTATTTATCAAATATGCTGGAGAAATACTACAAAATCCTTCTTGTACAAATCCCATATTTCATACCATGTCGGTTGAACTGGGACATAAGATGTCACCCAAGGCTTTACTGATAGCAAACAGGCGCTATCTAAAGTCACAACAAAGTTTGTTTGAAAATGTAGAGATTCCGACAGAACAAATACCACATTTAAAAAAAAGAGACGGAAAGCCACGTGGTAGGAAACCTCAAGTAGATAAAAAAGAACAAGAACGATTATTTATCAAATATGCTGGAGAAATACTACAAAATCCTACTTGTACAAATCCCATATTTCATACCATGTCGGTCGAACTGGGATCTAAGATGACACCTAAGGCGTTGTTCCTTGCATATAAACGGTATATAATTCATACAATTCAAAATGTGAATTTACCGATAAAAATAAAACAAGTTTTTGAAATCAAAGAAGAAAACCACTTGGTAGAAAAACTCTAATGGATAAGAACGACCAGGAAATACTATTTATCAAATTTGCTGGTGAAATACAGCAAATTTTTGGAAAAATAAAAAAAACAAATTTTTCTTAAATAATATTTTCTGTGCAGGAGCACTTATGGACATTCACCATACATAACAACCAGAAGAGTTTAAGGATTTGAATGGACACGTATTTATAAACAGATATCTACCTTATATGGTTGCTTTTAAATTGTTTTTATAGTGTAAATGAATTCATATCTGGATTAATTAAGAAGCAGGTGTCACTTGCACTTATCACTCCCACTTGATACTTTACAAAATGTAAACCAGGTATAAGATTTAGTAAGTTACAAATTTAAATTACGTATTTACGAATACTTCATGGAGTTATTAATTCATCATTTCGGTTAATAAAACAACAGTTATAAATACAACAAAACTTTTATAATTATACCCTATTAATCTGAATTAATCTAGTTTATTGAAAGTCCCAATAGATTTTTAAACGCAGTGTTATTGTTACAGAAATAAAAGAAAAAAAGCGACGCGGTAGGAAACTACGAGTAGATAAAAAAATTCAGGAACGATTATTTATCAAATATGCTGCAGAATTAATACAGCATCCGACTATTTCAAATCCCATTTTTCGTACCATGTCGGTCGAACTTCGACGTAAGATGTCACCCAAGGCTTTACAGATGGCATATATGCTCTATCTAAAGTCACAGCAAAGTCCGTTTGAAAATGTAAACGTACCGGCAGCAAAAATACTACATTTAAAAAAAAGAAAAGAAAAGCCACGTGGTAAGAAACCTCAAGTAGATAAAAAAGAGCAAGAACGATTATTTATCAAATATGCTGAAGAAATACTACAAAATCCTACTGGTACAAATCGCATATTTCATACCATGTCGGTCGAACTTGGACATAAGATGTCACCCAAGGCTTTACAGTTAGCATACAAGCGCTATCTACAGTTACATCAAAGTCCTATTGAAAATGTAGACGCACCGGCAGAAAAAATACTAGATTTAAAAAAAAGAGAAGAAAAGCCACGTGTTAAGAAACCTCAAGTAGATAAAAAAGAGCAAGAACGATTATTTATCAAATATGCTGGAGAAATACTACAAAATCCTACTGGTACAAATCCCATATTTCATACCATGTCGGTCGAACTGGGATCTAAGATGACACCTAGAGCGTTGTTCCTTGCATGTAATCGGTATATAAGTCCTACAATTCAAAATGTTTATTTTCCGAAAAAAATAAAACAAGGTGTTGAAATGACAGAAGAAAACCACTAGGTAAAAAAACTCAAGTAGATAACAATGACCAGGAAATATTATTTATCAAATTTGCTGCTGAAATACAGCAAATTCTTGGAGAAATAACAAAATCAAATTGTTCTTGAATAATGTTTTCCGTGCAGGAGCACTTATGGACATTCACCATTCATAACAAGCTACCAGAAGAATTGAAGGATTTGAATGGACACGTATTTATAAAAAGACTAGCAGCGCCTCGCTGTTTCACCCGCGTAATCCCCGTTCCTGTGGGAATTCCGGGATAAAATATAGCCTATGTGTAAATCCAGTCTATAATCTATCTCTATGCCAAATTTCATCCATATCCGTTCCGTAGTTTTTGCGTGAAAGAGTAACAAACATCCATCCATACTTACAAACTTTTACTTTTATAATATTAGTAGGATAGCTATATGGTTGCTTTCTAATTATTTTGTAGTGTTAATTAATACATATTAAGAAAATTTATTAAGACGCAGGTGTCGCTTTCACTTATAACTACCATATGAAACTTAACAAAATGTAAACCAGGCATAAGATTTAGCAAGTTACAAATTTAAATACATGTGTTTACGAATACTTCATGGTATTATTAATATTCATCATTTCGGTTAGGAAAACAACCGTTATAAAAACAACAAAAAAATTATAATTAATCCCTATTAATCTAAATGAATCTAGTTTATTGAACGTCGCAATAGATTTTTAAACGCAGTGTTATTGTTACAGAAATAAAAGAAAAAAAGCAACGTGGTAGGAAACTACTAGTAGATAAAAAAATTCAGGAACGATTATTTATCAAATATGCTGGAGAAATAATACAGCAGCCGACTATTTCAAATCCCATTTTTCGTACCATGTCGGTCGAACTTAGACGTAAGATGTCACCCAAGGCTTTACAGACAGCATACAGGCGCTATCTGAAGTCACATCAAGGTCCGTTTGAAAATGTTGACGTACCGGCACCTAAAATACTACATTTTAAAAAAAGAGAAGGAAAGCCACGTGGTAAGAAACCTCAAGTAGATCAAAAAGAGCAAGAACGATTATTTATCAAATATGCGAGAGTAATACTACAAAATCCTACTTGTACAAATACCATATTTCATACCATGTCGGTCGAACTTGGACATAAGATGTCACCCAAGGCTTTACAGGCAGCATACAGGCGCTATCTACAGTCACATCAAAGTCCTCTTGAAAATGTAGACGTACCGGCAGAAAAAATACTAGATTTAAAAAACAGAGAAGAAAAGCCACGTGGTAAGAAACCTCAAGTAGATAAAAAAGTGCAAGAACGATTATTTATCAAATATGCTGGAGAAATACTACAAAATCCTTCTCGTACAAATCCCATTTTTCATACCATGTCGGTCGAACTTGGACATAAGATGTCACCCAAGGCTTTACAGACAGCATACAGGCGCTATCTACAGTCACATCAAAGTCCTTTTGAAAATGTAGACGTACCAGCAGAAAAATTACTATATTTTAAAAAAAGAGAAGAAAAGCCACGTGGTAAGAAACCTCAAGTAGATAAAAAAGAGCAAGAACGATTATTTATCAAATATGCTGGAGAAATACTACAAAATCCTACTGGTACAAATCCCATATTTCATACCATGTCGGACGAACTGGGATCTAAGATGACACCTAAGGCATTGGTCCGTGCATATAGTCGGTATATAGGTAATTCCTACTATTCAAAAATTAATTTTCCGATTAAAATAAAACAAGGTGTTGAATTGACAGAAGAAACCCACTTGGTAGAAAAACTAAAGTAGATAAAAAATACAAGGAAATATAAATTATCAAATTTGCTGGTGAAATACTGCAAATTCTTGGAGAAATAACAAAACAAAATTGTTCTTCAATAATATTTTCCGTGCAGGAGCACTTGTGGACATTCACCATACATAACAGGCTACCAGAAGAGTTTAAGGATTTGAATGGACACGTATTTAATAAAAAATAAATGTTGTTATTATAATACCTAATTAAAGACATATTTAATATTTGAACATCGGCTTGCTGGTCACAATCATTCTCACATAGCTATAAGATTTTGACATATTGTAGTTATTGTATTCTGCAAATAAAAGATTGATTCTGATTATTTTCTGTTTATACATTCCTTCTCTTTGGTTCCCTTAATCAACTCTTGCCATGTAGGGTCCGTGATCAATCACTGCCGCGGTATAAGCGCGTCTTATATCGCGTGATTGTAGCTTGATTACTTACACGCAACTGCGTCTTGTTAGCGCGTCTTCTAGACGTTGCGTCGCGCCGCTCGCCGCCACATCGCAAAACCCAAGACGCAGCTGTGTGAAAGATGGCATGTGCCTTAGAAAAATGTCTCGTGAACAATTTATCGCAAAATCGCATCGATGAAATCGCAGCAGTGTTTAAGATTGTATGCATATAGTACAAAATGGCAACAAAACGCTCGACACAAGACGTGCTTCTAAATAGCGTCAGTGGGGTTGAGGCTTAGGGGTCAATTCTTACGCTATTAATAAATGTTATTTGGCAGGTGGGACAAGAAGCAGTCCAGGAACCGGAAACGGATGACGTGATTAACATGCAGTACGTGATGCTGGACACTAACACCAAGCGCAAGTACGTGAGGAAATCTACCGGGAACACTATTGGAGGTACGTTTAGTAAGTTAGATCGAAGTGCTCTTGTTTCCGCATTTAGACTCGGATTGGTCTATATGGTCTAAGGTTCGCCTACGACGCAGGAGGGTTCGATTCCCGCCTTGGGACAAATTTGACACAATTGTAAAAATTTGTTCCGAGGTTCTGTATGTTTTCTATGTATAAAAAAATGTCCATATATGTAGTATAATGTGTACATCAGTCATCTAGTACTCCATAACTCAAGCTCTGCTTAGCTTGGGGCTTGATTATGCTGTGTCCAGTACTGTTATTTATCTGAATATTTTGCGCGGTTTTGTCTTCTAATATTCTAATATCTAGTACAATTATAAGCATTAAAGAGATTGCCTTATACTGAAAAACTCATTGTTTTTTCTATTATTTGTAGTTTAATGAAACCTTTTATCTCCAGAGCAACGTAAACGCAGCTGGATCTGGAAGTACTTCGACAAGCTAAGCAACATAATCTACCGCTGCAACATCTGCAACGTCGTGCTGTCCATCAAGGGCTGCAACACCAACAATCTGAACCGACACATGCGCTCGCGACACCCCGAGAGTTACAAGAGCGAGAAGCTGGGCGAGCTCAGCGCTAAGCAGGTGCAGGTGAGACGGCTATATGTTTGTTAGTTACATCTCCCGAACAGACCTGATGAGTTCGTTAGCAGGTGCAGGTGAGACGACAATATGTTTGTAAGATACATCTCCCAAACAGAACTCATGAATTTATTATGATCGCCAGCGGCTTACTTAGGGTCCTACACAGTTTTTGTTGAAAGATTACCAACGTTCCAAGAACAGATGAATACAAAAACATATAAATAAATAATTGATTATGAATAAAAAAGGTACTCAACAATGAGAGGCCATAAAGTTAAAAACTAGAACGAAAATATCTCTTTTTAATGTATTTTATTAAGTAGGTATATCAGTTATCTAGTTCCTACACAAGGTCTGCTTAACCTGGGGCTAGTTGATGCTGTGTGGATCGTCCTGCATTATTACATACTAGATGCTGGATGCGGCAAGTTGAAGACAGGGCGCTATAGCGCTCATAACAAATTTGTGCACGATCTGCAGAAATTTGTTCCTTTGGTCTGGGTGTTTTCTATGTATAACTAGCGACCCGCCCCGGCTTCGCACGGTTACATTATATGTATAAACCTTCCTCTTGAATCAATCTATTAAAAAAAACCGCATCAAAATCCGTTGCGTAGTTTTAAAGATGAAAGAAAGAAAAAGATGATAAAGCGTTCAAAGGGACATAATGACATAGGGACAGAAAAAGCGACTTTATTTTATACTATGTAGTGATGATAATAAATATCTATCTATGTAATGTATTGTATTAATGTCACTTATTAATAATATAATATAATAATAATATCAATTATATCACTCACCTAGTACCCATAACACAAGCTCTGCTTAGCTTGGGGCTAGATGATGCTGTGTGGACTGTCCGGAATTATTTATTTACCTAATATAGTTTGTTTTATTTCAGGCCTAGAACTAAGGCTATTTCAATTTCAGCCCGATCGGTTCAGTAGTTTTAGAGTGAAGAGCTAATGAATATACATCCATCCAAACTTTCGCATTTATAAAATACTAGCGACCCGCCCCGGCTTCGCACGGTTTTTTATATGTATAAACCTTCCTCTTGAATCACTCTACAGGGCGTAACAAAAATGAGGGACCATCATTTCAGGCGGGGTTGACTCGATCACTGAATTCAGGAAAAATATTTAAAAAAAAACCCGCCCTTCTGTATTCGAAAAATATTTAATTTTTCGAGGTACGGAGTTACACCCTGTATAAATTAAAAAAACCGCATCAAAATCCGTTGTGTAGTTTTAAAGATTTAAGCATACAAAGGGACATAGGGACAGAGAAAGCGACTTTGTTTTATACTATGTAGTGATTCATAAGTAGCCCATATCCAATATTCTCACTTCTCAGGCTCTATACTATTTCTGTACCAAATTCAATTTAAATCGGTTCAGTAGCTTAGGCATGGAATCGTAACAGACATAGTTACTTTCGCATGTATAATATACTATCGAACTGCTCCGGCTTCGCACGGTTTTATTATACGTATAAACCTTCCTCTTGATCACTCCATCTATTAAAAAAACCGCATCAAAATCCGTTGCGTAGTTTAAAAGATATAAGCATACAAAGGGACATAGGGATATAGGGACAGAGAAATCGACTTTATTTTATACTATTTAGTGAAGTAGGGATTATTATAATCTTTTGCGTTTAAGTGGACTTTAGTTCCTTCATTGTATAATTTTAATAGACTTCGTATTCTTTTCCAGGATATCAGCGAAATAATCACTGGCGATAGCGAAACCCCGGCTGCTATCTCTGAAGAGATATATGCGAGCATCAAGGACGCTCATCTTATAGGTAAAAACTCTGCCTTAGATAATTTGCTGGAGTTTTCTTATTTGACTATTTGAGCTGATTACAAATATTTTGAGCTATTTGTAATAGCTCAATAGACAGTTTAGCAATATGACAAAAAGGTTAACGAAGTTTGCATAAAACATGGACTAATAAAATAAGGTACTTATTCCTTTTAAAAAAGAAACACTCAAACAAACTCAAACTTATTTATTTATTAATAAAGGCACACCAATAGTATACATATTCTTCTTCGTCTTATATAATAAGTGTCTTATATAATATAAGTGTATAGCATGAGAAATTCTAATACATATAATTATAACAGGTGGACACAACATTTTATAGAATTAGGTATATACCTATATTACTAATTAACAAATTTTGATTAGTTTAACTTTAAATCTAATAAATAATACAAAATAAGTCAGGCAATAACAGACAGGGTGTCTGATATTCCTATTGCAAAAACTTAATGATCACTAACAAAGGCTGCTGTAAAATACTTCAGCAGCTTTTTTAACTTAGTTTAAAGTAGCTGAACTAAAATAATATACCAATTTTTTGACTTCGATGGGATTTGAGAACCTTTTTTTTTATTTACCTTATTTAATTTTTAAGAAATTACTAAATTACTCGTAGATTGTTAGGGGTTTTGCACTATAATAACAAAAACAAAATCATTTGTTACGCTTGATTCTTTATTTCCAACTAGCTGCGCCCCGCAGCGTCGCCCGCGGGGAAATTTATTTATTTGTCAAATATCATATTTTTATACATAATATGCTATTCCCGACGAAGACAAATAAAAAAACACAAAAATCATAAAAATCGGTCCAGCCGTTCTCGAGTTCTAAGTGTTGTAACAAACACGACTTTCTTTTATACATGGTGTAACAATATACATGTGCTAAGCGAAAAGCTGGGTATTTCTACCCCCCCGGGGAACAACTTTTGTTCAACGACTTTTCTAATTTCGATTGGTATCTCTGAAAAAACTAAAACAAAGTTTTCACATGGCCAGCTGATTTTTTACGAAGTGACAACCCTAAAATCTGCTGTTTCTTATACTTGCGACGATGACCTCAGTATGGTCACAGAATAGATGTAGAAAAGAGTGACAGATTCATATTCTTGAAATAGAAAAACGCCTACAGTATCATTGAGGCAAATTGTCGTAAGTCATGGCTAGAGGATTCGATTCCGGGATCCCGGGATTCGGGATCCCGGGATCCCGGCCCATTTTCGATCCCGAAAATTTCGGGATTATTTTTTCCAAATCCCGGGATTTTCGGGATTGAGAAAAATACTATAATAATCGTTAAAAAGAATAAAAATGGAGCGCGTTAATTTAAGAAACAAAACACAATATTATAAACTTAAAATTATACCAATTGCTTATCGGCACCATTAAAAATAACAAAAATCTTTTCATGTCTGTTGACATCGGTTTAGTTTCATTTTTAAATTATGTTTAATAAAAACAGGAATTATTATTCCTGCATTTTGTTATCAGAATAAGCAGCTTTTTATTTACAAATAATACCATTTAAAAAACCATGTACCTGTTCACAAAAAAAGCATTCCTTAAACAAGTAATCAATCGAATCCTCGGTCGCATCGTGGTCAAAATTGATATAAAATTATTTTTTGTCGATAATCACGATTTGCTTTTTAGTTAAAACAATACGTTTAATGATCATTAAACTTTGTTTTTACTGACTGATAACTAGCGATTAGATATTCGGTTGCTTATTTCCTTAAGGTGGGGCAAAGACACAAAAAGGAGCTTTTAAAACCAACTTTTTCAGGAATCCTGATGAATTACCACTAATTCTAAACTTCCAGAAATTTCTAAAATGATGATGTTTTTTCGCCGGAATGTTTTTTATAAACAAAATAAAAGACACTTTTATTCTATTGCGTATTTCACTAAAGACATAATATACGTTTTTTTTTGGAATTTCGTAAATAAAAATCATTACTGCTCCGGAAATATCGATTTAAGTGAAAAACGTGTCATAAAAAGTGTGTTTTATATTTGATTGACCTATAAATAAAATGCCCGCGAAAATAAATAACACTCGATATTTTGGGATTCTTCGGAATTTATATGAATTCCCTAAAAAATATTTAGTGTTGTTTGGTTTTAATAGCCGTCGGTACGAATAGGTCGTCGCTCAAAGTTAAGGTAAATAAGCACCCGAATATCCGATCACTGCCGATAAAGTTACCATTATGTGGTTAGGTAATTAAATAAGTATTTTGTACGTATCTACCGAGGAAAAGTTGACATTAAAAAGAGTATTTTTTTAAATTTTTGTATAAGGTGCAGAGGGGCAATTCTGTCCAAAAGAAATCAGTCAAAATTTTAAACAATCGTTGTAATTTCCGTGATTGAGTTTCGTGAATTTTGGCAAATTCGTGCTAACTAATCTTTATCTGACTTCTTCTTAATAGTGTTCATATATAAGAAAATGCTGAAATTAATGGTGAACTATAACTAATTAGAAAAAAAACTGGAAATGCCCGAATTGCCTCTCAGCGGGGTTTTTCTGGCAGGTAGTAACATTATTTGATCCTATGATGCTATAATAGTAAAACTAGAAGCTTTACAAACTGGACAAGTCAGTACATCCGAATTTGAGTCTTCTAAACTCCTGAGAGTTGACGCGGGGTAATTCAGGCACCGCTTTTTAGTCTCCCATAGATACATGCTAGTGTTGAGGCTCTGACTATCGACATCGATAATAACGAACTCGGTAAAAGAAGTGGATATTAATTATATTAGTTTTTGAAAGTAAGAAGGAAAGGATTGTTGATTTCATGTTAAGTAAAATAAACAAGTTTTTATCCATTAATTTACTTAATTAGGTAGGTAGTAAAAGCATACTTCATTATATTAACTGAATATACGTATTCAGATAGAGGCACTAAGACAAATTAAACATTTTCAATCACATAATGTCCTAAAGTGTCAGTATTTCTCTCAGTTGCCACGAGCATGAATTTTTTTATAGACATTTACTTCAATGCTGTGGACATCACTGGTTTTTTACAACTTCATATTAAAACAGTCGGGCAATTTGGGCAGCCAACTCCGAAAAAATAACCTCCGATCACAATTTTGTGGGGCAATCATACCAGGCTCAATAACTTATGAAAAACAAAGATAAGGAACGAAACAATTACATTAAAAGAATTTCCAGTTTAAAACAAGTATAATTAATTGCCTTGTCAAATCAGCAAAAAACCCGCGAAAACCACTAAATTCTGTAAAATTTGAAGACCTTGTCACAGGTGTCATGCGCACTCAAAATGTCGACTGACAAAATGATGTGTATATCGAACAGTTAACGCGGTAGCAATTCCTTCTATAGGTGATTGAATTAACCGGTTGTTGCTCTACCCGAACATAGAGGTCTCTCTTGAGTAAAAGCTACAGAACCAAAAATATGACTATGTGCCATAATAATCCACCTGCCATAATTGCCCCTCTGTTGCCCACCTTAATTAACTGAATAAATAAGTTTATGTGATTTTAATTGATTATTACTTTGTTTTTGAAAGTAAATAGAACTTGATTTTCATATATTACTTTGATATTCTTACTTCGTCTACGATCCCGGGATAATCCCGGGATCCCGGGATCTCGTTTCACCAATCCCGAAATCCCGGGATTGAAAATAAAGACCGGGATCGAATCCTCTAGTCATGGCTAAAATCACATTTCAATTTGAAGGTTGAGTTACGTGTAGTTAAACATACGAACTAAACTACGCTAACACAGTTATGTCTTTTTCTAACTGTTTGTTCTTTCTTGTGTGTTGATCTAATCATAATAACCTACTGACTGAATACACATTGATGTCCACTACTGAAAAGAGCTGTGAATCTGGCGGGTATTACCATAATCACTTGGCTGGGGATTGCTGATCAAAGAAACTGTATAAGTAATTCACACAATAAAAATGCTGCCTTTCATTTGGCGAAGCCCCTTGGTTGACTTTTACGACATCCGACATACGACGAGCTGAGTCGCAGGGGTCGGTTAACTTAATTAAAAACTTTACCAAATGACTCTTTCCGTCATTATGTAGTTTATCTGTCCGTTCTGTACCTACATTAATATTTGACACTTGTATTTCCACAAAGGAACGCGACTAAATTTTATTGGCTGTAGCACTATGCAAAACCATGGCAACCAGCCAACCGCCAATCATAGACAAGTTAGAGAACCATTCATTCATTCATTTCCGCTCACCACATGGCGGTGCTGTATTTGCCAAGCGGGCTGAAATATTTTTTTACGGGTTCCGTAATTTTTTTAATACCAAAATTTAAAGAAGTTCGTTTGTTTAAAATCATAAAATCAAAAAAAAAAAGCTTAAATCCGTTTTCTACGGGATTTTGTATTAGGTATACCAACTATCAGAATTCACGCAAAGTGTATGTGTGTGTAGCAGGTAGGTACCTACATTGTGAAATACCTATGTAAAATAAGACCAGGTACCTACCTACGTATTCATACAATTTTCTACCACATACCTATTATTTCACGACTGTGATCCTAATATCTCCTACTCATGTTGGATTTATTAAAATTGAAAATGAACCCTAAAAATTATCCATCTTTTCGGCGAACGAAATCAAAAGAATGAATGATGAACTATTTTAGTGTGACCTTCGTCGCGGTGCCGTGTAGTGCTATAATTACAATTTTTATCTTTCGTGCCTAAAAAACAAGTAACTAGGACATAATTCGTCCATGCTAGGACTTAAGAATACCTTATGGGTGTGGTGTATGCATCGGAGTGTCACAGAGCTGAAGAGATGAAGAGGCGTGTGTTGGAAGCGTGTGCTTACTTCCATAAAATGTGTGTTGTTTGGAAGAAGGGAGGCATATCGAACCTTACTTACATGCATAGGTATCGATACCTACGTCATGCATGTGTAACTTACTAACTAACTAACCTAACTAGTTAGTGCTAAAGTGAGTGAGACATGTTAATGCCTAAAAAGAAACCTACCTTGTGCTGAAGTGTGTGAATTGTCTGTGACTGTGTACCTACAAGTGACCTACCAAAACATACATAAATCCCTTCGTAAGAAGCCATCTAGACAGCTGACAAGCGAGAAAATATGAGGTTTGTAACTTGTACCTACACTTACAACTTTCCTAACTCAGCATTTTAAGATTTTCTCAACACTACCTAGGAACTTACATACTAGCATCTTATTATTATCACGAATTTATTAGCTCGTCTAGTAACCTCCCGCCATAGCTGAAATCTACGAAGATAAATACCTACCTACATACCTGTAAAGTTAGTAGGTAAGTACAGGTTGCGCGAATAGGGTTGTCACTTTATTTTGGCACTAGGAAATGAAAACTTTTTGTATGGGAAACTGAAAATAGGAATTTTTAATTATCTCCCCCCCACAACTGATCACCATGGGTTCCTGAAACCCCCCCCTTCGGCTTAGTAGGGGTAATATGTTATACCTTGTATATATAGATAGACTTTGTATAACACTTTGATATCTCTTGCATATCTCAAATTACAAAATGTGTTTCCAGAAAGCCCCTCATCTCAGAAGATGCGTCGCAGCTGGATCTGGTCTTACTTCGAGCATGTGTCTGCTACTCAGGTATGCTTCTTATTTACTATTATATTTCATTATTTATTATTATATTTTCTAAAGTCGCTACCCCCAGGCACACTAGCGCCTCTTCGAGATGCGAAAACAAAGTTTGGTGGTCATCAAGAGCAAATTCTAATCTCTGTCTAAACTATGCAAGATAAAAGTACCTTATACAGAGGCATTTAGAATGAATGAACAAAGCTAATGATAGGGATCACAACCTGAGGTTTTGATTGCCTAATCTTAATAAATGCGGGCAGGCGTTTAAAAAGTATCTTATGCATTTTAGATTGGTACTTGGATAAAAGGCAAATTAAAAACCATGGATTATCAATAATTTTACTTTATTTAAAAGTTATATTCAGATCGTAATACTACTAACATGAAATTGACCGCAACAAAATGTTCAAAACAATATTATTGTTTATAGTACATGCATTTGTAAATGAGAGCATACTACTACTAACATACAATTTACCCATTCAAAAAGTTCAAAACAGTTTTTATTGTTGTTTATTACAAATTATGAATGATATTCTTTGAAACACTTTTCAAAGCAAAGTGAGACATCGCATTGCTCGCACTTATACGGGGTTCTTTTCTTTTTGTTGTGCTGTGTACGGCACCACACACACACAGTGTGTCTAGTTGCTGACTTGACAATGAAATGATTCCCAGACAGGACTTTGCGCTCTTTTGTTTGTCTTGGTTGTTGTTGTGTACTTGTGGTCTGTACTAGCGCCATATGTGGCGACGGAGGCCGAGATAGGCTCAATAGTGCTTCAGCTAGATTATTTCTGAAACTCCTGTGTGCGATATCAAATTTACTTTTATATATAACGTAGCTATTTAATATTGAGACGTTCAGGAGTCTCAGAAATAACTTTTTGTACCAAGCTTGGTTGTTGTTTCGCTCCATAGGATATGCCGATAGAAGCTGATCCTTCCGTTCGATACCTCCCATGAGCAGATTATAGTCGAGGACCGCTTCTGGTGTGTACTTAACCTTTCCGTGTTTTTCTTGTTGTACCACTGTCACGCTGTGGTACGTTGAGAGCATAGAAACTAAATCGGAATCTCGCCACAAAATAACAGTTAGGTCGTGTGTGCTACTAGATGCAATTTCACCGACGCTCATTTCTCCTTTGGTAAGACTTTTTATGGATTCAGGTACCAATTCAAGATTGACACGAAGGGTCCCCAGGACATCAGTTTTGTTTTGTTTCAGGCAACGCGCTAGTAATGGCGAGTTATAGTAATTATCCATGACTAGCGTGTGGCCTACATTGAAAAGTGGCTTTGTGAGGTTAAAGACCACCTTTGCTGTCACATCATCTTGCTGTGGTTCCATTTGTTTGTCTGTTTGTTTATTCTTTGCACCGCCATGAACTAAAAATTTCCACAGGTAGCCTGTGGCCGTCTCGCACAACTCAAAAGTTTTTATGCCGTCTGTAGCGGCTTTATTGCTGAGTTTTTGAGCATATGCCGGTCGGTTCTTCCACAGTAGTAAACTTTCATCTATTGCAATGCTTTGTCCAGGCATGTATAACGATTGAAATTTGTCGTTCAATCTGTCAATTAAGGGCTGTATTTTGTTGAGTATTTTCTGATTTTTTTTATGTTTGAGGGGAGATGGTCGGCAAAATGGATAAATTGTTTTAGTAAAACAAAACGATTATAGGTCATCAGGGCAGCCAATCCTGGCATAGCAAGGATCCCTGATGATCTGAAGTAATCCTTTTGGACAGGGAGGTGAGCCAAACTATGAAACTGGTAAATGGCTAGAAATCGCAGTATTTCAAGTCTATCTGTCGGCGTCCAAGACAAGAGACGTGAGTGTTTAAGGGGATCCGTTGAGGCGATCACTGCAGCTGCATATTTATTGGTTTCATCAACAATCAAATCAATTAGATTGGTGTCCCAAATTTTCAAAAACACATCCAACGGGCATGTTTCTTCCGATAGCGGGAAAGTTGGACCGGCGCTGCCCGTAAATACCTCTTTGGACCCTTTAAAAGTCTGAGGATCACCCTGCCAGTCAAAAACCAGTGAATTAGGTGATGTTACCATGTCCCTCAGCGCCATATCGTCCCTTGAGTCGGCACTGCGGAGCTTTTCTTCTGCATGTAATCCAAAATCATCTGGGAGAACCGCTGGGGCCAGGAACACTAAAATTGCGTTATCTTCTGCGTCATCGTCCATCGAATTTTCAGGATCTACAAACAAAAAATTTATCTTTAGTAATCTGTTATCTATATTTAATTAAAGGATCTGGTTTTGCGTAGGCAGTGTTGCCAGATAAGAACACTAAATTTACAGTGTCTAAAAATTACAGTGTTTGTCAAATAAGAATACAGTGCTTTGAAAAGTAAAATGAAAATACAGTTTTCACATAACTATTATTTATTATACTAATTTTATAAATCTTAATACTCTACTGCAAACTGTCTAAAGGTAGCTCAATTGATCCCTGTCAGTACCAGTCGTCGCGTCCCCAAGACACTGCCTGCATTACCACGCTTTATGGCAATGCTGATGCACTGAGCCATAGTGCCATTCAATCAAGATGATAAAATGACGTTGGTGCATTTGGTATTCTACTATTTTTTGCGCTTGAAGAGACTTTCATAATTAGAATGTCAAATTGTTGGTCACTAACGTAATCGTCACAGCTATGAATGAACCTTAAAAAGTTTGTGTAGTAGAATATCAAAAAGAGTTTAACACTGACATTTTGAGACGATACTATTTAAATTGTGAACTGATTTATTTAGTGGAATTCGGGCCCAACTCTCGGGTCACGCGTCGAATCGACCAGACGCTCATTACTACATGTATAATGTGATGATATTTATAATGTTATTTCAGGCTCAATGCAAGCTGTGCCACCGTCAGATCCAGCACGGCGGGAACGCGACTGGCAACATGAACCGACATCTCAAGATGATCCACCACAAAACATCCAGTAAGACATTCTGTAGTTCTTTATAAATAAACAAATAATTCCGGACAGTCCACACAGCATCATCTAGCCCCAAGCTAAGCAGAGCTTGTGTTATGGGTACTAGATGACTGATGTACTTAATACACATTACATAGATATTTTATGTCACTACATAGTATAAAACCAAGCCGCTTTCTCTGTTCCTATATCCCTTTGAATGCTTTAAAACTACGCAACGGATTTTGATGCGTTTTTTTTAATAGAATGATTCAAGAGGAAGGTTTATACGTATAATAAAACCATGCGAAGCCGGGGCGGGTCGCTTGTTATACATATTAACACCCAGACCAACGGAACAAATTTCTGCAGCTCATACACAAATTTGATCCGAGGCAGGAATAGAACCCGCAACCTCCTGCGTCGCAGGCGGACCTTCGCCCACCGCGCCACATCGGTCGTCACAAAAGTTCGTTATTGTACACATAAGTAAATACATAGCATGAACTTATGACGACCGATGTAGCGCGGTGGGTAAAGGTCCGCCTGCGACGCAGGAGGTTGCGGGTTGCGATTCCCGCCTCGGAACAAATTTGTGTACAATCTGCAGAAATTTGTTCCGTTGATCTGGATGATTTCTATGTATTGTAAAAAATATCATAAAAATATGTTATCGCCAGATCGGTCGTCGGAACTATATTGTACTGAAATATTTGTACTTTGACTAAATGTACTGAAGTTGAAGTAGTGAATGAACATGACAATAACCTAGTGTTGTTTGACTCTTGATTATTATCTAATGGTGCAATATGTGCTGTTATTCTATGTGTTTTTTACGTAATACAAAAATATAGTTTGGGTAAGAGGATGCAGTTATCCAGCTTCATTTACTAGCTGCGCCCCGTGGCTATAAACGCGTGAAAATTGATGTAAAAGATGATGTAGCCTATGTTTAATTCCAGACCGATTATCTACTCAGTAGCTTTGGCGTGAAGGTAACAAACATCCTTCCATTCAAACTTTCGCAATTATAATATTAGTGTAATTACTATTATGCTATACTAGCAGCGCCTCGCGGTTTCACTCGAGTAATTCCCGTTCCCGTGGGAATTGGGGGATAAAATATATATCCTATGTGTTATTCCGGACTATAATCTATCTCTGTGCCAAATTTCAGCCGGACCCGTTCAGTAGTTTTTGCGTGAAAGAGTAACAAACATCCATCCATCTATCCATACTTTCGCGTTTATAATAATTATTAGGATACTGACATAAATATTCACTATGTAAGTGCAAGTAAAGTATTTAATGATTGATTTGGTTATCTTTTCCAGACGACAACAACTGGGTATGGAAAGTATTCGAGAAAGACGACGTCAACTACACCTGCAAGATCTGCCAGCAGACGTTGGCCAGGAACGACTCCGAAGTGGACATGATATCTATCATGTACCATCTCAAGCACGAGCACGGGGTGGTGTCCGGAGACCAGATCATAACGGGCACTGACTGTGTTGAGGAGAACTGATGTGGTTGTACCAGGCATTCATGGTGTTGAAGAGAATTGACTGGTGTCATCATACCAGGCATTCATAGTGTTGAGGAGAATTGACTGTT
Source organism: Eupithecia centaureata (assembly GCA_944547425.1). Lineage (NCBI taxonomy): Eukaryota > Metazoa > Arthropoda > Insecta > Lepidoptera > Geometridae > Eupithecia > Eupithecia centaureata. The sequence continues at coordinate 13,497,807 of OX155680.1, forward strand.
GTCATGATACCAGGCATTCATAGTGTTAAGGAGACTTGACTGTTGTCATGATACCAGGCATTCATAGTGTTGAGTAGAATTGACTGTTGTCATGATACCAGGCATTCATGGTGTTGAGGAGAATTGACTGTTGTCATGATACCAGGCATTCATAGTGTTGAGGAGAATTGACTGGTGTCATCATACCAGGCATTCATAATGTTGAGGAGAATTGACTGTATATTGATTGAGTTTTAGGTGTAGGGTACGATTATTGGTGTTGAATGCAGAAAATTGAGGTCTAATAATCACAAAAATAAGTTTATTTTTTAGGCTCTAGCAAAATTTATGAAGTTAAAGATCTCACGAAACTGCTCATAGAGTCCACAGGGGATCGGAATGCTGGCATGGAATTTCGGTCAACGAATTAGCATTGCCATTCAACGTGGCAATGCTGCCAGCATTCTGGGTACTCTGCCTTCTGGAGACGGCTTAAAGCTTTAAGAGTTCGTTATAATTGTATATACTATTCACCCAAGCTATATATTAATGTCTCTTTTGAAGTTATATAAGAATTAGAAACTTAACTTCATACATTTTATAAGATCATAAAAAATAGACTTGTATTTGTGATTATTAGACCTCTTATCCAACCTTTGTATTATTGAGGACAATAATACAAAGACTTTTGGAATCTTTGTCTGGTTATATTTAAGTCTTTCACAATAATAATTAACATAGCAATTATGTTTTAAGGTAATCTGTAGCTTTGTTACACACACGTCTTAGCGCTATCTGTGTACTATTTTTAACGGTGGAATTACTAATTGATTTGTCTATTTTAAAGTATCATTTGTAATATATAATTATTATTGTAACTGTTTGTTTCCTTAATAAACACAGAAATAACGAATCGCGACAGTTTCGTACCAATACCAACATGGTATTTCTGTAATTCTGAAACTTTGGAAAGGGTACAAATGGTGGTTAGGTGGTATATTAGGGCGCATTTGATTTTCCTCATGAAAGGCTTCCAAATTGGAAGCTTTATTTACTTTTTTCTAAAAAAAAATCATAAAACTGCTAAGCAATCTGTTTGAAAATAGTTCGATCTTTTCAAAAGATGTTAACAACATAGTTCTATTCCAGATGTCTTCCAACACATTGAACTGAATAGGCGAAATGTAATACTATACAAAAAACATACATTCTCAAGGGCGGGTGCAGGAAATTATTATTGTTGCTCCAAAAAAACAATGGGGAAGTGTGGAGCCAAGATAAATTTTGACAACGAGTGGAATATCAGAAGTGTGGTCAATGAGCACAACCATCCGCCGCCGATTCTGCATAGAACCGCCTATGGAACTTACGTGACGTGACTCAGGAACGGCCTACCCAGGACTTCCCAAGCGTTGGGTCGTACCCCCCTGGTGGGGCGTACCCCCCTCGTGGGACGTAGAGATTTTAAAGGGGCATAAAATGCGCGAATATCTTAATCTTACGGAGCACCAAGCGACCACTTATGAGCACCAAGTTTTAAAATAAAAAGATTTTTATCAAAATCATCCTTAAAAAAAAATATTTTACACAAAAAAGACAGTTGAATAGGGTATCTCCTTATCTTTTTGAGGCGGTAAATCAAATATTCTTTACAAAAGCAAAATAATCATCAAAATTGGACGTACTACATTTCTCTTTAGAAGTTATAAAATAATTAGAATTAACTTCATAAATTTTATTAGAGCATAAAAAATAAACTTGTTTTTGTGATTATTAGACGTCTTACCCAACCTTTGTATTATTGAGGACAATAATACAAAGACTTTTGGAATCTTTGTCTGGTTATATTTAAGTCTTTCACAATAATAATTAACATAGCAAATATGTTTTAAGGTAATCTGTAGCTTTGTTTCACACACGTCTTAGCGCTATCTGTGTACTATTTTTAACGGTGGAATTACTTATTGATTTGTCTATTTTAAAGTATCATTTGTAATATATAATTATTATTGTAACTGTTTGTTTCCTTAATAAACACAGAAATAACGAATCGCGACAGTTTCGTACCAATACCAACATCCTTTGCTTGTAATTTTCGTTGTTAATAAAGATTTATACCAACATGGTATTTCTGTAATTCTGAAACTTTGGAAAGGGTATAAATGGTGGTTAGGTGGTATAGTTCGCGTCATGTAAGAAGAACGCTGGCGGTCAAGCTGCGCAGAAGGCGATTTATGGGTCTATTTGGAGGTAGGCGGTGGGGCGCGGGGTGGAAGGGTCATGCGCCGCATGCTTGCCGGTGCGCTATTGGTTCGTCAGTTGACATTTGCTATCACACGTCACGTTTCTTGTCAAAATACCATCGCGCACAAAAGTTTACGAAATGGTTTTACATTTTAATGGTTTTTGGAAATTATGCACAAAGGTAAAGGAAATACCTCTAGAGACCGATTACTGTAAAAGCGATCATTTGGTAGATATGATGACAGAAACATTTATTATTCGTGTAGGGGATGATGATTCTGACTCAAATAATGATGAAAGCTCAAGTGACGACAGCGACGATGATGAAATAGCAACCTCCAGTATCAATCCCGCGTCCTCATCTGGTTTCACGTCACCCAAGACGACTTAATGGATGGAGTTGCTACATTACATTATTTTTTTGTAATTAGATTAAACATTCTAAACTGAATCGAACTTGTTTTCAATTTTATCTAATACTATTTTCTAATAACCAACACCAAGCCGCGAGTGAAATATTAGTTAAACATAGGCACAGCAAATTGGCATAGTACTATCGTACGCGAGTGTACCCAAGCGCGAACATACCCCTTCCACTTTCTTCCAGCGTTCTTTTTACGTGACGCGACCTATATATTAGGGCGCATTTGTTTTTCCTTCCAAATTGGAAGCTTTATTTACTTTTTTCTATTAAATTTTCATAAAACTGCTAAGCAATCTGTTTGAAAATAGTTCGATCTTTTTAAAAGATTTTAACAACATAGTCCTATTCCAGATGCCTTCCAACACATTGAATTGAATAGGCGAAATGTAATACTATACAAAAAACATACATTCTCAAGGGCGGGTGCAGGAAATTATTATTATTGCTCCAAAAAAGCAGTGGGGAAGTGTGGAGCCAAGATAAAATTTGACAACGAGTGGAATATCAGAAGTGTGGTCAATGAGCACAACCATCCACCGCCGATTCTGCATAGAACCGCCTATGGAACTTACGTGACGTGACTCAGGAACGGCCTACCCAGGACTTCCCTACCGGTGGGGCGTACCCCCCTCGTGGCACGTAGAGAGATTTTAAGGGGCCATGAAATGTTCTAAAATCTTAATCCTATGGAGCACCAAGCGACCACCTATGAGCACCAAGTTTTAAAATATTTTTTTTTTCAAAATCGTCCTTAGATAAAAATATTTAACACAAAAAGACAGTTGAATAGGGGACTGATTAAAACATGAGGAGGTTTACTCATGTTTTTAAGGTTGATCAAATATTCTTTACAAAAGCAAAAAATCATCAAAATTGGGCGTACAAATACTATTAAGTCGATTTTAAGGTAGTTCGATTTCCATACGTTTGTATTTTCCCAAATATGAGCGATGTGGACATAATTTAACAAATAAATAACTGTTTTTGGCTTTGTTATTCGTCATTATTTGCGGCAAATTGTGTTTGATTCATGAAAACACTCGGAATAATTAGAAATAACGTGAAAATTTTAGGCCATTTCTATCAATGCGTGAGTGAACACGGATAGTGTCGTACGCCCGCTTACTTGAACATGTGAGTGTGATGGCGGCGACGGAATCGCCATCTGTGTGCTATCTAAAGAATCATCTAATAATACCATAGTCTACCGTTCTCAAAGGGTTTTTCCATCGTCCAAGTATTTATTCCTATCTATTTTTGCTGCATGTCAAATAAGATCTAGGAAGCCTACGTTCCGTTTCCATGACAACAATAAATGACACTATGTAAACAGATAAAATGTTTGCTTATAGATACCAGTTTAGAGAGTTTTACGCTGGGGCCACACTACCTTACCGTCTACCGGGCTGTTACCGCAATAATTATGACATTAAATTACCGTTTAAATTACTGCATGACCTGGTGTGGTTACACTAGAGTTTACCTAGATATGTCAATAAATAAGGCGGTAAAAATATCACGTGCGTCGCCGGTGAGCTCATATTGCACACTGGACAAACGGTAGTGGCCACAAACGCATTAATTACTGCGGTAATCTTCTTTGATGTGCGGAAAAAGACCGCCGCCGGAGCTATTGTCTACCGCCATTTGCCATATTGATTGGCATTGTAAAATTATGGCCATAAATCGTGGTTACACCTAGGTGTTGTATAAGTTATAATTAAAATAATCATCGGCATATCACGGTAGTGTGGCCCCAGCATCAGACGTGTCAGATTGTATGCAAAGCATTTCGATCATTCATCAGCGACAACCGATGTGGCGCAGTGGGCGAAGGTCCGCCTGCGACCGGTTGTGGGTTCGATTCCCGTGTCGGAAAAAATTGTGTACGATCTACAGAAATTGAACATGAAATTGTTCCGTTGATCTGGGTGTTTTCTATGTATTTATAAAAAAAATATCTATCTATGTAATGTATTGTATTAAGTTTATCAGTCAACTAGTACCCATAATACGAGCTTTGCTCACCTTGGGGCTAGATGATGCTGTGTGGACTGTCCGGAATTATATATATATTTTTTTTATTGGACTAATCGTAACTTTTTACAGAGAGCCAAAAACAAAATTTTGAACATGATTTTTTTGAAAAGTTAAAGTTTTTCTTTTTTAATATTAAAACATCATTGTTTTCGTAATTTTTTGCTCTATTTTTTAAAATAATGGTCGCTGTTATAGCTATCACCCAACTTGATAAAAACTACAAAAGCCCATTTTGCATTAAAATTTTGAAGCAAAGTTAAGATAATTATCCCAATAAAAAGAAATAAATATTTAAATTAAATAGCTTTATGAAATGTTCTCAAAAGAAAATATACTTTATCAGAAATAAAACCATTTTCTAAATTTTTGAAATGTGGCCGTTTTGCATTCAATGAGCGATTTGTAAAAATGCCTGAACTTAGCTGGCGTAAGAGCTAAAATAAAATAAAAATCAGTTGGTGTTGATAGTACATAATTGTTTCTTTTTATTTTTGTCATACCGTTAGAAACGAGGTCAGAACCCTTTGTGGGATGTACCTACGCAGAACAGTCTACCAAAGTTTTATATAACAATCAAATAGACTTAGGAAGGCTTACAATAAGTAATTTATGACAAATATGAATTTGTACTAGGTCTATGACATTGTTCAAAATATAAAGAATAAAAATGATAAAAATCAAAAATTTTGGTAGTGTTGAAGGGATTCGAGCCCGTACTAACGGGATGTATCAAAATTTTGTGGATATTTTATTTTCAAAAAGCAAAAAGTAAATTAAATTTTCGGTGGTTTCGAACCCAGGTACGACTATACATCGTCGCACCCACCCGACTGTTCAAACCGCTAGTCCAAAGTGAGTTATTGAAATACTGTGAAAATTTGTATTACTTTTAATCTTTTATAAGTGGTCGTAAAATCGGAGCTAAAATACCTAAGTACACAAAGAACAGAGTCAAAAAAAGTGGAGACTTCCTTACGCTAATAATTTTAATGTAATTTTATTATTAAATTGGAACAACTTTCACAGTGAGTACATTTAAAATTAATGATTGTTATTGTGAACTTATTCAATTTATTTGTCAATTCCAATGATTTAACGAAATTAATAAGTAGCATGAAAAGTATTTTTTTTTACCTATGATTTGTAAGATATTCTTTAGCTAATAAGCTAGTTTGTAAATAACATTACCCTCTGCGCCTTTTTACTTAAATTGTTCAAAACGATAAAAGAAAATTACCTCCAATTTTTTTTTTAAATGTGAATAGAGCCTGTTTTTTTTCTTAAAAAAAACAAGAGTCGAAAATTAGTTCGTTAACTAGTGATTTTATTGAATTAATTTTAGATGTAATTAAGTAATGTCCCGAAAACGGAAATATTGGTCCGAAAAATATTTAGTCCTAAGGCGTCTCCAATTATCTCTGTTATTTTTCGAACAGTAGTTATTTTAGTTCCACTGAATTTATAGGGTTTGCCTGTGTGAGTGACTCGTAGCGGCCGATCACTCACACAGGCAAGATCTTTTTTTGTGTGAGTGACTCGTAGCGGCCGATCACTCACACAGGCAAAATCTTTTTTGCTCTTCCCAAATACAAGCTCCATAGATGCTTTCAACACTTGAAAAATTGCTTGGTACATAAAAAACAACATCCCATTTGCGGCAAATATATTACAATTAAACAATTATGCACAATTTAATAAGAAAATAGTGAAAAACTTCAACATAGAAAATCAGCGCCATCTAATAGCGGAGCTATGCTTATTCCTGGACCAGAAACAACCTTAACTGAGAAATCAATCAACATATTTGAATAACCTCCTTTTTTACATTGGTAAAAGATAACCAATAGCCACAAAATAACGTCACATACGTCAGATAAGCATGTGTTCTCCATAAACATAACCATGCAATTACATTTAACTGACGGTTTTCATATATCAACTGCCAAAGTTAACCGAGGAAGCGGCTAATTGTCCAATCGTCTTGTGGCGAACACCAGCCTTAGTTTTCTCGATATTTTAGTTTTTAAATCTTCTTAATTTCACAATGCTTAGGTAAAAATCAAGCGTTTAATCGATTAACCTTAAAATCTTGTTCAAAAAGTCAAATTTATTATGAGGTACGTTAATTTAAGTTCTCTGTATGTATTGAAACATGTTTAATTTTCATTATTATTAGGCTAGTTCATGTTGTTATGATTAAAATATTCTTGTAAAGTTCATTGAATTTAAAATTCATGTAACGACCTCTGAGGCCTAGCGGGCACAATTCTGCCTGTGACGGAGGTTGTGGGTTCGATTCTCGCCTCGGGACTGTTTGTACACTCCGAAGATTTAGTTCAGGGTGTTTAATATGTATTGTATATATTTCATTAAATATTATATCAGTTATCTAGTACCCATAACACAAGCTTTGTTAGGTTAGGGCTAGATGATGTGTGTATTATCCAGCATTATTAAATAATTTGAATAATATTACATCAATATTATGAATGCAAATGTTTGGATGTTTTTTTATCTTTTGAATTCTACTGCTGTATCAGGTTGAAATGTTGCATAGAAGTTAAGAATTGACCTGGATTGTATTTTAATACAGAAGTTTTATTTATTAAGTTGTAGGAAATAACAGATATAAGGTTTTAAGAATTTCTGCATTTTTATGTTAGGATTAAAGTAGCTTGTATAATACAAAGGCTTCATAATATCCCAATTACGTGTAAAATAAAAAGCATAATACATATGTTATACTACAACAACGATATATCTTATAAACAAAAATTATTACTGTCGCCAATTTACAGTAAATCATGTATGTAAGTATTCTGTAATATTTTTGCAGATAAATAGTGCATGGTCGTTTATTTTATTTGATGACTAAGTAGATTGGTTTTAGGCAAAGTTATTCCGTTGCACAGTGAGTTTGTCTAATTCACTAAAAGTTTTAAGTAAGTTCATGATTATGTAACAGAAATAAGTAGATAGATAAGATTTGAATAGAAATCAGATCACCTTCAAACAGTTTCTCTTAGTATACTTACATACTATAAGGTAATTTATTTTTAAACTTAAACTATCAGAATACATACAATATTTATAGGTATTTATCGCGTTTATTTACCTATTTTCCTTTAGTTTCTTACCGTGACCACGACTGGACCACGAGTGGAAATATGTTAAAAGTCGAGAGAAATCTTACTATTCTAATAAATGGGAAATAGGTAAACAAGATATTATTTTACCGATCTATAATAATATTACATATTCCTTCGACTTGCTACCTTTATCTTAGATCTTTCTGCTTACTCCTGGTGTGTAATTCTCCCTATTATTTTAGTTTAATTACCAATATTATTTTAACACTACCTTAACCTATGTCTGTACTGTTCTTGTGACATGAATCTACATTATGTATAATTCTGTTGTACTTGTTTTCCTCTTTCCCTTGTATGAGTGAGATGGCCTCATATTCATAAAAGGGAAAACAGGATCTTCATGATAGGCCTTAGAAGCAAATTTATATATTGAAAGATACCTATGACCTTTGGTGAGACCTGGAAGGGATGGGAAGGTCAAGAGGTTAAGCGCGGGGTCAAGTCCCGTTGATGTGGATTTGTGGTAGATTATTTAATTTCTTGGAAATCACCTGTGACTTTCGAACTTGATTAAAATTTAGATTTAATCTGTACCTAATATCGTGTTTAATAAACGGAATTTAAAATTGAGTGTTTTATCATAGATATAATCCCCTTTCTCAATTTAAAGCACACGGAGTGTTGTCGTATTTAAATGCTTATTCCATTTATCATTGTATCATTCGTGCTGCTACGTTTATTATTATATAATTACTAGCGACCCGCCCCGGCTTCGCACGGTTTTATTATAAGTACCGAACGGGATAAAAAGTATCCTATGTCCTTCTCCTGGCTCTAAACTACCTCCCTGCCAATTTTCAGCTAAATCGGTTCAGCCGTCCTTTAGTTATAAGTGAAGTAACTAACACGACTTTCTTTTATATATATAGATCGTACTCGTGCTGGTACGGTAGCTGTTTCGTAACGACCAATGCACTATGGCACGAGTCAGCCTTGTGACGTGAGGGGCAGCGAAAGGCTTGCTATAGCACTTATCTTTTGAAAGCTAATAAGAAAATAACAAAGTGTAGACAAAGAAGTACTTAAAATTGATGTCAATTGGGCTCACTATCAAGAAGATTAAAAAAAAACGATTGTAAAATATTTTAATTCGTAATATTAACGTAATATAAACCTATATATGTTCTTAGTATAAGTTGTTTAACAATTTACTTTAATATTCCATTAAAGTTGACATCCTTATTCTTGTGTTTCTTACAATAATCCTTTAGTGTAATTTTGTTAAAACTTACAGGAGTTTTGGGCACAATCTGGCAGAAGCCCTAGTGACACTATCTACGGAGTGCAAGCCACCTCGTACGATTCACAGCTTGCGAAGTGACCTTCCAAGCACAGTGTAGCATAATAATATGGTGTCTCATACACCGAACTAATTTAGAGAGGACTAGAGTTAAGTGATCAAAAGAAAACAGAAAATATTTGAAAATTGACGAATTTTTATCTTAGCTTTTCCTAAAGATTCTTTGGCTAGGTTTATCTAACTTTCTGGGAAGCTCGGTAAGTTAAAGTAGGTATTAGTCCAATAAAACGCAAGAAACATTTAATGACTAGTTTATTACATACTACACATTAAAATACATCAAAATATACATCGCTTGCTATGCTACTTAAATCTTATAATTTTGGCAAGTTATTACATTTATTACTTGTTACACAACCACTGATTTATTAATATTTTACTGATTTTTCGAGGTAGGTGTTTTGTTTATCTTACATTTCATTTATTTTTAATTATTATTGGGAATAATGTATACACAAAAACTACGTAAAACTTAATTTTGTTAACACAATACATAAATATACTGCTTATTTGGAAATAATCAATTGTCCTTTTTTATTGACATAAAAAAAGGAAGGATGATAACAAGGAAGGATGATTGCATTTTAAATATTATAGTAACATATTTATACATAGGTACGTAATAAACATTATAAGAGTGAATAAAATACCTTTTTGGATCTTTTATTGACGAACTTCTCTCGAAACGGTAACAATATTACAAAGCTTTATTGGGTTAGTATAGTACTTAAAATTAAATGACATAAGTAGGTAGGTACTTAAACTAAGTTTTAGAGAAATTCAAAAATTGCTTTTGTTTACCCTGTTTTTCCTATTATGCCTTATTAATCGATAAGGAATTCATGTAATATTTTACAAAAAAATTAGTTACACAAAAGTAATGTAAAAAGTGAAAACCATTGAACTTAATATATTCTGTTATGGTTTGTTACCTAATAAACACACTAATATCGGCGCATAACAAATGAGGCTTTTTAGCGCCGACGACGCTAAAATGCCGTATTAAAATTTGTTATGCGCTGACACTGAACAGTAAACGCCCAGTTTAAACACTAAATAATTATTCCCTTTAAAATTATACATTTAAATTAATTACTTTATTTAACTCCTTATTAACAATTATTTGTCTTGCGATATCCTCGGATCATTAGGTAATTAGATAGCTCTCAACGCGTACAGTGCTCCCGATTTTCAAAGTTGAATAAGGTAGCCCTACTCTTTGAAGATATTCTTAATAGAGAACAACATTGGTAGGCTATATCACTACCGTAAAAAGACGAGCAGCTAAGCATCAGAATGGTTTAAAAGTCTGCAAAACGCAGGATATATTATTCGTTTTTAAAGTATTCTTGGCCTTAAATTTAGATCATATGTTTAGTAACTTTATTTCTCGATCTTTATGAATTGGTTGAATCTGACTCTACCACTCCATACGGGGAGTCGGAAACATTTAAATGTAATAGTTTTATTTGACACAATATTAATACCTACACTAATAGGTAGCGACTAAAACTAGAGACTGTTAGTATTGCAGCGAGCGCAGTGGGTAATCCCAAAACTTAAAAACGTACCTAGCACTGAACATTCCGAAACCGATGACAATATCGATACCTATCTGAATTTTGTTGCTGTTCAATAAATTGATAATTTTATATTGTTCTACCAATATTTTACTACTTTAAAAACTGACGGGAGTTTGACGTACCTAATGAATTCATTATGAATACACGCAAGACTCGGAGTTAACCCGCTCACACCTAATGAATCTATCAATAAAAAAGTAGGTACTACCGTCATTTGAGTGTACTATAATCTGATTAGTATTTATTAAACAAATATTAATATATTTAGTCCATTTCACAAAACAAACATCGGCCTGTAAACACACAAGATATTATTATGTATCTAAGTGACATTAGTTCAGGCATTTAAATTGTTGGTGATTAAACTTGATGCTGATGATTTTTCTTTTGATTGTTCCTCAGATACGGACAGTGAGTGTTTCGGCGAGCGTAGTGACCCCGACTACAAAATTGAACAAAGCAGATTTAAATTCCCTAAAGATTATGAAACGGAAGACAATATAAGTCAAATGAATTCAGAAGCTCCGTCTACATGTAAAACAAATTTAGATGATTCCCTACTAACGCATACGAGCAAACGAAGAAAAAAACGAATAGCTAGACCATCAGAATGGATTAAAAATAAACGTAAACTTCTGCGGAACGCTGGATGCGCTTACGTGTTAAAATCAAATACAACTGTTCCAGCTAGACAAGTAAAGCCTCCATGCGACGAACGATGCCGATTTCAATGTGGAAAAAAACTTTCAAAACTAGATAGGGAATTAGTATTTAACCAATACTGGAGCCTAAGTGATATACACCGTCAAAGAGAATTTATAAACAAGAACATGGAACCTGTAAATCCGAGTTATAGATACACAGAATCAAGGAAGCCAAACAATGCATTTTACTTCACAAAAGGGGAACAACGCATACGGGTTTGCAAGACTTTCTTTTTGAATACTCTGGATATCAGTGAAAGGGTTACTCGTACGGTTGCAGACAAACGAACACCTTTCGGTACAGTTGAGGAGGACTTGAGGGGTAAACATGGCAATCATCGCAGACTGACTGGTAGTATCAAGAAGTCTGTCCGTAAACATGAACAATCTAATTTCCATTAGGGAAATTAAAAATGTTTTATGAAAGTGGGTCACATTCACATCTTATTACCAATCTAAAAATAGTTGTACTTTGGTTTCGACGGAAGATCAGCGTACATATGCGGACGCCATTTTGTAGTTTTTAGGTATTTTATAAGTGGTTATTCAGTTTATATGGTTATAATTATATTAAATAAGGCTATTAGTTGTATAGATTATTATATGTATTAAATTACCATCAGGTAATTTACGAAATGTGTAATAACAAAGTTAATTTTACTATAGAAATATTAATCTTTTGAGCTGCTTTTGAGGAATAAATAATGCTGAACAATTGATACAGCATCATCCAGCAAAGCAGAGCATGGGTACTAGATAATATACTTATGCATAATACTACATAGATAGATATTTCTATTATAAGCCCCTACAGAAAATATCCAGAAGACACAGAACAAATATCTGCAGATCGTAGAAACATTTGTCCCGGGATGGGAATTGAACCCGCATCCCCCTGCGTTGCTGGCGGATGTTTACCCGCTGCGCCACAGAGGTCGAAGTATAAATTTTAATATTAGGTACTTTTCACATAGAATAGGATAAGAATTTACCCTTCATAAATAATTTCGAGAAAGAAAAAGGTTTTTTAATGCGTTCCATTGACAGTTCAGATTAGAAATACATCCCCGTTTTAGTACAAAGTTAGATTAAGGTTAATTCCTTTAAAAATTATTGATGAATTCGTTCATAGCTGATTTTCTTCTGATGCTTCCTCAGATATGGACAGTATCTACTTCAGCGAGTACGGTGATTCCGACTTCAGAACTGAACAAAATAGCCTTGAACTGCCTAGAGATTCCGAAACCGAGGACAACGTTGGTGACCCAATGAATTTAGAAGATCCATCTACATCTAATGCACAAATCGATAATTCTCAATCACAGTTTAAGACCAGAAGAAGAAAAAAACGTATCGCGAACCCTTCAAACTCGGGATGCGCATATGTGTCATCAAAAACAAAATCAACTGTGCCAGCTAGAAAACTAAAGCCACCTTGTGACGAAAGGTGCCGGTTACAATGCAAGAAAAAATTTTCAGAACTTGATAGGAAACTATTATTAAAGGAATATTGGGGATTGAGAGATATAAACCGCCAAAGAGAATTTATAAACAAGCACATGGTGACTGTAAACCCGAAATATAGGTACACAAACAATGAAAATGGAAGGAAGCTAAATAATGCATTTTACTTTACCAACGCGGGACAACGCATACGGGTTTGCAAGACTTTCTTTTTGAATACTCTGGATATCAGTGAAAGGGTTACTCGTACGGTTGCAGACAAACGAACACCTTTCGGTACAGTTGAGGAGGACTTGAGGGGGAAACATGGCAATCATCGCAGACTGACTGGTAGTATCAAGAAGTCTGTCCGTAAACATGAACAATCTAATTTCCATTAGGGAAATTAAAAATGTTTTATGAAAGTGGGTCACATTCACTTCTTATTACCAATCTAAAAATAGCTGTAGTTTAGTTTCAAGTTCAACGGAAGATCAGCGTAAAATTTGCGGACGCCTTTTTGTAGTTTTTAGGTAGGTACTTTATAAGTGGTTTTCAGTTTATATGGTTATAATCTATCTATACTTATAATAAAACTGTAACAGGTCCAATTCTGTACATTAAAGATATTTTGAAAATTTTTTTTGGAGGGCACTCTATTATTACTCAAGCCAAAACTGTAATTTTTTTCATTCATGTCTGTCTGTCTGTCTGTCTGTATATGGGAGAGGGTATGAAAGTAAAATTACTTTACCGCGCATCACGCCAAAAACTGCTGAATGATTTGGAATGAAACTCGGGACGATTTGAGTTCATAGTACAAGGAAGGACATGGTATACTTTTTATCCCGGAATTCAGTAAGGTTCCCCTGGGAGAGAGGGTGAAGGAAAAATTCTTTAACCACGCATCACGACGGAATTGAATGAATTCGAATGGAACTCGGGACGATTGGACATGGAATACATATTATCCCGGAATTCAGTTTGGTCCATAACCATACTGAATTGAACTGATAAACGCGAAAGTTGAAGATGAATGGATAGATGGATGGATGTTTGTTACTCTTTCACGCAAAAACTGCTGAACGGATCTGGATGAAATTTGGCACAGAGATAAATTATAAGCTGGAATAAGAAATAGGCTTTATTTTATCCCGAAAATCCCACGGGAAAGGGAATTACGGAAGTAAAATGGCGAGTACTCCAAATACTAATCATGCGCAGACGAAGTCGCGGGCACCAGCTAGTACTTATAATAAAACTGTAACAGGTCCAATTCTGTACATTGAAGATAAATTTGAAATTTTTTTTTGGAGGGCACTCTATTATCGATACTCAAGCCAAATCTGTAATTTTTTTCATTCATGTCTGTCTGTATCGTAAACGCGCATCACGCCGAAACTACTTGATGGATTGAAATGAAACTCGGCATGATTATAGGTCATACTACGAGGAAGGACATAGGATACTTTTTATCCCGGAATTCAGTAAGGTTCTCATGGGAGAGGGTATGAAAGTTAAATTCCTTTACCGCGCATCACGAAACTGCTGAATGAGTTGGAATGAAACTCGGGACGATTTGAGTTCATACTACAAGGAAGGACATGGGATACTTTTTATCCCGGCATTCGGTAAGGTTCCCCTGGGAGAGAGGGTGAAAGAAAAATTCTTTAACCACGCATCATGACGAAAGTGAATGAATTCGAATGGAACTCGGGACGATTGGACATGGGATACATTTTATCCCGGAATTCAGTTTGGTTCCCCTGGGCTATACGGGTTTTCAAAAATTTCTCGCTGCATCTGAACGACACGTGAGAAATTTTTGAAAACCCGTATAGCCCTGGGGAACCAAACTGAATTGAACTGATAAACGCGAAAGTTTGTAAGTATGAATGGATAGATGAATGGATAGATTGATAGATGGATGGATGGATGGATAGATCGATAGATGGATGGATGTTTGTTACTCTTTCACGCAAAAACTGCTGAACGGATCTGGACGAAATTTGGCACAGAGATAGATTATAAGGAATAACTCATAGGCTTCATTTTATTCCGAAAATCCCACGGGAAAGGGAATTACGCAAGTAAAATCGCGAGTACTCGAAATAATAATCATGCGCAGACGAAGTTGCGGGCACCAGCTAGTCATAAATAAGGTATAAATAGTAGGTATAGGTTATAAATTACCATCAGTTAATTTAATTAATTTGATTCTAGATACATTAATATTTTGAGCTAGGTAGGTACAAATAATGCTGAATAATTAATACAGCATCATCCAGCAAAGCAGAGCATGTGTACCTACTAGATAATATTATACTTATGCATAATACTAAATATCCAGAAGACACTGAACAAATATCTGCAGATCGTAGGAACATTTGTCCCGGGATGGGAATTGAACCCACATCCCCCTGCGTTGCAGGCGAGCTTTTACCCGCTGCGCCACAGAGGTCGTAGTATAAATATTAATATTAGGTTTTCACATAGAATACGATAAGAATGTACCTACTAAATAAATAATTTCGAGATATACAAATGTTTTTTAATGCTTTACCTTGACAGTTCAGATTAGAAATACATGCCCGTTTTTGTACAAAGTTAGATTAGGTAATTCATTAAAAAATTATTGATGAATTCGTTCATTGCTGATTTTCTTCTGATGCTTCCTCAGATATGGACAGTATCTACTTCAGCGAGTTCAGTGATTCCGACTTCAGAACTGAACAAAATAGCCTCGAACTGCCTAGAGATTCCGAAACTGAGGACAACGTTGGTGGCCCAATGAATTTAGAAGATCCATCTACATCTAATGCACAAATCGATAATTCTCCATCACAGTATAAGACCAGAAGAAGAAAAAAACGTATCGCGAACCCTTCAAACTCGGGATGCGCATATGTGTCACCAAAAACAAAATCAACTGTGCCAGCTAGAAAACTAAAGCCACCTTGTGACGAAAGGTGCCGGTTACAATGCAAGAAAAAAATTTCAGAACTTGATAGGAAACTATTATTAAAGGAATATTGGGAATTTAGAGATATAAACCGCCAAAGAGAATTTATAAACAAGCACATGGTGGCTGTAAACCCGAAATATAGGTACACAAACAATGAAAATGGAAGGAAGCTAAATAATGCATTTTACTTTACCAACGCGGGACAACGCATACGGGTTTGCAAGACTTTCTTTTTGAATACTCTGGATATCAGTGAAAGGGTTACTCGTACGGTTGCAGACAAACGAACACCTTTCGGTACAGTTGAGGAGGACTTGAGGGGGAAACATGGCAATCATCGCAGACTGACTGGTAGTATCAAGAAGTCTGTCCGTAAACATGAACAATCTAATTTCCATTAGGGAAATTAAAATTGTTTTATGAAAGTGGGTCACATTCACTTCTTATTACAAATCTAAAAATAGCTGTAGTTTGGTTTCAAGTTCAACGGAAGATCAGCGTACAATTTGCGGACGCCTTTTTGTAGTTTTTAGGTACTTTATAAGTGGTTATTCAGTTTATATACTGTAACAGGTCCAATTCTGTACATTGAAGATATTTTGAAAATTTTTTTTGGAGGGCACTCTATTATCGATACTCAAGCCAAAACTGTAATTTTTTTCATTCATGTCTGTCTGTCTGTCTGTCTTTCTGTCTGTATCGTAAACGCGCATCACGCCGAAACTACTTGATGGATTGAAATGAAACTCGGCATGATTATAGGTCATACTACGAGGAAGGACATAGGATACTTTTTATCCCGGAATTCAGTAAGGTTCTCATGGGAGAGGGTATGGAAGTAAAATTCCTTTACCGCGCATCACGCCGAAACTGCTGAATGAGTTGGAATGAAACTCGGGACGATTTGAGTTCATACTACAAGGAAGGACATGGGATACTTTTTATCCCGGAATTCGGTAAGGTTCCCCTGGGAGAGAGGGTGAAAGAAAAATTCTTTAACCACGCATCATGACGGAAGTGAATGAATTCGAATGGAACTCGGAACGATTGGACATGGGATACATTTTATCCCGGAATTCAGTTTGGTTCCCCTGGGCTATACGGGTTTTCAAAAATTTCTCGCTGCATCTGAACGACGCGTGAGAAATTTTTGAAAACCCGTATAGCCAAGGGGAACCAAACTGAATTGAACTGATAAACGCGAAAGTTTGTAAGTATGAATGGATAGATAGATGGATGGATGGATGGATAGATTGATAGATGGATGGATGTTTGTTACTCTTTCACGCAAAAACTGCTGAACGGATCTGGACCAAATTTGGCACAGAGATAGATTATAAGGAATAACACATAGGCTTCATTTTATTCCGAAAATCCCACGGGAAAGGGAATTACGCAAGTAAAATCGCGAGTACTCGAAATAATAATCATGCGCAGACGAAGTCGCGGGCACCAGCTAGTCATAAATAAGGTATAAATAGTAGGTATAGGTTATAAATTACCATCAGTTAATTTAATTAATTTGATTCTAGATACATTAATATTTTGAGCTAGGTAGGTACAAATAATGCTGAATAATTGATACAGCATCATCCAGCAAAGCAGAGCATGTGTACCTACTAGATAATATTATACTTATGCATAATACTAAATATCCAGAAGACACTGAACAAATATCTGCAGATCGTAGGAACATTTGTCCCGGGATGGGAATTGAACCCACATCCCCCTGCGTTACAGGCGAGCCTTTACCCGCTGCGCCACAGAGGTCGTAGTATAAATATTAATATTAGGTTTTCACATAGAATACGATAAGAA
Source organism: Eupithecia centaureata (assembly GCA_944547425.1). Lineage (NCBI taxonomy): Eukaryota > Metazoa > Arthropoda > Insecta > Lepidoptera > Geometridae > Eupithecia > Eupithecia centaureata. The sequence continues at coordinate 13,515,456 of OX155680.1, forward strand.
TGTACCTACTAAATAAATGATTTCGAGATATACAAATGTTTTTACTGCTTTACCTTGACAGTTCAGATTAGAAATATATCCCCGTTTTTGTACAAAGTTAGATTAAGGTTAATTCCTTAAAAAATTATTGATGAATTCGTTCACAGCTGATTTTCTTCTGATGCTTCCTCAGATGTGGACAGTATCTACTTCAGCGAGTTCAGTGATTCCGACTTCTGAACTGCCTAGAGATTCCGAAATTGAGGACAACGTTGGTGACCCGATGAATTTAGAAGATCCATCTACATCTAATGCACCAATCGATAATTCTCCATCACAGTATAAGACCAGAAGAAGAAAAAATCGTATCGCGAACCCGTCAGAATGGTTGAATATAAAAAGCAAATTACTAAGAAACTCGGGATGCGCATATGTGTCACCAAAAACAAAATTAACTGTGCCAGCTAGAAAACTAAAGCCACCTTGTGACGAAAGATGCCGGTTACAATGCAAGAAAAAAATTTCAGAACTGGATAGGAAACTATTTTTAAAGGAATATTGGGGATTGAGAGATATAAACCGTCAAAGAGAATTTATAAACGAGCACATGGTGACTGTAAACCCGAAATATAGGTACACAAAAACTGAAAATGGAAGGAAGCTAAATAATGCATTTTACTTTAATAACGCGGGACAACGCATACGGGTTTGCAAGACTTTCTTTTTGAATACTCTGGATATCAGTGAAAAGGTTACTCGTACGGTTGCAAACAAACGAACACCTTTCGGTACAGTTGAGGAGGACTTGAGGGGGAAACATGGCAATCATCGCAGACTGACTGATAGTTAAAAGAAGTCTGTCCGTAAACGTAATCAATCTAATTCCCATTAGGGAAATTACGATTGTCATATGAAAGTGGGTCACATTCACATCTTATTACCGATCTATAAATAGTTGTACTTTGGTTTCGACGGAAGATCAGCGTACATATGCGGACGCCATTTTGTAGTTTTTAGGTATTTTATAAGTGGTTATTCAGGTTATATGCTATTAGTTGTATAGGTAATTATATACAATAAATTACCATCAGGTAATTTACGAAATATGTAATAACAAAATTAATTTTGCTATAGAAATATTAATCTTTTAAGCTAGGTACCTACAAATAATGCTGAACAATTGATACAGCATCATCCAGCAAAGCAGAGCATGGGTACTAGATAATTATGCATAATACTACATAGATAGATATTTATATTATAAGCCCCTACAGAAAATATCCAGAAGACACAGAACAAATATCTGCAGATCGTAGAAACATTTGTTCCGGGATGGGAATTGAACCCGCATCCCCCTGCGTTGCTGGCGGATCTTTACCCGCTGCGCCACAGAGGTCGTAATATAAATATTAATATTAGGTACTTTTCACATAGAATAGGATAAGAATTTACCATTCATAAATATTTTCGAGAAATAAAAAGCTTTTTTTAATGCGTTCCCTTGACAGTTCAGATTAGAAATACATCCCCGTTTTTGTACAAAGTTAGATTAAGGTTAATTCCTTTAAAAATTATTGATGATTTCGTTCATTGCTGATTTTCTTCTGATGCTTCCTCAGATATGGACAGTATCTACTTCAGCGAGTTCAGTGATTCCGACTTCAGAACTGAACAAAATAGCCTTGAACTGCCTAGAGATTCCGAAACCGAGGACAACGTTGGTGGGCCAATGAATTTAGAAGATCCATCTACATCTAATGCACAAATCGATGATTCTCCATCACAGTACCACAATACCAGAAGAAGAAAAAAACGTATCGCGAACCCGTCAGAATGGTTGAATATAAAAAGCAAATTACTAAGAAACTCGGGATGCGCATATGTGTCACCAAAAACAAAATTAACTGTGCCAGCTAGAAAACTAAAGCCACCTTGTGACGAAAGGTGCCGGTTACAATGCAAGAAAAAATTTTCAGAACTGGATAGGAAACTATTATTAAAGGAATATTGGGGATTGAGAGATATAAACCGCCAAAGAGAATTTATAAACGAGCACATGGAGACTGTAAACCCGAAATATAGGTACACAAAAACTGAAAATGGAAGGAAGCTAAAAAATGCATTTTACTTTACCAACGCGGGACAACGCATACGGGTTTGCAAAACTTTCTTTTTGAATACTCTGGATATCAGTGAAAGGGTTACTCGTACGGTTGTAAACAAACGAACACCTTTCGGTACAGTTGAGGAGGACTTAAGAGGGAAACATGGAAATCACCGCAGACGCACTGATGGTAAAAAAAACGGTAGATACAAAAAAAAATCCTAGAGATGAGAGATTAGCGATAGAATTGCTGAATAAATTTTAGCCAGTGACAAACTCCGACTTTGATTCCTTTTTTTTATATTAATAGTTATTTGTATATCTGCCTAAGTTCTGTTTTAAAATTGTTGTGTGTGTTGTTAATTGTAGGTATATTTATTTTTAATTTATAGGTTGTTTTAATACATAGTTCATTTAATTAAGTCAATGGTTATTACGATAAGGATTTGTAGAGCATAAAAATAACAGTAGAAATAAAGACATATAACGGATCGATGAATTTATTTTCGTTTTCCCGAAAACAATATACTTACTTATGGTTTTATCTTCATGTGTCATTGAAGGTACGTTACTTATTAGTATCGGAATTATAGGTGAACATAGGTAACATAATGATCATCGTAATTAAAAGCTATTGCTTTATCATTTTTATTTTATCACATTTCATGATGGGTAAGATTTCCTTCTTACTTGACTACATTAAATAGGTAAAGTTCCTACTGAAATCTTAACATACATTTAAAATCATTGCAGATTTTTATCTAAAAGAGACTGCATAGTATACTGGATACGAACAATAATGCGAGCTTCTAAATAGGTTATATTTAAATCTACTTGCAACATTCACATACAAAATACAATACTGTAAATTATTACATTCAATTATGGTAAACTTTCATTATTTACAATTCTACAAATCTACGATATTTTTGTACTGTCGCTATCTTTTGATTTTTTGGTCAAAAAACCAATACTTTATTAAATAAATAACGATTATAGGTATTTAGAAAATTTAAACAACAATTTAGAAAAATTATATTATTATGTACCATTGTCATGGCTCTCTTATTAGTTTATTGCCAGTTTTATGTAGGCCAGTTTATAAAAAATAGTAGTAATATGGTAATATATATTTTGGCATATATAATAGTAATATATATTTTGTTGGCTTGTCATGTTGTATTTGATGTGACACAATAAATAACTTTAACAAGCTAAGGTTCCAGATTAAACTTAGGCCTGCAATTGAGCGTCTTCAAACCAGTGGACGATGAAATTCAAATCATCTAGCGACTCCTATTGTTTTGAATAATTTCCTAATAACCCTGTGCCAACAAAATTAACAAGTCAAATGAGACAAGTCGTATAAAACTAATACCAGTATCTAAACAGGAGGCTTAGGCCCACAGTTGTGCTGACTCTGTATATAAACCACTCTTCCTCTATAAGTGTGCAAGGCTGCCTTGCACCAAGGACCTCTTGAGCACCGCCATCGGATCTTTCCATTGCGAGCACAACCGTTGAATCGGAATCTGTATCCTCCGACGTTAATACCCATCTTTCCTTGTTTGCTCAGGCAGTAGGAAGCGAAGCTATCGATGCCGCCGATTAAGCCGACTGGAAAGATAAAGAATTAGAGGGTTAGATGAAATTTATATAAGCAACTATTTTGTATTAAACGGAGCTAACTTTGTAAATTAATAAAAACTAACGTGAGGTTTACCTACTTACTCTGCTTGATCTTTAGTGAAAGCACATGTTAGAGTTTGGGTCAAGCTTTTTGGTGCGGGAAACCTTATGTACTTCTAACCTAATATTTTCTATAATGCACAAAGTTAATGCTTATTGGAACACAGAACTCTGTCGTCAAGTCAAGTCAAGATAGTGGCCAAACGCTCGACCATTTACAATAAAAATATATATAAAAAAAGTCAACTATAAGGTTGGTTCTAAGTGCTGTAAATGTAGATGTAATTGAGTGAGCTACAGCCAAATCTAACAATTTCTTTCTTTCAGTGCGCTTCGGCCTCTCCAAACGAGGACACCTGGTGATCCACATTGGCGAGCATAAGTTCATCAAACATGAATGCTACAAGAAGAAGACCAGGTGGACTTGCTGCAAACGCCTCATCCACGGGTGTAAAGCTAACATTACCACTGAGAACTCTGTTCTGGTTAGGACCAGCTTGAACCATAATCATTCTTAGGCCCAGAAAGCTTACTCACTCATCGATCAATGCTTGAGCAAAGTATAGAAATGCTTTTCTCAAACATAGATCGATTTTGAAGCAAGCTTAGGGTGCTAGGATATTTGTTGAATTCCAAAGGTTATGTATACCTACTATTGTCCTAATGTTATTTTTGGTACGAGTATATATCTACTTCGTTCTTTTTGCAGTATGATTTTTAAAACTGCGTTCGAATGAATTGTACGAATACATTCAAGTATTAAAATATTATCTGTTTATAAAATTTTGATGCAGCGAAATAATTCGCATTTTTAACGCATTTTTTACAAATAAGTGTATTCTTGTATTTTAGTTATAGCTAAGCATACTATAAGCTTAACTTATTTTAAATCAAATTGTTAAGCTTTAAATTACTTTAGATTTTAACTCAGTTTTATATCATTCCTTAAACTACGTTAAATATTATGTAGATATAATATGTTTCTTTATTAATTTAAATCTTGATAAATTTAATTTTTTTAATCATTGAAATATGTGTGTCTATTTTAAAGATCATGGCAAGGTATCATTAATTTTGTGATGATCTACCTTTCCAATGACTGATTTTGAAATGAACTGTTCTCGCATTGTACGTGCCTTGATGTCACTGTGAAATTTCGCATAAAATGCATATGGTTATTATTGGAAAGTGCCTTAAAAATATATATTTTACCGATGAAGTGATCATGAATTGATAATAAAATGCATGAAATGTATGGCAAGTTGTTTATTTTATGAAATAATTCACGGTTTTGTACTTAGTATTATCTACACTAAATGACTAGGTAGGTTTGTTATGACGAAATTACTGCAGATGGTAGTCTTTATTTATAGCCGACTTACCTAAGTATACTTCACAACTAAGTAATTTGGCTATTTAATTTTAATAAAATCACCTGAATTATAAATTATACATTTCTTGAGTTTTTTGACTCCAGAACAGGTATGATCGAATTCGTGAGCCCCCGTTATTATCTCGTCTCCTAAAGTTTTCAATTGCGCTTTGCATTTTCTACTTTTCCGTGAAGAGCAGTACCATAATTGAAAATCTTTATGTCTGTAGGCGTTGTGTGGCCGGTATCGATACCCTTTGTAGATAATGTGACGGTAGTTCAACCCTTGTATTATTTGGTAATCTGAAAGAGAAATTGGCAATAGTCATGCATTTTCTTTCCTTTATTTCTCTTCGTAAGGGATAGTTTTATTTTATTTTAATAAACATGGAAAATGGTAAGCTAACTTTAACTTAACTTAAATAAAAATATTTATTATTTAGTATTCAGGACATATTATTATAGGTACCTATAAAATATCAGTTCAGTATAAGTGTCAGTTGTGCAGGTTAATCTTAAATGAAGTAGGGTAGTACCTTAGATCTGCTTTTTATTATAAAAATTCTACCAGGTTCCATTGCCTAGGCTCAACAGGTCCTCCTGGAGAAAGCGGTGACCTGGAGGGACTACTTAAGGATGTGCGTTGTGACACCCTAGTCACAGAATAGATACAGCTAGAGACACAGTGATATTTTAAGAGTCTGCTAAGTAATCGCATGAGACGATGATGCCGTGAATAAAGGTTTTGATTTGATAGTGAAAAGTCGTGCTTTTCATGGCAGTAATCAGATATTTATTTTTCCTAAATTGAATAAAATGACACGTTATTATCACAAAAAATATAAGCTAAAATGGTGTTAAACAATAATAGATTTATTGTTTATTTAATTCATTTATACTATTCTATTATGTAAAGGCATCTGGTTGTCCTACATAAATAGTAGGTATTTCTATATATACTTGTTTTATTGATGCAAAAATGGCGAATCTTGTAAATTTTTCAAATATATTTTCTTAATGTGTAAATGACTTAGTAATAGGTACAGATACATTGCACCGAGGGTTACGTATAAACTATCAGTAAAATAAAACAAAACAAAAAATAATATAATACAAGACGATATAAATAATCAGTATAAAATGCAATAGAAATATTTTGACGTCTAACAAATAAATCTAACAAGTCTAACGAATGATTATCTAGCCTACCTAATTAATTATGTACAAAAACATGTTTAAAAAACTACATAGTTGCCACGTTACTACAATAATACATTTACAATAACTACAACATGCTACTCATATCTTACACAAATTATATAATAAAAAGATAGGTAGTTAAAACTTGGCTTCTCTGACTCACATTTTTTTAATATAACACAGTTACTAGAGATACTTATAAATTTATATCTTTTTTAGAAAAGCATTGGCAAAATGGTGTGATATAACCTACGGTTTTAAAAACGACGAGGTACAATGAGTATAATCCGAGATTTTATTGTCTATCTACTATTGCTGAGCGTTTCGTTTATAATAACTAAATAAGCCCTATATAATACAATCTTACGTATAGTATAACAATATGTTGAGGGCCAGTCGTAAGCAATTATCTATTTAGTGATATTATACCAGATTGTACGCTTATCATTAAGATAAGCAGTAAGAGGTAAGGTCCATGGACATGATATTGAACTTCTAGTGGTTATTATTTAAGCTTTTATTTGATGACCTTTCAGCCACCGTCAATACCCAAATCTTTCCTTCAGTTTCTAGCGCACTATATGATACAATAATATATACCTATTCTTATGAGAAATTCTTTCAACAAGTCCTATGCTAACTAAATGCTAATCTACGTTCGCTAAACCATAAGACAACGCTGAACTAGAAATAGGAAACAACTCCAGTATCGGTGCTGGCTGGAGACATGAAGTAAGACTAGCGCAGGATGAGGAACCAGACCGGATTGGAACCTCGGGCTCGGCAGGCTGGAACCGAGGAAGCCTCGTACTAGGCTCGTGGTTGTGGATGTTCTTTATCTTGATGATGCTGTTTCCGGTGGTGATGACGATGGCGAGGCACTTGCTGAAAGCCTTGCAGCAGCGCCAGCGCGTGTGACCACGGCGGCTTGTATAATGCCGCATAAAACGGAACTTGTCTACCATAAGAACTTGCCGACCATTTATCTCGGTAAATATAGCTTTGAGCTCTGAAAAAATCAATGCGTCAGTAACAGAAGTTACTCAATTCAGCTTCAATAGAGTCATCACTACGTAATTTTATTCCGTATGCATGTTTGATAAGTGTGATGATAAAATACGGAATATTGTTACACAAATATTTATTTGAAATAAGTACCTAGTTAAACAAGTAAGTAGGTAAACAAGTAAAGTAAGTAGGGATGTTCACCTTGGATTAAAGTAACACACTATACAGTATCGCACTTTATGGAAATTGGAATACTTAGGAAATCAAGAATAAGATACTACTTCTTCCTATGTGGATATTGACGAATAGTCTTCTTCTTACAAGTAAAATAAATAATATAATGATCAATAATCTAGTAACTTAAAATGTAAGAGTTTATATTGCGTCTATGGCGCTTTCGGTTTCTAGCGGCACTTCTAGGTCCTTTGTAGGTACTTGATTATCAGCATTATTCATATCTTTTTCTGGTGAAGTTGAACCAGTTAAAAGAATTGGCAGTTTTGTCGGGATCGAGATATCACCGTCATGGTTTTCTTTTTTCTCTTCGGAATTTGGTGAAACTTCGCTGGAGTTTTCGTTGCCGGGGGGAGGGAGTTCATCGAGCAGTTGCTCTTCGGTGTTTGGTGAAAGTGCATTTTCAACATCGGTATCAGTTAGACCAAGAGGATCAACTGGCAACGGTGGCTCAGGATCTTTTGATTCAGGTTGCGGAAGTGCTATTGGATGGTAGTTTTGTATAACGCTCGGATGCGATGTCGGCTGTAGGGTTTCTTGTTGCTCGTCGTCGTCAGAAATTATTTCGATGGGTGCTTCGTCTTGGACAACTTCTATTACGTCATCGTCTGAGTTTTCATCTTGGTTTTGTGTAATGACATCGGTTATCACGAAATTTAGCACACTTTCCTGCGATTCTGAATCATCTGCTTTATCTTCCTTTCGTTCTGTGGTAGGAAATAGCATAGGGATTAGATATAACATTTTTATATTAAATTAGTTGTTGAAATTATGTTTCTAATACTACGCAGGAGACGAAAGTAAAGCTTACATTTAAAAATAAAATCTTTATATGTGGGAATATTATTTACTTATTGAAAATGAAAATTACGGAGTAGGTAATCTCTTTAAATTCTTACAAAAATTAATTTTGTTAAATACATACACACTATAACAATGTTTATTAGCTGCAAACAAAATCAACAATCCCGATGTAAGAAGGTAGGTACCTACAACCAAAATATTTTTTCTCGATGTTGATTTAGACTATTGCTATTAAGTACACACTATAATTAGTCGATTTAAGGTTTTTCCATAAATATTGTGTAAATTGTAAATATGGCTACTTCTATTTAGATTTTTTATTCGGATTTATTGAATTTTATGAGCTCGTTAGCTGCTGCCAAGCTCGACAACATTTATCTACATAATTATTGGTACAAGAGTTACATAACAAGACAAGTTAGGTAGGTACGTTACGCATGCAAATGTATTTCTCATTCTACTGATCTACATTCGTCAAGGTAAAAGTGTGTCTGTTTGTTTTGGTCCTCCATGTGTGCCTTCGATAGCTCAGTTGGTAGAGCGGTGGACTGTAGATGTGTAAATAAAATTGTAATCCATAGGTCGCTGGTTCAAATCCGGCTCGAAGGAATTTATTTTTTATTTTTTTGCTATTCAAACAACATATTCAATGATAATATTTAAGTTTTCGATTCAAATAATTTTCATGGTAATATTTTTTACGAATCGTTGTCTATGTTTCGGAAAAATCCGAAAAACTTGTGTATAATACCAATTATTACCATTTTGAAATTGGAATTTACCATCATATTCCTATCTATTATTTAAAGAGCGTCTTAATTAAATAACAATTCAACATCACAAAATAAGCCCTTAGTCTGATATGCGATGATAGGTTATTTTAAAACACCGAAATGAGGGCTGTAACGACGACTGTATCTGTGTGTTTGTCTGTAACATAGAACCTCCCTAAATACCGTTATCCTTTTCACAATCAGATTAATTTCATTTTTTCCCCTGAATACTTAAATGCAACTCACATTTAAGTTTATGATCTTAAATGTGTGTCGCTGTGTGTGTAAAGTCGCTTTTTTTGATAGATTTAAAAATAATTTAAAACTGCTAAAATTCGTCACTTAGAACTTGCGATAGCTATTGAGGACTTCGATTTGTAGGTATTCGGGGATTTATGTCTATTGTTAAGGGAATCTGAAGTTGCTAGTAAATGTAAAACTTTTGCTCGTTGACGATAGGGATAGGGTTGTACTTGGCATCATGACAGTGCGAGTCATTAGCCGCTAGAACCACGTCCATCCTGTTCGAGTGAGTCTTCACGAATGCCTTACATCCAGTCCTCGTTCGCCGGGAGCAGTGCCACAGGACAGCACAGCTTGAGAGGACCTTGAAGGTGTATGTGAAGTTTTTGTACATAAGGAGGGGATGTTTACCTTTCCCCGATGGTATAAGTACCGCTAGAATAAAAAATCGGAGAAAAATTACCAAGAAGTTGAAGAGATAGAATGTGCAAGTGTTTTTAACTTTTTCTTTTTAAATTGTTTTTATTATTGATCTCTGTTGTCTTTTATTGACAACACGCTATCGTCTGACAAGATTTTTAACTTCTGCCTAAGCTTTAGTTCTGCCAAGTTTAACATTTCAGTATTATCATAGTTAAGCGCAACTTAAAATCGCAGCAGTGTTGCGAATCATGATTAAACAACTCCTCAAGAGTTTAATATTAATTCATATTATTGTTAATAAATGATAAGGTATAGTTAAAGTAAATAAATAAATACAATTCATTGTAGTGGCCCTACCTTAGAGCACTGAAAATAAGAATGGTATTCTAAGTATCAAATAAGGTGGTATCACTAGGTATTTTAACCCCTTCAGAAATAAAATTTTATTTTTCTATTTGTTAATTTTAGAGGATATTGTCTAATTAATCACAGTACATATTTAGGAATTAGTTTAACAAAAGTTACCCATGCATTAAACATAGGTCGTACTTGAGTGTTCCCTTAAGTAAATTAACCCAATTACGACGTAATCATTTACTCATTTTTTCAACGTCTTTTTTCTCGTCGCGTAAAGTCCACCTTTAATCGTTCCAAATTTCGGTATTTTTGCCATTCTAACGCCAGAATCTCGGAGCTTTTCAATACAATCCCGGAAAACGCTAGCTACTTGTTTATTTGGATTTGATGCAACCATCTTCTTACACGTATCTTTTATCGTATCTTTTATGATATCAGCCTCATTTTTGGCTGAGTCTGGTTGACAATCGTGTTTACCCTCCCGTTTGATAGTGTTCTCCGGAGTCAATACTAATACAGCATGGCAAATACTTCTTCGGGAGCATCTCCAAAAGCTGGATCCATCTTTCTTAGAAATGGACCGAAATTGATATTTGTAACCAGAACGCAAAATCACCTTTTTCCCTTTTTGGATGTTATAAAAGTAAATGGTTGATTGTTAGATGTAGAAGGCTGTACCTCAAGGCCGAAACCTGAACGAGAAAGCATACATAAGGAAGGTACATTATTATGTCATAAATGTTTATTAACTAAGAAAATTACGATCACTAATATAAACAAACTAAAAATAGTATTTACAATTAAAACAATTGAGCGAACTGCAGACTATTTCAAACAATGTAAAGGTAATAGATCAAAAGTCTTGAATTGTAACTTGTCTCATCTACCTACTTCCTGTATCTTATTTACCAACAGAATAAAGGACAAATTTAAATACTACGTAGCTAGATACGAAAGACGTAAAATCTTATATTATTGATTTATTATTAGGTACATAAATGCATTTGTTATTTTCAATAGTTTAGTAAAACATATGTCCACAAAAAGTTAGGAACCACTTACCAAATAAAATACTAAAAAGGTTTCCTTTAAATATACATGATTAAATACCTAATTCTATGTTATGGTTTCAAAAATTGTTGCAATGCAATTATATTTTTATTTAAACACTGATTTTATGTCGTCCTCAACTTTCTTTAACTTAAATTTCAACGTTATAACAGATTCATCGTAAGTAGGTATGGTAACGTTATTTTTATAATAGAAATTGTTAATTTATAGATAGTCGTTGCCAAATAATATTATGTAAGTATATAAAGAGTATTTATTCAGATTATATATATCTATACTTAAAATAATTCACAAGGTGGACAGATGACATAGTGAATATCGCGGGAAAGTTGGATCTAGCAACCTTAAGGATACCATAACTATATTCTCGCATGGCATCCATGCGGGAAGCGCGGGACCGGTCTTCGTGGTAACCTTTAGGGATTCTGTGTCCAGCAGTGGACATCCATCAGATGAGATTATGACGTATCTACATCATATATATAGTATAGTATTATATATTATTTGTATTATTGTCCTACATCTACTAATAACTAGCTTATTAACTATCTTAACTAATGACTACATCTCAATTATTACTGCACAGCAAGCATAGGCACATTACATACAAATATCTTTTTTTTACGGATGATTTTATGACTCAGTTTCATTTTCTGTCTTGGTGTTATTATTTAACTAGAGTTAGGCCGTTTGTCCACCGCCGCCGTCACCGGACCGTCAACGAGAACGAGATTATTTCGTGCCGAGTTTACACCGAGTTTAAGATGACGTGACGGCCTGCGGTGGACACGCGGCTATAGTAGTCTATGTATCAGTACTTCGGCGCCGTCATCTCGTACTCGTTGACGTCCCGGTGACGGCTGCGGTGGACAAACGGCCTTATGCTACATATTGGTGACAGTTTAGATGTATCCAAAACCAAACTATTTGGACTAAAATATAGCCTATTATTGTTGTTATTATGTACATACATATTTTGTTTATAGCTATTTAGATTTGCCGACATACGAATTGATACCATTAGTATGTCTGTTAGTACTTATGTACATAGGTATTATTTATTTTTCATTTGTTTTCTCTTATTACAATGTATACATTCACTGATACATTTTTATTACATAAAGAATACATTATGAAACTACGTATCTTGTAACACTACTTTTTCTAGATATCTATAAAGCGATACGATTGATATTCCAAAAAGTAACTAAGGCAAATTATCAACCTTTTCTATTATGCATGGAACAGTTGATATCGAGGAAAGTTTTTTTTTATTATAACTAAACAAGCATGATTGGTAGAAACGTGATAAGAAAACGAAGCATGGAACACAAAATCCTAAACTTAAAAATAAGTTGGCAAAATATTGGCACTCGTTAGGTACTAAGTTAAAGAAGGTACCTACGTACCTACGTTTATTCCATGTATTATAGTTACATATTATAAGATGTTCTACATGATTTGATCAGATTTGTCCAGGATCCAAAAGGGGAGCTTTTGCTCTTTGCATAATAGGGTTATAATTTTTTGAGCTTTGGTTTTAAATAATTTACTATTTACATCCAGTTTTGAAATTCATCAATTTCTGATTTTTTGGATTACTACACAATGTTGCTGAAAATCACTGTTTCACAAGATACGGTTCAATTTTTATTCTGCTCATTTGAGGTTTCATATCGGTGTACCCACTGGGAATCTTCGGAGGAGGGTGGTCATGAGGCTTCAGCGCTATTGCTCTGGTACCAAAGCTGATAGCTGATGCCCGGCAGCCCTTCAACCTTCGGGAGCAGTACCAGGATATCCTCCCATCTGCGTTTTGTTTCTGGTAGCTGTAGGAGTAACTGTTGAGGAGCAGTAAAGGATGCTTCCCACCACGGTTGGTCCACAGAAATGTTCCTGAAAAGTAAGGGCTGTATGAGCGATTTGTTATTGGGGGTTTGCGATCATGCGATTTGTACTAGATGCAGTAACATATTGAGTTAAGAACAACATAGGTACATATTTGGACTATTTGTAATTTTTTCCATAATTTTTTTATGTAATTATAAAATGATGAGCCTTCTGGCTAAAGATTGAGATGCGTGACAGGATCAAGGACCAGGTTTTTGCCTCCATAGCAGCTGTGGGACACTCAAGAGGCTTGATGAAAGTAAAAAAAACTAAAAGACTGAATGCGTCAATGTTGCCTAATACTCTCTATCAAGAGGCGTGAAAGAAGAAGGGAGGTCGAGTTGTTGAGATAGAAACAGTTTGACATAAAATAATAAAGGTAAGGTAACAGTTGTTTAAAAGAAGCACCTATGTAGTTTTTAATATATTAGTACATATATTCACACTGAAACACAATACGAACTTAAAACTAAAAGAACTGCTATTACTACTTGGTAATTTAAATACCTACTAGCTTTTCTTACTTTGGTACTAGATGAGGCTGTGTGAAAACTATTGGATATAAACTATAAGGGACCTGGGTCACTCGAGATCTCTGATACAGGAAGCCCAGATCCATTTCATCATACTTATTTGATCATACTTACTGTTTGGCTCAGTTGCGCCAGTTAGTAAGAATGTACGATAAACATTTTCTATCCTACAGAGACAAACTTTTACCACGTGAAAAAAATTTCAATATTTGATTGAACGCTACAGCTTCACGTAAACCCCCGTTTGAGTTTTGTAGTATTTACTAGGGTCATGTGTATGTTGTCCAGTGGCTGACACGAAATTTCCTTCTAAATCCAGAGTGATATGGGCCTTGCATTTCTTACCCTGGGTACATCTCCACTTTGACCCTTTATGAGTATTGAACCACCATCCATAAGTGTAATCTTTGTACATATTGAACTTTTTCCCGTTGGCCACAGTTATCATTTTCAGGTCATCTGCAATTTTCATCATATGTGTCGAGTGTAATCAAAGTTGAGGTAAAGTATTGCTAAATCTACTACTACATCCGTTCTGCGTATGTATGTAGTACGTCATTCGCATTATTAAGGCCAGGTTTTCTCGACCACACATGAGAAACAGGGTGACTGAGTCCTTAACCTTTTCACTATGTCATCTAAGTATCCTTACTGATTTTATAAACGTGTTTGTATGAATGTGAGGATGTTTGGATGTCTGTTCCTCTACGCAAAAACTACTGAACGGATCGGGATAAAATCTTGAATAGACGTAGTTCTAGCCCTGGAATAACACAAAGGCTATTTTTCATCCCATAAATCAGTTCCCATGGGATATAAATCGCCATGCGACGTTTGTCATAGAAACAACGGGTACGAAGCCGCGGTCAGATACTAGTTAACCATATATTAGCAGTTAATTTCTTAGCAGTTATAAGCGAGTTTCAAAAAATGCTACTTGTTTAGTATTTATCCATAGTAGTAAAGTGTCTTTGTAATTATAAGATTCAAGTCTCATTTATGAAATTATGACATAGACAAAACTTGTATTTTGATGATAAAACTCAATTTTAAAATCTCCATAATTATTATATTTGTAATTTTGCATCTATTTAAACGCTCTAATATTTAAAGATTCTCATAAAAAACTGAAACGAATTGTTCGATTTATTTATTTTTTGTTTTGTTTGCTATAATCGGTCAAAAGTAATAGTTTAAAAGGGGAAAAAAGTTGGGAAAAGTCAACTAGGTATATATTGGATTCATCTAATCTATAATAAAAACCAAATCTTTATCTAAATAGTAAATATACCTAACTAAATACTTCTTAAATATTAATATATCAAAACTAAAAAATAAAAATGTTTTAATTGTATCTACTTATTATGGTACGAGTATATTTTTATCTAGATTTATACCGCGGGATCGAACCCACGAGCATTGGTTGTCCATAATATGTTCATACTTGAGTCAGCTTCACATGATTGCATAACATTGCATAACGAAAGATTTTGAGCAAGCGTGTGTTCTCCAGTAACTGATAGGAGCCTTTCGTTTACGTCTAGCATTAAATATGCCTTGCAACTTGCAAGTTCAAGCCTCATTCCTTGCCAAGTTACATCTCCACTTTGAACCTTTATTTGTTAACCACATTTCGTAACTTTAATTATTGTATACATGCAACCGCTTTCCTTTTGCCGTTATCATTTTCAGATTTTTGAAGTTTCAGATTCCGTGTGGTCTTAAATCACGTAATTATTATTGCTTTGTGTTTTTTGTAGTTTATTTATGTAAACGTGGTAGGGTGAGAATAAATGAAACATGATTGTAGCTTTTTTCTCAATAAATATATTCTTAAAAAACGGTCAAGCTTTCTTCGATGAGTATTAGCACTTAGGTAGTATAACTATTTTAATTATTAGCATACCAAAAAACGAAATTAAACTGGGTTATCGAATCCTAGGTATGTATGTAAACAATGGGGTTTAAATGGAAAGTTACGGAGAAATATTTTTTCAGATCGATATATCCTACATATCGATCTAAATCTATAATCGCCTAAAATTTGCAAAGTTCAAAAATATTTTGGTTTTCCCCCAAATGTATTTCATTCATCTCTCCTTGATTTTAGAACTTAAATTTGCGCTGTTTCGCAGCTAATGTGCAACTACACCTTGCTAAAGATTTTATTTTAAGGGGTTACCTCTTAGTTTTAGAAATTTGTCATACATGATTTTGTTTACAAATAATGACTTGGTTTCTAGAATCAATTATAAACGTAGATTACTATAAATACCTACCTACTCTATTAAAAGGTAGAATAAGTTTTGTTTATGTTATTTCATGTTATTGTATAAAATAACTTGTTTTCGTAAATCAATTATATTTAAGTTTAATTTAAATTAATTTAATTACATATAAGAACGTAATAAAAAAACTAATATAATTACTAAATGTAAAGGCAGAATAAATTACAATAGTATAATACTGAGTTGGCAATCAATATCGAATCGAAAAGTATAAAATTATGCAGTCCTTAAATTCTATCAGTTTATACTACTTGCTACAGTTCATCCTTTAAAACTTTAATCACTACATAGTATAAAACAAAGTCGTTCTATATAAAAAAGCCCCCAAGCATCGCGTTTTGTTGTCTAGGCTAGAATAGCGAAATTGAAAGAAACAAATAATTCCGCATTGACATTTTACACATCGATTATGATGCGATGCTATTTTTCACTATTCTACTCAAGACAACGATCGCTTTGCTTGTCTTACTACTTCGACTAGAGATTTACGTTCGTTTATAACCAACTTTGAAGTAAGTTCCATCAGACCTCAAGCAGTACCGTGGCTTCTGATGATTGCTGTGCTCATTGTACTTCCCCAGGAGTTGGCCGCAGTGGTTCAGCTTCAGGTACGATTGGCAGGTTGACGTGGAAGTACATCTCCAGCGCTGACTGAACTTGGTACTCGCGTGGAGGCAGTACGTGTACTCATTGAAGTATATCAACTGCTTTCCGCTCATTAGTGTTAGCAGCTTCAGTTCTAGAATAGGTAATTTATAAAGTAAAAATATTATCGAGTTTAAATCAATGCTATTAAGGCTGTTAATTTTCTACGTTTTTCACATTCTTATCTAGCTATAACCGGATGAATGCATCAAGATGAAATTTGGTATCTGGATTAACAGATAAGCTTGACATTTGATCCAGGAAAAGCGAAGTGGGATAAACAATAAATAAATATTCATTATTAACAACTAAAGATTCAACTTCTTGATAATGCTCTGCGTCTGGTAATTAAAAGCTAAGATAATTACAAAGAAATTAAACTAGTAGGTAATGGGCATTGGGCTATTTGCAAACTGTTGCAAACAATCTAAATGTGACAACTGATCCATATCAATAATTTTAAACTTTCACGATTTTTCAACATAACATAATTAATTTACCTAACTTAACGCAAATAAAACATTGAATGATTTATATTTACTTTTGAAGGTAGTTCGTAATTATAATTATACTTATATGTATCTGCCTTCTTAATGAGCATGGGTTCCACCACGGGCTACAGTTGCGTTGCGTATAATAATGTCGACAAGCAAACAAAATCAAAAAATATCAAGAACATTTAAGAATATTTATTCTTCTACTTTCTCTTTGAATATATAGGTACGGTATCACTACAAGGTGGATGATATTTCGCATGGCAAGCCGGGCACGCTAGCGTTTGATGACTCGGACAAATCCATACGAGGCACAAACTACACTTTTTTCTGGTACTCCTATTGCGGGCTCTTCCGCAATACTTGCATCGACCTACTTTGGTTAGTTTTTGTCTGTTGTTGGAGTGGTTTACTAAAACGGGAATAAGTTTAGGTAACTAACACACAAAATATCTTTAGTAAAAATTAAAGCTATAAAGTCGGCAATTTTATTGCCCTTTTTAACATGAAATATAGTAAAGATCAAACTTGTTTAGCTACATATAAAGTTTTGGAATAAAGAACAAATCTATCTTGTGTGGTATAATAATAATAATATATTGTTTATTATGTAACAAAAATAATGGTCCACATTATAAAATAAAAACGATGACATCTACAGAACTTTTAAATACTGTGTCGCAGATGACACTACGAATGTCCTCCTACTCCGGAATTAAAGTGAATAGAGTTCTAACATTTCAACAACGATGTGGTTACTTATTATAAGGTATATTACAATTTCGTTTTAAGAAAATTAAACATGAAAATTACAACTTCTGGTATCAGGCGATCACTCTTCTGGATTGGCGAAACTGGCTCTTGGATACCCTGAACATCAAAATCTCCCAATCGTTCTTTTCAATCCAGGTAGATTTGGTTGGTAATTTTTGTAACCTCACCCATACCTACTTATTGTTTAGCGTCCGGGATATCATCGTTGCTGGGTTTGCTGAGAGAAAGTTCCGGGTAACGAAGTCGAAAACTCCGCAGCCACGCGGGTCCTGCCATTTTCTGATTTTTCCAGTTTTCAGGCAGATTTGTTTTATATTTATAAACAGCGTATTGGTAAACCAGTGCTCTACATTGTTTTGTATTTAAGCCCTTATGTTTGATTGCAGCTTTTTTTATAACTTTGCAAAGCATCATTTCTTCTTCCGGATCAAATACCTTTTTTACATTTTTTAATACCTTAATACTACTCTTCAAATCATTGCTTTTATTTAATTTAAAGTATTTAAAAATGGTTGACTTTGGTAAATTGTACTTATCAGCTACTTTTCTTAATGAATTGCCACTTTTTACTTCTTTTACGGCTGCTGTGAGTGTATCGGCACATATTACTTTTCTTTTAATAATTTTCTTGCGTCGTCGCACTGAAAAAATTAAACAGAACGGCCGATCAAATTTTCAAATAATGACACTGGACAGAGTAGGTACAAATTCGTACGTAAATTTTAAGGATGACATGGATATGGTACATGTTTGAACGACAGTTACAATGACTAGCTCATAATTTAGTTTACTTTAACAAAATCAAGCATTTTGTTACTGATTCAACCGAATCTTTGTCGCTTATTTCTTTAAATACCTATTACTAAATTCAGGTCGCTTATTTGTTGTGTGCTTTTATAAAAAAATATGTTACGTTACTTATTGTACTACTATTTAAGGCGGTTGTAATTGCCTTCTTTTCGGAATAAATCGTTAATTCCTCGTTTTAGTTAATTTCGACTTATTGAAAATTTAGTGATGTAAGTACGGGTTTTAACATCGCCGAGTGGAGGTTATAGGAATTCTTAATTGACAAAATAAACCTAATAACAACTTGCATGCGATGATGGATTAAGCTATTAGACTTGGAGTCGGTGGAAAACCTGTTACTTCGACATTATCAGCTTAATAGAGTCAACAGCTATATGTTTAGCTGTATAAATACTACATGACGTGTCTTAGACAAATTCAGCAACGGTGACTTGCCATGGGCGCAGGTCATAGTATAGTGTTCTAGTGTGAGTGAAAACACACATGCACTCTCTATTCTCTCACTCTCTCAATCCGATCGGACAGACCGACAGAGGTTAGGCGTAGGACCAACGGCTTAGCTTACGCTTACTCTTACAAACGAAGAGAAGAAACTAAGTTCTTCTCGTACGCATCAAATGAATAAGTAACATGGCCTTGGTTATTTATAAATGATTTTATTTCCTAAAATAGATCCCATCCTTTTGCACATACTGTGTCCGCCGATGCAAATGTTGCCCATACGCGCGTACCAGTTCACCATTATGGACCAAAATCTTCGCTGTACAATCTCTCCTCGCTGTACAACGGCATTTTACCCCAAATTTGCTATTGGACCACTTGTCGTACGTATAGCCATCGTAAAAGTAGTACTTTTTGCCGGTACATAAGGTAATCATCTGAACTGAAAATAAAGGACAAGGTTTTTGCAACCAAAAGTTCTGTTATGATCTTCATTTGGTTTCCCAATCTGTGACTCTCTCAAATTGTATTCTTCATGAAGACAAAGATTAAGCAAAATACTTTCAACATTTGTAATTTTTTATATTTCAAAATTTATTATAATAATTATATATTAGTTAATTGGAGTCGCTCCCAGCGAGCCCGGTGGGCCGGCCCCGGTACCGGGGTCATTTTCAAAATTTGATTCAACGAGCCCGGTGGTTACCGGGCTCGTTGGCACAGATCATGTACGTGCTTGTTATTAATCAAAATAGTCGTCAGATTTTAAGCTACTATAACAATGACCTCAAGCTGAACCTTCTGTATATAATAATCTGACATGCTAAAAATTAAGACAATTGTTTTTTGCGTTTCCAATAAAAAACATTACTAGAAAATCTGTAGAAGCCTCTACACCCACCCCACCACTGAAAGGGATTTTTTATCTTTTTATTTTCCTATCAACTAATCTACAAAAAAAGTTCAAAAAAGTTCCTGAAGGCGCTCGAGTATCGCATGTATTTTAGCCACTACTTGCACTTTGCGCCCCCGCAAAGGTACTTTTATAGGTGAAAGAATAGATCTTTGTTTAACGACAACAGTGCTCTTGACGAGGCCAGTGCAGACTTACTGGCAAAATAGCAGGTTATTTTCTGTCGGGTTGAGAATAAGCCATTCAAAACCCGAACAGCGGTTCTCGACTTCGGCGTTCGTTGTCTTATGTTTAGCCAATATTTCTTAGTACGGTATATCCTTATTCCCTAGCATTTACGGTATCTTTTCGTTAATTGATCTAAAACAACAACGAGATGGAAACTTCAAGAATGGATTAAGCGCAGGATGTATGGCGACAGGATATGGGCAAATTAGCGATAGACCTGTACTTCCACTCCTAATGCCCCTTAAGCTGAAGAGAAAAATTTACTAAAAGCTTTTACGCATTCGATGAAGATGTGGTATTATTTGTATATATTCTAGCGTAGAAAACAAACGAACTTTTTGAAAGAGAAGTTTGGATCTTTCATGTTTGGATGGATGTTTGTCACTACTTCAGCCAAAACTAAACTAAATCCTTCTGAACTATGATTGATTATATAGCAATTAGCGTCTGTTTTTTACCAAAAAATATTATTGATGTAAATAATGATGGCATAAAATAAAAGATAAATTATTAATTACACAAGAATGTAATTGAGTAATACAATCGTAGGCACATTTCAAACATACAAATCCTCCATGTTGAATGAATCTAAACCTAAATGTATATTTAATGTATAAAATACTTAAGACTATGAAATTTTCTCAACACCACGCTATCTCTGGTTTAGTCTATTTTTTATGTGTCTCAGATATTGTTTACTTTTTAACAGTTATGGTTATAAATATTACAGTTCAAACTTAAAATAATACACAAAGCAATTAATTGTAGATTCAAGTAGTGCTAATCAAAAAAATAAGCTTTTACACAGTCATAAGCTAATAAATTATTAATTTATGGATAAAACAGGAAAAGTACGAGACACGCGTGTACGAAGGGTCCTACCTATAAAAAAAGAAAAAAAAAACATATTTGTTGTGTATGGGAGGGAACCCCTCTTAAATAATTATTTTGTTTGTTTTTAATATTTGTTGTTATAGCGGCAACAGAAATACATAATTTGTGAACATTTCAACGATCTAGTTATCGCGGTTCTTGAGATACAGTACAGCCTAGTGACAGACAGACAGCGAAGTCTTAGTATTAGGGTCCCGTTTTTACCCATAAGGTACGGAACCCTTATAGGTTATTTACGTGTGGTAGTTATAAACGTAGTCTATAAGCATACTATCACATTACTGTGGAAAACCGGGACTGTCTATTTACATGAAGGACTCGCTCAGTTACTCTCCTCCTGAACAATAGAACAACATATAATTCGACGAAGCTTTGATATTTTTGTAGCGTCCATCCTCTGTCACCCCAAATAACTTCGGTTCATGGGCATGTTCCATCGGTTCCTTGATGAGGGAGTAGTCATCATTGACGTGGAGAGAGGCAAAACACTTGTTGGTGTTGATACACCTCCATTTCCTCTTGGAGTAAGGTGTCTTGGCGTAATAGTGGCCTTTGTATCTAAGTAGCATCTTGTTGTTCACTGTTGTTATGATTTCAACTGTAGGAAATATATTTCTTGCGTTATTAATAAATCTATTAAGGTATTACTAGTTCAGTCAATAAAAAATAATATAAGACATAAATTTGAAGACAGGGCGCTATGGCGCTCACTATGGGAGGCCTATGTCCAGCAGTGGGCTATGGCTATAGGCTGATGATGATAAGATATTTACAGTTAAAGAAAAAAAACAGGAAAATAGCGCTTTCTCCAAGCAGGTGGATATATTGGGCCTTCACAATTTCGAAGGATTTAATAAACATTTTATTATAGATGGTGGCAATAAACCACCAGTCCAGTATCTCTACTCTTTTTCATTTTTATCTCAAATCCAAAGAAGAGATTGCTTTTAAGTAATAAGGAAGGTCAGTCAGATTTTTTACTTTTATAATTTTATTTATTTAAGGTACTTATTATTAAGCAAAGAAAATACTGTAGTTACATAATAATTGTTTATTAAACATACTCAAATTATTATAACGCGAGAATTCCCAGTATCAAAGCTTCTTATTTTTTCTTAGGCGATATAGAGAGCTCCTGATACTTCTAAAAGATGGCATGGTGCCGGGTTCCATCGCTCTCTTGGCATTGTTGTAAATATCTGACACCGGAATGTTTGTAGAGCTCACTTGCTTTTTACAGTTCTCAATTCTAAGTGCCAGTTCATTGGCGGCATAATCTGGCATGCAAGTGTGGCTGATGATCTTTGTCACTTGTTTATAGTCATTTGTGGTGGTCAGAGATCCTGGGCATTTGAAGCGATAGTTTACACATCGATGGCAGAGAGTGCCGTGTATTCGGTTCCTCCTTATTAGTGTGTATTGATGACCCGCTCTCAGAATTACATTGCCTCGATTGCGGGATACAAAACGTATCTCCTCCGAATCTGTTAGCAATAGCAAACCAATTATTTATTTACCTATGTTACGTTGAAAAAAACATTTGACATGCTATTGACATGTTCAAAAGATAGTTAAAGTGTTATCAGTCTAGCTG
Organism: Eupithecia centaureata; assembly: GCA_944547425.1. NCBI lineage: Eukaryota > Metazoa > Arthropoda > Insecta > Lepidoptera > Geometridae > Eupithecia > Eupithecia centaureata. Next base: position 13,538,217 of record OX155680.1, read on the forward strand.
GGAGACAGCCGAGCACTTTCGTGTGATGAATAGACTGATTCGGAAGCGAAGGGCACATGACATAGCGCATTGAAGAACAAATCACTACAGAGAAATAAAAATGCAATTTAATCCAAAAGAAAATAATTTGACAGCTAAGAGATACTGTTATTTAGGTTTTAAGAAAACAAAACAATTGCTTAGAACAAACTTAGAATACACTTTCTTAACTGAATTTCTAAGCTATTTTTCAAACCAAACAAGAATTATTATTTCAAAAACTGTTCAAACAAACCAAAATATAAACTTACAAAAAAAGAATCAATGTCTTCAAAACTATTTTTCCTTTAATACTCAGATGTTGGCTATGTACGAATGTCAGTATCACGTTTAACATTCCAAACCATCAAAGAGCTACAATGTTGCTAAATCGCAATTTAAAAAACTTGTATAGATTTCGATATATAAGGGGGTGATCATGTCTCCCAAGGGATCAAGTGTCCCCAGGTTCCCCTACTTACCTAAATAAGTTAATTATATACATAAGGATTTTAAATAAAACGTCTTTAATTTAAAAAAAAAAAAAAAGATAACTTTATCCGATGAAATATCTAAAGTATACTTGGACGAAGAGCAAAACTTGCAGTTCGATGACTTATACCTTGAGGATATAACAGAAGGCTCAAATAATGCTGAACCCACCCCAAGCAGCTCAAATCAAACTTTAGAAAAGATCTTGGAAAAATTGTTAGAGGAGAAACAAATAAAGTCGGAAACACAGCATTTAGGAAATCTAGCTAAGGATTTCATGCTTGAGAAATTCACTGGCAGAAACACTAATGCATATCAGTGGATTAATGATTTCAACAAAGAATGTAATTGCTTCCAAATTGTAGAAGACAAAAAGAAAATAGAAATATTAAAAAACTTTTTGGAAAACTGCAGTGTAGATTGGTACAGTTGCATGCTAATAAAACTTACAGTAGAATCAGAATGGGCAAAATGGGAAAAAAGCTTTTGTGAGACGTTTGCAAATAAAGGATGGTCACCTATAAGATATGCTCTCGCCTTTAAATACCAAGCAGGACCCTTACTTGAATATGCCCTAAAAAAAGAAAAATTGTTACTGGAAGTAAGAAAATCAATCGACACAGGGACAATGATTGATCTTATAGTATTTGGCTTACCTAATTATGTGTCTGATAAAATAGACAGAGAAATTCTACAAGGAACGGAAGACCTCTACAACGAATTGGGCAAATTGGAACATCTTGTTGGGAGGATTAAATATGATAAGAAAAACATATCACATTCAGATTACAAATCAAAGAAAACAGAAGAAAGAAAACCATGTCAAATTTGTATAACCGAGAAAAAAGGAAAACGATACCATCCTGAGGAAAATTGCTGGTTTAAAGGGACCAAACAAAAATCAGTTGTAAAAACAGTTAATAATTCAGAATTGGAAATAGAACTTAATGAGAATAATACAAAAAACTTGTAGTGCCACCATTAATAAAAATAAAGTTACTATTAAATGATACTTTAAAAGTTTCTGGAATTTACGATTCTGGTTCAAATGTATCATTAATCAATGCAAGACTATTGAAGATACAGCCAAAAGAAAGGACAAGTGAGGAACAAATAGTAAACTTGAAGACTATTAATGGTGAGAAAAAAACTAAAGGTATGGTTACACTAAAAATAAAAATACACAATATTGAAAGAACTATGGATATTTTTGTAGTAGATAATGAAAACTTTAATTATGATTTTTTAATTGGTTTGGATTGCATCAAAAATTTTAAGCTAACGCAAAACGAAGACTTGAAGATAATTCAGTGTAACATTCACAAAGAAAAGGAAAAAACCTCAAATAAAAAGGAAGAGAAGGTTATCATGCCTGATGCTCTAAGTGATAAAAATGAAGAAGTTTTATTAAACTCTCAGATACATGAACAACAAGAACAGATTGACAAATCAGAAATTAATTTCAATGAACACATCAACCCCGAGAAATCTGAAATGTTAGTAAATCACCTAAGTTTACATCAACAATCAGAAATTAATAAGTTAATAGAAAAATACAAACCAGTCTTTGCCAAGGATAAATATGATGTTGGTTCTGTACGAGATTATGAAGCTCATATTGATTTGATGGTGGATAAATACTGTTACAAACGTCCATATAGATGCTCAGCTGAAGATAGAAGAGAAATAGAATTTCAAATATCAAAGCTATTAGAGAAAAAATTAATTGAGGAATCTTATAGCCCTTTTGCTGCTCCGGTAACTCTGGCATATAAAAAAGAAGATGAAAATAGAACAAAAACAAGAGTATGTATAGATTTCAGAGAATTAAACAAAATTGTTGTGCCCCAGTCGCAACCATTTCCGTTGATAGAGGATTTAATGATAAAAACAGTAAACTGTAAATATTTCTCTACTTTCGACATAAATTCAGCATTTTGGTCAATACCTTTGAAAATTCAAGATAGATACAAAAGTGCATTTGTTACGCAAGAAGGCCACTATCAGTGGACGTGCCTCCCTTTCGGTTTGAAGACATCACCAGCCATTTTTCAAAGAATATTGAGCAACATCATAAGAAAATACAAACTGTCTACTTTTGCAGTAAATTTCATAGATGATATTTTAATTTTTTCAAAAAGCTTTGATGAGCATACAGTACATATATCAAGACTACTGGAGGCAATACTAAAAGAAGGTTTTAGACTAAAGTTTTCAAAATGTTCTTTTGCAAATAATAATGCCAAATATTTAGGCCATATAATAGAAGACGATTCAGTCAGACCTCTAAAAGATTATTTAATCGCTATCAAAAACTTTCCAGTTCCAGAAACAAGGAAAAATGTGCGACAGTTCCTAGGAAAAGTAAACTTTCATCATAAATTTGTACGACATAGTGCAATTATCTTGGACCCATTACACAATTTACTACGAAAAGATGTAAAATTCATATGGTCCTCAGATTGTCAGAATTCTTTTGAAACAATAAAAGAACTGCTATGCTCAAAACCGGTTCTAAAAATATTTGACCCTGAAATGCCAATTAGCATTTACACAGATGCCAGTATTAAAGGAGTTGGTGTTGTTTTAAAACAAGAAGATACAAATGGTAACAGTAAGCCAGTTGCATACTTTTCAAAAAAATTAACAGAGGTTCAAAAAAAGAAGAAGGCAATATATCTGGAATGTCTGGCAATAAAAGAAGCTGTGATGTATTGGCAGCACTGGCTTATGGGCAAAGAATTTACTGTATACTCAGATCATAAACCATTAGAAAATATGAACATCAAGGCTCGAACTGATGAGGAACTAGGTGATCTGACTTATTATTTGTCTCAATATAATTTTAGAATAAAATATAACCCAGGGAAATCAAACCAAGAAGCAGACTGCTTAAGCAGAAATCCAGTTCTAGAACCTTATGAAAATACTGAAGACTTTTTAAAAGTAGTAAACCTCATATCACTAGCTGATATTAAAAATGACCAACACATAAATATAGACCCACAAAAAGGAAAACTTATATTGGAAAATGAAATTTACTATAAAACCAACGGACGAAGAAAAAAAATATTACTGTCACAAGAACTAAGCAAAATTCTAATTAAAAATATCCACTATACTTACTGCCACATTGGAAGAACACAGATGATGAATAAAATAACACCATTCTACACAGCAAAGAACATCATCGCAAACATTAAACAAATGTGTAATGAATGCGAAATCTGTATAAAGAACAAATCAAGGAGGAAGTCAAACTATGGTTTAATGTCACATTTAGGACCAGCAACACGCCCATTTGAAATAATATCCATTGACACCATTGGTGGCTTTGGTGGATCACGTTCAACAAAAAAATACTTACATCTTCTGGTTGACCACTTCACAAGGTATGCTTTTATCCTCACTTCAAGAAATCAGAGCTCCAGTGATTTTATTAAACTTGTACAAAAAATAGGTAAATAAACGCGATAAATACCCGTACATAAATATTTATAATAATGTGTTCTGATCGCGTAAGTTTAAAAAACTTAACTTGTACAAAATGTGACTCAAAGCTACAATATTGAAATGGTATTAACGGACCAATACCCTGGCATAAATTCCAAGGAGTTTAAAGAATTTTTAAAGAAGGAAAACATAAGTATAGTTTTTACTGCAGTGGACACACCATTTTCAAACGGGCTAAATGAAAGGTTAAATCAAACATTAGTAAATAAGATAAGATGCAAAATAAATGAAAGCGAAAAGAAAATAGCATGGACCACTATTGCACAGAAATGTGTAGAAAAATATAATGAAACAGAACACACAGTAACAAAGTTTGCTCCAAAATACCTGCTGGAGGGTGAGAATGTGAATATTCTACCACCTGAATTAAAAACAAAATGCACAAATGAAGATCTGGAAAGAGATAGAAAACTGGCTTTTGAAAACACAATAACATCTCACAATTATAATAAAAACCTGTTTGATGTTCACAGAAAAGAATGCAAATTGGAAGTAGGAGATAAAGTGTATGTTGAAAATGGAAATAGACTAAATAGGAAGAAAATGGATGAACTGAGGCTTGGGCCATACAGAATTCTAAGGAAGATTTCAAATTCCATCTATGAAGTTGATGCCGGACACAAGAAAACAGAATCAAATCTTTACCACATTACAAAACTAAGTCCACTGATTAACTGAACAATTGCGTAAATTATATTTTGCAAATGTTCTTTTCTGAGGGGGGAGATGTAAAGAAAACTAAGTTTATCTTTAATTTGAATTTGCCGCGCCGCATACCGACAGGCCTACCAAGTCAAGAATCAAGCCACGGGACAAGAAGTTGAAGCGTTGGATTTACTTCTCGATTTTATTACTGCAGAAAAACTTATTATAACGAAATACGGGAAATAAGGACTTTAAAATGTTGTTTCCTTTGTATTACAGATGAAACGCATTTTCGTTTGAAAATTCCCTGCAACAAGCCTACAAACAATTATTTCCATTATATCTATAAAAAAGTAATGGATGTGTTAGTCGATAAAGCCCGAAAACATTATGACATGAGAACCCTTTGTACGTATACGTCAAATCAGCACACCTTCTAATAAGGGTGTTTACTATTAACGACGCTTAATCGGTGAATACATAAGTCAAATCATATACGATATCAGTTAATCAATTAGCAATCTTTTTTTTTGCTCCTTTTTCCTTATTTCTTGCTCTGTAAAGAGCATTTTTGACACTTTTGAACGAAGGCATGACGCCGTTTCCTGCCTCCACCATTGCGTTGCTATAAATAGCTGAAATGGGTATATTTGTTGAGGTAACTATTTTTCTACAGTTGTCAATTTTAACTGCGATTTCATTGGCGACAAAATCAGGTTTGCAAGTATGCCTGCGGTTTTTCCAAACTTCTTCTAAGTCCTTCGAGACGCGCATACCCCCTGGACATTTTTGATAACGATATTTTGAGCATCGCAAGACGAGCGCCCCGTTCTTGTAAGTTCTGTGACGTACATACTGGTGACCTGCTCTTAAATATACGTTGCCTCCTTTACGCGATACCATATGAACTTTCTCAAAGCCCTGGTAACTGGCCAATCCGATACCTGTTGGAGAAGAAAACTTGTCATTTGTACGACTTCTGTTTGACAAATTTTGATTTATTTTTACTATTACGGGTCAATAAGAAAAATAATTACTACTATATTTTTAATAAATAAATAAATAAATAATTTATTTATTTTATTGAGGTAAACCACAGCGTTACAATTTGGAACTAATTTTTTTAAAACTATGTCGGGATCTGGTTGAATATGTTAAAAATCATATTTTCGAGAACAAAGATAAAATTCACTTCGTCAACCTTACCAATACTGATATTATTCATTGTTGTTTTAACGTTTTTCTCTATCGAGCCTTCCAATGATGTATTTTAAGAGCTTTTTGCTGCTGCAAAACTTTTTTTCGTTAACGTCCTTATCTTTCTCTTGTTTTGATTTCACTTTGTAATCCGTGTATAACTTTCTAGTTTTGTGTCTATACTGTCGGAGAGAAGAATTCGGAGTCGTTTTATCTTTCATTTGCAAATTATTTTGTGGAGTGGTATGAAGTGGAGGCGGTAGAGGGTCATCGTCATTTTCTTCAACAATTTGGTTGTGGTTTAGTTATGTTTCATTCTTAAAGTTGTCGCTTTCGGGAAGTGAACTTTCGAATAAAATCTTAGCAAATTCTCTATCATTCTCAACATTGTAGCTTTCGGGAAGTGAACTTTCGACTAAAATCTTAGCAAAGCCTCTCTCATTCTCAACATTGTAGCTTTCGGGTAGTGAACTTTCGACTAAAATCTTAGCAATTTCTCTCTCCTTTTTTTTCCTCAAATAATTTTGCGTATTTTTTCTCCACCTTTTTCTTTGGTCACGTTGTGCTCTAGCGCTCATATCTTTAATGCTACAAATATCTTTCTTTTCTTTTTTTTTAATATACCTCAACCTATCTTTTTCTTGTTGGATTTTGTGAAGCTCCGGGTTTTTTTTTATTTCGGCATATTTTAAACGCTTTCGTAATCTGTCTTTGGCTAACTTCTCTTCTTCGGTAAGTTTTTTTTTAATAATTGCCATTGGAGCGTCTGAAATTAAATAGAAGAGTGTACTTACATTTATCAGCAAGTCATTGAAATTAAAATATTGTAGTATAGGTGTAGTGGGCAAAAAGAAAGAGATCTTGGAGTTTTTAGTATCAAATCGCTATTGTACAATAGCAATCGGTACCCTACAAATAACGATATACATAATGTAAATACTAGAAATAAGAATAAACTCGCTTTGCCCACAACTAGACTAAACAATTTGCAAAACTATTCTATATAAAAAAGGCTTACTATAATAATCAGATTATTTAGAGGATGCAAAGGTTTGGTACGGGTTTTGCTCGAACTCGAAAACAACCTAACAAGGTAAAGGTTTCTTGTTCGCTTCTTTACCTTACCTTAAAAAAGATTGAAGTGAACAAAAATCAAAGTGAGCACCTTAATTCCTAAAAAAGAAGTTTTAATTAAGTACCTATTTATAACATGAATTTTATGACGTGTCCAAGATTTCTCTAAGTTCTAAAGGAAATAAAGCACGTAGTTAGATTTTTTATCTATGTTTGTTCGACAGTAATTTTCGAATGGTAAATTATGCAATTTAAAATATGAATTTTTAAATTTGTGCAATTCTATTGTTAGGGGGTATTTGAAATAGTGAGATGGTTATTGATGTACGGGGGGAAAACGGTGTTAAAAGAATCATTGAATATTTAAATGTCTTTTAATCAAAACACTTCTTCCTATAAAAATTAAAGGCTTTTTTTTAAACGTACTCGTAACGCCAATTACTAAAGTGTCGAAATGTCAAAGTGTGTGTGTGTGTGTGTGTGTAATCTAATGTGGGTAGGTACCTATACAATTCTGTTTTACTCAACTAACCTGTAGTTATTACTTTCGACTATAGCTATGTAGTACATAGCTAGGAACTAGGAACCTAAGTCATTAAACATATTTTTTCCCAGCTACTTTTTTATATAACCATATAGCCCTTTGGTGCTCAGTGCCATCAATGCTTGATAAGGCTTTAATATTTCATCATACTTACTTTTTAAATAAACTCTAATACGAGTTATGGCCTTGGATATGTAATATGAACGAAACGTGATAACGACCCATCTATTGGTTTCCAATAACCAATTGGCGGTCTTATATGGAGTTCGGAGTAAATGACTCTAATGAATGTATGATGCTTAAAAACTACAGGGGATATATCATTAACCGATCCTATCGGAAATAATTTCGTTCAGATGCCTAATTCTTATGAGTATGTTATTATTCTCGTCTGACATTATTATTCTAAATATATTTAGACGAATTGGCCTTACCTTAATACAGTACTTAAAGCTCGATTACACTTTACGGTGCACCGTCGACGGTAAGAGTTAGGAAGCTTAAAACGGAAGGTGTAATCGCTGTTAGGAAGAAAGGAAGCCGACACCGGAAGACCGTGCGCTCCCGGCCGTCCTAACTTCCTAACTGCCGGTGCGCCGGCAAATGTAATCGCGCTCAGAGAGAGCGGCCGCTCAGTCGCGCGAGGCGTTCATTGTGAGCGGACGTGCATTAGCGAGCCTTGCGTGCAAAAATGACTTCCCAAAAGGAAAAGGATGTATTGTCCAATGTTCTAGAACTGTATAAAGACATGCCTAACTTATGGAATGAATGCAAGATGTTCATATTACACATTTTGTTTCATAAAAGAAGATATTGCTTGGTCCAACATTTTTTTTTATTTCTTCTCACATTTACAGCCGCAGTTGCGGCAAGGGCGATTCCAATTTTTGAAATTTTGAGAGCACAGTCGCCATACTCCTACTACGTTCGACAGGCAACTGAGTTAGGAAGGCGGCGACCGTGCAGTGTAATCAGAACGTCCTTTCCGCCGTCACGGCGCACCGTTCCGGTAAATCGTGAAGTGTAATAGGCCTTTTACTATTTTAGTCGTAGTAAAAGATCATGTCATCGAACTTAAAGCCTGAATCGCATTGATTTATTAAAAAAACTGAATCGCCTTACATCACACTCTCTAGCTCTAAATATTTAATTAGACTAAGGTCTTTGTTAAATAAGTCATTTTGCTTTATTTTTTTCCATAGTTGTACTGCTCAACACATGTAGGTAGGTAGGCACCTATTGTCTTTAATTTTAGTAATAAATAGACTAGTGATCTCGTAATAATTTATTTTATTTAAAAACTTAAATCGGTATTCGAATCAAGATAGTATTTTCCTTTATTTAGCTGTTTTTGAACCATTAATTCTTCTAAAATAACGTTTTCATTAACCATAAATTGTAAAAAAGCTTTTCTAACTGTTAAACCTTACAAATATTTCTTTAAAACTAATCACATAAACCTAACAACAAATATTATTCTGTTATCACACAAATAAATTTCCACGCGAGCGAAGCGGCGGGGCGCAGCTAGTAGATCAAGCGTCCACAACTCCACGTCCTTAGATAAAACGATTGGTTTTTGTGATACTCGGTATCGGTAAAAACTTTTGCAAATCTAAAAGCAGGATTCTTTTGGTTATATCATTGTAAGACTTAGATTGGGGCCGGAAAGTTCTCGAATGGAGGCCAGACATACGATAGGCAGACGACTTGGTAAGAACGTTAGGTAGGTCGGCGTTGGATGCAGGCCGCTTCCAACCGCAGTTTCTGGAGATCAATGAGGGAAGCCTTTGTCCAGCAGTGGACGTCCTACGGCTGATATGATGATGATTGTAAGATTTCTGTAAATTCTGCTTTTAGAGAACAACGTTGTTCAGTTTTTTTAAATGAGTGTATCGGTCTTAAATTTTTTTCTGTTCTCATCCTATGCATCTTTAATTAATATTTGATTTATACTTATCGCAATCGTCACGTATCTACGACTTTGAAAGATGATTGAACTCCGTGTTACAAATTTTCCTGTAAAGCCATATTTTTGCCCATTCCTTCTCATTTTTGTCTACCATTTTTTCTTTATAATCTTTATACATAAGAGCTATGTTTAGTTCGGGTCCAAGAGATCGTCGTTTATTTTTTTCTCTAGTATAATCTAGGCTTTCGTAACTGAGATAGGCACGTATGTGGTCTTTTACGGATTCAATAATCGAAGGATTGGTTTTGCTAGCACGAGCATGTCTTCCTCTTCTATCAATTTCTGACATACCGCCTTCATTCATTTTGTGAAGAGTAATTTTCACATACCTTTCGCCAATTGAAAGTGTATTAAGGAACATAACTTTGCACACTTTTATTGTCTCATCGTTAACTATCAGGCTGTAGTTATAAGTAAACTTCCTTGTATCAAATTCCAAAGAACTATTTACTCTTCTTCTCGCTTTGAACCTTTTCTTTACTCTGTCTGCAATATACTGCCTTCTTTGGTCCCAAGAATTACATTCCGACCAAAAATTATCAAATATTGACTGTCTGACCTCACTACTAAGCTTTTCATGGCATTTTGCTCGGCATGTACAAGCTGGTTTAAGAGACCTGGCTTCAATTATTTTTTTTGCTGCTGATATAGATACATATGACTTTCCTTGTAATCTTGCTTTCTTTGCTACATTTGTTTTCCATTTATCAGTATTTCTTTTTCTTTTTTTCAAAGATTTTTTCGTTGACGATTCTGCAGTTGGTCTAGTAATATTTAGAGCTCTTTGAAATTGTTCAGGAACTTCAGGTTCATTTTCTATAAGATATACAGCCGTTGGTTCCTCTAACAATTCTAATAGTTTGGCCTCTACTTGCGGGGCACCAGTAAGGTGTCCAAACGTGATAAGATCGTTACTCTCGTTTAATAAAACTCGTTTAACTTCATCATTGTATTCTGAATCTGATGAGGATGAACCGGAGCCGTAATCTTTATCAGACACATTATCGTCAAAATCTTCAATGAAGTCTTGCAATGACGTTGTACCTAAAATTAATAGTTCTTTAAAATATACATTAACAAGCTATTTGTTACACGAAATTATGACACAACAGACGGACTGACGACGAAATGAAAGGATTGATAAGTAAGAATAAAAAATCAACAATTTTGAAAACATAAATCGATTTTTATTGAGACGTAGTAATAATACCTGTGCGTGCACGCAATGTGCAGCTTTAAGAATAAAACAAGCATAAAAATCGAGTCATTTATTCAGTTTCAAGTACAAAACATTTAAGTCGAAAAATAATGTAGGTACTATAATACATTATATACATTGTAACACTCCAAACTGCCTCTACATACCCTCACCCCTTTTCTTAACATTACTGAGTATGAGAAAGTTACCTATGTACGTTATTAACTATTTTAATTGAAACACCGTATTGAAGATAGATTCATTTATTAATGTGGCCAATGATCGTCTAGATAAATAGTAGGACTCTTACGCTATGTAGTAGTAAACAGGTTCTTTTATAAACTAGAGAAAACATCCTAACCTTACATTAGAAGCTCAAAGTCTAGAAACACATGATCCTCCCTCTCCACGGTTGGTTAAATCTAGTCAACTCTCCTCCTCTCACTGGAACAACAATGATATAACTAAAGAATTTGAACCTGGGCAAGTTAGATATTTTTACATAATGAAAATATATTTTTTTAAGTTTTATTTGTTAAGAAATCTGTTGAGCCAACGTTGCACTTATTGTTTTTGCTTGGCTATGCCTCCGTTGTGCGGTTATTAGAAAACATTGCTCATGTCCTAACAAGGCTCCCTGATATTAGGTGCCCTGGTGCCTCAGAGAAGTGTAGGAAGTTGAGGACTCCCTGCACTTCCCCAACACAAGTCTAGTAGTAACCCATGTTCTGCGACCTTGGTCTTTGTAAGTGCTGGGGTAACGACTTAACTTTTAGAATATATATCTACAACTAATATAAATTTTGCAGCCCAAAAACGATTTGGAGGTGGGTTAGTCTTAATCTAACGAGCTCAAGTAGGTACTTACCAAGGATATGTGGTTACAGTTAATAAGTGGCGCATCTAAAATGGGAGGTTAACAGTAAAAATAAATTAGTCAGATCTTCATTTGTCCAAGTTGCCACTGACTGAGTACATTTAAATAATCTCACGTGGTAGTCAAGATCTTACACTAGATTTCAATCCAAAGAATGATTCGATTTATAGCATTGATTACTAAGACCGACCTGCAGAGAAGCGCCGCCGACGTTGCAGCAAGCATATGCTTTTTGTCCTAAACCTTACATTCATCACTCAACTAAATTATGCAGCATTCGCTGATCATCAGCCCAGTCTGAAAGAACCCAATGTCTCCTCTGTCGCCGGAGATATTCTTGATTATCTTCAACGTTTCGCACGTTCATCTTAGCATTCACCAATCAATCACGCTTATATTAAGAGATCAAAAACCTTACCGAAATTCCATGTGGAATCCATTCGGATTTTAATTATATGATTTATATATTTACTGTTCATTCCGATATGAAACATTATCTCGTGCAATCTGGTCCATCGCTCCTCTGGTTACCGTTGATACCATAGGTGGCCTTTTGCACCTTACACATAATTCCATTTGAAATCCGTTGCGATTAGATTTATGTTTTATATATTTACTGTTCAC